>CAWUFW010002041.1:610028-1220057 GCA_963921515.1 Calotriton arnoldi
CTGAAAACTCGAGAGGCAAATGGTTCTGCGCATGTGTCCTGTTTGGCTGGCAAAGCAACACGAATGAAGTCAACCTGGACGTCGTCCAAGGCCACGACCTAATGGCCGAAGATGCTGTACTCTTGCCTTTTCCTGTTAAAATGTGATACTTTGTACATGAAGAATGTATAACATTTGTCGTGAGACGGGTGGGAAATAAAGCAAATGTATTAATTTGAATGAGTGGGAGTTTAAAGACAATAGGCTTTACAATTTAGGCCAAATCAATATGGTGAGAGAATCCACCCCCTGTCCCTGTCCAATCAGAAGTAGTGGTCCCATATTTTAGCAACATTAAGGGGAGGTACATGGGCGTAGAGGGGTATAATAGATATAGAATGAGCTAATTAGTTTTAGCTTCTAGCTCAGACCGCAGAGTGCGCACAGGAGACTAGCGCTCTTAGCTCCAGACTGTCAAGCTGATCGATTGCAGACTGAACCGCTGTCCAGAGAGGTCCTGAGGAGGGGGCGGCGGAGTCCATTAGAAGGAAGGCACGGGAGAATCGAGGAGAAGTCGAGTATCAGAGAGGGGAGCGACGCAGGAGGTCTTTGCTCTTCATCCTTCCTGGGTCCTATTCTTTCTAACTCCTTGGCCAAGGGGTTTGGTTCTCGCACTTAGGTAAATATAATGCAACCTTTAGTTGCGCTGCTGTCTCTATCCTCTCCTTTCCTGAGGGACCGTCATTGATTAGCAATAATTATTCTATGCTTCATCTTGGGTATTGCGATTAAGTACCATGTGGTTTCTGTAATTTACTCTGCTAAATCTTTAGATAAACATTTTAAAACTTCCTGACTCAGTGGTTATTTCAGGATGATGTACTATAATGAATGTCACTCATTTTAAACTTCCCAATTAGCAAAGGATTCATTGGTAAGTCATTACTCTTCATTCGGAAGTTAATTTTTTAGCAGGGATTTTGATAAAGAGTAACAACTGATAAAACCCAGCGTAAGTATTAGCATAGTATGAATGTATGGGCCCAAGTGAGTATCTGGTGTATGAATGCTGTTTGCTAATATCGCGCTGGATCAGCTGCAAAGCCTTTAGCGTATATCCATCAGATTACGTAGGGGCAGTTCTACAAGCACCTTGCAACATCTTAACGCCGCCTTAGCATCACTTCTGTGACGCAGCTGCGTCGTAAACAATGTGCCTCGTTGCGACATATTTACAACGTTACGCATCTAGGGAGATGCATCACGTTGTAAAGCTCTGCGCTACATTATACCTGCGTCAGGTATAATGTATGCAGGGTGGGCGTTCCCACACAGAAAAGCCTCGTAAAAGTGACGCAGTGAAATCTACAAGATTTTACTGAATCACTTTTACGACGCCACTGCGTCAAAACCTTGCCCCTGCTTGAAGCAGGCGTAAGGAGTGACGCAGCATGTTAGGAATAGGCATTCCTAACCATTGCTGGAGTTGCGTCGTACTTGCGACACGACTCCAGCAATGCGCTGCCCTTACGCCGAAAAGATGCGTCACACATCTGTCTATCCTTGCGCCACGGTGCGCCGCATTGTAAATGCGGCGCATCCATGGTGGCGCAAGGGTTTTTTTACGTGTCGCAATTTAACTGGTGCATCCCTGCTAATATGCAGGGATGCGCCAGTTCTTGTAAATCTGCCCCGTAGTCTTTTCTCCTTACATTCTAAAAGTTGGAGTTTCTCGAGACAATAAACATACACTACAGCATGTGCATATTTGTAAAGTTATTTTTGTGCCTCTCAGCATTTTTTCCAGCTGAAGCCATGGGACTGGTGACCCTATATAATTACTTTACATTGTTTCTCCACTCAAGGGCAGCATGGGAACAGGAAATCCAATGCTTTGACACAACAGGCCATCAAAGAGGCTCTGGAGAGACATTCTTTAGACATCATTAGACACCAGAAGAGGACTGAAACCTCCGACGGATTTTAACAGGAATGCCAGAAAAGAACAGACGCTGAAGACCTTTGTACGGACCAGACGAGGTTTGAATCCTTGATTTAGAGGTGAAATGCTCTTCATCCATCCACTCAAGACATGCATCGCCTTACTTTTTCCTCCATGATGTAAAGAGACGAGAAGCCATCCTGCTACCTTCATCAGGCTCTGAGGCCCGTTCCCCTTCACTCAAGAGAGAGGCTGTCTCTGTTTCTGCAGGATTAGGTTTTAGCATATTTTGATCTATTTACCTGGTCAGAGGGAGCAAACCATAATACAGAAGTTAATTGAATGCGCAGCGAGGACACCTTTCAGCTCTAGGATCATTTGCGTATTGTCTGCACTGAATACCCACTGGCCCAGATCAGCGCAGTTAGCAGACGCAGGGCAGCATTAAAACGACATAGCAGTTTGGGTGGTTCCATAGCAAACTCTATGGATGGTGTTGGAGGGCTTGAAAAATAAAGAAAGCCGGAGAATAAAAAAACAAGTATTGCCACCTTTGCCAAAACAATGACCCTGAACTTATTGAATCCTTCGAGTTCGATATTTTGATCACTGAGGATTTAAAGGCCAGTAAAATAACGAATAATATCATGGCATAGATTCTGTCTGTCTCACCTAACAACTCACTCTGCCCCAGGCCAAAAAACGACCTTAAAGGGACCTAGATAAGTGCAGAAATATTAGGTAGATGCAAGATTCCAACAATCAGAAGGTACTGAATTGAGCGCCAGGCATCGAAACTGTGAGTGTGGATGGTCTGGCACATCACTGGTCCTCTTCTAGGATGGGGCATTGAGTTGTACACCAGAGGGCCTTCCTGCACCTTCAAAACATCTGCTTGGGGCCCTTGCCTCAGCAAGACTCGGACCTGAGGTATGCATTCACCCTTAGAGGCATGGAAATGGGACTGGAAATCCAGCTTTTCACAAGACAAATCACTCAGACTCCACCCAGATGGACTGTAATTGCTGAGGGGACACTTCTATTGAGTGGTCCGAGTAGAATTAATTTGTTCTTGATTGGCTGCCTCGCTTGACAACAAGCTGGACTGGAAACCATAATCAACAACAATAGAAATGTTCAAATCAACTCCACTCTGCGTTTGGGACAATGGGGGCATGGTTGGGTCATGGTAGCCTATCCTGCTCTGAAAGCAGCCCTTACCCTGCAGCCCACCAGGGAGTAGCATATTGATAGACAGGTCAGTCCAGCCGCATGTGACAGTCACTCTGTTGATTGATGAGAGTGCATATAGATAGATTCCTGACGATAAGGCACCAGGAGAGGATGTGGCGTAACAGCAGAGCTGCTGACTTAGGTCCTGTGGAACCAGGTTTGAGTCTTTGCGTCCTGTGATTCCTGGCAAATCACTTAATCTCACCGTGCCTACAAAAAATGAATGCGCCCTTGTGCAATGTAACTGGTGCTCGTGTAAAGTGACCCAATTTCCTTTGGGTCGGGCACCTCACACACTTAAGGGATTGTCTAGCGAACAGCACATTTGCTAATCTGCTGCTCTGTATTTTTGGGAGGAGGATCAGAGCTGCTATTTCTCCTCATCAGTCGAGGAGGATTTGAATGTTATCAGTGGCTGTGATCAGGGTGGTTTCAGTGCTGTGATTGCTGTGAAAGCAGGATTGGGAGGTGTTGAGTAAATGGCTCTGCTTTAGGTGTGTCGTGAGTTGCCTGTTGATAGTCTTTTCCAGTACCTTGTCCGAGAATGGTAGCAAGGAGATTGGACCGGTTGTTTTTGAGTTTGCTGGAGTCGGCTGTGAGTTTTTGGAGTAGTGGTCAGACTTCAGTATGTTTCCAGGTGTCTGGAAATATTGCGGTGGTGACTAAAGTGTTTAGCAGGGTGGTGAGTTCCTGCCTGATCCTTTGGGTTCAGAGTTTGAAGATGTGGTCTGGGTCTGTGGGAGCTCCTAACAGAGGATGGATTTCACGATGGAGATGGTGTCCTAGGTGGAGAGGGGGTTCCAGGTGGTCAGTTTGTGGTTCGTGTCAGTTGGGGTTGAGGGGGATCTGTTGAGGAAGTCCGTAGGTGTAGGTTGGGGTTTGAAGTTTCTGTATATGGTTGCGATCGTGTCATGAAAGAAGTCAGCGAGGTTGTCACACAGCTCTTGTAAGAGCGTGATGTTGTTTTTCCTGCCAGCCGGATTGGAGAATTCCTTAACGATGTTAAAATGTTACTTTCTCTTGTTGGCGCTGGTTTTGATGCGTGCAGCTAGGGCTGTCTTCTTTGTTGCCCTGATAAAGGTTGAGGGAGGTCTTGAAGGCTGCCCTGTCGAAGGTGTCTTTGCTTGAGCGCCATCTCCTTTTCAGCTGTTTGTTGTCACGTTTCGCTGTTCTTAGTTCTTTGGTTCACCAGCTGGCCATTCTGGAGGATCTTCTTTGATTGCTGCTCTTGATGGGGGCTATGCTGTTGGCACAGTTGATGATCCAAGCGTTGATGTTCTTAATTACCTGTTCCAGGTTGGTGGCAGCAGCTGTGTTGGAGGTGTTGAGGGCGTCCATCCAACTGGTCTCTCAAATTTTGCTCCAGCTGCAGTGGGGGGCTCTGGCCATCTTGGGGTGGCGATGTGGGGGCTAGAGATGTTGAAGTGGGCAATGGAGTGATCGGTCCATGTGAGTTCTGTGACGTGGCTGTATTTGACCCGGTTGCTGGAGGTGAAGATGGGGTCCAGCATGTGTCCTGCAGAGTGCGTGGGGTCATGGACGATCTCGGTCAGTCCGAGGCTTCTCATACTGTTGGGGAGGATTTGCAGTGTTTTTTTCATTGGGGTCATCGATGTGCAAGTTGAGGTCACAGAGGAAGATGTAGTCCTTGGAGTCCAGGGCTAAGGGCGCAATGAAGTCTGCGATGGTGTTGCAGAAGCTGGAGCATGGGCCCGGGGGTCGGTATGTGAGGGAGTCTCTGATGGTTGTCTTGTCGTCAGTGTGGAGCTGCAAGCTGAGGTGTTCCGGGGGGTGGGGGGGGGTGGTATTGTTGGTGGTGGTTGTGTACTGTGCGGTCTCTTTGTGGATGATGGCGGTTCCCACTCCTGGCTTGTTAGTGCAGTCCTGGTGGGTGATTTTATATCTGTCCTGGATTGCTGTGGTGATGTCCGGGGAGGATGTGGGGTTGAACCAGGTCTTGGTGAGGAAGACAATCCCAGGAGCAAGGGTGGTGATGAGGTCCTAAAGTTTGGTGGCGTGCTTGCGCATGGAGCATGTGTTAAGGAGTAGGCAGTGAAGTTGGCGGATTGCTTCTGGTGTGGAGTGGCAGGAGGATGGCGTGGTGCTTTGGGGCATGTCAGTGGTCATGCTGGTGCAGGAAAAAGTGCATCTGGCACAGGAGAACAGTCCTATCATAGAGTTCGGTGCGGCGTGGGAGCAGTGTTTGCTGCGTTTGAGTGCACGGAGGACGGCGGCATTGTACCTATGGGTGGGCCAGGAACCAGGGGTCCTGGTGTTGGGCGCGGCCAGGCACAAACAGGTGCTCCTTTGGCGTGGTCGCGCTGCGGCCTCCGTTAATCACGTCCTGGGATGATGGAGGGGCAAAGGGAGGCAATGGACGGGGCTAGGTGGGAGAATGGCGGCAGCGATCGGGAGGCAGGAGCAGGAAAAAATGGCTGCAAACAGCACAAAAATTATGCAGCGGAGATGGCACAAGAAATAGGCAAAGGAATTAAGCAAAGAGAAAGAGAAAAGCACAAGAACTAGGGAAAGGAATTAAGCGAAGAGAAAATGAAAAGCACAAGAAATATGCAAAGAGAAAGAGAAAAGCACAGGCAGACACGAGGACAAGAGTTGAGCAGCAAAAGCGGGGGCAGGCAGCACAAGAGAGAGCCGGGTCTGGGACCTGCTCATTGGGGTCGTGCTGCGGCCTCCATTAAGTAGGTCCTGTGAGGACGGAGGAGTGCTGGGAGGCAGCGGGCGGGGCGAGGCTGGAGGCAGGAGAATGGCGGCAGCGATCGGGAGGCAGGAAAAAACGGGCAGCAAAAAGCACAAAAATTAAGCAGCGGAGATAGCACAAGAAATAGGCAAAGGAATTAAGCAAAGAGAAAAGTACAAGAAATAGACAAAGAAATTAAGTAAAGAGAAAAAGAAACACACAAGATATAGGCAAAGGAGTTAAGCAAAGAGAAAGAGAAAAGCGCAGTCAGACAAGAGCACAAGAGTTGAGCAGCAGAATTAGTGAGGCAGCTGCGGAGTCTGGCCGCACAAGGGCGAGCTGGATCTGGGACCCCCTCACACGATCTTCACCTGCTACAGGTACTCACCCTGCAGCATTTTATACTCAACATGTTGTTGTCAGCCTACCTATTCTTTTGTCTGCTCCTCCAGTCCTCCAGGCCACCACTTCTCTGCACTGAGGTTCAAGCAGCTGCAAGTTACAACCACTTGTTCACAGTGGCATAACGCAAAATGATGAGCCTTCCCCTGCAGAATATGATGAATATGATGAGGGGTCCCTGAGTCTCCCGTATCTCACAGATATTCACTGATCTTAGGCTGAATGGGACCCCCTTGAAAAATTGGGGCCTTCTGGAGGGTTACGGGCCCCCTGCACCGCACAGGGTGCAGGGGCCTGCGTTACGCTCCTGTGTTGTGCAGACCTCTGCCTAACCCATCTGCTGCTGCAGGGGGCTCAGGCCTTACTGCCTTGTACTCTGCTTCAGCCTTCTGGAAGAGAAGCACCTCCTCCCAAGCCACCAACATGTAGGCAAACAGGCCTACACCTTTTGTATAGTGCACTCCTGGGAGTGCTGTGATTACTGGGGCAGTAATAACTTTGCACCGCGTTCCTGCTTGTTTGTTAACTGATCATTCCCTGGGTAATCATACAAAGCAGTCTGTCTTCATGGTTCATGATTTAAAGTGTCAGCAGAAAAGTGCTTTTTCACTTCTGAATGAGCTGCAGTGTGACATTTTCTCTTATCACAGGGCCCACACAAGGTTCCTTTGATACCGAGTGCCATCACACTCAGTAAAAGGAACACCTGTTCCTAAGAAACAACAGCAGTTTTTATTGATAGTATCATTAATATTATTAAGCATATAATAATAATAATAATAATAAAAATAACAACAAAACCAACAGCAACAACAAAACAACAACAATGATAATAATAGTAATAATAATAATAATGATGATAATAATAATAATGTATTACTAATATTAGCAGTATTACTCTACAAAAGCTAGTGATGGGCTCGGAACATAAAGGCCGCAGGCTACACCACTTTGTCCTATTGGAGATGGAAAAATCAATCTTTTAAGATTGCTACGACTGACAGTGCAGAACCCACGTGAGAGTTCAATGTTAGGACCGCGCACTGTCTTTACCAATCAACAAGCAGATATAATTGAATACTCTTAGGCCCACTTACGTCAGTGGTGGAGAGGTGACCAGTGACTGGGGAAAGAAGAACCCATGAAGGGGTGTCACAGAGGGTTATTTTGGTATAGTTTGGTTGAAGAGCAGAACTCTAGCCTTCCTCTCTGGGAGGTGACTATTCAAACATGGATTAGGTGCGGTGACCCATTCAGCGGTTCCTTGGGCGGCAGTGCCTTACAGGACACCTATATATGGATCCAGAAGCGTACAGGTAGCCATAGAGTGCTTACCCTCTGTCACTCAGGGCAGCCTCTCTTCATCCTATTCTCTGCAGTCTGAAGGCTCATCCACTTTGAGCTGGGCATCTAGTTTGAGGACACAGGGAAATCTGTAGGTGAATTTTAATTTCATCCACACTCAGCTACTGGTGCAGAATGGTGTCTTTTGGATGCCATTGGCATTTAGTGATGTGATCACTTGACGTTTCTCATGGTATTTCCACTGGTGTGCTGCTGTGAAGTGGTACATTGTGTGCAATACCTAAAACCAAACCGGATTAGTGCTGTTGGTTACTGTGTGAATCCAGGCCATCATGCCCATCATGTTTCCATCTTGCAAATTAATTTAACAGCCCGGTGCATTCTGGGAGTTGTGGTGTTAACTCCCCTTCAGTGTACCAAAGCACTACATCACAATAGTTTGTAAAAAGACACCTGGGCTAGAGTGTATATTTCATGATGGCCTGGATCATCCTGCGGGTAATTTATAAAAGAATAAGTGCTGGGGCCCAGCTTTGCCCAGATGTCCGCGGCTGGCGCTATCGAAGGTCGGAGTGCCATGCATGAGACCAAGGCTGTGTAGTCTTCTTGATACCTCCCCATGCCTCTTTCATCCAACACCAAACCTCTCTGCCCCATTATCGCACTCTTGAATGTTCTTTTTCAGGCCTGTTTTCTCCTTTTCTCACTGTTTGCCCGTCTATCACTTCCACCTTCTTTGCCCTTTTATGTTGATCACTCTCTTGCTCTGGCCCAAAGAATGAAAATGAAAGACGTCCTAGTCCCCAAAAATGAGCACCACCTGCAGCCACTGCCTCAAATTAGGCACTACAGCAATTTGGTAAGCTCAGCATTCATATTCCAATATCCGGCAACCCCATATGTCCCTGTTGGTCTCAGTAGAAACCTGGTGGCATATTAGCAAGGGCGTTATCGCTGCTTTAGCGGCACTTTTTGCCGCTAAAGCGGCTATATTTCTATCGCCCTATTAGCAAGCTGTCGCTAACAGCTGTTAGCGACAGCTTCATGGCGAAAGCGACCGTTTTGGTGCCACTTTGCAAGTCAGCGATATTTATCGCTAATGACATGCAAAGTAGGCGTTCCCAACTAAAAGCGACTGGAAAAAGTCGCAAACACAACTTCCCCCTATTAGCAATGCCCGCGAAGCGATAAAAAAAGTCGCGCTAACCGCGATTATCGCTGGAATTTAACACCTGCTAAAAACCTGACATAACCATTCTTGTCAATGGGAGGTGGATTGTAAGGTTAAGTCCTCACCTGCCTATCAGCAAGCTTTTCATTAGCGCAGTGAATTTATCGCTGGATTTCTCGCGCTATTGCTGGGATTCGCCGCTATCGCTGGATTTTTTATCTCTTTGGAGATAAGCGTTGATAATAACGCGTTATCTCCGCGATGAAATCCAGCGATAGCCGGCAATAAAAAAAACTGCGCAAAGCACGCTTTGCGATAATTATCGCAAATCCTTGGTAATATGCCCCCTATTACCTGAATAACTTTCATTTCAACCAGTGTCAGTGAATACATCTTTGTGGTCAGTCTGGCAAAGGACATGGGAACCAAAGAGAAAAGTAAGACTCTTTCACCAGTGCACGTGCACAAAATGGGATCCTTTTGCAAGCTGTTATTGAACATCCTGCTGGCGTCCAGTCAGTCACTGCCTTGTTTTACTCCCGCCATAGCTAACCTGAGATGTGATTCACTGGTGCAGTCCAACGCCAATCCCTCAAGTCCCCAGCCCTGACTAATAGGCTGCCCGAAGCCATTAGCATGTTTACAAATTGGAAAGGGCTGTTTCCCATGTTTTAGTTATGCCTCAGTGACATCTCATTCTAACTTGGCAACTCCTAGGTAGCGGCCAGCGACTTTCTTTTTTTGTAAATGTATTTTGGTGTATTCCCAGAAGGTATACAGTGTAGGGTTTCCAGAATTAAAGCTCTCTATCTACGTGAGAGGTCGCAGGTCACGTTACTCGAAGGATTTATGCCGCATGCTACATGACGCACTTTCTCGTAAGCCAAGCTGAACACTTTTTGTTCATGGTAATGAGAAACACATGTCTCCCAGCTTTCGCTAAAATTGATTTGTATGCAGTAGTACTATGAAGATTGCACTCAGGATGTATTTTAGCCATGCTGTAACCCGCCGAATAAATGCAATGTTATGTTGTTCTTGTCTAAAAGCAGGTTTTATGTAAATCGGGTGGAGCTCTGAGTGTGTATGGCGCTGCATATTTGCCAGCTCTGCATAAAATCTGTCTTAATAAAATCAGGGTTCACAAATTTATATATTGTTTAGCATTCTTGTGGTTTTGCCCAGGTTTACTAAAATCAAAGGTTGGTTTAAATCAAACAAAAAACACATTTTGAGCCAGATCGATTGAAAGCTGGGGTTTGGCTTCGGCCACTTCTTTAGGTCTCGCCTACAGACATCTTCAACCATTTATTGAAGGACCTATTGTGAACAATACCAATACCTATACTGTGCAATGAGTCAACCCACTCGGAGGACCTTTTGTGAACAATACCAATACCTATACTGTGCAATGAGTCAACCCACTGCTTGTAATTGGTTGTCTTTCTTGCCAGTCTCATTTGCTTGCTTCTTATGCGATTGCTTTCTTTCCTGTTTGTGTTTGCAACTCCCAGACAGCACTGCTCCTTTACTTTCTTTTTGATTGGAGGATTTGCATCCTTCCACTGCTTACCTTGAGGGAACTACATTTTAGGTCTCGCCTATTGTTGCAAAATACTTTATGTGGGCTCCCCAAAAATATACAGTGGGCTAACAGCCCTGCTGGTGCTTATTATTGGTTGGCTTTGTTGTCACTCTCATTTGTTTGCTTTTTAATCAATGGCTTGCCTTCCACTTATCGTGCTTGTCCCTCTCCTGGAGCATAGGCCTAATCCGTAAACCTTTGATTGGCTGACTTATATCCTTCTACTACTCATTTTTGGGGAACTATTTTTTTTTGTTAAGTACTTTATGAGAGTGCATGTGTTTCCAGCTCTCTGCCTCTTTTACTTTTCCTCCCTACAAATGCTCCTTCCATCGCTCTTTGTTGCTTTCTCTCTCGTGTGCTGCTTTTCCTCATCTCCATCAACCAACATTATTTTTGTTTTATCTTCCTTGCCCATTCCGCAATGCAACCCTCACCCGCTCCTCCTTTCTCCCTACTGTCCTCTTTTTTTATTTTTATTTCTTTGGAGGGCCTGGCAGCAAGTTGCTGTCAGGCTCCACGCCTTACATAAAAGTGCTTTTGCGCTACTCCAATTTCATTTTTCTATCTAGGAATCCATCTTGGGTTGGTAAATAAAAAATAAATGGTGCCTTTTCCATTTCTGCACCTTATTCAGGAATCGCCTTAAACACAGTTATACAGGAAATCACCACCATATGGGCAAATATGGGATCCATGAATGTCAACATTATGGACTGACCTCCAAGGCCAAACCCGCCAGAAATGACATCATCTTCTCCAACTCCAAGCTGTCTATGGCAGAAAAATGAATAGGGGACAAGATGCCCACTCCTGATTGGAACCAACAACTGTGGCACCTACGTAACAAGGCTGCAGAACTAGAGGACCACACATGGAGAGACAATGTACTTTTTTGGCTGGAACCAGCAACAATGTGGATCACCATAGATGGAAAATCTTCTCTATATATGGACCCTGATAACCTTGAAAGATTTCTTAACAGCCTGGAACCTACTGGCATGGAGAGCAGCTCATCCTTAACTGATCCATCAAGGAGACCAGACAGTGACCCACTGACGCCCATCAGGAGCCAGATGTAAGCACAGACAGTCTAACAGGATGGCCTGAAAAAGGTTTTGGAGAGCTTAACAAAGAACAGAGACAAGTCCAGAACTCTATTGAAGCAGACGTGACAGTCCCAACCACCGACAAACTGAACGATGTATCTGCCCAGACCCTTGACCTAGTTACCTTGGTGCCTGTGGATCTAACTAGGGCACATGCTCCTGTTTACAACATCCAATAATGCACTCTTTTATCTACATTGTTGATCATGATGTTTTTATTGTTTTATGTATAAGTCCGAGGGCGTACTTGAGGTGCTGAGACACACCATTGTTTACTGCACATACCGAGGTCTTAGGTGGTTATGGAGAGGTCCCTCTGGCCATGTGTCATATTTCATCCATGATCTGCCAGTATTTCTAGAGATTCTCATACATTTCTACCCCTTCTGTATCTCACCTTACTCACAGCACCCCACCGTATCTACCACTACCTCTGATCGAATTTGCCAGCCATACAGAGACCACATTACCACCATACTCTGCATCCATTGGCATATTGGTCTCACTCTTGGGATATTATGGCCTACCTCCTTTCCTCTAGTCATTTAAATATCATCTTGACTAATCTAATCTCATTTTATCCCATACCATATTTTCTTACTTTATATTACCCATCTCTTCTAACCTTAACTTGCCTGTTACACTCCTTCCCAACCTACCACACCGTACATTGCTTTCGCCTTCTGTGCTCCATTGAAATTTCAATTGTCAGCCCCGGACTGACTGAATGAACCATGAGTGAGTCCCTGGTATAACTGTCCACAAAAGTTAGTTGTTCTCACAGATATGATATAGTAACCAGACTAAAAACAGATTCCTGGCTACCACTCTAAACAGTCCACCCCACACACCGAGGCCTTAGCAGCAGACAATCACTCTAGCACACTGCTTTGTGTCCACTTCCCTTTCTCACAACCAGAGACTACTGCAGAGCCCCTGGCAACTACGATTGCACCCATTGGAAACTGAATGAACCAAAACCTCTATCTCCTTAACGAACTATCAGCTGAATCTATTGAAAATCATGCATAACCCAAACTACTCTTACTCTCAAACCACTCAACCTCATGTCATGTTTGGTAAGGTGGTATCCAGTAGTTGCACAGCAGATACCTCTGATACACTTGTCTCATTGACTTTTAGTTCTAAGAAATGTGGGGTGGCCATACTTATATGCAACACAATGCCGTACTGAATCATTAAAACGTGGATTTGAACTAGAAAATATGTTTATATGTATATATATATTATGGCTCCAGGTCTCACCCTTGAACTGCTGAACTCGTTGCGGGTGCTATTCCTCCGCTAAAACGTGAGGGTGAGGTCACGGAAAATATTCAGGCTACAAAATGCGGAGCACTCACGGGACATCCCGTGAGTGCTCCGCATTTTGTAGCCTGAATATTTTCCGTGACCTCACCCTCACGTTTTAGCGGAGGAATAGCACCCGCCACGAGTTCAGCAGTTCAAGGGTGAGACCTGGAGCCATAATTTAACTACTGCTAGAACCACCAAGAGAAAAAATGAGTAAGCATCCTACCAGCGCAGCTGACAATTATTTAATTGGAGGACAGAAGTAACACATACGGAATCCTGTAGGATGGTGTAACATTTGAGATCCTGGCAGGCGAGGGATGGCAATATTACATCATGGCACAGACAATTGGAGGCACTATGGCCGGATTAATTTTGAGGGGCCGGATATGCCATGCAGCGTGGAAATGATATTGCATTTTTCATCAAAGAAATCGGATATGAGAGATTAAGAACTTTGAATTACAAAAACGAAATGCTTTCCATTAGGCTGTGAAGAATGTAACACACGCAAACATGGCAGCCAGGAAGAGAGGTATTTGACCTTGAACTGTGTTTGTCCCTCATCACTGGCTAAGATTATGTGCCTCTCCAATGAGATCGTTTTAAAATGTATTTAAACCTGCGCAATGTCTAATGCCAAGTTGACAGGCACTGAAGAAGGCTAGACGCCGAAATGCATTTGCTTAAATAAATTCAACTGACTGAAAACATCCCGTGAGTGCTCCGCATTTTGTAGCCTGAATGTATATATATATATATATATATATACATACATATATATATTTTAAATGTGGTGAAATTGTTAATGGGAACACTATGGCATTGAGAAAGGCATAATTGCTGAAACGCGTCTGCCAAATTAAAGTGAAGACTGTGAACCGCAGAGTGCTCCATGATTTCCTGTAATGGGAATTTGGTGGGTAATGTTTTCGTGACGGCCGCAGTCACGATGGAGGCACCCGCCCACAAGTTGTTCGGCAGCGTTTGTGGCATTTGGTGGAAAATGTAGTGGATTTCTGCCAGAACCGCCGCTGACCACCAGAGTAATGTGTTCTTCGACACGAGGTGGTCATTACTATAATGAAAGGAAGCAAGTTACCAAACAAAGCACCTACGGATACTTGACTGTTGTTGGTCAGAGCACAGTAGGGCGAAGGACTAAGTCTTCAATATGCCACATTGGTGAGTGAAATATCAGACATGCAGTTGGATATATTGGTGCCCTGAATAACTCGTTTCTACTAAGTGACTATCAGTACTGAAATGAGATTTATGAGCATTAAGGCACACTCACTGAGAGATTATGAATGAACTATGCATGTCAAAATGGCGGACTGAGCAAATAGATAACATTGAGCATAATGCAGTCCTTTTTTTCTTACAGCACTTTTTCCTGTCCAATGAAGAGGAGACAGGAGTGTTTTAAATGTGTTAAAATGGTTAATGGGAACACTATGGCATTGAGAAAGGCATGATTGCTGAAACGCGTCTGCCAAATTAAAGTGAAGACTGTGAACCGCAGAGTGCTCCGTGATTTCCTGTAATGGGCATTTGGTGGTGGCCAGTAGGTAGTTATAGTTAGGAACTAGCTTCCATAGGAAAAGCATTTTTTGATTTGCAAATATCGTTGGCGCCATGTGACGAATCTTCGCGAAATTTTCAAAACTAATGGCCTGCTCTGGTCAGCTCCTGTCTTGAAAGTTTCAGGGTGATTCGTCGAGGGGGGGGCCAAGAAAAAAGGAGGGTCCCAAAACGCATTTTCTCCATGTTAATTTTCATAGGAACTTTTGTTGCAGCTAAAGCCTGAACTGCTGAACGGAATTACACCAAATTTGGCAGAGAGGTTGCTGTTGTTCCAGAGTGCACTCTTTGCTTTAAATGGTGGAAATCCGTTCAGTAGTGCCTGAGAAACTAACAAATATCAATATCTGGTGACCGCGGTGGATTCGTGAACCCTCCCGAGCACGAGCTTCATTTTGATTGGCTGTCAACAGTCCAAACCAAGAAGTGTTGGCAGCCATTTTGTGACTCGGTAAAACCGAGTCAGAAGAAAAAAGGGTATTAAATGATTTTAAAAAAAGAAAAGGGGGCAGGGTAGAAACACCCTGACCCCCTAGCCTGGTCAGGGGGTTCCACAGGGACCCCCAGGGCCCAAAAAAGTTGTTTTTAAAATTTCTTTCAGCAGAATTTGCTCTGGGTGCGCGAATCCTGCCGAAAAAAATAAAACTTTGTTTTAATGAGCCCCCGGGTGGGCCAGGTCCTGGGGCAATGATTAAATATTATGACAGCCCCAGGGATCGCCATCTCCCCGGGGCTTTACTTAATTATTCGGGGGGGCCTTGCGGGCCCCCCCCAAGCTCCCTCGGACCGCCACCTCCCCGGGGCTTTTATAGTAAAAAAGTGTAGGGGGGCTCGAGCCCCCCCACACTGCCCTGGGGACCACCACCTCCCTGGGGCTCTAATTATTGTAATGCGGGGGTCCGTTGCAGACCCCCTGCCCGGGGACCATCACCTCCCCGGAGCTGCATGCATGTTGGGAGGGGGGCCCCGCGGCCCCCCTCCTGGAGCCCTCCTGAGGCCTGGGGACCGCCACACCCCAGGGCCAGCTCCAGCAATGTCCCGGGGTGCCCACCCCCAGGACATTGCAGTTTGCAATGACACGTCATTGCAAACTATGCTTCGCTTCATGGAAGCGAGAGCAGAAAACCTGCTCTTGCTTCCATGAAGCGAAGCATATTGCTTTTGGACAAGGGGAGCTGAATGTCAGCAGCTCCCCTTCTCCAAAAGCAATGCCGGCTCCCCAGGAAGCGGGGAGCTGGCAGAGACTGTGGGGGGAGTCCCCAACGTGAGGGCCGGCCCCGGGGGATGGGGTCCCCGGGGCCAAAAGTGGCCCAGGGGAGGGGGACCACGCGGCCCCCTCCTGGGGAAAAAAAAAAAAAATGAGGAAATGCCCTGGGGGATGGGTTCCCCGGGGCCAGAAAAAATCCGGGGGGGGGGGTAGCTGTTTTTTTTAAAATTATATAAAATGGCTGGGCCTCGGGGGATGGGGTCCCAGAGGCAGAATTTGAGTTATAAGAATGGAGGGCATTTTTTTTCTCGTGTGCCAGAAGTCGCAACTTCATCGTGGCTCTCAGCGCGGCCCTCTTGTGTAACCACGATGGGTTCGCGACTCCAGGCAAAATTAAAATAAGAGTGTGTATGTTTTAAAAAAAATAAGATTAACTGTTGGGTTATAGGGTGGCTCTAAATAGAGCCCTTGTTTTCATTATGAGTTTGTTGTAGCTACATGTAAGTGCGGATGCACAGCTTTAACTTGTTAAGGAAGACTTTGTTTCCTTGATCTGTGAAGTGCACTCCATTACTTCTGTAGATGTCGTCCATATCAAAACGTAGATTGTTGTTGTAGATGGACCCCATTCTATGATCTCTGAGGTATGCAGAAACAGCGTTATTGACATTCTTCCTAGCTTTCTCAAACTGTGGACAGAATTGATTTGACCAGTTCCATTTCTGTCTTTGGCATATGTTAGAGTATACAAAGACAGTTTGAGGCAAAAGCAACATCAATTGTGCAAAGGTGTCCTTCATTATCATTTCCAGACCTACCCCAGTCAATGTGCCTAAGTCATTGCCACCACAGTGCACAATCATGAGGTCAGGGGGTTGGAGATGCAAAAAGGTTTTAACCAAAGGCAACAATTGGTGCCACTTTAATCCTCTCTGTGCAATCCATTTAATGTCCACATTTTCCAAACCTAGGTCTTTGGCAATACCTCTGCGTTCAGCATACCTTTTGCACCAGAAAACATAGCTGTGCCCTACAATCCACACTGTGAGCATCTTGAAGGGATGTCTGGAAGTAATGAAAAGATGTCTGTAGCTCAGGTAGTCAGTTGGTAGAATGAGAGGTATCTAAAATGGTGGAGAACATGTTTTTTAAAAAGTTGAGAAGTGATTGGCTGTTCATCAAGATTGTGCACTCAAAAATAGGATGCATGTTACTTTGCTGAGGTATCATGTTTGTGATTCGTTGTTAGAAAATCTTTGAAAGGTACAGTTGATACCATAAGGTATTTTTTGGGAAAAGTCAACCACACCTGCTGTATGCATTAGTAAGCTTGTGTGATGAACTTGAAACTATGGTGAACTTGTGACCTGCCAGTACAGTTGAATGTTCCACGAACTGTTACTATGGAAACTGGCATTAAGTAGAATGGGGGAAGGGTTGAAACTTAACTGTGGACTTAAAATGTGAAATGGATACTTAAATATAAGTGAAAAGTTAGTAAATTAAGGTTTTCTAAGACAGTAGTATGTGGAGAATTAGTGTGTTGCTGAAAATCTATACTAGTATTATTAAAAATAGGTTTTTGAACTCCCGTGTGGATTCGCGGCTCCACCGCGGTGGAGTCGCGACTTCAGAAAAGTACAGAAGCAGTTTGGGCACCATTTGAAGACAGTTAGAAAGGGTTAATATGTCTAACCAATAGAAATGTGTTTTACAATTTGAAATAATGATGGAAGCAATGTGATTTGATACTTACATTTATTTGAGTGAAAAAAGAGAGGGAAAGTTTGCCATTTCTGGTTTCATCTTTCTGAGAGAGGTGCATTACATTTCTTGTGTGGAAAAGAAAATCTGTTGAGAGTTTCTGATATTTGGTATTCTGCAATACTACCTCAAACGTGAGTAACCAATTTGTAAGGTGTATTATATATTATTCAGCACTGCTTTATTGTTTCAAAAAAAAAATCCAAGTGTTGAAATTGTAAGACAAATCCGATGTATGGAAAATGTTATGAAATGTACAGCTCTCTATTGTACTTTGTATTATTGTAATGAAAAGAGTTTTGAAATAGTTTGTAGATAGTAACATGGTAGAAGGATTAGTGTTGGCTTTCTGAAATTATCCAGGCAGTACTCTTGTACTGAACTTTTCACTGAGGCACTACTCATCTAGTCATGCATTCTCTCAGGCACTACCCACTACCCATCTATTTGTATGTTTCTTTGATATATGATGCCACTTTTAAAAGGTACAGACACATGCAAGCGTGCTTTCTGGAATATTGTGAGACTTTTAACAGATAGATTGAAAAGGTTGCTGCTTTGTATTTGCTTAGGTCCAACACTCTGGGTAGTTAATGAATAGTGAAGCTGCAGTCCAAAACGGAGGTTTAAGACATCTTGGCAGAGGGATTGGTGATTAGCTTAGCGTCTGTGGAAACGTATACTTCGAATATGCCGCATAATTTTAGGTGTCTTTTTAAAATGGGAAGTGCACTCTTTTAAGTTTAATTAACTTTTTAGTCTTATGACTGAAGTATGTGTCTGTTTGCATATGTAGTCTCTCACGTGTTATGACTAAATATATGATAGAGGTATAAAACTCTGGTATACATGTATCTGTATGTTTCTTTTGTATATGATGCCACTAGGAAAAGGCACAGACACATGCATACCATGTAATCCCTCAGTCATTTATCATAGATTTGTGCATTCATCCAGGCACTACTATCCCACTCAAACTTTCAGTCAGGCACTACCCATGCTCTTATCTACTCAATCAGGTACTACAGATGCACTCATGGAATGGCCTAAGCAGTACTCTTACACTCATATTTTCTCTCAAGCACTTCCCATACACTCATACAACCATCCTGTTACTACCACTGCAGTCATAGAATCACTCAGGCAGTACCTATGCATGTTTTTATTCTTTCAAGCACTACTCATACACTCTAGTCTTCAACCATGCGATGGTCTCGCACTCATGGTTTGTCTAAGGTATTTCCCCATCACTGTTATAATCACCCATTCAGTACTGCTGCTCTCATGCAATCACCAAGGCAGTACTCTTGCACTGAACTTTTCACTGAGGCACTACACATCAAGTCATGCATTCTCTCAGGCACTACCCCCTTCCCATCTATTTGTATGTTTCTTTGATATATGATGCCACTTTTAAAAGGTACAGTCACATGCATGCATGCTCTCTGGAATATGGTGAGACTTTTAACAGACACATTGAAAAAGTTGCTGCTTTGTATTTGGCTAGGCCCAACACTCTGAGTAGTTGCTGAATAGTGAAGCTGCAGCCCAAAAGTGAGGTTTAAGACATCTTGGCAGAGGAATTAGTGATTAGGTTAGCTCGTATTGGTTTATGAAGATGTACACTTCAAGTATACCGAATAATTTTAGGTGTCTCTTTAAAATGGGAAGTTCAGCCTGTCAAGTTTAAGGGAGTTTTTTAGTCTTATGACTGAGGTATGTGTCTGCGTGCACATGTATTCTCTCACGTGCTATGTCTAAACAGATGGTAGAGGTATAAAACCCTGGTATACATGTATCTGTATGTTTTCGTTATATGATGCCACTAGGAAAAAGCGGAGATACATGCATGCCATGTAATCCGACATACATTAACCATAGATTTGTGCATTCAGCCAGGCACTACTATCCCACTCAAAGATTCAGTCAGGCACAACCCATGCTATTAACTACTCACTGTGATACTACTGATGCACTCATAGAATGGCCCAAGCATTACCCTTACAGTCTTATTTACTCTTAAGGGGTTCCCATGCAATCATACAATCATCGAGTTTCTACCACTGCAGTCATAGATTCACTCAGGCTGTACCCATGCATTTGTTTGTTCTTTCAAGCACTACTCATACACTCTTGTCTTCAACCATGTGTTAGCTTTGCACTCATGGTTGGTGTAAGGTATTTCCCCTGCACTGATCTAATCACTCATTCAGTACTGCCGCTCTCATGCAATAACCCAGGTGCTAATGTTACACTGAACTATTCACTCAGGTGCTACCCATCTAGTCATCCATTCTCTCAGGTACTACCCAGTACTCATCTATTTGTATGTTTCTTTGATATATGATGCCACTTTTAAAAGTTACAGGCACACGTATGCATACCCTCTGGAATATGGTGAGACTTTTAACAGACACATTGAAAAACTTGGTGCTTTGTATTTGGCTAGGCCGAAGATTCTGAGAAGTTGATGAATAGTGAAGGTGCAGCCCAAAAGTGAGGTTTAAAATATGTTGGCAGAGGGATTAGTGATTATGTTACCTTGTATTGGTCTATGGAGATGTACACTTCAAGTATGCTGCAGAATTTTAAGTGTCTCTTTAAAATGAGAAGTGTAGTCTGTCAAGTTTAAGGGACTTTTTAGTCTTATGACTGAGGTATGTGTCTGCGTGCTCATGTATTCTCTCATGTGTTATGTCAAAGAGATGGTAGAGGTGTAAAACCCTGGTACACATGTATCTGTATGTTTCTTTTACATATGATGGCACTAGGAAAAGGCACAGATACATACATGCTATGTAAATCCTCAGATATTGACCATAGATTTGTGCAATCATGAAGGCACTACTATCCCATTCAAAGATTCAGTCAGGCAGTACTGATGCTTTCATCAACTCAATGTGGTACTAATGATGCACTGATAGAATGTCTCAAGCATTACCCTTACAGTCTTATTTTCTCTCAGGTGCTTCCTATACAGTCATACACTCATCTAGTTGCTAACACTGCTGTCATAGAATCACTCAGGCAGAACCTATGCAGTTTTTTTCTTTCAAGCAATACTCATACACTTATGTCTTCAACCATGTGTTAGCCGTGCACTCATGGTTTATCTAAGGAATTTCCCCTGTACTGATCTAATCACCCATTTAGTACTGCTGCTCTCATGCAATCACCCAGGCAGTACTCTTGCACTGAACTATTCAGTCAGGCGCTACCCATCTAGTCATCTATTTTCTCAAGCACTGTCTACTACCCATCTATTTGCATGTTTCTTTGATATATGATGGCACTTTTAAAAGGTACAGATACATGCATGTATGCTCTCTGGAATATTATGGGTCTTTTAACAGAGACATTGAAAAACTTGCTGCTTTGTATTTGGTAGGCTCAACACTCTGAGTAGTTGTTGAATAGTGAAGCTGCAGCCCAAAAGTGAGGTTTAAAACTTGTTGATAGAAGGATTAGGGATTAGGTTCGTTCGTATTGGTCTATGGTAATGCATACTTCAAATATGCCACATAATTTTAAGTGTCTCTTTAAAATGGAAAGTGGACTCTGTCAAGGTTAAGGGACTTTGTAGTCTTATGACTCAAGTATGTGTCAGTTTGCACATATTTTCTCACATGTATTATTTCTATAGAGATGTTAGAGGTATAAAACACTGATATATATGTATTTGTATGTTTCTTTTATATATTATGCCATTAGGAAAAGGTACATACATATGCATGCTAGTTTTTAGGAATATAGTGAGAATTACATCTATATACTCAAGCACTAGGTGTGCACTGATGAAAAGAGGTTCATATCTCTCTTTGACTCATGATTTCACTTAGGCATTCTTATTCAGTTACACAATCAAGGAGGCACTACTTATACACAGTTTTAATCACTTAGACATTAACCATACATACATATAGTCAGCTAGACACTACTATTCCAGTGAAACATTTACTCAGCCAGTACCTATGCACTCATGTATTCACTGAGACACTACTGATGCACTTATGTAATGGTCCAAGCATTACCTTAATACTCATAGTTTCTCAGAGGTATATCTGGTACATTCATACATTCATCCAGGTACTACCTCTGCAGTGATAGAATCACACAGGCAGTATGCGTGCATTCATGCATTATCTCAAGCTCTACCCATACAGTCATGCAATAAACCATGCTTTAGGCTTGTAGTCATAGTTTCTCTCAGGTATTTTTGATGCATTGATGCAATCACCCAGGCAGTATTGGTGCACTCATTCAGTTATTGAGGTACTACTCTAGCACTGAACTATTAACTTAGGCAGTAGCCATTTAGTGATACATTTTGTTAGGCACTACATATGAACTCATCCAATGATCCTACCATTACTCTTACATTCATCTGTTTACTTAGGCACTACCATGCAGTCATACAGTTAAGGAGAAACTACCTATACACATACTACTCCTCTTCCCTCTTTCAGCATCTCTCTAGCCTCTTTGTGCAGTTCTCTTGGTTGTTTTGCACCTCTCTTGCTCTTTCTGCACCTCTCTTGCTCTTTCTGCACCTCTGTTGCCTCTTTCTGCACCTCACTTGTTTCTTTCTTTCTGCACTCCTCTTGGCTCTTTCTACATCCCTCTTCCCTCTTTCTGTACATCTGTTGCCTCTTGCTGCACCCCTCTTCTGTCTTTCAGTTGCCTGTTTCTGCAATTCTCTTGCCTCTTTGTGCAGTTCTCTTGCCTCTTTTTCCATTTCTATTGTTTCTTTCTGCACTTCTCTTGCCTCTTTCTGTACCCTTGTTCACTTTTTCTGCACCTCTCTTGCTTCTTTCTGCACCCCTGTTCCCTCTTTCTGGACCTCTTTTGCCTGTTTCTGCAGCTCTCTTGCATCTTTCTGTACTTTCCTTGCCTCTTTCTGCACCTTTGTTGCTTTCTTCTGTACTTCTCTTGCTTTCTTTCTGCACCTCTCTTGCTTCTTTCTTCACCCCTGTTGACTCTTTCTGCACCATTGTTGTCTCATTGTGCATGTTTGTTGCTTCTTTCTGCACTTTTCTTGCTTCTTTCTGCACTTCACTTGCTTCTTTCTGTACCCCCCTTGTCTCTTTTGCACCTATCTTGCTTGTTTCTGTACCCCTCTTCCCTGTTTCTGCACCTCTCTTCCCTCTTTCTACATCCCTGTTCCCTCTTTCTGCACTTCTCTTGCCTCTTTCTGCACCTGTCTTGCCTTTTTCTGCGCATCTTTTGCTTCTTTGTGCACTTCTCTTGTTTCTTTGTGCACTTCTCTTGCCTTTTTCTGCACTTCTCTTGCCTGTTTCTTCATTTCTCTTGCTTGTTTCCGGAGTGCTCTTGCCTCTTTCTGCAAGCATGTTGCCTCTTTCTGTATCTCTGTTGCTTCTTTCTTCACTTCTCTTGCTTCTTTCTGCTCCTCTCTTGCTTCTTTCTGTACCCCTGTTGCCTCTTTCAGCACACGTCTTCCCTGTTTGTGCACCTCTCGTGTCTCTTTCTGCACCTCTGGTGTCTTTTTCTGTATCTCTTATCTGCTTGGTGCACTTCTTTTGTGTTTTTCTGCACCTCTGTTGCTTTTTTCTGGACTTATCTTCCTTCTTTCTGCACGTGTCTTATTTCTTTTTCAACTCATTTTGCCTCTTTCTGCACCCCTTTTATTTGTTTCTGTACCTTACTTGCATTTTTCTACAACTGTTTCCTCTTTCTGCACTTCTTTTGCCTCTTTCTGCATCTGTCTTTTTTCTTTTTGTACATCTGTCGCTTCTTTCTGCATTTCTTACATTTTTCAGTAGCTGTGTTGTTTGAGTATTTCATTTTGCTGTTTGTAAACCTTTTGTTTTTTTCCTTTCTCCTTTTAGCTGTGTGACCACCTATTCTTGTGTTTTTGCAGATGTTTTGCTCATTTGTATACTTTACTCTTCTTATGAGTTATAAATGCAATAGAAATGTAATTGTAATTTTGCGCTTAGTTGTTATTTTCAAAATTGAAATGTTATTAATTTTGAAATTTTAATTAATGTACTAAAATAATTAAACTATTATTTGTTTTTTAGGAAGATATTTTATTTGGATTAGAAATAAAAGATGGCAAGAAAACATGAAAAGAGAAGAGAACAAAGGAAACAGAAGTACTTAATGAAAACTAAAGCGAGTGGAGTTGAAAAACACCAAAAGGATGCTGAGGATAATATGGCTTCTGGTAAGAGAACTAAACAATTTATTAAAAATGTTGTGGAGAGATTGAACGATCAAAATACTAACCAAAGGAGGAAAGAAATTTTTCGAACAAAGGAGAAGCAAATGAAGAAACACAATGGAAAAGAAGCACATGTGACAAAAAGACAGAAACAATTTAAGGATATACGTGTACGTATGTTTCATAATAGAGTAATTCAAAATGTATTAAAAGATTGTAAAAGTATAAAAAAAGATCTGCAGCATTTAAGAAAAAGCAACAGATTGAAAGTGTAGTAGATACTGCTTTTGAATTGAAACGGAAATTATTTATATTGGTATTGAAGAGAATGAAAACATTGAATAAAACAATGCACTTTATGAAGGAGAAAAGCAAAAGAAAAAGACTGGTTAATAGAAGTAACTTTTGCAACGCTTTTTCTGGTGAATGGAAGCATACTTCTAGTACTGAGCCTTTTTTCAATGAAGAAAGATATTTTCAACAAAATACATTAGTTCACGCAGTTGATACCAGTGGTCGTTGTTACGAGATAAAGGATGGTTGTCTAATTGAAAAAGAAAAGATGGTTCCTAGAAATGTGAAAGACGTAATAGCTGAAGAAGTTCAAGGGAGGCGTGCACATGCTCCAGTGTATAAGTGGGATTGTAGTAGTATTTGTAGTATTCGACAGGAATCTATTGATATATTACCAGTTTTCTTGTGACAATATGCAAAAAAAAAGTGTTAAACAGAAGATTAAGATGTTGCAAGGACTAGATCTATGTAAAGTAAGAAAATATACTAAGTTGCAGGGTCATTCTCTGGCTTGTCTTTCTAGAAAAGTGTGTAAAAGTATTTTTCATCATTTAAGAATGTTAGCAGTACATCATTCAGAAATGCGGAAGTTAGTAAGGAGATTGAACCACGTAAAAAGTCCTGCATTATCTTTAAGTGAAATGAACACAGCTCTTTTGCATGGTTCAGTATCGGATGTAAAAAAAAATTGTGATGATATACAGTTTCATTTCTTTGATTCACAAGAGGAGTGTAGAGAAAGTGAGAGCTTGATAAGTGTAGGTGTTGAACAACAGTTCGAAGATATTAGTACTGAGAAGTTTGAAGAAGAAATTACAAAGTTTAAAATATTTTCATGTAAAAAAACAAACAATGTATGTATTTGTTGTCGATGTACTCACTATAGAAGTCAAACTAGGAATGTTGATGTGTATTTAAAAAGTGAAAAGGAAAATAATGATAGGTGGGAGCAATTTAGTGCTTATTTGTGGGTGGAAGTTCGTTTTGAGTTGGGTACTGATCAACGTATTTGTAAATATTGTTACCACAAATTAGAAGAGAACAAAATGCCAGCTGGAGCAGTACATAACAACTTAGAGTTGGTAGCTATTCCTCCGGAACTGGCAGATTTAAATACATATGAGTACATTCTTATTCAATCTGTGCACCCGTTTCAGGCTATTGTTCTTATGGAGCCTAAGACAGGTAAGACAGGTAAGCTGCCTCCAACAGATTTACAAAGAGGTCTGAAAGGAAGAGTTGTGTACTTACCTTTAGATTTAAAACAAAATATTGAAACTGTTGGTATAGAGAGAGAGAGAGGAAAGTGAGCCTGTAGTTATTCTAGTTAATGGTATACCAACAAAGAGTCGGAAAATATGGCAAGAGTGAGTAGATGTCACCAAACTTCAAAAGGCTACATTATATCTTGTACAGAACAATATTTATTATAAAACTGTAAATGTGGAAGACCAGGAAATATGTTTAGAAGAAGATACAGAAATTTCAACTGGCCAAATAGAAAAAGTGGACAAGACCAGGAGTGAAGAGATTTACGAACATTACAGTATACATCCTTTACATTCAAAAGAAGTAATTGGAAACACTATTGAATTATTTCAAATGAAGAAAGCAAAGGGAACTCCCATGAGTGTATGGGAAAAAAGTTTAGTAGCTCGTTGTTTTCCACAGCTGTTTCCCACTGGAGAAGGTGGACGATATTATGAACGAGCAGTACAGATTCCAGCTTCAGAATACCGGACGACAAGATTATACTCAGAAGATCCAAGATTTCGACAGTGCATTCCATATATATTTCATCTTCTATTTGAAAGTGACTTGTCTGGACTTTCATATGCAGTGAATCACATATTAAAAACAGGAGTTCATCTTACACATGTTTCTGCAAAGGAATTTATGGACAAAGTTCAACAAAGAGACGATCATTTGGAATCTCAGTTAATTAATTTGATGGCATGTCAACGTGGTACTAATGAGTATTGGTATCGTCGTCACAGCGAACTTAAATGTATGTTAAGAAACTTAGGTACTCCTACGTGGTTTCTAACACTTAGCTGTGCTGAATATGCTTGGAACGATTTACTTGAATTCCTTCGACAAGCAAATTCAAATGTCAAGAATATTGAATTGAAGACAGCTGGAGAATTGTGTTCTTTTGATCCTGCGAATGTGTGCAGATATTTTAATCATAGGTTTCAAGCTAAGATGTCTTTTATCTGCAGTAAAAATAATCCACCTCTTGGAGAAGTTACTGATTTCTTTTGGAGAAAGGAGTACCAAATACACCATAGAAATCCTTGGGTCTAGAAAAGCAAAGCAAACAGACAGAGAAACTAAAGAAAAACACGCAGGAAAACCTGTGGGATAATCCCTTTCAGGACGAAATCCCTCACCCACCAAAGGTGGCATGCTTCATCATCTGGGATTCTCCCCTTGGCAGGAATGCCTAGTCCCTCCAAGGGCTACAACTTCCTCTCTGAGAGGAAGGAGCTCAGGGATGTTTTGTATTCCTACTCTAATTGGGATATACTAAATCCAACAGATGATGCGGGCAAAAACAGGTTATGTGAGGGTGCAGCGCAACAGAAAATATCTCAAAATGTGAAGGTAGTGATGCTAAAACTGGCTAACAAGAACAAAAAGTTTGCCTTTATTTGTTTGCTCCTGCTGCCAGGATTAAAAACAGTGCGCCTGCAGTATTGATTTAAACTGCATGGGTGGGACGAAAAAACAGGTCTACATGTTTCAGCCAAGTCGACCCAAAAAGGTGTCTGGGCTTTCGTCAGGACCTAAAGAGGTGCTGCTGCAAATAGACAGTGAAAAACAATAACCAAATAATAATGATCCTAGAATATCAAACCAGTAAGCCTGCTATTCTCGGTCCCGGATTTACTGGTCGTACATGTTGGAGAGGGATACAAAGACAGTGGAAAATCAATAATTAAGTAACTCCGAACATGTTTGCAATTAATTTGTAAAAGTCAAGGTGGGTACTGTTACCCCTACACATGTGTAATGCATCTGGTATAAGAAATCAATGTCAAGTTCGCTTACCTGTGGTTTACAGATAAGTAGCCTCACCTCAACCTGGCGGCAGCTCAGGGAAGGGGGCACTGCTCTGAAAAGAATGGGATGTAAAAGTGTCAAACATATCCAAAATTATGTTGACACTACTCCATAAAAACAGTATTTAATGGGGATCAAACAGATCGCTGAGAAACCAAGTAGACCGAGAAAATCATTAATTTAACAGCACAAAGTCATTTTTGAATCAGCTATTCCAGATAGTACAACCAATGTATTTGAAAACCTAGTCGGGTTGTGCACACAATACCTGCAGAATGTTCAAGGCCTTGTCAGAACTACTCCGATAGTGCTACTCCCCTAGTTCTACTCTCCAATGTCTTCTAAGCGCATCCTAACTCTTTCTAATGACCTGGTTGGTGTAGTGTTTGTATGCTTTCCGCCGTGTGCAAACGGATAAGGAGCGAATGCCCGGGCTAAAGAAAAATGTTGTTCAGGTGCCCCCAGCCGGTCGTGACTGAAGGTATAACGTATGCCCAAGTACAGCGCCCCCAGACGCCCTCCACAGTACTTTAGATGTTTAAGTGGGATAGATAAGCGGACAAGTGCCAGAGTCGCTTTAAAAAGTAAATGCCATTACTAGCGTCATGTGTCTAATGGCAAACTAGGTTCTTTTAGGTCGGTGTGGTGCCCAGGGTGTGCCTGATTTCTAGATTCCACCCCCTGCACGTAAAGGTCCTGCAAAGAGCAGTACGAGAGACGCGCTTGTCGCCTATTGAGACTCACACCCATCTGTGGATAGTTGCAATGATGAGACATGATCAAGTTAAATAACCACAATTCTGGACACATGGTCAGTCAACATCTTTTAGTTTGTTTGACACTCACCTATCCGTCGGTACCCCGGCTGCAACCGGAGGTGGGGGCCAGGGCTGGCGAGTGCGCATTAAATGTCGAGCCAAGAACGCGTCTGCTCCTGGTGTCACTGCGCGTTCGGCACAGTCAGGATTTGTAGTCTTACTGCATGCTAGTCAGCGAGTAAAGAGCCTGTTTCTTGGAGACAGAGGACTACAACTCAATTTAAAAAGATCAAAAGATTTATTGTACACGCATGTGTTGTCTGTGATGTACAGTCGCTAAAAGGGAGAACCATAGCTTCGAAAGTGTATTCTACTGGCGTGACGTCACTATGTCACTACATGTTTGGCAAGAAGGTCGGGATTTGTAGTCTCACTGCACTGTAATCAGTAAGTCATAAGCATGATTGATGGAAACAACGCTATTGAAAGAAAAAAAAAACTTAAATGTACTTGCATCGACAGTCTGTAGTTTGCAGTTGCTAGAGAGAAATACTACATTATGACACTGGCGATTGTCACGACCAACCAGTGTAGTCCCAACTTGTAATTTGTAGTTGTGCGACACATCGTAGATGCTGCTTTATAGACAGGACATTCTGCTCATGTCTAAATGAAGAGAACGGACTACAGCTCTTTGGGAACGGCATGAAACTTTATTGTACACATTTTCCATTACCTCTAAAGTACAGACTCTCGTGTCTCCATAAAGGGCAGCTCTATCGTCCATCTGGCGGTTAGGGCGAGCAACCGGTGCAGTCCACATATAAGACCTATACTTTGGAGACCCAGCGTGAATATTGATGCCATGATATTGCATCCTTTCTGGGTCCGTCCACATTGGTGAACATCTGAAATGTCCCCTACCTGTCTGTATGCACGTTTATGCGCATGTACTTCAATACAGTTCTAAAATTGGAAACGAGTGTCAGTGTGTGTCTCAAGATACAAGGTGTTGATGCAGTGGGACCTAAATGTTGGTTCCATGTTTGTATCATATTTATAGTAAACCTGTTCTCTCTTTCCTTTTGCTGATGGGGATGGCTCAGGTACCCCACTCGGACTAAACAAAGAGCTGTTAACTAACACCCTAGGCAGTCTCTCTGTGAAAACTCAGGTGTCACGCCCACACCCTGCCTATCACAGATCTTTGTAGTGTGAGTAAGGTGTCTGTTATTAACCATGTCAGGCATCAGTAACTCAGTGGAAGGTGGAAATGTCATAGTGCTGTCTCTGGAATGCCATCGTTGAGACCTGTACTATCACTCTGTAGTCTGTGCACGCATCTCTGTTCACGCCTGAACAGATACCTGGCAATGTCTGTTACATGGGGGGGAAATAAATGGTTGTTCTAAGACCGTCCAGCTCAGTTCATCTGGTGAGTGATTCTTGTCCAGGAAAGGATTTGTGAGCTTGGTTGATTGCTTCTTGCAGCGAATGGTGCTCTTGTGCTCCATGATTCTGGTCTTAACCTTGCATGTTGTCATACCCACGTAGCGCAAGCCACATGGGTAGATGATCAGGTAGATTAATTTGTCACTGTTACAATTCATGTGGCGGGAAAGTTCCCATGGTCTCTCAGAGCCATCATTTATCGAAACAGTGTGTTTAGTTTGAGGGCACACAGCACATGACCCACAAGTATAATGCCCTTTGATGGCTGGTAAACCCCATAGTGTCTCTTGATTGGGGGATTTTTTCGTTCTCGGCCGAGAGTGTTTGAGTTGATCTTTGATGTTAGTGCTTCTTTTGAACGCGAACAGTGGTTGTGGAATTGAGGCATTCCCAATGTTCAAGATCTTCCAGTACATGAAAATGCTTCTCTTTATTTGATTGGAATAGCTACAGAAGGTGTTCACGCACGTGATTCTTGGTGAGTCCTCTTTAGGTGCGGCAATTTCGATCAGCGTTTCCCTATTGTTGACAGCCCTCTTCCTCGATCTCCGTATCAGGCTCTATGGATAGTGTCTGTCTCTGAGTTGAGATGACAGGACCTTAGCATGCTCATCAAATTTGTCCTTCGTGGAGCAGTTCCTCCTAATCCGTAGAAATTGCCCATAAGGCAAGTTATCATGGAGGGATTTCGGATGGTAGCTCTGGTATGATAGTAAAGAGTTCCTGGCCATTGGTTTCCTGAATAGCTCCGTCCCCAGGCCCTCACCTTCTGGGAAAATGCGAATGTCAAGAAACGGTAGACTGGTGTTGCTATATTTGCATGTAAACTTCAGGAATTCATTCTTGGTATTCAGCCATTGATGGAATAGAGTAATGGTGTCAGGTGTAAACCTCCATACATTGAACTTATTATTCACTAACAATCCCAATCTGACCACAGCACCGCCTCTACCTCTTACGTGGTCAGACCATTTCTTAATCCCGTTTAGTCTGGCTACAACTTCTTGTTCAACTAATTCCTCTATGGCCCGGGATTATTGCAGGAAATGGTTTAAAATTACTTGTCATACTATGGCCCCTGCCCTTTCCTGCTCCCCTTTGCAGTTGGTTGGGGATCTGGAAATAGATGTGTCGAATTTTAATGGTTGGCTCTCCTCAGCCATAAATACTGTTGCCCCCTTGCAACCCATTGTCTCCTCTAGACAAAAACCATCAGCCCCTTGGTTTACCCCCGCTCTGCGTGCTGAGAAAAGCCGGTGTAAGAAACTTGAGCGGAGTTGGAGTCTATTCTATGACACAGAGGCTAAATCAATCTATAGAGCTGACATTAAGAATTTCCACAAACTTAAGCGCTCAGTAATGAGAGAGTATTTTATTAATAAAGTCAACTCCGCCGGTAACTCTTCTAAAACTCTTTTTAAAAAAGTGAAAGATTTTACCAAACCTTCCGCTTTATCTAGCACGATTCCCCCTAGTCAGGAACTCTGTAATGGGCTATCAGACTTCTTCCATGATAACATTTTAGACATCTATTCAACGTTTAGCCCTACCCCGGATATCCCGGTCCTAAACACTGTGGCAACTAAGAGTGATGCATTCATGTCCTTTCAATCGATCCCCATTGAAACATCATCTCAAAAATTGCTCGCCTGCACATCAGGCTCTCCTAAGGATCCCTGCCCGGCACAACTATTTAGCTCTCTAGCCCCCCTCATTATTTCTCCTTTGAATCTGATTTGGAACACCTCCCTGCGAACTGGGCTCTTCTCTTCGACCTGGAAACAGGCCATGTTAATTCCAATTCTAAAAAAACCTGACGCTGATCCTTCTATTTTTAAAAATTACCGTCCTATTTCTCTCCTACCAAAACCAGCTAAAGTCCTGGTAAAAATAGTTCAGGAGCTATCTCGAGTCCTGTCATCTCTTCCATGACTCGCAGTCTGGGTTTAGATCCGGATATAGCACCGAGACTGCTCTTTTGGAGGTTTCGGAGACCATTCGCGAATGCGTGGACGCAGGCGAAGCAGCGATGCTGGTGCTCCTCGACCTGTCCACGGCATTTGATACGGCCTCTCATGCTTTGCTTGAGAGACTATACAGTCTTGGGATTCAGGGCACCCCTCTGTCCTGGATCAGATCCTTCCTAAGTGACCGCACCCAACAGGTCTCCCTTCAGCCATTTGTTTCCGAGGAGAAATCACTGAGTTGAAGAATCCCTCAGGGACCCAACTAAGAGACTGTCATCAGAAATTAAGAAGATGGTTGATGAAGCTAAAGAGAATGAATGGATTACAACACAAGAGGCATCTTTTCTCATCACATCTCATCCAGTTACTCCATATTTTTATGTATTGCCTAAGATACATAAAGAGCAATGACCTCTTACCAGCAGACCGATCATCTCCGGCATTGGCTTTATACTTGAGCCCCTTTCCACCTTCGTGGACCATTTTCTCCGACCATTGGTTGTCGAGATGCCGACGTATCTGCAAGACACAAAAGATCTCCTGAGATTTCTTTCTAAGACTCCGTTTGACGGAACCAGGGATTTTCTGGTCTCTTTTGACGTCGAGTCTCTGTATATATGCATTCCCCAGGATGAAACATTGGCGGCAATACAAACTCTACTCAGTAACCGAGTCATGGACACTATTTCCCCGGTACATTTTCTCATGGCATGTGCACGCCTAGCCATGAAAGAAAACTTTTTCAAATTCGAGGATGGGCTATATCAACAGACATCAGGAACATCTATGGGTAGCGTTTTCTCTCCCAGCCTGGTGAATTTGTACGTGCATCTATTTGAGCAGGAACAGATCCTGGCAAAAAGCAATCCTTACAGATCACATATTCTTGTATGGAAGCACTTTATTGACGACCTGTTCGTCATATGGAGGGGTACACCTTACACCATTACTCTATTCCATCAATGGCTGAATACCAGGAATGAATTCCTGAAGTTTACATGCGAATATTGCAACACCAGTCTACCGTTTCTTGACATTTGCATTTTCCCAGAAGGTGAGGGCCTGGGGACGGAGCTATTCAGGAAACCAATGGCCAGGAACTCTTTACTATCATAACAGAGCTACCATCCGAAATCCCTCCGTGATAACTTGCCTTATGGGCAATTTCTACGGATTAGGAGGAACTGCTCCACGAAGGACAAATTTGATGAGCATGCTAAGGTCCTGTCATCTCAACTCAGAGACAGACACTATCCATCGAGCATGATACGGAGATCGAGGAAGAGGGCTGTCAACAACAATAGGGAAGCGCTGATCGAAATTGCCGCACCTAAAGAGGACTCACCAAGAATCACGTGCGTGAACACCTTCTGTAGCTATTCCAATCAAATAAAGAGAAGCATTCTCAAATACTGGAAGATCTTGAACATTGGGAACGCCTCAATTCCACAACCACTGTTCGCGTTCAAAAGAAGCACTAACATCAAAGATCAACTCATAAACACTTGGCCGAGATCGAAAAAATCCCCCAATCAAGAGACACTATGGGGTTTTCCAGCCATCAAAGGGCATTATACTTGTGGGTCATGTGCTGTGTGCCCTCTAACTAAACACACTGTTTCAATAAATATTGGCTCTGAGACACCGTGGGAACTTTCCCGCCACACGAATTGTAACAGTGACAAATTAATCTACCTGATCATCTGCCCATGTGGCTTGCGCTACGTGGGTATGACAACACGGAAAGTTAAGACCAGAATCATGGAGCACAAGAGCACCATTCGCTGCAAGAAGCAATCAACCAAGCTCACAAATCATTTCCTGGACAAGAATCCCTCACCAGATGAACTGAGCTGGACGGTCTTGGAACAACCATTTATTCCCCCCCATGTAACAAGCATTGCCAGGTATCTGTTCAGGCGTGAACAGAGATGGGTGCACAGACTACAGAGTTATAGTGCAAGTCTCAACGATGACATCCCATGGACAGCACTATGACACTTCCACCTTCCACTGAGTTACTGAAGCCTGACATGGTTAATAACAGACACCTTACTCACACTACAAAGATCTGTGATAGGCAGGGTGTGGGCGTGACACCTGAGTTTTCACAGAGAGACTGCCTAGGGTGTTAGTTAACAGCTCTTTGTTTAGTCCGAATGGGGTACCTGGGTTATCCTCATCAGCAAAAGGAAAGATAGAACGGGTTTACTATAAATATGATACAAACATAGAACCAACATTTAGGTCCCACTGCATCAACACCTTGTATCTTGAGACACACACTCATTTCCAATTTTAGAACTGTATTGAAGTACATGCTCATAAACGTGCATACAGACAGGTAGGGGACATTTCAGATGTTCACCAATGTGGACGGACCCAGAAAGGATGCCACATCTTGGCATCAATATTCACGCTGGGTCTCCAAATTATAGGTCTTATATGGGGACTGCACCGGTTGCTCGCCCAAACCATCAGATGGACGATAGAGCTGCCCTTTATGGAGACACAAGAGACTGTACTTTAGAGGTAATGTAAAATGTGTACAATAAAGTTTTATGCCGTTCCCAAAGAGCTGTAATCCGTTCACTTTATTTAGGCATGAGCAGGATGTCCTGTCTATAAAGAAGCATCTACGATGTGTCGCACAACTGCAAATTACAAGTTGGGACTACACCGGTTTGTCGTGAAAATCGCCAGTGTCATAATGTAGTATTTCTCTCTAGCGACTGCAAACTACAGACTGTTGATGCAAGTACATTTAAGTTTTTTTTTTCTCTCAATAGCGTTGTTTCCATCAGTCATGCTTATGACTTACTGATTACTGTGCAGTGAGACTGCAAATCCCGACCTTCTTGCCAAACATGTAGTGACATAGTGACGTCACGCCAGTAGAATACACTTTCGAAGCTATGGTTCTCCCTTTTAGCGACTGTACATCACAGACAACACACGCGTGTACAATAAAGCTTTTGGTCTTTTTAAATTGAGTTGTAGTCCTCTGTCTCCAAGAAACAGGCTCTTTACTAGCTGACTAGCATGCAGTAAGACTACAAATCCTGACTGTGCCGAACGTGCAGTGACGTAGTGACATCACGCCAGGAGCAGACGCGTTCTTGGCTCGACATTTAATGTGCACTCGCCAGCCCCGTCCCCCACCTCCGGTTGCAGCTTACGTAGTGCCAGGGGTACCGACGGATAGGTGACTGCCAAACAAACTAAAAAATGTTGACTGACTGTGTGTCCAGAATTGTGGTTATTTAACTTGATCATGTCTCATCATTGCAACTATCCACAGATGGGTGCGAGTCTCAATAGGCGACAAGCGCGTCTCTCGTACTGCTCTTTGCAGGACCTTTACGTGCAGGGGGGTGGAATTTAGAAATCAAGCACACCCTGGGCACCACACCGACCTAAAAGAACCTAGTTTGCCATTAGACACATGACGCTAGAATTGGCATTTACTTTTTAAAGCGACTCTGGCACTTGTCCACTTATCTATCCCACTCAAATATCTAAAGTACTGTGGAGGGCGTCTGGGGATATGTTATACCTTCAGTCACGACCGGCTGGGGGCACCTGAACAACATTTTTCTTTAGCCCGGGCATTCGCTCCTTATCTGTTTGCACACGGCGGTAAGCACACAAACACTACACGAACCAGGTCATTAGAAAGAGTTAGGATGCGTATAGAAGGCATCGGGGAGTAGAACTAGGGGAGTAGTTCTGACAAGGCCTTGAACATTCTGCGGGTAATGTGTGCGCAACCCGACTAGATTTTCAAATAAATTGGTTGTACTATCTGGAATAGCTGATTCAAAAATGACTTTGTGCTGTTAAATTAATGATTTTCTCGGTCTACTTGGTTTCTCGGCGATCTGTTTGATCCCCATTAAATACTGTTTTTATGGAGTAGTGTCAACATAATTTTGGATATGTTTGACACTTTTACATCCCATTCTTTTCAGAGCGGTGCCCCCTTCCCTGAGCTGTCGCCAGGTTGAGGTGAGGCTACTTATCCGTAAACCATGGGTAAGCGAACTTGACATTGATTACTTATGCCAGATGCATTACACATGTGTAGGGGTAACAGTACCCCCCTTGACTTTTACAAATTAATTGCAAACATGTTCGGAGTTACTTAATTATTGGTTTTCCACTGTCTTTGTATCCCTCTCCAACAGGTACGACCAGTAAATCCGGGACTGAGAATAGCAGGATTACTGGTTTGATATTCTAGGATCATTATTATTTGGTTATTGTTTTTCACTGTCTATTTGCAGCAGCACCTCTTTAGGTCCTGACGAAAGCCCAGACACATTTTTGGGTCGACTTGGCTGAAACATGTAGACCTGTTTTTTCATCCTACCCATGCAGTTTAAATCAATACTGCAGGTGCACTGTTTTTAATCCTGGCAGCAGGAGCAAACTAATAAAGGCAAACTTTTTGTTCTTGTTAGGCAATTTTAGCATCACTACCTTTACAGTTTGAGATATTTTCTGTTGCGCTGCGCCCTCACCATAACTTGTTTTTGCCCGCATCATCTGTTGGATTTAGTATATCCCAATTAGAGTAGGAATGAAAACATCCCTGAGCTCCTTTCCTCTCAGACAGGAAGTTGTAGTCCTTGGCAGGACTAGGTATTCCCGCCAAGAGGAGAATCCCAGATGATGAAGCATGCCACCTTTGGTGGGTGAGGGATTTCATCCTGAAAGGGATTATCCCACAGGTTTTCCTGTGTGATTTTCTTTAGTTTCTCTGTCTGTTTGCTTTGCTTTTCTAGACCCAAGGATTTCTATGGTGTATTTGAGTAATTGATTGGGGATACAATCCTTGCGGGTCTCTAAATTTCCCTTGGAACCCCCTCTAACTGTTTTTGTTTAGAAAGGAGTACCAAGCCAGAGGTGTTCCTCATATACACATGTTATTATGGATCAAGGATGCACCTAAATTTGAAACCGATTCTAATGAAACTGTTTTGTCTTTTATCGAAGAGTATGTTACCTGTACCATTCCAAAACAAGCATTTGCAATGCAATAGGTCTCGCATTTACGAGAGTTTCAGCTATTGGCATTGTAATGACAATGCCTTCTATTTATGTGTTGATTTTTAAAACATAAATGGCCATCGGCTTTCCTTGAGTTGTGAATTAAACTTAAATGAAAACAGACAAAATGGCCACTGGTGTGTTAGGATGCGTAAATGTGCTCTGTTATCTCACGACACATGCAAACTCACCATCTTAAAAGGATTTTTGGTTCAGAAAACCCATTTCAAGAAGGCTTATGGTGCATTACAAGGCTTGTGCATTCATTCTTACGCACTGGCAACCATGTTGGAACATCTATAATCAAACCCATTCTAAGATCGCCTCTGGTAAATGTGTATGCACTGTAGTACACCAGTGACCTTTTTTGTTAAGCAATGCTTTACTAACAAGCATTGGCAAAGCAATAGTTTGCCAATCACATTACAAATGAAAGAATTATTGGCTTTGCTAATGCTTGTTTCGATTTGGCCTCACAACAATTAGGCATTATATTAGCACTTCACATATTATGCAAAAAAAAGCCATACATTTTGGTGCTGTAATGATATAACAGGAAACGAGGCTTCACTTTCACAAGTATGTTTGATGATAAAAAAAACATTTGAAAGCTCCATATAGAACACAAGTTTAAAATTACTCAATTGTGTGGATTATACCAGGATGGTAACTATAATTTGTTTTAGTTTTCATTACTTAAACTATACTTTTATCGTAACATTTTCTCATTCGGTGGCTGATGGGAAAAGACCGACACTGCTGAGCATACACTGCACAGTGTGGGCAAATAATTGGCCACACTATTCTTTTGGGGGTAAAACAATCTAATTTTTTTATTAAATCTTAACTTTCAACTGAAAAATAAAAATCACAGACTTATGAACCCCACCTTTATCAACGACTTCCACTCTCTTTTCCTTTAGTCAGCAATTAAACACGAACAGGAGGGCACAGATTGCTGGTAAATTACATTTATGAATGCATTTACCATTAGCAGACCCTGCTGTCAGAAAAATAAATGAAACGGTAAAAGAGTATCTTGAAGTGATGATAGTGCAATAAAATGGATGGAATTCTGAAAATGGTACTTGCTACTGTCAGATGAATGAATGAAACATGAATGAGTCAGCAGGTGAATGAATGCTTGTATCTTTTATGGCCTAGTTATTCTTGATTTCACTTAACGAATGAATGAGTGAGTGAATAAATGAATGAATGCATGAATGAATGGACGGATTAAACATTGATAGTGGGACAGATGTCTGACAGACAAATCATTAACAAACACGAATGAACTCACAAGACACTGAGTGGCACAGTGATGTATACATATACAAATGAATTAAAACACTAGACGAAGATATGTGCCTTAAGGACTGAAACTGGTGCATTAAGGACTGAAACAGGAAATGATGCAACATTAAAGAGAGATGAATGTAATATTGTATGAGGCACAGAGGGTCTTGATGGAAAAATAAATGAGGTATTGAAGATGAGCAATGCTTGCTGATAGGTGAAAGAACTGATGAATTAGCGGTATGAATTAACGAAATTCTGAAAGCTTTGCAGTGATTTCCTGGACAATTCATGGGTAAAAAACAGGCTTCTGACCATTGAAGGATTCTGACCAATGAAGGATTCGGACCAATGCACGAATGAATGAACAAGTGAACTAAAGTCTGAATATAGTGCATTGGTTCATTCATTCATTCGTTCAGTAACACACTGGTCAGCAATCAGTATGTTCCTTCATTCATTCTTTCATTCACCTGCCTGCAATGTGTATTCTAGCTTATTCATTCATCCAATGCACTTGTTAGCAACATGTCCTCAGTTCATTCATTCCTTCATCCATTCATCCAGCCATGCACTGGCCAGCAATACGTGCACTAGTTTATTAATCCATGCACTTCTCAGCAATGTGCGCGTATTTCATTCATTCATTTGTTGATTCATTCATTCATCGATGCGCTGAGCAATATGCGAGTCTCATTCGGTGTTTTTACACATTTGTTTTCGAATACATACAAACAGCTGGGGTGGGGTGGTATGCATGCATGCATGAATAAATGAATGAACTGATAAATAATGCATGAGGGGGTGAAAATGCTAAAAAGAGAGTGAATGAGTAAATGAACCACAGGGTGTAGGCTGATGACTGATTGGGACTGCCAAACCCACGCGCTCATTAAATAAGTCGAACTTGGAAATGTACCGGGCTGCACAGACCTTAGCGCAGGTGCTCTGGGTGACTAATCTCTTGCACCTGCTCCCTACAATTTGTTTATTGTTTCCAAAGGACATTGGCTTTATCATGTGTTATTAGCCAGTCAAAAGTCGCTAGCACGGGCATGTGGCATGAAGCCAAGGGAATACACCAATACACCATACCTGAACGTGACACACTTTGACTAACAAGCTCATACGTCATACAGTTACAATTAAAGAGAAAAACACCATAAAGTGGTAAACATGAAAGTCCCTAAGTGCAAACAGATCGTCCTTGGGTGAGGCGCCAAGTGGCTGTCTGCTTCGTGGGAGAGTTAAAATGGCGCTTCGCAAATGGCAAGGTGTGTAAAGAGGCACTTTATTACCTGTGCTAACTCACTTATCTCCGCCTGGCTGCACTCGCTCCCGCTGGCCTGCCCTTTTATCTTGTGTTTTGTGCAGTTCACTTCATGCCAGCGGCGCGTAGCTGTCGGGCTTCCCCTGAGGTGAGATATATCACAGCGCGAGCCTGACACCAGGGCTCCTCTGTCTGCGGCATATCCTGCTGAGTAACGCTGGCTTCACATCCCTACATGGCTAAGAATTAAACAAGCCTGAAAGCGTCCTGCGCGAAAGTGAAAGCGTGCCAGCCCTACGCGGGGACAGGAGATGTGCACGCGTACGGAGTGCACATCTCCTGTCCTAAGAATTAAACAAGCCTGAAAGCGTCCTGCGCGAAAGTGAAAGCGCGCCAGCCCTGCGCGGGGACAGGAGATGTGCACGCGTACGGAGTGCACATCTCCTGTCCGTACGCACGCACATCTCCTGTCCCCCTTCGGCAGAGAAACCGACGACAATAGGTCTCGCCAAGGCGAGCAGCTCATGCGCTGCGTCGCTAGGCGAGACCTAAAAGGAAGGAGAAGAGAGCTTAAGAGAACACGTTTTACGTTTTCAAAGTCATCGATGTGGAAAATATTGTCGACGAAAATACAAGTCAAAGGGAAAATTTTATACAAAATGTCATTTTGGATTCCTACGTCCAGTAATTTCAAAAGGAAGAGTCAATAGTTTTATGTCAGCAGTAAGACATACTATAACACGAAAATCTCTGAAGAATACATACAACATAAAAAGAACTGAAGATTAAAAGTACATTAATGACTACAATCCAGTGATTTTGACAATGTGGAATGCAAACATGGATATCCAGTATGTTGCAGATAATTCAATTGCTGTTGCTCGCTACGTTACGTCATATATAACGAAATCTGAAAAGACAGAGTTGAAGGAAATGTGGGAAGAAATTTCACAAGAGAAGAGTCTCAGTGACAAATTGTACAGCTTTAGTTTGAAAATGCTTTCACATCGAGAGATGGGATCCTACGAATGTTTGAATCGGTTGAGCTCTGTGAGTTTATATTCAAAGTCAAGAGGAATCATTTGGGTAAGTCTAGGTCTTGCGGCTACACGAAATAGAGTTTTGAAATCTCTACAAGAAATTGAATACTTAGCATTGAATGAACCAGAAAGTACAGATATTGTTAAAACTAATATGTTGGATACGTACTATCCCAAAAGGAGTCCACATCTGGAAAACGTATGTCTCTATGAAGTACTGCAACATTACAGCTTTAAGAGAAATGTTACTGCAAATATAAATGAAGAAAAATATGCAGTAATTGGTTGTGGTGGATGTTTGGTAAAACATGCTAAAGGAAATCTTATTAACCACAGAAAACTGAGTTGTGAAACTCCAGAAAAAAGGGAATTTTTCTATTTAGCACTACTGCAACTCTTCAAGCCTTGGCGTTGTGAAGCAGAATTACTTGGAGATTTCGACTGCTATGAAGATTCTTTTAATGCATGTAAAGATAACATTTAATGCACAATTTTCCCTACTTATCTACAAATGTTAAATGAAAAGATTGAACAAGAAACTAAAATTGCAGCTGAAATAGCTAGAGACAATTCTCAAGATAGTCAAAGTACTGCTCCACTAAGTCAAGATTCACTTGGGCAACCAATTATTGAAAATGAAGCAGCAATAGCCATGAATGAAGTAGAAATGACAATGCAACAAGCACAACAGAATATTATTGATTTGAGAAAGTTGGAAGAACAACTAAATATTGAACAAAAAGAAATATATGAGCAAGTGACACTACAGATACAGCATGGTTTGCTACATGAAAAAAAAGAATGCCAATGCACATCATTTAAACCTATTCGAATGTACATGAGTGGTCTAGCTGGAACAGGAAAAAGTTTCTTATTTAAAGTTTTTACCAGTTATCTACACAAACCTACTGGGGGCCATTTATCTTGTGTTGTAACAGCTCCAACTGGATTAGCAGCACACAAAATTAAAGGGATTACTTTACATCGATTACTCATGCTACCAGTTGAACATGAAAATAAATTGGAATATCACAAGCTATCTGGAGAAGCTTGTTATGAAGTGTCAAGAGTACTGAAGAAAATGAAACTTCTAATCATTGATGAGGTGAGCATGGTCTCAAATGTAATGCTTGCCTTTGTACATTTAAGAATGCAACAGATTTTAAAAACAGATGATGATGTTCTATTTGGAGGAAAAAATGTAATTGTATTTGGCGACCTACTACAACTCACTCCTGTGAAAGGGCAACCTGTTTTTAAAACACTTGTCGATGAAGACACTAGGAAATCTTTGGGAAGGATTGGAAATGTCAACATTTGGTCTCATTTTGAATATAAAGAACCTATTAAGAATATGTGACAAGCAAGTGATGAACATTATGGAAAAATTCTTCAAGATATAAGAATTGGTATTTTAACAAAACATGGCAAAGAAGCTTTACAAAGTCGGCTTTTAGCGAACTTGTTTGCAAACTAAATCATAGCACCTGAAATAATATACAAGAAAATTGGAGAAAAGAAGTCTATAGTTTGCCTAATGCCAACAATGCAAGAGTGTTCTACATTTAATCAAGAACTTTTGAAATTGGAATAACAGCCAATAGTGAAAATGGAAGCTATTGATAAAATGGAACATGAAGGAGTTACTATTCTTCTCTCAGAGAAATTACAGTCAAAATTAGATTATTTGGAAAAGTCGGTGTCTAAGACTGCAGGTTTAGAAAATACTTTATTTGTATGTGTAAACTGTCGGGTAATTTTACAGCGTAATTTAGAAGTAGAAGAAGGTTTAGTAAATGGAGCAATGGGAAAAGTTGTTGTTTTGTAAATTTTCAGAACAGAGATGGAATTCAATTTTTGAAGATTAAATTTGATCAGATTGAAGAGGTAAAACAGATTGGACGTTGTGCTGTTCATTTATTGCTTGTAAAAGACTTGTATGTTCGTAGAAAACAGTTTCCTCTTTCTTTAGCATATGCAGTAACCATTCATAAATCTCAAGGTTTAAGTGTAGACAGTGCTTTGGTAAATATTGGAAGTACAGTGTTTAAAGAGGGTATGGCATACATTGCAGTGTCTTGAGTAAGAACATTATCTGGTTTGTATTTGATTGATTTTGATGAGAAAAAGATTAGTGCTGATGTAAATTGTGTAAAAGAGTACAATCGGTTAAGAAGACTTTATGCTCCTAACTTAGGTGAATATCCCGTGTATGAGAAACGTATAGTATGTCCCAAACGAAAATATGACAAATATTCTACTGAGATTCGAAAACAATTCAAGAGAATGATGAAACTGCAAAGAAAATGAAAACGGACACTGTTGATGATATTGTAGGATACCAGTTAGAAAATAGTTCAGGTATCAACTGCTACGCTAATGTAATTGTAAATGTTGTCTTTTATCTAGAGGATCTTCATCAAGAAATTATGGAAAATCGAGAAAAAAGATTCTGTTCTTTACTGCATTATATTTTTCAAAAGTTGGTAACTGATAGAACTAAAATCCATACTGCTTCTTGCATTCGGCATCTTTTGGATATATGTACTGCTTCATTGAAATTTACATTGAATATATAACAAGATGCACAAGAATTTCTTATGTTTATGCTTGGAGTATTGGAAGATGAAGGAATAGAAATTGAAAATTTATTTGGACTAAGTTACAGATGGGATCATAAATGTGAAGAGTGTTCATTTTCTTCTACTACTGAAATAGACACTGAACGATTCATATACTTGACAATACCAGATTGCAAATCAGTGTCTTTTAACAAATTAGTAAAAACAGCTAAACAAGATATGAAGTATTCTCATTGTAAATCAGAAATGTTGTCAACATTATATATAGAAAGATATGGAAAATATGTCATTTTAATGCTACAACGTTGTAGAGCAAAAGGAACAAAATTGGAAACCAAAATAAAAAATGTTGTGGCAAGTCAAGTATCAACTTCAGGAAGACCTTTTAAAGCAGTGGTTATTATTTTCCATGATGGACCTACTACAACATCTGGACACTATACTGTGTATTTAAAGTGCAATAAAGGATGGACACACTGCAATGATGCTCATTTGGAAATCAAATGTAGATTGCCTTATGAATTACCAAATTCATATCTCATATTTTTTATGCCAAAGTTTTGAAAACATCATTCGGCCTATTGGGAAGATGTGAACACGAAATAACGAGTTTATTTTGGATATTTTCAATGCAAATGGATTTGGAAACATTATTCGGCCTATTGGGAAGATGTGAACAATTAGGGGGTGATTATGATGGCGGGCGATCCGCCCGCCATCTCAACCTGATTTACCCCCGCCATATTATTATGGCGGGGGTAGCGCGGCGGACGCAAAGTGCGTCTGCCGCTTTTCCGCCGGTCGGCAATCGTTCCGATTGCCGGCCGGGCGGAATTGGGCCTCAATATGGTGGTGGCGCCTAGCAGGCACTGCCATCCATATTAGGATGGGTGTGAATCAAGGCCTTTCCATGGCGGCGATGCCGCCATGAAAAGGCTGGCGGGGATTCACTTTGGGGGCCCGTTGCTGGCCCCCAGGGGGGTGGGGGTGAGGGGGGCTGCACTTGGGGGGTACCATTGCCATGCACAAGGTGGCAGGCACCGCGCGGTGCCTGCCACGTTGTGCATGGCAATGCACAACATGCCTTTTCACCATTGCAGCGGGTGCTGCTTACAGCAGTACCCGCCGCAATGTTGGAAATGCGGAATGCGACCGCCAGGGTGGCGGTCGCATCCTAATTAGCGGTGCGTGACCGCCGCATGTCTGGCGGCCGGTCCCAGCACCGCGAGGATGGCTGGCGGACTAAAGTCCGCCCGCCATCCTAATGGGCCCCTTAGTGTTTGGATTATTGTTTGTGCTAATTGATATTGCATTTGGAAAATTGTGTTGGAAAGAAGTAGTTTATATATTTGATCTTTATATTATTCGCAATGTAAATGAGATTGTATATTTTACAAAATATACTTGAGAGAAATAAAAGACTTAATGTAGTTGAAGAATGTAATTTAGAAACTGTAGATAGGTAAACAGATAGTTACACTTGTTCTAAACAATGGTCTACGCAGATTTCTTTTTTTCTCCAATCTCTTTGATTGTTTTTTTCCCCGCTGTTGTATGATGATCTACATTGAAATCACTGTGTATGGTGAAATTCAGTAGAATCTGAGAACAGCAAAAAGGGAAACTGAAAATGTTATGTAATTCTAAAATTATGTTGTGTTCTTAAAACTATAATATTATATTTGATAACAGTTTTTCTCCTTCTTTTTACAGAAGGTAATGGTGAAGTTTGAAAAGATTTTAAATTCAGTTTACAACAAAACTACTGTAAAATAGTTCCACTGAGTTTTGTATCTACATTAGTAAAAAAGGTAAGATGAAATAATGTAATAAGCATGATAATGTGAAATAATGTTTACAGCCACTTTTACTGCACTCATCCATTCCTTCAAACACTACCCATGCACTCATGTATACAGTTAGGCACTATTCCCACCCTCTTCCAATCACCCAGGCAATATCCATGCACTTCTCCAATCACCTAGCCAGTACCCATACACTTATAATTTCACCCAGACATTACCCCTGCACTAATGCAATCACCCAGGCACTACTGTTGCACTCCTCCAATCACCCAGGCAGTATCCAGGCACTCCTCTAATCACCCAGACATTACCCCTGCACAGATGCTATCACTAAGGATTACTCATGCACTTGTTCAAACACTCAGGAAGTACCCATGCATTCCTGCAATCACCCACACATCATATCTGCACTCATGCAATTACCCAGGCATTACCCATGCACTCCTTCAATCACCCAGCCACTACCCATACACTTATATAATCACCCAGGCACTACCCTTGCACTCCTCCAATCACGCAGGTACTACCCCTGTACTCCTCCAATCACCCAGCCACTACCCATGCACTTATAAAATCACCCAGGCACTACCTTTGCACTCCTCCAATCACCCAGGCACTACCCGTGTACTCCTCCAATCACCCAGCCAGTACCCATGCACTTATAAAATCACCCAGACATTACTTATGCACTCCTCCAATCACCTTGGCACTACCACTACACTCATGCAACCACCCAGACATTACCCCTGCACTCATGCAATCACCCAAACAATACTCAAGCACTCCTCCAATCACCCAGACATTACCCTTGCACTCATCCAATCACCCAGGCACTATTCTTGTACTCATGCAATCACCCAGGCACTACCTATGCAGTCATGCAATAACCTAGGCAGTACTCTTGCACTCCTCCAATCACCCAAGCACTATCCATGCACTCCTCCAATCACTCAGACATTACCCCTGCAGTCATGCAATCACCCATGTATTAACTATACACTCCTCCGAGCACCCAGACATTACCCCTGCACTAATGCAATCACTCATACATTAGCTATGCACCCCTCCAATCAGCCAGGCAGTATCCATGCACTTCTCCAATCACCCAGACATTACCCCTGCACACATGCAATCAGCCAGACATTACTCATGCACTCCTTGAATCACTCAGGCAGTACCCTTGCACTCCTCCAATCACCCAGACATTACCCCAGCACTTATGCAATCACCCAGGTACTACTCATGTACTCCTTCAATCACCCATGCACTACCTATGCACTCATGCAATAACCCAGGCACTACCCTTGTAGTCCTCCAATCACCCAGGCACTACTCATGCACTCATGCAATCACCCAGTCATTACCCATACGCTCGTGCAATAACCGAGGCACTACTCTTGCACTCTTCAAATTATCCACGCACTATCCCTGCACTCCTACAATCACCCAGGCACTACCCATGCACTCATGCAATCACCCAGGCACTACCCATGCAGTCATTCAATAACTCAGGCAGTATCTATGCACTCCTCCAATCACTCAGCCAGTACCTATGCACTTATAAAATCACCCACGCACTACCTATGCACTTATGCAATCATCCATGCACTACCACTGCACTCATGCAACTACCCAGGGACTGCCTATGCACTCATGCAACAACCCAGGCACTACCCTTGCACTCATGCAATCACCCAGGCACTATCCATGCATTCCTTCAATCACCCAGGCACTACCAAAGCACTCATGCAATTACTCAGGTACTACATATGCACTCATACATGCACTAAGGCACTTCTGCTGCACTCATGCAATCATGGAAGCACTACCCTTGCAGTCTTCCTATCATCCATGCAGTACCCGTGCACTCATGCAATCACGCAGGTACTACTCATGCGCTCCTTCAATCATGCAGGCACTACCTATGCACTCATGCAATCATCCAGGCACTATCCATGCTCTCCTCCAATCACCCAGGCACTACTAATGCACTCATGAAATCACCCAGGCATTATGTATGCACTCCTTCAATCACTCAGGCAATAGCTATGCACTACTCCAATCACTCAGACATTACATCTGCACTCATGCAATCACCCAGGCATTATCTATGCACTGCTTCAATCAGTCAGGCAGTATCCATGCACTGCTAAAATCACCCAGACATTACCCATGCACTCATGAATTTACTCAGGCACTACCCATGCATTCATACATGCACTAAAGCACTTCTGCTGCACTCATGCAATCATAGAAGCACTACCCATGCAGTCTTCCTATCATCCAGGCAGTACCCGTGCATTCATGCAATCACCCAGGTAGTACTCATGCACTCCTCCAATCACCCAGGCACTACCCTTGCACTCCTCAAATCACCCAGGCACTACCCCTGTACTCATGCAATTACCCAGCCAGTACCCATGCACTTATAAAATCACCCAGACACTACTTATGCACTCCTCCAATCACCTAGGCACTACCACTACACTCATGCAACCACCCAGACATTACCCCTGCACTCATGCAAACACCCAAACATTACTCAAGTGCTCCTCCAATCACCCAGACATTACCCTTGCACTAATACAATCACCTTTACATTACCTATGCACTCCTTTAATCACTCATGCACTCCCCATGCACTTATAAAATCACCCAGGCATTACCTATGCACTCTTCTAATCACCCAGGCACTACCCCAGCACTCATGCAATCACCTAGGTGTTACCTATGGATTCCTCCAATCACCCAGGCACTACCCCTACACTCATGCAATCAGCTAGACATTACCCCTACACTCATGCAATCACCCAGGCATTACCTATGCATTCCTCTAATCCCTCAGACATTACCCCTGCACTCATGCAATCACCAAAGCATTAGCTATGCACTGCTCCAATCACCCAGGCAGTACCCTTGCACTCCTTCAATCACCCAGGCAGTATCTAAGCACTCCTTCAATCACTCAGCCAGTACCCATGCACTTATAAAATCACCCAGGCACTACCTGTGCACTTATGCAAGCACCCAGGCACTACCACTGCACTCATGCAATCACCCAGGCTCTACCTATGCACTCATGCAATAACCCAAGCACTACCCTTTCTGTCATGCAATCACCCAGGCAGTAGCTATGGACTCATAGAATAACCCAGGCACTACTCTTGCACTGCTCCAATCACACAGGCACTATCCAGGCAGTCCTCCAATCACCCAGCCAGTACCCATGCACTTATAAAATCACCCAGGCACAACTTATGGACTCCTCCAATCACCTAGGCACTACCACTACACTGAAGCAACCACCCAGACATTACTCCTCCACTCATGCAATCACCCAGACATTATTCATTCACTCCTCCAATTACCCAGACATTACCCGTACACACGTGCAATCACCGAGGTATTACCTATGCACTTCTCCAATCCCCCAGACTGTACCCCTGCACTCATGCAATTACCTAGGTATTACCCATGCACTCCTTCAATCACTCAGGCAGTACCCAAGCACTTATAAAATCACAGAGGCACTACCTATGCACTCTTCTAATCACTCAGGCACTACTCCTGCACTTCTTTAATCAACCAGGGATTACCCTTGCACTCCTCCAATCACCCAGGCACGACCCTTGTACTCATGCAATCAGCCAGGCACTACCTATGTAGTCATGCAGTAACCAAGGCAGAACTCTTGCACTCCTCCAATCACCCAAGCACATCCATACACTCATCAAATCACCCAGATATTACCCCTGCAGTCATGCAATCACCCATGCATTACCAATACACTCCTCCAATCACCCAAGCACTATTCATGCACTCTTCCAATCACCCAGGCATTACCCCTGCAGTCATGCAATCACCCATGCATTAGCTATACACTCCTCCAATAACACAGACATTACCCAAGCACTAATGCAATCACCCATGCTTTAGCTATGCACTCCTCCAATCACCCAGGCACTACCCATGCACTCCTCCAATCACCCAGGCAGTATCCATGCACTCCTCCAATCACCGAGACATTACCCCTGCACACATGCAATCACTTAGACATTACTCATGCACTCCTCGAATCACTCAGGCAGTACCCATGCACTCCTCCCATCACCCAGACATTACTCCAGCACTCATGCAATTACCCAGGTAGTACTTATGCACTTTTCCAATCAACCAGGCACTACCTATGCACTCATGCAATAACCCAGGCACTACCCTTGTAGTCCTCCAATCACCCAGGCACTACTCATGCACTCATGCAATCACCCAGTCATTACCCATACGCTCGTGCAATAACCGAGGCACTACTCTTGCACTCTTCAAATTATCCACGCACTATCCCTGCACTCTTACAATCACCCAGGCACTACCCATGCACTCCTGCAATAACCCAGGCACTACCCTTCCACTCTTCAAATTATCCAGGCACTATCCATGCACTCCAGCAATCACCCAAGCAGTACCCATGCACTCACAAAATCATTCAGGCATTACCCATGCATTCGAGCAATCATTCAGACACTATACAAGTAGTCCTGCAATTACTCAGGCAGTATCCTTGCACTCATGCAATCACTCAGGTAATTTTTCTATTTTAACCAGTATGTGTGGTTCCGTCAGAACCGGGTTTTTTTAAAGAATTTTTTTTAAAAATCATATTTTCTAACAATTTCTTCGTTTTTTGGTGTTTTTTACTTTTTTTTTAAACAAAACAAAATTGAAGACTCCAATAAAACTGTTTTGAAAAAAAAGGAAATTTGGGAGCAGATTTAAAAAAAAATGAACACATGTGCTTTAATTGCATGCATTGCTCACCGATACAGAGTTTTGCATCACATTTTTTACAACTAATGGTGGCAACCTATAGTTCTGGAACAATGTGTGGCCTCGGTGTTGGTGGAAGTCCTTGTGAGGATGTTGAAGGAGCATTAGGATCTTGTTCTGCTGCTTCATTCCTCTCCCTCCGCGTAGCTTCCCTCGCCAGATGCAAGGGGTGGATTGTCTCCAATAGTTTTTTCATGGATGACGTTCCACATGAGTACTTCTTTTCTGAGCCTCTCGAGAGTACTCTTTTACAGATGTTACAGGTAACTTTCCTTGCTTTGACCTTCTTTTCTCCCTCCGGAACACTGAAGAATGCCCAAACCACACTTTCCTTTCTTTTCTTTACTGGCTCCACAATGTCATCATCTTCAAGTTCCAGAGGGTCAACATCAGGATGACTAGATGCCATTGTTTACATTAAAAGTCAAGAAACACACAAAAATAGAAAAATGAAGGAAGGTAGAAGAAGCAGGTCTTGTCAGGAAGACAGACAAATAATAAGAGGAATAAAACAAGTGTTGGATCCTCCCTCTTACAGAATGAAAATGATTTAAACCAATCAGAAGCTTTCTTTTCAGGTCACATGGAGTCGCGTAGGGTGCGCGCACCCGTTGCGCACAAATCGCGCACCCGTAAAATTTTGTATACATAATTATAAAGTATAAATAGGTGTTTATAAAAGATTTTTAAAAAGTATATTAGTTAAAGTGTTTAAGCAAAATTGATATTTAAACTTTGTATAGTGATATTTACACTTTGAAAATTACGCCGAAGTCGCGACCCCGTGCGACCCCGGAAATACGTGCCGGGAAGGTTCGCGCACCCTACGCGCATACGTCGTGCACTCGTGAAATTTCGTACAGTTCATGGTAAAGTAAAAAATACTATTTATAAATTGTTTTCTAAATTATATTAGTGAAAGTCTTTAACCAAAACTTATATTTATAATTTCTACAATGATATTTCATACTTTTGAAATTACGCCGGAGTCGTGACTCCGGAAATACACGGCAGCAGTGTTCACTCACCCAAAACCCGCGCAGCCATCGAGTAGGTTCGCGTAGGGTGCGCGACTCCTTTGTAAAAACTTTAAAAAAAAGAAAGCATAACAATACAATAAAACAACTTTCACAGTATTAAAAGCATTATTTCAAGAAAATTTAAATGTAAGTTGTACATATAAAAAACAGAGGGGGATATTCTCAAGAACTTGCGATAAACATCGCCAAAATAGGTTAACGCAAGTTTTCATATCGCCGTCTATCGCGGGAAAATAACTCCGTGTTAACGTCGTATTTTCAACACGGCGGTAACATGCGATAGTCTCCCGATAACGCGTCAAATGTCCGCGATAACATTACCGGGAAGGCGATGAAAATCCAAACCCGAACGCGAAAAAAGTTGTGATGGGCCCAACCGCGATAAGACAATCAGCAAAAAGCAGCGCCAGGCCTGCCAATTACACACGTCAGGCGGGAAAAATCACTACAAAAGCAGAAGAAAAAAAACCGAAACAAAAACCAAACTACAGCGAAGCACAATGGAGGCAGCTGGAGCAGGTACAGAGGACGGCCAGAACCCCACAAGCCCCCCGGAGGAGCAGCCTGGGACCTCGAGGACAGGGAAGGGCAAGGACAAGAAGAAGAGGAAGACGCGGTTCAGTCCGCAGGAAAACAGGATCCTGATCACGGAGGTGATAGAACACCATCAACAACTGTTTGTCACCTCCACTGTGTCATTGGCAACAAAAAATGCAACATGGCAGTCCATCGTGGACAAGGTGAATGCAGTCGGAGTGCTGAGGAGGACAATGGAAGAGGCGCTGGAATTATGTGAAGCGCAAGACCAAGCAGAAACTCGCCAACAACCAGAAGGCAGCAATGCAGACTGGAGGTGGGAGTCCAGCGTCACAGGAGGAGCTGGATGAGATGGAGGAAATGGTGTCCAGAGTCATCAGTGGGGAGACGGTGGCAGGAGTTGGGGACCGGACGCTGCTCAACATGACCTGACACAACAGCAACAGGGTGAGTAACGACCAGGGACTGGGGGGACGGGGGGAGATGGGCACAATGGCACACATGCACAATCAAGCGGAGCACAGTGCACACCCACAATGACTCTGGATCATGTCCCTGATCCCCTGGCACACTGCAGCACACATAGAAACAGCACGTAGGCCCCCGTCAACTATGTGCCCAGAGGAGGCCCGCCCACACATCACTTATCTCACAACCAACCTATGCACATGTGCTGAACCCAGCAAAGCTGTGGGTCCGTGAGCCACAGTGACAATGCAAGTGACACTGCATGACGATTAGCATGGCTGCAGTCTGATCATCATGACATGGTGCAGGCCCCCACACTGAGGTGGCTGAGTGTGGACCACATCCGTAAAGGAGCAGGTCACACTCTGTCACATCCACCTGCACAAACAACCCCTGACGTCAACAACACATCTGCGGACAAACCATGCCCCAGAGTCCCAACTCCCACCAAGACCCAAATTCACCCAAGTCTGCAACATCTCAGTACTGTATGGGCACAGAAGTCAAAGGCACACCGCCTGAAAGGGACAAGGGGCAGCAAAATCAGAGCTGCAGGGGCGACTCTCCCAAAATGCAGCACACACACATGACATTCAGAGCACATCAGCATTGACAACAATGTGGTACAAACTGCAACACGTTTACAACAGGACAGAGGACACAACAGGTGCCGCTTGTGTGTAGAAACTGGCCAATCACAGTTGGCATAGCAGGGAAATGTGAGATGTCAATGTACAAGTACAAACACATATCCGTGATGTTGACGAAATGTCCACTGTCCCGCATCAAATAGGCAGCTCCTCCTAAACAGTCCAAATGTACATTGTCATGCAGTCTGCATGTGAACTTGTACAATGCGACAACATACATGTGAACACAATGTAATACTGCATCTCCCCTTCACATTGCAGAGGGAGCATCAACACCTCCTGCAGAGCAGCCCCAACAACTCTTCACTGATGACGATGAGGATATCCCAACATCGACACCGAAGCCCTCCAAACCCTCATTGACAGCTTTGGCACCCCACCTCCAGGAGCAGGGCAGCTCAGCTGCATCGAGGAGACCCTAGATCACACAGCAGGAAGCACCTACCACCCCGGCTGTCTCCCAGGACCCCCACGAACAACACATGGCCTTCAAACGCCGTGTGTTAGAGGTCCAGGAGAAGATGGCTGATCAGGTGCGGGTGGGGTTCGACCTCATGGCAGCCAAACTTGATGCCATACATGGGTGTCTGATTCCCATCAGGGACCACTTACAGTCCCTAATGGACACCCACAGTCCGCTCCATGCTCTCCAACGATCCATGGCTGACATCGCTGGAGTCATGATACTGAGACAAGAACAACTGTCCAGTCAGAGTGGCTCCAGCGATGTCAGCCGGGAGTTGGGACAGATGCGGGGGCTCATGGAGAACATGGAGCGGATGACTGTGGAAAGAATGGCTGCCACAGCTGCACACCAGCAAGATGTGGCTGGGACCTTCCATGCCCTGCAGCACATCGTCATGGCATTGCTGCCTCAAGGCCTTGCGCAGATGAATGCTGCTGCTGCTTCTACATCTACATCTCCGCCCCCTGATGTGTCAGTGCTTCACAGTGCGGCAGGCAATCCACCTCCGGCCCCCGATGTGTCAGTGGCACACAGTGCGGCAGGCAATCCACCTCCGGCCCATTTTGTGTACGGCAGGCAATCCACCTCCGGCCCCCGATGTGTCAGTGGCACACAGTGCGGCCGACATTCCACCACCACCCACGTGTGAGGCACATGTGACATCAGAGGACGAAGATGCGGGTGAATCAACCTTACTGGTAAGGAGGAGGCAGTAGCATTCATCTCCGCCATATGGCCTGTTTCTGCTTGGTTCTGTCCTTTGCATCATCACCTTCCACTGTCCCCCGATACACTCTACGACACTCACCTTGGACCTCGACATGGACTGCCATTTTCTGTTTGGTTACCAATGACACTGCGATCAGACTGCGGACTGAACTCTTCCTCTTCCGATGTACTTGTCATTCCCTGAAGGACTCTGGCTGGCCCTCCACGGGCCAATAATGTGAAGTGGGGTTTGCATGGCCCTGTACTGCTCCAGCTGCAACACTCCACTAGATGTGAATTAAACATTCAGAATCGCACAGATGTTTCATGTCTTTGATCATTCAAGTATGAGAGTATGGATGAATGTAGGGTCAGTGATTCCCCCTTACGTCCATGTTGCTCATGTCGTGGGACTTGAGTCACAGGGTGCAACATTGCCGATTGCGGTCCGGGTGGCGTAGACACTACAACAGAGACACAAGCATCAGTTACTTCCTTGTCCAGCCCAGAACTAATGCACGCCCAGAGCCCCGGGCTCATTGTTCCCACCCCTACGCTGGCCTGCCATACGCCAGGCCAGTCCACTCCGCTTACGCTCAGAGGGGGGGACGACAAAGCTACATGTCCCAGGTCTTCCCTGTAGTGATCTGCTGATCACTGGTCTAGTTGTCAGCATCTTCCAAAAGGGCACTTTCTTCGAGCACCCATCTGTCGCACAGCTAAACGGGAAATCATCCCTTGCAGTAAACCACTTCCTCATAGGTTATCTATTTTGCTTTCATTATCCAATGGTAATACCAAAACTTATATCATTAATCTTCCTGCTTATATAATCATCATGGAGACTGCATGATTGCACAATAATGCTTTATTAATATCTTCAAATGCCTCCTGCTGCCAATCCAGGCTTTCAACAGCGACACGTAGGGTCAATCATATTCAAAAGTAAGTGCACTTAGTGTCGGTATTTCAGGCGGGGAGGGGTGGAGCACTCAGGGGGATTTGTATTTAAATTGAGCACACGAAGGTTTACTGCAAGGGATGATTTCCCGTTTAGCTGTGCGACAGATGGGTGCTCGAAGAAAGTGCCCTTTTGGAAGATTTTTACAAATACTGTGACATGGGACGTCACAGCATCTGCCTGCACGCACTCTTGGCATACAGTTGTCATTGGATATAAAGGATTACTTAAGGGAAGGTGTGCATTCTCAAACTTTCATTAATTGCTTCGCAACTAGTTGTCAGCATGCCACAGCCACTCCCTGAGGGCTGGTTAACACCCACACCACACCCATCCATCACAGGCGTCACAGGACATGTGACCCTGCCAATAAAAGGGGCCTAGCACATCACATTCCCCACTGCCGGAGATGACATGTTGGCGTCCGCACCACGAGACTCAATCATAAAGGGTCCATGACTTGTGGCGCACTGGGTTAGTGGCACCCGATGCACTGCGGCCGGCACGGGCCTACCGCCACATGACGATGACTTGCGTTGCACAGGGTTAGTGGCACCCGCTGCACTGCGGCTGGCAGGGGCCTACCACCACGGGGCGATGACTTGTGGCGCACAGGGTTAGTGGCACCCGCTGCACTGCGGCTGGCAGGGGCCTACCGCCACGTGACGATGACTTGTGTTGCACAGGTTTAGTGGCACCCGCTGCACTGCGGCTGGCAGGGGCCTACCGCCACGTGACGATGACTTGCGTTGCACAGGGTTAGTGGCACCTGAAGAGCTGAGCAGGTGTGCAGCCTGTGGTGATGCGTAGGCCTCGATGAGCCGTCCTGCTAATCGTGGTTCGATTTGAATTGTGAGTCCTGCTGGACTGTAGTGCACGCCGAAGGCAGCAGTCAGCACACACATGACTCCGCGGTGCGGTGCCGCAGGGTGTGCTGGGGGCCTGTGGCGCGGAATTCAGCGATCGGCTGAGGAGGATGCACCGGCATGTGGTGGGCCCTCTTGGAGACACGCCGGTGGCGGCAGGTGAGCATTGAGGCCTGGGTGCGCAGGGGCGTCCAGTCATCGCTGGGCGGAGGACCAGTCTGGGGACCAGGGCTGGGGTGCAGCAGGCGCACAGGATCGCGCAGGCACCACCGGTCACGGTGGCAGACTCGTGGCTGGGTGGGGGGCGCCGCCCTTGCTGACACAACCCTGCATGCGATGACGTGATGTGCGCGGGTTGGTTTGGGACGTAGCCACCTCGTCTCCAGTGTGAATGTGCCTGTTGAAGGTGGTCGGCCACGTGTGTGTAGGCCTATGGACAGGTTGTGGCGGAGACTGAGACACCCCCAGTAGTCACTTTGGTGGTGGATTTGTGACGTGTGCATTCCCACAGTTGTGAGTTGGTGGAGTTGAGGTGTGTGGTGTGTTCAGTTGGTACTTGCCGATGGGCAGTGCATTTCCATGGCGGCCATCCTCAAAGCACTGTTTGGTGGCGGACTTGCGGACATGTGGGAATCATGCACACTGCCTGGGGAGTTTGCGACGACATTGGTGGACAGGCCACGGTGGTCCACTTTTGTATGCACAGTGATGGCATGCGTGTGGTTGCTGTTGCGGTGATTGTGTGCAGTGTCTGCAGGGGGCACAAGTCGTACACGTGTGCTGTAAATTGCCCCCAACACGTGCGTGACGCCAGCTATGGCGTAGTTCCCTTGCGTGGTCTCAAGATGTTCCTGAAGGGTAAGAAAATAGCTAAATACAAGTTATACATTCATTCTAGGTGGTTCAATATAGGCTATAAATTCAGCAACAGAATTATTTATGAAAGTGCACAGCCATAAATACACAAACAAAACTACAATTCTTACTCATTTTCAATGATCTTTTTTTATTATTATTGTTTTTTTATTATTTTGTTATCTATATTTTTTTGTGTTATTCATAGTTCATTTGGTAACTTGATTCATATAAATCTTTTTTATATATATATATGACTATTGATTTATTTATACAAAATAGTAATGCACAATCATGGCACATACATAGACTGGCGTACAATTTAAATACAGACAATTACATGAAACATTTAAAAATACAGTATTCTGTATAATAAAACAACATAAGAGATGGAGAAGGTCAATTGTCAGAATTTTTTTTTCCAAGGCAGGCGGTAGATAACTACGCGCGTTTCGGCAGTATTGCCTTCATCAGGAAAACCGTCTCAACTTTCTCTATAACAAAAACATACAATTACATAAATTTTTGGCCTGTAATATACACTCTTATTTATTGTGAGCAAATAACGCTTCACGAGCTAATAAGCTGTGCAGGTGCATTGAAGGGACGCTATAGCTTTAAAAACCAGAAGTATACAAATACCCAATGTTGAGATTTCAGTGACCGCCACCACAATTATTATATAAAATTCCTTATAACCAAACCAGAAAGTTGTGCTATGCATGCATATTGAGAAAAGGAAGAGTGAAGACTATTTCTATTGTTAATTGCTAGAACATTTGGTGATTCAAATGTGCCTGTATTGATATCTAACTCTCAGTGAATACCCTAGGTAGACCTTAAAGGTAACGATATTATTATACTGAGAGGTTTTAACAATTATACCTGTTTTTAGATATGAAAGATGCTCTCTTTTTAATGATGAATGCTCCTGTGTCGACCAAATGTTAACTAAATAAAATAGAGACATAATTAATTAGAAGTAGAAAATTAGGGTTTATATTACATGTTGGTAGACAGAATGCATATAAGCTTTCTGATCCATATGGATACAAAACTATTTACTTAATGAGTAGGCAATGCGTACCTTTGAACCTAGTACGTTGAGAGATATTTGTAATGTATATATAAGATATTCTGCTTCATCAGTGTTTATCCAAAACTTTAAGTCATATGTATATCTGTCAATAGAAAGGTGCAAAGTTAGTCTGAGGCCCTTATAGATGTTTTACGGTAAGGACGACTGTCCCTAATGACTAAATACTTACTGCTATTCAACAATTACTTTTATCTAGTTTGAGTTCATAGAGATGTTTTAAAAACAGCACGGATCACTGTGAGCAGCCTATCAGGAAATAACAAAACTGGCATTAGTCTACAGTTTAAAGATAAATTTGATTAGATGACGCTTTTAATTAGATGGCAGATCACTTTAGTGTGACTAGAAACTTACTTGTGCAATATGTAAGTCTGTTTGCATCTTTTCTTCTTTTCTAACGTTACCGTGTTCAATATAGGTAAAGAAGACTAGTATTAATGGTCCCCGATGTTTGGTAAATGGCGTGTCCTGAAATACATAGGAGTAATGGTACTGTGTTGACTGACCAGGTCTAAAATAAAGATTCATAGCATTATATCTATAGTCGTTGACTGCGTATAAACATCATTGACTCTATGATCACATTTTCAAATTACTATATGCTTTGCCGAATGATATTTTATCCTTGTGGTTTAAGATATTCAAGTAATGTAGATTTTATCTTATATGTCATCAATTTGCCCGTACTCTAGGGGAATTTCAAGGTATTTATTTAAATCGTATCCCCTATGTTTAACGGGATTTCTACTTATTTTACCAACATTATGAATTATTAGTGCCTCACTTGTTCGTTTGATGGGTCCACACTCAGAAATGGTTTGCATTTAAAGCGAGCTGCCTTAAGTTATTCGACAAATTTACAGATATGTTGAACCGACACTATCTGAACATGAGGCATATCGGATTACTAAAGCAATACCACTGTATTTTATTGCCTCACTTGTTCGTTAAAGTGGCACACATTCAAAAGTGTTGGAGTTTGGGGGGAGCTATTTTAAACTATTGAATTGGCTTACCGATATGTTGAGATAATACTATCTACGCCTAAATACTCAGACATGGTTTACATTTAAAACGAGCTGCCTTAAGTTTATTCGACAAGTTTACAAGTCTGTTGAGCCACCACTATCTGAACATGAAGCATATCGGATTACTAGAGCAATGCCACGGTACTTTCTTGCCTCACTTGTTTGTTAAGATAGCACACATTCAAAAGTGTTGGAGTTTGGGGGGAACTATTTTAGACTATTAAACCGGATTACCGATATGTTGAGACAATACTATCTATGCCTAACGCATATCAAATTACTTGAGCACAGCCACGGTATTTTAGACTATTAAACTGGCTTACCGATATGCTGAGACAATACTATCTATGCCTAACGCATATCAAATTACTTGAGCACAACCATGGCACTTACTGTTTTGGATAATCCGTGTATCCTTCGTTTGCTTCAATAGGGAAACCGGGAGAGAGAAAAATATCCAACCCACTGCTCAGTGGTTTTATGTGTGTCCCAGCGTGAAACTAATGGCGTCGTAATCGACGTACAAGGACGTATGTGGATGTCTTCCGGTATAGAGATAAACAGAGGACTAACATTATCGGCACCATATTAGAGTGGTGTAGGGAACTACAGGATATGGCTTTCATGTGTACAGATAAGACGCAGTGTATCTCTGTCACTGTCAGATATAAACTACCAATATTCAATAGAAAAAAAAAAATAAAAAAAAAATAAAGATTAGTTGACAGATGATTATATTTTGAAGGTCGGTATCTATGCCAATACGTAGTGTTTGACATCTGATAAAATGGCCATGTGCCATGCATGATCTATTAGGTCGTATAATTCCTCTGTCCATTTAATGAGGGTATAATGCAGATAGACAACTCCTCACTAGATACATAGTTGTGTATTATCTATATCTTTTTTTAAAACGTTGTTTAACAATGTTCTACCATCCAATGGGTGATAATATTTTAGACCTCATTGCAGACATCTATATTTATCATATATCGATAGATTAAATTATATAATGTCGATATTAAAATTGATGTAATATAGAGGGGGTTATGTATATTAGAGAGGTTATGTTTAAGGTTAATGGCTTATATCTATAGCATAATGGATATTCACATCATTTTGTGAACGGGGTCTTTAAGATTGTATAATTACATATATATATCATAAGATCTCCCCATCAGATATTGAAAGCATCAAGTATATTGAATAGCCGATTTATTGGTGGTTGAACAATATTGCATGTTCCCACAGTATTTCCAAATTTAGGCCTCTGTTCACAGTATCTAAGGTAAAGATTCAATAGACCTCACGTTTTTTTCTAATCGCTTCATTGCTGTAGCCTTGCTTAGGTGAAATTCTTTCAATTATGAACCATTTTATATCTTCCTCAGTGTGGTTCATTGTGATATAATGATCAACCAAAGGGGCTGTTAGTTTCTTCGTACGGATCGCCGAGCGATGTTCCGTTAGGCGTGTGTTCAGGGTGCGTGCAGTTTCACCCACATACCCCTACCCGCATGGGCAGATTAAAAGGTATATTATGTCCTTTGTCTTACAGTTGGAGATGCCTTTGGCTTTGATCATATTTCCATTTATTTCGACAATGTCCGTTTCTAAAGCTAGTGGACACACCTTACATGTGCCACACCTGAAGTTTCCTATAACTGGTGTAGACCCCACAATACTTCTCTGTGTTGGCTGTTTTTCAGGGGGCATACGTGACCTCACTACCAAATCTTTCAGATTCTTATTTTTTCTGTAGGCATATAGTGGTTTTGGTAGTTTATCTTGCTTTTCCTTGTTTATGATCAAAATGTGCCAATTAGATGAAATAATTTGTCTAATTTGGGCATTTAGCATGGAGTGTTGTGTAACGAACACTAATTCAGCTCTATCTGGTTTGTTATTAGTTGTTAATAGGTGTTGACGATCGTAAAATCTGGCCCTCTTGTATGAGTCCCTTACCAGTTTGTGAGGATAACCACGTGCCATGAATTTCTCTCTCATGGTTTTGGCTCTTGAATCAAAATCTTGAATATTGGTGCAATTTCTGCGAAGCCGCTGAAATTGCCCGAAAGGGATACTATTTTTCTGAGATGTTGGATGGAAGCTGTCGTAGTGCAGCAACGTATTGCGTGCCGTTGGTTTAGTAAATAAATCGACAGCTAATTTTCCTGAAACATGTTTGATGAAGATGTCCAGGAACTCTATCTGGACATTATTGGAGTTCGAAGTGAACCGTATATTGGTGTCACAAAGGTTTATCCAAGATAGAAATTCATGTAACATGTCCTCTGTATCTGTCCAGATAAAGAAGATGTCATCTATGAAGCGGGACCATTTCCAGATGGATTCGAAGAATGGTTCCACTTCATTATAGTGTGTTCAAATCGGGCCATGTAGATGTTTGCTATAGTAGGTGCGCATGAAGCGCCCATGCTAACACCCTTGATTTGTTTATGTAATTGGCCATTGAACTCAAAGACATTCTCCTCAAGAACTATTTTAAGACACTCTATGATAAAGGTTGCATTGCAGTCAATATACATGGTTTCCATGAACCATTGGACTGCCTGGAGGGCCCCTGGTATAGGGATATTGCTATACAGGCTTTCAATGTCCATTGTTACTAACCATTGTTGTTCCTGCGCAGTGTGGGGGGAGTGAGGGGCAGGGGTATCGAGCTGACACACACCGTGATGCTTTCAGGTATGATGAGTCCTGCATGATGTGACCGTAACAGCAGTTCGTGTGGTCGTTACCTTCCTCTTCATTCCTACGACGGTTACGGCCACACGAAGTTCTGTTACGGTCTTCTCATGCATGGTTTATCATGCCTGTGAGCATTCCGGTTTGTCCAAGTGCAGTACACTGTACCAGATTAAGCATGTGACTATACGGAAGTTTGACCATTGTCACCATTTCTCCCACAGGTTTCTGAAGACACGTTGCCCTGTTGAAGTTCCCCATTGGGAATGGAACGCGTTGGCTGAGCTTTTCGTTTTGTTTGTTTGTGTATTTGTAATAAAGTTCTGTTTTTACACTACTGTTGACTACTGGACTTCATGACCTGGCGCACCCACATTTCGGTTAATACAATCTTGGGTCTGGGGCACGGAGGCGTCTAGCACGGCTGGCGTTGGGGTTAGTTGCGCAGGTACACTACGAATTGGAACTATCGTGTGGTGCGGATACAGGGGCCTGCCGTTGCTTTTGTGGACATGCATCCATGACATGTGTGAGGGAGTTTGATGGGGCTGACTGTGAGACTCCTCCGACTCCGGCAGTTGTTAGTTGGAAGGTACCAGGGGCCAACAGGTGCAGCACAGCCAGCAGCTTTGTCTGCGGGGGGATGTAGGTTGTCCGCAGTGTTGGTACCGTCAGCCTGTGGGCAATGTGGTTCAGGATGCAGAGGATGGTTGTCCTTTTGAGCCTGTGTTGGCCAATGGCTTCCTCTGGCGTTGAGTCTCTGGGGCTGGTGCGTTTTAGGGTCGTCCGCTGTCCTGCACTGCCTAGGTGGTAATCTGGGGGGGGCGGTCCGTGGGGGGGTCCTGGGAGTGTTGGCGGTGGGCGTTGTGGCCCACTTGGTTCTCCGAGCTGCATGATCAGTAGCTCCATGGCATCTGTTGGTCTTCAGATGTGGCTCTGGGCTGGGCTCCCTTTCAAACTGCAGGTAGTCGTCCTGCTTAACACCAGCAAAAGGCAGGTGTTAAACCCCTGCTGCAAACGCGCCTTATCACCTGTTCTTGGTTCGCATCTCAGATCTGACTGGTCGTTGAGAATCTCGTGAAGTGGTGTTTTCGTGTGTGTTTGCACGGGAACGCCTTCTCTGCATATAATTAACGTTAGTTGTCGCACTCATCCGTGGCGATGTTTTTTGCGGTCGCTATCGCAGGAAAACTGGCGATGTCGGCAGTTTGCACCAGCTTGTGAATGGGGCGATGAATCTATCGCCACTTTTGCGACGCTAAAGTGCCGATAAATCGGGGATGACTCCTTGAGAATATGCCCCAGAGTATATTTTTACTAGTGTATGATATATATATTTTAAAAGAGTGATTTTAATTGTTGAAGATTTTAGAAAAACTTAGTATATTTAAAAAAATATATATATATAGTTCCAATCATTTTTAAATAAAAGCAATTTAAAAAACACTTACAAATATTGTAAAAAGGTAAGGTTAGAAATAATTATATATTTAAGAATTACAATTTAAAAACCTTAGGAATACACAGAAAAAACCATAGGTTTCAGGGACGTTATAGTTAGAAATTAGCATTTGAAAAACCTTTGAAATTCACTGAAAAAACCATAGGTTTCAGGGACGTTATAGTTAGGATTTAGCATTTCAAAATCCTTTGAAATTCACTGAAAAAACCATAGGTTTCAGGGACGTTATAGTTAGGAATTAGCATTTGAAAAACTTTTGAAATTCACTGAAAAAACAACAGGTTTCAGGGACGTTATAGTTAGGCTGACATTTCACTCGTACAAAACCAGAGAAATTCAGCTGTTATAGTTAGTTGAGCTAACTATAACTCGCGCCCCCGCAATGCACTGCTGATGACATCACATATTACATCACTCATGACATGGTCAGTGACATCACTGATGACATCACTGATGACATCTTAAATGACATCACTGATGACATCATTGATGACACCATCCATGTGAAAATTTGATGCACCTCCTCACACCCTAATAGAACCTTTGATACACCCTCTCTAAAATAGAGACTATCATTTTTGAAACCATAGACACATCAATACCAGTTACTACATACTATCTCATTGATGCCTAGATCTACAGACACATCCCCTCATTTACCCATACAGTCACTCATACATGCACTCATTCATCAATACAGCATTATCATATACACTGATACAGCTTTACAGACACTCACACAGTATCACTCAGCCATAGACATACTTAAACACCTACTCAGTCACCCAAAGAATCAATCACACTGCCATTTACTCACCTATACAGTAATACACACACTACATTACTTATTCATACAGATACTAACACAGACTTACTCTCTTATATATTCACTGACACAAGCACACACTCATCCATACAGCCACTGTCACTATGACTCACTCTCACATATAGTCATTTATATAGTCAAAAACTCACATATACTGCCTTTCAGATATGTAGTTACTCGCACATGTATAACTGAGACATCTAAAAACTCACCAGCAGGCCTATACACACATTCACCCACCAATACTGCCCTTCAGAGGAGCAAACCTGAACCCATACACTCAGTGAATCAGTCACTCACACATCTATGCATGGTGTCAAACACCCCTACCCACCCACAAAACACTCACACACCCATACATATACTCAGACAACAAATCAATAATCCATATAGACACTGATTTAGCTACTCGCTAACCCATGGAGCCACTTACACACCAACTGAGAAACTGATACAGACATTCACATAGTTTAGTCACTAACCCATGCATTCAGTAAGAAACTTTGAATCACTCACTTATACAGTCAGTCACACACCCACTAAATCATCCATTCAGACACTCATACACCCAATCATTGTTCAATAAACCTTAGCATATATATAAAAAACATATTTAAACTTTACAGAAACACACAGTCACTGGATGATGTCATCAGTGATGTCATTTGAGATGTCATCAGTGATGTCATCAGCAGTGCATTGGGGGGGCGTGAGTTATAGTTAGCTCAACTAACTATAACGGCCGAATTTCTCTGGTTTTGTACAAGTGAAATGTCCAACTAATTATAACGTCCCTGAAACCTGTGGTTTTTTCAGTGAATATATATATATATATCCCAACATCCATGTCTTAGGAAAACCCTTCATCATAGGGTCTTTTCATGCCCCAGACACTACAAAGACACAGATCCTATCCTACCTCTGCAGGATACTAACAGAATTCAAGACCTCACACACTTACACTTTGATGGGGGAGAATGGAACTTGACCACTTTGGAGTAACAGCCACACATATTGCCAATGACAGGGAGGGCAGTGGTAACTGACATACTACAAGATCGCGGCCTGGTAGATTTATGCATCCACAGAATCCCAGCAGCAGGAATTATTCATTCTTTTCATGAGTTCCTTGAAACACGATCAAGAATGAATTACTTTCTGGACTACAAGCAATATTCCCTGTACTATATTGGAAGTGTTACTGACATTCAACTCCCCTATTCTAGTATTACTAGAACGAAGCATGTTGTTTTCCACAACCAGTACAAACTATCTTCGGAGAAGAAAACCCTACAAGAGCACCTCAAGTTATTCTTCCTGGAGGACAGGGGTACTGTGTCCTCTCCTGAGATACTCTGGACAGATGTGAAGTTTTTGTGTGAAGCTTGATGATGAGAGATTGTGCTATCAGAAATAGAAGACACAAGAATAAACAATCTAAACTGAAATCATATATCAAATTCTGTCACGAAAACCTGTGGAGTAGATTCCACCCCTTTGTACAGAAGAAGGCTGGAAAAGGCAAAGTTTTTCCAGCTTCACCATATGTACAGAATATGTAGAATCCTGTCTTCATTGGCAACATTACAAACATGGGAAGATGGCGGGAAGGCCACCATGGGCTCAGCTTAATCAGAGACAGGCTCATTCAGTGATCCCTACCATCTTTGACGATATGAGCAATCTCCAGCCCACCCACAGGGCATCACTGAAAACATTGCAACCTACTGTCAAACTCTGTACACAGCACATGCCAGAAGAAGAGATCTTTTTCTTCACCTTGGTGGTGCAATGCCTCTCTACAGAGAAAAAGAACAGCCAAGAGGTAGAGTGATCAAGATTTATATAGTTTCCATATCAGACCTACCATATGGTAAATTACCCAGGGAAGAGGACTTCCCCAATGAGTTCTGTAGACTGTCTAAGGGACACCTGGAGGAAGCACTTTATGAAATTTTTAAAGAGGCCGACCCTACAGGAGCTCTGCCGCTATACTCCAACAAATGTTGAATACAGTACTCCTGAGGGCTGGGGGAGACTCTCTGCAGTATGCCAGGTCACTTTCACTGATCAATGTAGTTGGGAAGATACTGGCAAAGATCCTAATGGCCAGACAATGCCATCCACCCGGCACAAGTCAGCTTTGTGCCCAGACGGTCTAGAGTAGCGACCTGCAAAAGGGTTATATACAGATTACAGGATTGCATGCCTATCTTTGACCAATAGTGGGCAAAATTTCCTGAGGGGGGGGGATGGAAGCAGATTGAAATAGTTAATTAACATTATAACTCACTAAACGGACCTAGAATTTGAATTAAATCACCTAGAATCTTCGCATGACACTAACACAAACAAACAGCATACTTCTCTTCTTGGTTTGGGGAGAAATCAGTCTTTACATATAATTCTTGTCCGGAACAAGGATAATCAAGATAGCCGACCCCCAAACACACAAAGTCCTGGCTGACAGCGTTGCAATCAATCTTCTTTTGTTGACCGGCTAAAGATACTACATGCCATATGACTTTCTCAAATTAAATTAATGATTATTGACAGACCTTGTGTGTGGATGAATGCAGTGATTCATTGGAACATCATGGGAATGGACATGCAGACATATATTCCCACCCATGTACCAACTATATCCGTAGGCAGCCAGCAGTGATAAGGTATTGGCATTTCAAACTTTTCCTGGTAGTGAGTTGCTTCAGTACCTCTGTATCTATGTGTTTTTTGCACTATCTGCAGATTATGGTCACACACCTGCTTTATGCGAGATTGAGACCCGAAGTGGGCACTGAGTGACTCAGCCCAGGGAGTAGAGGTACAGGGGTCTGTTCACAAACTGCATTTTGTAGAAAGTTTAGTAGTATACAGTAGTACTATTAAAGTACTACAAAATGCTATTCATACTCCTACAAGTGTAATATATGCTTTTCACAATGAATATGCCAGCCCTACTGCTTTCATGATTACATTTCATAATGAACTGATCAGGCCTATAATAAAAGATCAGGCAGAAATGCATGATGATTGGCTTACTGCCATAACAAAAGCAACTCATAAAAATAAGATTTGTCACAAGCCAAAATGTACAATACAAGCAGTCATTTTAGTGGAAAAACACAAATCCGGGCCAATCAAATCAAGTACTCCGGGGAACCAATCTGAATGATTCAGTGTAACAAAAAACCTGCAGGCTTTCAATCAAAGTAATAACAATCCAGCCTTACATGCCCATTAACTTCAGCATATGCTTTTCAGAATCAATATGAGAGGCATATTCCTTTATTGTAACTTTCTAATATAAACAATCAGGCTTATAATCTTTACCATTAGCTTGTCACCATAACCAACTCAAGCCTACTCTACTGAGTGTAAGCTTTCCATAAAGCAATCATCTAGCATACAGTCATCAAAGTACAGATGTATGCAAAATTTCAGTTAAGAAAGCAAAATACTATCTCTCCTGAGAGAGTTTAACAAAGATTGTTGTCGTTCATATCTTCTATCCTCACTGTTTGTTCGAATGGATCACCAGCACCAAAACCCTTGCCTACTATGGTAATTGTGAAATTCCATGTCATTAAATGCCTGCTTACATGCTTAGCACATTATAATAACAATCTATCCTTAAAAGCCTATTGTCTTTAACACATTCTTTTCACAATAAGTAGGTCAGGCCTACTGGCCGCGTCATAATTTTTCATAACAAACAGATCAAACCTATGAAATCTGGCATGACTTTTCCCAATGAACAGATGAAGCTTTTACCCTATACCATTGACTTTATACCTTACCCAACACTGGCCTATTCAAGTGCTTATAAACTGGCAATCATCATGCATACAGTTCTAAAATTTCAAATATGTAGAAAAATATAGGTTGCAAAACAATATGCAACCCCTCAACAGGGCCTAACAAGAATCATCACAGTAATACCCCCTTGGGCTTGTGAGAGTTGTTGGCCAACGCTAAAACCATTACCTACTACGGTAGTCTGTGAGATTACATGTAACAAAATATTTTCCTGTAGTCTGTAACATAATTAAGCCCGGGTGGAGTTCGCGTAGCCGCGCTACGCGAACCTACGCAAGGCGGTAAAAAAACTCCGGAGTTCCGCGAGCATGCGGAGTTGCTTGTTCCGCATGCTTGCGCATGCTCACGAGACGTTTCTGACATTCGGCAACGTGGATTGCGTGTTCGGGGAGAAATATCGCGCGAACTTCATCACGCGGTTGCCAATGGGCGCGGCCATCTTCTTTTTCTACTCTTTGTATGGTTCTGGGGCATGTTTTTCATCCCTCTCCAATCTTTTCAATCCTTTGTTTCTTACACTGTTTTTCTGATCTTTTTTATTTATTATCTATCCCTCTCTCTCCCTAAGTGTATATTTTGCGTTTTATTTCTGCTTTTACTGCATTTTTTGTACTGTTTTTCTATTACTTACTTTTTATTTTTTTACTTTCCTACTTCTTCTCCTGACTTTATTTTTTACTTCTATATTTTCTTTTCCGCCCCCGCCCCCCCAGAACCATGGCTAAGGCTAGTAAGAAGGCCAAGGCTAGTGCGATCAGGAGCCGCCTTCCTTGCGGAAGACGGCGCCCGGAAGGGGTGCAGCCCCGGGCCCTGTTCTCTGAGGTGGAGGTGGCCGCCCTTGTTTTTTTTGTACAGCGCCACCTCCCCTTAACCTTGGCAGCAGGCAGCAGACCTGACTCCGGCTACGGTACCCAGGAGCGTCACTGCCAGGGGGCGAGGGTGCGCCGAGCAGTGTTTCGCTGCTCTGAGGTCTGGCGCACCACAACTAGTTGACTCACCGGTGGTCTGACATCTTGGACCCGGAGCAGGACCTGCTGGACCTGCTAGGTGTTGAGGTCGTGGGGCTTGGTGAGTAGCTCATTATAGTACTATTGTGGGTTCTGTTCTGTGTTATTGCGAATATTATTTCTTTCCCAAATAGCAAGAATGCTGCTGCTTACATGCAGGTAAGTTACGTTTAAAAATCTTATATCATGTGATTGTTATTCTTCTAGACACCAGACAGGTGCTCGGGGCTACTAATCTTACTTGTTTGCAACTTTGTGCTCGCTTGGGCTGATTATTTAAGAGAGTTTAGAGATTAAGGGGTCCATTACGATAACCGGCGGTAAAAATACCGCCAACCGCCATAGCCTGAGAATACCGCCCGCCTGCAACATCGAAATACCGAACTATCAATTATGATGACGCCAAACAACCACCGCCCGCAGCAGAAAAAAATAACAGAATACCGCCCGTCCATGACAGAGTCCAAGACAATCCGTCCGCCACGGACGCAATACCGCCCGAAAAAGCAAAACACGACCGCGCGGACGGACCACACACCGCACGTCAAATTATGATCCCCCCGACATGAGGGCGGGAAACCAACACAAATCCCGCCCGCTACGGCGAACTACAGAAATGAAGAACTGACAAGGCGGAAGGCCTGGCGGCCACGTCCGTGCACGGAAATCAGTGGCGGCACAAACAAATACACACAACACAGCCAACAAGTACACACAGTAAACGACGCCAAAATACACAGACACAGAACCCATCCCAAAGACACATCCCCCTGTCAAAATATGGATTTAGCATAAACCCCAGGACACCACGCCCAACACACCTGAAAACGATAGACTATCATGACACACCCACATAGGTGAGTACAAAAGCTGCCCCCTCACAGACCACAAACCCTTGCACCATGACAAAGCCAATACCACAGCAGAGAACACGGAGAGACACAGAGGAAAGCAGCATACCACACGCACACACACATCACATCCATCACCACAACCACCACCTAAACACCGGCACCACAAACCCCCCGCACATCACACACCAAACACACCACACCAGCACCACAATAACCACACTACGCACCATGGCAACACAACGAATGCCCAAGTTCACTGCCACAGAGTTGACGGTCATGGTCGACGAGGTCATCAAGGTGTACCCACAAATCTATGGGAACCAGGTCCAACAGACACCAATATCCACCAGAAACAAGATGTGGAAAAGGATCGTAGACCAGGTGAATGCAGTCGGGAACGTGCCACGCAACCGGGGGGAAATCACCAAGAGGTGGCAGGACATGAAAAGCCTAGTCAGGAAGAAGGAGGCCAAGAACCGGGAGCTGGCTGAAAGGACTGGCAGCGTACCACCTGCGCCATTCAAGACCTTCAAGGCGTGGGAGGAGAAGGTGCGAGGCATACTACATCCGGAGAATCTCATCGGAATACCAGGGGGAGTGGAGGCTGGTAAGTACAAACAAATGTATACCAGCACACCGCTATGTACTGACATGCACGTCCAGAATGCCATAGCACCGAGGGCCAAACACCCCCATGTCCAGCACACAACACACCAGACATCTCTCACACATGCAACAGACACACCCACACACACAGCCCAAAGGTACCAACAAACAAAACCATGGGGGCATGTGCACAGTCAGCCAGCACCACAACTCCCACCAGGTCCCTCTTACCCCAGATGTGCGGGAAGGAGCACTTACCACACCCACACCCATGTGTCAGCCATAGCTGCACTAACCAACAAGTAACAGGTAAGGAGCCGTACCACAATCTCCGAGTATCGGAGGGGGGACTGCCGAAGTCCCCCCCACCCAGGCCCCCACCCCTACAGCGCAACAAGATGGAGCACTCCCCACACCCATGTCACAGCCATAGCAGTGCACACCCACACCCGACAAGTAGATATGTCACCCTACATGGAGGGCTGTCTGTGGATGGTAAACCATCACCACGACTCACAACACGGCCCCCACAGCCACAGACCAGCAAGATGGAGCACCCCTCCCTCCCACAACCATGTGGTAGCCATTGCATCTCACCCTCAGAACCAACAATTGGGTAGACTACTGTACAGGGCGGGGTGTCTGTAGGCATGAGGACTGTACTACGATCAACATGTGGGACATGTCACCTAGCAGAGCGACAGGTAGCACTGCTCCCTGTCACAAACATGTGACCAATGTGCACCCGGACATCAATCACAGAGTCATATCCCACATGAGCCATCTCAAATGCAGAAACACGTAACGAGTCACGTCAGCATGCACAAGTCTAACTGGAGTACTGACCCACATGGCGTGCACTGTGTCAGTCATCACACACATCAGCAACACCATCCAAGTCTTGTCCATGTAGTCGTGTCTGCTTCTACCCTTGATATAGTACAACATCACCCATGTAAGTCTATCTCGTCCAAATGAAACATAGTGGAACCCCAGTAATGTCACATACACCACTGGACCCATGAACCACACAGCTACACAATGCACATTCAAAATCCCATCCATCCCATCATCCAGCCCCAGTGTCATGAAAGGTATATCATCCAAACAGTTGCCCCATAGACGGTAGTACAGCAAAGAGTCCTGCCGATGACCAATAATGTGTCTGCTGTGTCTGAAGCGCTCGTCACACTGTGAGTAACAACATACAGAATGCAGTCAACACCCCAAGAGCACTGCACTGCTGCACACGGGTGAGAGTAGCACGCACACCAAGAAATTGTACCATCTGCAATACGTCGTGTGGCATACAACCATAACTCACCCACTACAATGCCTGCTGTGGAATGCCCATAAATGACAACAGTGAGCAGATATGCTGGCTAAGTCAGACATACACACACCTTTGTCTCTATAGTGTCGTGTGGCCAAAACACATGTCCCCTTCTGCACCCATATGTCACTGTATGTACCACAGTACCATATTCCAACACTAAACCGTCCATGGGGCTGTACCCCGTTCCCACCAAAGCCACAAAATGTAGGGGCACTGCAACACAAACCAATTGGCAATTCAAATCCGTCCCATGCCAGATGCACCCATCACACTATTCCAGTGCCTTGATCACACACACACATTGTAGAGACATACACACGCATCCGGCAAATCAGTGCACAAACTGTGCATGTCAGACATCTAACACAAACCCTGCAAGGTGCAACACAATAACTTTTCGTCTCCGCCCCACAGGTGACGACCAGCAGGATGCTGAGGATGGAGACACCAGCCATCACAGCCAGTCCACAAGCCCCCCACATGGACTCATGGATGTGGAAAGCCTGGACACCTCCACGGACGAGGACCCCCTACCTGGCACATCTGGCGCGGCAGGGCGCAACAGCACACCAGCACCCCTCCTACCCACCAACCCATCTCCAAGGGCTGGTGACCAGTCCCAGGCCCCTGCTGCCACGGTCATTGCAGCCAACACCACCGCCGCAACCACCACCACCGCCGCAACCACCACCACCATCACCACCACCACGGCCTCCCTGACCACGCAGCCATCCCAAGAGGTGGCACGAACCACAACATCTACCCTGGGAGCCAGGAGGAGTCCCCGGGTGACCAATGTGGCGAGTGGGCAGGTCGGTGGCAGCAGTCCAGGTGGGAGGAGCACGGTCAGGCCAACGCCAACAGAGCCTGGGAGCCAAGCCCTGCCGCAAATAGCCAGAGTCCTTGGGGCCTATGAAGAGGCCCAGGGACAATGGGCCAGGTCAGCTTCCGACACCAGGGAAGTCCTCGGGGTGTTGAGGTCCATGGACGCCCGTATGGGCCAATTTGTGACCCGTATGGGCCAACTTGTGGACCTCATGGGCCAGCTAGTGGTGGAGGTGAGGGCCCACACAAGGCCAACCACAACACCTATGCCACCACCTGCTGGGGCGCAGGGACGTGCCACATCCAGTTCCCCTGCGTCCACAGCGAGTGGGCAATCCACAGCCTCCACCAGCAGTCCACAACCACGACCCCCTCCTTCCAAACGTGGAAGGGGCCGTCCGAAGAGGCAACAGATGTCCAGGGAGGACTATGCGCGCACCAAACGCCAGTGAGTCAGCCAGCCATGGTGGCCACCCCCTGCATTCACTTGGACTACCATCCTACCCCACACTGCCAGTCGAGTGGCAAATGTCTGTTGGACTGCGGACCCAGGACTACATGGGTACACCTTGACCATCACGCAGACATGACCGTCCACTCATTGTACAGCATGCACCACCTTCTTGATCACCTTTCCCACAATCACATGTCACCTTTTAAATAAATACACCTGTATCACATCCTATGTCATCTGCTATGTTTATTGTCAATGGTGCACAAACGTCAGCATGCTCAGAAATTCATCTGTACTGTGTTCTGTCGATAGGCCAGGAGAGGCTGTAGGGACCTAGGGGTGACAAACAGAACAAGAGTCCATTGACTGTGTGTGTCACACACTCATCACACAGTACTTCTCATCAGGCCTAAGCAATGTACACACATCTCACAGAGCAACAGGGCACAATGTCACAGCCACTCTCAGTGGCATACTACCCTGGACATGGACCATTGCCACACAGCACTCAGTCAACAATAGGCCGCCCTGACAATGCACACATACACATACACAACTACAGCGACATCAGCCGTCGTACATGGTCACTCACCGTCAGGTGAAGTAGCGGGCGATGAGCTGCTGACGCTCATTCACTGCTTCCTCCTCACCACTGGCTTCTTCACTGGACACGGCTTGGCCTGCAGGCGGGGGCCGTGGCTGATCACCGTCATCCACTATCAGGGGGATCCGCCTGCGAATAGCGAGGTTGTGCAGCATGCAGCATGCCACAACAATCTGGCACACCTTCTGTGGGGAGTATGCCAGTGCACCCCCGGTGCGGTCCAGGCACCTGAATCTGGATTTCAGGAGTCCAAATGTCCGCTCCACCACACGTCTGGTCCTCCCATGTGCCTATTGTACCTGACATCAGCTGGGGTACGAGGATTGCGTAATGGACTCAAAAGCCAAGGGCCATTAGGATATGCAGAGTCACCAACAATCCACGCACGGTCCGGTTGCAGATTGGTCATCAGACGTGGGAGGAGGCTGTGGCGCATGATGTGCGAGTCATGGGTGGAACCGGGAAACTTCGCACACACGTGTGTAATGATCATGTCCGCCAGGCACACCACTTGCACATTCAGGGAGTGGAAATGTTTCCGGTTCCTGTAGATGTGCTCAATGGCCTGTGGTGCAACAAGGCCAACATGTGTGCAATCAATTGCACCAACAACCTGGGGGATGCGTCCGAGTGCATAGAAAGCACCCTTCACCGCAGGCAAATCACGGGCCCTGGGGAATCTGATGTACCGGTTCCTGTACCGCATCATAGCCGACAGGACATCCCGTAGCACCTTGCTGAACATGGGCTGGGACATCCCACCTCCACTGCCCACCGTGTGTTGGAATGAACCGGTAGCGAAGAAATGCAGTGCAGCCATCACCTTGGCCATGGGGGTGAATGCAGTTGGATACACCCTGCGAGGACGAAGGTGGGGTTCCAACATGGCACATAGGCGATGCAGGGTGGGCCGGTCCAGACGGAACTTCCTGATGACCTCCACATCCTCCATGGCTGACAGCAATTGGTAGGGGCGATGTATGTTTGGTCTCCTCCTAGGACAGATGGAAGTGGACACATGTCAATGCAACACACAACATGGCATCTCCACATACACAACACAAAGATCACCGTCAAAGCAATAGTATCAACGAACAGCTGACAAGTAGGGACAGCACAGCAACATTACTCTTACACAGATCCCCTTACCAGTAGCAAGGACCACTGACACATACCATTGCTATGAGCATACACATGGGGATTGAGGCCATATCAGCTTGATAGGCATGATGATGGAGTCAGACTGCATATGTGAGTAGCGGCAACACCACGGCAATATACCTAGCTGCTGTGCCTGACACCGCTTCCGAGGCTGGGTGAGTATGGCACACACCAACAACACAACGTACACAGGCTGAGCGGTACACCAATCGCAGCAGCTTGGTCACGCAGAAACAGCCCCAAGGGGGCTATATCAGTGTGGGAGGGTGACAGGCTTTACCACAGCTACCAGGGACTGCTGACTGCCACCCCACGACAACACCTGCTGCTGCTGCCACCTGTCCACCTTAATGTCGACGACTCTGATGACATGTCCATGTCCACTCACCGGCGAGGAGCTGCAGTCCCTGGATTCCGAGCTCCACGCACACTGCCCAAGGCAAATACCGGCAAAAGTCATGTGTGTGTAAGACAACTACAGTGTGTGGGAGTGCATGTGGGGGACACACATGTCGTTCATCCGCAGCACAATGAGACTGAGCCTGTGGGGTTCCAACATGCACCGCTTATCATGCTAACATCAGGTGGAAGGGGCATGTAGGCTCTCTGGTGTTTCCCCATGCATGTCCCTCCCGAGTGGTGGCACATGGCATTTCCATGTCAGACACCCAGTGACGCAGACACTTGGCAATGCATGATTCTGGGCAGCTATTGCTTGTGTGAATGGCTGGCTGCCACCCTGCTGGCCTTTTCAGTCTCGGCAGACCTGGACTGCACATTGACCGCCCAATCCTAGTAATAAACTACACTGACTGCACAGTGGGTTACATGTGTCATCATCTCACAACTCCCAGGAAATGCGCTAACTCAGCCCTGTCGATTGAACACTCCAGGCCTTGTGATAGGGATGTGTGTGAGAGATGGTGGCACTGAATGTGACCTCCATTGCGGGGTGAGCCATTCACAGGGCGAGTACGTTGAGGGCTGCGCAGTGTAGGACACAGTGAGTCCACCCACAAAGATGTGTAGCCATGTGAGCAATGTGTCGGTCTTTCTGACAATGGACAGTAGATGTGGGCAGACTACACATTGCTCGAAGTGCTGGCATCCTGAATAGAATGGGATGGACAGGCACTGTGTACACACTCCCACCAGCATGCATTCACGTGTGGTGTACACATGCTGTCAGGCCATGTCCCATACCGTCTTGGCTCTGTTACACGTCTCTGGTCATTTAGGATGGCTCAGCATTATGCCACTGTTGTTGGTGGATGTGGGTGATGCTGAGAGGAGTATGTGTGATATTCCAACCCTCATGTGTACCATCCCTGCTGTTGGAAGTCCACCAGCCCAGGGCCTTGTGATGAGCCATTGCATCCAAGTCGATGCTACTGTGTATGTGTAACCGACAGTGCAGCCAATCCCACGAAGAGGGTGACGTCATCTACCGGATGTGTGACCATGTTGCGGCGACTAATCGGGGGTGCTCCCTCGTATTGTCAGGTTGGCACGGCGCTGCATTTCACCACTAATGGTCTGCAATTGACAGTCACACAGCCTATGGCGGATGCACGTTTGTAGGGGCATCAGCTGCAGGCAGGTGTACAGTACTGTGGGATTGTGTCTTTTGCTGCGAGAGGCAGCATGTGTCCACAGCCTACCCATGTTCTGGGTTATGTGATGGAAGTTGTGTGATGCAGTGGGTTGTGAGTGTACTCTGTGCTGGGTGCATCTTACATGCATGTGCGATTCCTGAGGGTCAAGATGTAATTTGGGCACTCTGCATAGTCACTGCGTTCAGAGTCGTAGGCCTCAGGGACAGCCTGTAGTCAGCTGGTGTGGCACGTCACATGTATGTTTGTGGCACTGTGCATCCTCAACACATGTGTGCGATGCCTCACCTCATATTCCTGATACTCACACATCCGACACACTGTGCAACAGTAGTTGTGTACGTGCGATGGACAGTTGTCAGGCATGGGCTCATAACCATTGTGGACTGTCATGTTGCAGTCAGTGTGTGTGGTGACACATTCTGCTCCATGCAGGTTTGTCCTTGGCCTAATTATGTAGTATTCATCCTTAACAGCATCAGGAGAGTGGGTGTGTACACAGCGATGAGTGGCTATGGCCGCAGGGTGACAGTCTGGGTGTTGTTCCATGTGCACAACACATGTGTCACTTATTGGCGGGTACATTACCTGTACGACAGCCATTACGTGTTGATTGTGGTTGCTGTATACATTTGCACAGGTATCATGCAACATGTGCACTTGGGAATGTTCTGTGATGGCTCCCTTGCACATGTCTGTGGATTTGATGCCACATGAGTGAGGCCACCTCGCTCTCCCTCATGTGTCACCTACCATGTGTGCTGCAGGACAGGGGATGGTCAACAGTGGTGAGGCATTGGATGGTGCATCTGCACAGGAGCTGGGTGAGACAAATGTGACCGGCGCATCGGAGGGGGTAGACGTGTGCTGGATGACTCACAGGCCCATACGACAATTGCTGCGTCATCTGAGTACAGAGGTCATGTGTCCATGTCTGCTGGCACAGGGGACGTGCACTTCAGCTCCTCTGCAGCCACGCGGAGGCCAATGCCCGCCCTCCCAACTACTTCCACTGGTGCAACACGTGTCGGCATAAGGATGACGGATAGAGTGTCTTTCACACCAGGCACAGCTGCCCCTGCGACCCCTGCTGCACTCAGTGCCGGGTCTGTTGGGCATGTGCGGCATCTGTGCGTGGGTCAGTCAGCCACCCTCAATGACTTCATTGCCCATGCCAACACCTTTCCGCAGATTACATATTTCATGGAGGGCCTGCATTAGCGCGTGGGTGGGCTACACCAGTATGTCCAATAATTGTCCTCCCAGTCATGGTGGTCCTTGAACTGGGCCACTGTCAGGCTGACATACCTGTCCTTCCCCCACCCCCCGGACAGTGGCGCATCTGACAACAGCAGGGCACGAGTCCTGACAGAAGAGGTGGTGGCACGCAGACGTCATGACAGGTGGTGACGTCACGGAAGATGGCCTGCACCATCAGACTCATTGCCTCCCCTCGCCCACCCCACTGATGCGATTGCATCATGGGGGCACGCGCGTGTGCAGCAGCTCAAATCTCTCCCCAGAGAGGCCAAATAGTGTATGTGTGGCTCCATTCGCTCCAGTCACCGAGCTCACGGGACGATAGGTGGGGGGACGCCGTACAGCCGCATGGTACCCCGACTCGTGCCCTGGACAACAGTGACGATGCATAGCTGACTCCGGAGTCCCGATACACCACATGCATCACACAGCAGCTGTAGCTGCCCTAGCGGCCCATGCCGCATACACCATCCCAGACGACATATCGACACACCCCGGCGTGCAATGTCATAGCATCCGCTGCCATTGGCAAGGGACCCATGGTGTGTGATATGGGCCTCCTGGTGAGGTGCCTCCGAGCCATCCACCGCCAACGGGTGTCATGCAACTCACACACTTCGCTTGAACATTAGGTAGCTCTGCCTGCACACCAGGGTTCGAGTCCGGGTACCATGCGGGTGTATGGCGTCCCCCCACCTATCGTCCCGTGAGCTCGGTGACTGGAGCGAATGGAGCCACACATACACTAGTTTGGCCTCTCTGGGGAGAGATTGGAGCTGCTGCACACGCGCGTGCCCCCATGATGCAATCGCATCAGTGGGGTGGGCGAGGGAGGCAATGAGTCTGATGGTGCAGGCCATCTTCCGTGACGTCACTACCTGTCATGACGTCTGCGTGCCACCACCTCTTCTGTCAGGACTTGTGCCCTGCTGCACACTGAGAATGTATTGCCTGCGAGATGTGACCAGGTGCAGGGTGCCATGACCTCCCACCCACCAAGCTCCACTGCCATCCCATGCCCTGGGTAGCCTGTGCAGTTGGACGATGTAGGGGGTACACCTGAAGGCTAGGGGTGTACATGTCTCGGCACGGGCCTGGCTGACGCACAGCAGTATCCAGCATGTCCCCAGAGGGAGGGCCAACGTCCACACCTGATGCAGCATGGGTCGTGTGCCCGCCTGTTGTGCACACACTAGTCCACATTCATCCCCAGACAGCTGGTCTTTCCACATACCCAGAACAGTGGTAATGTACCCCGCCGGGTTCGTACCCACACAGTCTGTGTCGACACTGCATGTGTGTACCCACCCGTGCCACAGACCCACCTGTGCCAAGTGGCCCTCCCGCTTCACATGCCACATGTGTGTATTCCACAGTTGTGCTTCTCTCTCAGGGGCGGACATCCAATGTCACTTGACTACATGGTAATCTCACGAGTCCCGTGTACTTCTCACACTATCATCCTCTCTCATTCGTACTTGTCTACGATCAATAAATCTCCAGAGTCAGATATTGGCTTTAAGGCATGTATTTAAGCTTACTTCCTCTGTGATGCAGGATGTGGACACTACTGGCAGCGTAATGCATGTGGAGGATATACTTAGCATGGTTACACATTCATAAGGGGGTACAGGTAGATGTGATAAGTCGTTAATTGTAGTAATAAGGATTCAGAGTTAAGAATGCCCTGCCCTTGCTATGCTACAGTACATTAGCTCATTACTGAGGTGCCGTAGGCTGTGACACAGACAGTATTGTTTTACCCTACCAGACAGCTTGACATCATGAGCACAGTACATCTAAGTCCCATGGTACAGATTTACGACAATTGTGACTCCGACACACCTGCGTCAGAGGTGGCATCAGAGCATGTGCCTACATGCATGCAGCATAGTCTCACATGTTGTTGCGATATGGTGGCTGCTGTACATGACTCAATGCCCGGGGACATGTTGTGGGGTGTTGCATTTGTTGTCCATGCAAATGTCCATGCACGGAAGTTCAGGAGAAGGTGTGATGACAGTTCTCCAGTTATTCAGCAGACAGATCAGCGTGCACTTACAGGTGCCTGTGTTCAGGTGCGCGGCATGCATATTGTAGCAATGTGGTTCGTGCAATGTTGGCCATGTGGTCACTGTACACAGGTCCCATTCCTCTGCCTCCCCGTGTTCATGCAGGGACACGGGATGTGGTGATGGACAGGGTGCATGTCCCGGTGATGTCAGGTGTCATGACGGTGGTGTCGATGGTCAGGTGTTTGTTTCCGTGTGCATGGTTTAGTTGTTGCACAGCTGACTGGCCTCTGTGTGAGGACGGCAAGCATGGGTAGGGTGTTGCACATGTATGTTCAATTGTGGGTATTGATTCGGGGACCCATGAATTGACAGGTTGTCAGGTATGCGATACCTTCCTGCAGTGCATCCCTCGCATTGGTGGTATTTGTGGTTGACATCCAATGAAGCGGATGGTGGGTTGCAACGTGTTCCTCGTAGGTTGTCCCTTGTATGATCCTGATGGGACATGTCGGGTGACAGTCGATGAAACTGTGATCCAGCATACGTTGAGCGGAGGCACACTGGTTCCATTGCAGTGTGTGTCCTATTGCAGCCACAAACGCCATGCCCCCATACACTGAACAGTTCCTGTCGTGGGCGTCCAGGGGTGAGAACAGGTGTACCAGGTCCCCAATTGGACATGCCGGGTTGGAGAGACATAAATCCACAGGCCAGTGGTACGGGCACCTCCGACAGTAGAAAACGGGGATGACGCAGCTGAACATTTCAATGCGGTAAGTTACTCGATAACTTACATTCAGCATAGCCAGATTTGCACAGCCCACTGTCTGTATCAAGCTATTGCTGTACAGCTGCATCTGTCTGGCGTAGGTGTATAGTACTGGTGCCCCGTCCATTTTGCTGCTGGGTGCTGTGGTGGCCTGCTCCGGGTGCCTGGGCTGTCTGCTGTGTGCGACCTCGGACGGTGCTGTGTGTACTTGAATGGATGTTAGGCGGCAGGACTGTGTGTATGGCTTGGGAGGCGGCCACAGGCCCTCATCCCACATGCTCCTATGAATGGTCAAGGCCAGTGGTGTCTGACTCCTTCCTGATTACTTGCATTTGAGCCACAAGGCGCAGTGGTATAATTGTATTTTGTGGTTTTATCCTTCTTTCATGTTCAGCCTTATCTGCCAGGGGATGGTTGACTCAGCATGGCTATGTTTGGGTTGTGGTTGTTCCAATGGCTCCGTTCTCCTGCGGGATATGTTGCAATGTGATTTGGCTGTGGGAATGGAAGGACATTCACTGCTATCTGCTCTCCCGTGTGTGGGTGAGTCACTTCTTTCCCGCTGTACATTGGGACTTGTGTGTGGGCACCGTGATTGTGAACACCTGTTCGCAGGCAGCAGCGTTCCTCTATTTTGGACATGGCATGGCTTGTTGTTGTGTGCAGGATGGTATAGCTGTTGTTTGTTGTGACTGGCGTGCCTTTTGCGGTCAATGTCCATTGTTTGTGCAGTTCTGTGGCAGCTGCCGTGTGCTTCTCCATGCTTTGCACACAGGTGTGTGTCCTCTTCCGACGTCACTTTGCTCCCCTGTTCGGCACACTTGTGTGACTACGTTTTGGCAACTGTGAGTTGTCGGTTGTGGTCATGGTTGACGCAGGGCGACCACGTGACTTGTGCCTTCAGGGTGGGGCTGGTGTGTGTGGTGTGTTGTTGTGACCCTGAGGTGTTTGTGTGCAGCCCATGCGTGGCGCTGTCATTGGCCTCTGCGTTGTGCGCATGTGCGTCATCGCCGGGGCGCTGCGGTGCCGTGCCGGGTACGTCACCTCCATGTCCGGGGTATTGGGTGCCCAGGATGTTGCGGGTTGCTTATATTTTGCAGGTGGGATATGTGTGGGTACAGTGTTGGATGTGTCCTGTCCCCACAGGGGTGTCTAGGGGGCCCATGTACAGTTTTTCTGCCCTTGCATGGTGTGCGGTTTTTGCATGCCCTTGTTGTGTGTCTGCCTACCTGCGTCGTCGTTGCGCGTTCACTCCTAGGTGCTGCATCAGGTACAGCATTGGGATGGCATGGAGTGCAGGATTCATGTCGGAGTAGGCCGGGTTGGTGTTTCTGTGGTCAGCAATGTGGTTTCCGCCTCCTGTTCTCGTGCGGTGTCTCTTTGCCGATGAGGCTGTTTGGTTGTGTCATCGTAATTTGTACGCCGGGCGGTACGTCATTTCGTCGGACGGTGTGCCTCCGTTGGCTGGCGCCGCTACGTGAACGGTCGCACTTTGATGGCGGGCGGCGTCGCAGGCTTGCGGGCGGTATTAGCCTGACTTTTCACATCCTAATTTGGCGGGAGTGCGGGCAGTTGCTGGCGGACGGTAATAGGCGGTTTTTACCTCCGTCGGCACGGCGGTAGTGTTTCCGCCCGACATCGTAATGGGCCCCTAAGTTAGGTAATACTAGAGAGACTCCTTTCCTTTGTCTTGTCACTAAGATAGTGGTGGTAGGTAGGTAGTTATTATAGTTAGTTACTTAGCATTAGTTGGTAATTTTTTAGCGGTCCGCGTGATGCGTCCTCTGTCACGTGCTGCTGACTCCAGTCCTTAGTAGAACCTTTTGTAGTTTGTTAGTGAGTGAGTAATATAGCAACTCATCAGCACATCAGCAGCAACCAACCAACAATTTGGTGTATGCAATATGCATGCGTCCATCTATGCATTTTTGAGGACTAAAATAAATGGAAATGCAGACTTAGTGAACAATTGGCCCGTCAAAGGGGGTTGATTCATTGATGATTTCGAATGAGATCGAAACTTAGAAGATGCAATTATAATTTTTGGCAATTAATTTCCAATGTCTTTGGAATAGGCGAGCTAGGTGGTACTTAGGTTTAGGATTCTGGAATCGGAACGGAACACTGGATTAATAAATAATAACTAGACGGTCCGCGATACTACTAGTCGATCAGATTAGATACGTCAATTTTATTGCAATTGTTGTTTCCTGTCAAAAAATGTTTTTAGAGCGTTTAAAAAAATATTTTATTTGTTTCACACCAATCAATTGTTGTCTCTTTATTATATCTTACATGATCAGCATCCAGGGGCAAGAAGACGACGGGGTCTGAGGCGGGAGCTGGAGATGCCTCCCAGGGCCAGGATCGCTCCTCTACCGAGGACTCTGCTGCTGGCCCCAGTAAGTCCTCCTGTTGTTAATATTAATAATTATATTTCCCTAACTTTTACTGCACCTTATTTTTTTCGAACTAATATTTCCGTTTCCTAATTCTATTTTTTACCAAATCTTCGCCGATCTATCTGTTTCTAAATTCTTGTTATCCCTGCATTACCTACCTACTCAGTTATATTTTTTTCTAGTGTCTATTTTTTTTACATCAATCTAACTGCCTCTGACTCTGTACTACTATTAGTCTGTCTGTAGCCTGCCCAGTTGGCCACTCTTTATTTTTAAAAAGTTTTAAAACTCAGATTCACCAATAGCTCTAGCCACTGAGTCCTGTCCTTTGGGTTGTCCTCTTCTTAATCTTGAGAGGCTTTTCGACAATTGCCACCAACAAAATGCCCAACCAGATATTTTACTATTTTTGATAGGATAGGACATACTACTGTCTACTCTACTCTAGTACCCGATTTGTACTAATGATGTATGTGGTGTATATATGTGTTGTATTTTCAATCTTGCTAGTGAAAATAAATAAATAGGGGGAGGCGTATATGGCATTTAAAAAATGTGTAATGTTTTTTCTAGGCGTACCAACCACCAGTGCCGGGGCCAGCGGCGGGGCAGGCGACGCCAGCCAGGAGGGAGCAGATGCGGCAGTTGCTGCAGGGGTGGTTGAGCCAGCAGCAGTGGAGGGCGGTGGTAAGTTATACTTATATTCCTTACTTATTGACAATAGTTACACAGTCGCTGCAAGGGTGTACACTGGACTGTTGAGAGAGACTAAGTTGTTGTGAACAACGGTTGAAGAAGACACCCTTTACTTAGCATTAGCAATAGCATTAGCGGCAGGAGTTGAGTAACTAACGGCCTCTTCTATCTGACTTCAACTCAGTTGGGAAAGTTTTATGAAGAAGACTAAGAGTCAAACGACCTTGATGGATTGGTTGAACGAAAAGGGAACGAAGGATGGAAGGAGGAAGGACGGGCGACATGTAATATATGACTGGCAGAGAAGGATGCGTGGGATGCATAGGTGGCTGATAGGAATCGGAAGAATGAGTGGTTAAAGGATAGGTGAAAGGTGAAAGAAAGGATACCTGCCTGGGTGGGTGAAACTGTATGGGTGATAGGAAGAATCCTCCGGGGGGTTTCATGGGTCAAACTCAAAGGCAAGCAAGGAAGGACACATGGGTGGTGGTTTAAAAAAAAATTACAAATGTATGTTGTTGGTGAAAGGTTTGTTGAGAGATTAAGAAGAATGATAGCCATGTTTACTTTGAATGGATGGATACCTGGATGGTATTCAATCATCATAGCATAGGTGGAGACTGTCACTGGATGAAGACAATGTAAAAGAAAAATAAACTGTGCAAGAGTAGCAAAACCAAGGAGAATAGAATAAGATTAGAATTTAAAAAATATAATGCTAGAAGGGCAATGCAATGATAAATGGAAAAATCGCTGGGAAGAGAAACAAGGACTGTTTCTTTCAAGGTTTTTGATTCAAGGTTGTATTTCAGAATACTCTCTTGACTCACAGTAGTTTGCAAGCACAGCATATATATTGTGCATGTATGTACCCATACCCACCCATTATCAGGCGCCTCCCTCCGACTCCAAGGCCCACTCCCTACCTATGTCATTTTCGACTGTGTCAGCCTGCCATGGGTGGCCTATCGGCTGCATGGTTACACAATCAATCAATAGTACCTCACGTCGTCCCATATATAATCAATGATCATTTGGATCAGATATCATCTTCCTTGTTGTAGTAGTCAGGGTGAAAGTGAAATTGAGCAGTTGCCAAGATGTAACAGAGTATGGCCATAATAGAAAAATACGATAATTGTGTAGTTGTAGACTACAGCTGCCCCACATGCAGACAGTAGTAAATAAAAATAACGTGAGTCTGCGACACGAGTATGTCTGTCTAGGGCGCAAGCTGACTGAGCTGGCATGCCGACAACAAGGTTAATTTAACTAAACAAGAGAGAGAGAAGAAGACTTGTCTACTCCATAGTGCCTAGTAGTAATGCCTGAAACTCCCACAAATGTTAGAGGCCGAGGAAGTGGGAGGATACCACAAATGTTATGTACTGTGCTTGCTAGTTGTACTGTGCCACTATAATTTTATGTGCATAGTTAATTTTGTGTTACTGTTTTGCTATGAGTATTGGTTACAATTGTCTTTTTTCTTTCTTGATATAACTACTCCTTCCCAACCAAAACCACAACCAAACAGGAAGGAGTTAGCAGCCATGGCGCTGCACCGGAAGCTGGAGGCCATCTGTACCGAATATCGGCGGCTGGTGGCTCTGGCGGAGGAGGAGGAGGAGGAGGCGCAGCAGCTGCAGCCTCCTCCAATGCCCCGGGCCCCAGCCAGGCCCCCCCCCCAGTGGTACGGTGCCGCGGTCTGGTAGCCGCCCGCCACACTTCTTTGAACACTGCTGCCCCCCCTGTGGATGCAACTGTAAAGCATTGAAGCGCTGCATGCTCCTCCGGATGGCGCGCATAGAGGAGCGGATATAGGTCCTGGAGAGTAACCGGCGAGCCCGCCGCTAGAACTCCGTCGCCTTGCCCCTTTTTACATTTTTTTTTGGTGGGTGGGAATTGGGCATTGGGGAAAAGTTGGGGTTTATATTTATGGACAATGGAGTGGACAACTGGACATTGGACTCTTATCTTTGTACATTGGTTGGGGTTAGGGAGAGGGGTGGGTCAGGTGTTGTGGGTTTTTTCCATTAGATTATTTTGTTAGGGGAATAAATTATTTATACTTAAAGTTTACATACGATGTAAATGTTTTGTGGGGGGGTTACTCTTTTACTTCACACGGTTTCCTTTTCTGCTGCAGGGCCGCAGCCAGTTTTTGATTGAAATAATCTGCCGATAGTGTAACACACCAACAGATAGATGCGGTACCCTCACTTGTGACTTGTCCTACTAGTACTGTCAGTCTCTCCTCCTAGTCTATGCAGTCTGCAAATGGACTCGGAAGGTTGTGTGAATTAATGAATTAATTTCCATATTATTAATTATGCCTCCCCCAAACTTCTTCTCTTACCTGTGATTGATGTTTATTTATACTTAGGCAAAGCGATGACTGCATGGTGATGATGGTTTGGTTTCCCAAGGTGCCATGGTGGTGGTGGTAGTAGTAGTAGACACTGACAGTAGCATTTGCAAAAAAACAAAATGAGACAGTCAGTCACCTGAGGGAGACTCAGGAACGAGTAGTAGAAGTACAGTACACAAGAAGACTGCCAAACAAGAAACCATGATGATGATAAGCAATGCTAAAGTAAAATAAAACATAATGGTGGCTGGGAAAGCCTAGTACAAGTTACAAACTGAAGTTGACTCGACCTATGAAGTGGACAAGCGTAACCTTTAAGTTGGAAGGATGATGAATCGATGCCGGCAATTAATTATGATGGATTTTGTTCCTCTGGAAAACAAATTGACATGCGAATACTGAGCACGGATGGGCAAGCAGAAGAAGATCCTCGCCCTGCCTTGAGTTAGTGTTGCTTTCACCACATCTGCCCCAGCAAGTGTGTGACCAATTATTGGTGTAAATTTAATTTAGTCACATCTCAATATAAATCACACAGCCCGGGGAAAGAGGGTTAGAGTTTGATTAATGGTTGGGAAGAAGTATTTGAGGGAAAGGTTTGACAAAGACAAACACTACACATGGACAACACACAATCTTGGCAGATGACCATCATAAATCTGTTAAGGGAGAAAAAGGAAATGCATGCATGATGATGGCTTGATGAGTAGTACTAGACTAGTAGTACAGGGCAGCAGTATATTATTAATTATTATTATTAAGCAATTGCCTTGCCTGTCTGCCCCCAGAGAGACCCAAGTTACATACATTTTATGTTCTGTTGTACCTGGCTTCCTTTTAAAGCTAGCAAAGAAAATTAAAAAATATCTGTCTGAGTCAATTATAAGCAAACATATTAAACAACAACACACACAGTCGTAATGATTGAAGAGAAAAAATAAATCAAATGAAATGATGATACTTTAACTATGTTATGGTCAAATTGGGAGTTGCATCTCGGCATTCCTCTTGGTCCTTCCTTCCATGGACGCTCCATCCGTCAATCTTGGGTGCCTGACTGGCGGATGCGGATTGGTAAAGTAAGTGTGAGTTGTTTTTCCCAGTATAGCACAGGGTAAAGGCCAGCCTGTAAATGTAGATGGAAAAACAAAAGGGATATTGAAAAATCAAGGAGAAAAGTAAAGTTAAACTGCATAAATTAAGGAGGAGTGCAACAAGAAAACTTTCAGAGGCGGCATGGCTAAATCATGTCTACTCTGTTTCCAGCATTAACCTACAACAATAACAGGAGCAGACCCGCCCACCCAACCTCCACTTAGCTTAGATTTTGAGCCAGACAGCACTGAGCAACATAGCATTTTCCAAATTAAGTAACTAAATCAATGCACCGCTGTCAGTCATACCACTAGACTCGCCTCCACCACTATACAGACATGTAGGTCTGGTGTTGTTGTTTACCTTTTAGGCCACTTCATGAAACGCCCGAGTTAATCCATCTATCATCTCCGATCCTACTGACTGACTGCGAGTATGGCATGGTCATCATGGTGTCCAACTCTGTAGTGTACCGAGTGAGTCCAGAATCAAAAATGCAATGGATCGGCCTGCAGTAGTACAATTTTGTTATTGAACAACAAGAAGGGAAACATTGACTTGAGTCACTTTTTTGTGTGTAGATAAATACTAGTAGACATCATGCACAGCAACAACACAAACACCAATCACTCAGAGTCTGCGTTCAATGCATGCCATCATTTACCTGTTCTTACGGGGCAGTCCTTCTAGGCTCGGAAAGGAGGATAGCTATAGTCAGGTTCTTTGGAGGGACCGACGAGGCAGGCACACATTTCACATTTGTTGTACTGTTCTCCATCCAATGTCTGGCTTGAGGGAAATGGATTTAGGGTGAGTCAGGACTGGAGCAGGACTCGGAGGAGTGGACTTACTTCTTCACTGACTGCACACAGTTGCAACTCCAATCCGGCAATAAAAGAGAAAGACGGTGGTGATGGATTTGTTGTGATTCAAACCAGAAAGACAGTGACACACACAAATAATAAAAGTAAATAATATTCCTTAGCTGTATCTTTTTCGGGGGCTTTTTTGGGGGCGTCAAAGCAAAAAAGAAAGTAACAAGTCAAAAGCCTAGTTGTTGTCAGGGAAGTAGAGCTTGTCCTCAAACTCTGGTAATTCATCCAGAAGTAGGTCATCTAACACACTACTTCCATGACCTAAGTCGCCGTCATCATCTTCCTGCTGTGCTACTTCAGGTATGGTGTAATCTGGTGGTATAAAGTGCTGATTCATTTTGATCATGGTTAACCTCTCCACATTTTTGTGCGTTAGACTGGTCCTTCTCACTGTCAGAACGGCACCAGCAGCACTGAAAACACGATCAGAAGAGACACTTGCGACAGGGCAAGCCAGATAGTATAGCGCCAGCCTGCTGAGCACTGGCCATTGGCGCTTTTTCCCATACCAATACAGCAATGGGTTTTGATCAATGTAGACCTCTGTTGGGTCATCCAGATAGGCCTGGACCATCCGCTCAATGCTCAGGGGTGCTCCGCTTTGCTTGGCCTCTTTTCCCTTTGCCTCAGCACTGGACCTAACAAGCCCTTGCTGTAGAAACCATTCCTGTGCCGATTTTGGTGGGGATGATGCTCCTGTTCTTGTTGTTGTTGATGTTGTTCTTGGTGTTGTTGGTGATTTTGGCTGCTGTGAGCCAACCGCACTGCCCTCAGGCTCTGAAGTTTCACTTGACACCGGCTGCACTGCAGTACTTGTTGTGACCTGGAGTAGCGGGCCTCAAATTCCCGGCTGTTCTTTTTCAAAGTGACTGGCTTCCACAGCTATCCAAGTTTTGTAGTTGGCAACATCCCCTTCTGAAAAAGGAATCAATGTGTTCAGTACTGGTTTTTACCGTGGATCTAGAATTGCTGCACAAATGTAATGGTTGCATGACACAATGCCTCTTTGCACCCTTGTATTTTCAGATAAGCGAAGGGTTAAGCTCTCCACCAACTCATCTGCTTCTTTTTTTTCCTTCACACCTGCGTACATTGCAGACACCCCCTTCAGCTGTTCCTGTAGCATGTGCAACAATGGGATAGCTTGGCCCATAGTACAGTCCTCCTTGCTGACTGTGAAGAGCTCGAAAGGAAGTAGCATCTCTGTCAGGCATTTAACTAGGCCCCATTGGTCCATCTCAATGATCATTTCTTTCACAGTAGCATCCCCTCTTTGCATGACATATTCATTGATTGGTCTGTACTGTTCAAACAGACGTTCAAGCATGTAATAAGTTGAGCTCCAACTTGTTGGCACCTCCTGGATGAGTGCTTTAACTGGCATTCTATTATCACGTTGAATGATCCTCAGCTGCTTCCGGGCTTTAAAAGAATGGCTGAAATGTGTGCAGATTCTTCTGCAGATGGTCAGTAAGTTTCTGACTCGGTCTTCTTTTTTCAGAAAGTCTTGAACAATGATGTTAATGCAGTGCGCCAAACACAGGACCCTGAAATAGCCACCATCGGCCATGGCCTTAACTATATTACTGCCATTGTCCGTGGCAATAAAACCAATGTTAAGCCCTCTTGGTTGCAGCCATTCAAAGACCTTGCTGTCAAAGTCTTCCAAAATGTTTGCAGCATATGATATTTCTCCATGGCGAACATGGCTACAGTTGCATGTTTCCGAGTGGCATTAAAAATCTCAGCAGTGTCAACAACACCTGCTGCAGATATCTTTTCTCTAACCCCCACAAAAGAGATCCAGTGTGCAGTGATGCACATGTAATCAGTGGCTTGGCAACTGGTCCACATGCCTGTTGTCAGGTGGACAGTGTGAACAGCACTCTGCTGCAAAGCTTGTCCAAGCAATTCCAGCACATCGTGATGTAGTGCTGGAACAGCAACTCTGGCAAAATAGGACCGGCTGGGAACCTTCCATTTTGGGCAGATGGCTGTTACAAATTCAAGAAAACCCACCCCTTCCACAAAAGAAAAAGGGAGGAGGTCCAGAGCTAACATTTTAGCCAGCTTCGCGTTTGTACTGCCCCTCCGACCTAAACATGCTGAGAATGGTAGCCTGGATTTTTTTCTTTTCTGGTGCCACTGATGCAGGGGACTTCTTGACGCCAGATGTTGTGAGGCTCAACGCACGTTTTTTCGTTGTGGTACTCTCTTGCCTGGGACCCCTTGGTGTCTCAGCCTGACTCTCAGTCTTGTGCCACTGCGATGTTGCTGATGAGGATGTGGGCAGTACCACTGCACTGCACTTTGTGTACCAGAGAAAATGTCTCCCTCTTGTTCACCTTCCCCTGTGATCGGATCTTCTACTTCTTCATCCCCACCAACAACAATGGGTGCAGTTTTTTGGCCGCTAAGATGTGCCTCCCACTGGATCAAGTGGTGTTTTTTCAGATGGGTTGTTTGGCCTCCGGTACCATAGTTTGTGCCAAGCTTACCTCGACTAATACCTTGTCCACAAATGGAGCAAATAGCAATGTTCACCTCCTTCCTGCTTCCTGCTAACTGAAAAGAAGTTCCAAACTGGGGAGGTCAACTTTCTGGCGCTGCTGGTGCCACTTGCAATGCCGGATGAACTGGTAGGTGGGCGTGAAGTTTGACTCTCTGCAGTACCTACTTCTACTGAGGTGGTTGTGGTGGATGTAGGTCGCTGCCGGCGAAATATGGAAGCTGGAGGTGGTGTTGATGGTATCATCGGTGTTGGTGGTATCCGTGCCACGTCCCTCACAGCGATTTGGGATGGGGTAATGTCGGTCTCCACTGGGGAAGGACTAATGTCCATGATGACTGGCTCATCATCATCATCCTCCTCTTCTACATCTACCTCCATAACTTTAAGGCTTCCTGGAGCCTTCCTTTTCCCTAGCCTTGTCTCGTGGGTGTGGCGTGTCTCCAACTCAGACGGAGGATCATCAGAAAGGGGGCTTTGAGAAGAAGTTGATGGACTAACCCTCCTTTTCCTTGCTGGGGATCTGGAAGACAATCGATCTTCTGAAAGATGGCTTGCTCTTCTTCTTCCTCTGCAGGAAGTTCTATCTCCTGAGCAGCCCCTACTTCGGGAGGAACAACTACTATTGGCGGTGGTTGAGGCTGTTGTTGCCCACTTATCTCAGTTCCCTGCATTGATTGGGTACTACTTTGCAATAACGATAAGTCAATTTCAACATCACTGCTCGTCGGTGTTGGACTCGTGATTAGACTGGCTGCCTCTGCAACAGACATGGGCTTGGGCCTAGGTTGGTGGGGTGGGTCCACTGATGCGGGGCGCTGCTCCCAGCTTGCTCCCCGGACACCGCTGCTGCAATTTTTGGTTTCCCAAAAAAGATCTTGGGCGACATACCGGTCGGTAAGTGGCAGTGCCTTCTTCTCACTGGCAACTTTCTTGGTACTGGACCTGGTACCTTTCTTTGGGGCCATCTTGAAGATGTCAGCAGCACGCAGTGGCACAAGTTAAAGAGATGTCTGTGGTCACACATCACGTGACATCGTGCGCAGCAGGAATTCTGTCTGGCAGTACAATGGGTGATGACGTCTCCTCCTCTTTTGTGCACCTAAATGCAAAGAAGCAAGAAGAACATCAGTGAAAAGTGGCATTCATTGTTGTCATTCAATTACTACTAGTACAAACAAACAAATATAATATATAACTTAGTGTGTGGTCACACTTGTTAGTGTTATTAATAATATTACATTTATTACCTCAGTTACTAAAAAAACATAACAATACAGTGTAGACATTTTTGAGACTTTGACAAAAACAAGGGCTTTCATGGTAGGTGTACTTGTGTACAGTACACTGAGAAAGGATAGGAAAGAAGAAGAACAACAACAAAAATACAAATGTAACGGACCCGGTTTGGCATTGCGCATCACGTGGGATTCAGCATTCAGGGAGCTGCAGCTGACAATGGATAGAAGCAATAAGCCAAGAGGAACAAAGGAAAGACATGCAGGCCTAATGCAGAAGCACACAGGCTGCCTTCACAAAATGGACGCCAACCACATGGTCAGTCACTCACAACAACAGCAAGCAGGAGGCCTGGAAAACAATGAACTCAAGCAGGCCTACATGGACACAGGTTTTACTAAATGGCCCCTGGCCACACGGGGAGGCTCAGCCAAGGCAAATGCTGGCCCACTATTACAAACACACTCACACACTGGCCAGACAAAGGAGGCATGCTAAACAACACAGCTTTAATACAACAATGCCAAAAACGAAAATCCACAGGGCTAAACAAGGTTTGCAAGTTACACAACAGCCACACACATGAAAAAAAGTGAAATACCCCAAAAACACATTTTGCATTTCAATCCAATGCCATCCATGCCCTAAATGATGTTTAAAAATTCAACAGACACCACAGAAACAGTTGTTTTATGACCCATGAGTAGCTCTGGGCCTACTGGCTGAAAGGCCCATTGGCAGACTACTGGGCTAGTGAATTAAATAAATATTGCAAATTGATTTCAAAAGTTGGAGAAAATGTAGTGAACTGTGCAACATGTTTCCTTTATAAAAGAGAAAAATTACTTACAAAGAAACAACTAGGCCCCTACTGAAACTACAGGCAACCCACCACAATACATTTTAAAAAATGATGAAAAGTTAAAAAAAAATGTAGGTGCAAAGCCCCAATCAAACAAACAACAACAATTTTCTAACTTACTTGTGAAATCTCAAATTCAAAAGTCCTCAAATCCAATGATATATGATGCAGCAGACACAAAGAGGGATCCTTCCAGCTCCAAATCCAAATGAAGGGTGAACAGGAGATGGACAAAGCACTGGGAGGAGCCTGCTGGACAGGAACAGGAAGTTGGAGACTCTGGGGCACTTCCTTCCTCTTAAAAAAAAAAGTAAAAAAGAAAAAGGACTCCTTGCAAAAAAAAGTACAGCCAAATGTCAATCTGAGGAGTTTTTTTAATCCAAATCATCATTTTGAGAAGGTTTTGATGCTGCTCGAGAGAGATTCTTCTACAGATTGCAAATTCTGCGTATTCGGGATCGCGATCTCCACAAAACTTCCGCCGGACATCTGATGGCGCGCCCAAATGACGTGTTCGCGATCGCACACTCTCGTGGGACCGTGCGGCCGGCTACCAAATCTCGTGGCGCTCGCGAACGGATGGGAAATCTCGTCAGCGATCGCAGGCACCCTGTAAGTCATTCCTGCATGCGCGAAAACGCATTTTGGGCGTGCGAACACAAAAAAACTCCGCTCTGGTGCGGAGCGCTGAGTTTTTGGCAACTCAGCGTTCTACACGGAACGCGGAGTTGCCAAAAATCCCCAAACTCCGCGAGCAGAGCGGAGTTTTACGCGCAAGGTTAAACATAATGTAATATCAACCAACTGTTAAAGGCTTTAAAAAAAATTTTCACAATTGTTAAGATAGACCAACTGCCTTTGCTTTAATGTTTCATAATAAGCAGACCAGATCTATGGCATCAGACAAAATGTTTCCCACAGTCACCAATCAGGCCAAAAGCTTGTGACCATAACCAATTCAGGCCTACAGTTTTGAGCGTAAACTTTTCCATTATGCAACCAGCAGACACACAGTTATAAATTTGTAAAGGTATACAAAATTACAGTTGGCTAAATAAAATACTACCTCTCCTAAAAGGCCCCAACAAAGATTCTCACAGAGCAAACATTTTATATCCACGTTTTGTCACACGGGTAACCAACCCCAAAACCATTGCCTACGTAATGGTAGCTAGTGAGATTCCATAACAAAAACCTATCTATAGCCTTTACTACAGTAGTAAAAATCAACACTTAAATGGCTATTGACTATAACATAGACTTTTCACAAGAAATATATCAGGTTTCATACCTTTATCCTACCATTTCATAATAAACAGATCAGGCCTATATCCATGATCACTGGCCTTCCCCCATAACAAGCTCAGTCCTGCTGTATGCAGTATTAGTTTTGCCACAAGTCAAAAAGTGCAATACAAGTGGAAGCACTCAAATTCAGCCAAATCATACCCTGTACTCAGGGGAACCAACATACAGGTGGAGCCTAAGTCCCTCTCTCAGTAGTATTCTGAAAGCTCTTTTCGTTGATCACATAAGGTCAGGCTACAGTTGCATTGTAAAGTCAGACCTATAAATCCATGTAGATTAGTATAGACCTGGGCATCCCATACTACTCTCAAACTCACAACTTCACTCTGAAGTCTAAAGTTAATGTTGGAAGACGAGGGTGCTGGGAGTGCGATACATTCCTCATGACTGCCCTCTCCCACCTGTACTGCTGCCAGAGGAGAACAAACATTATAAATTATCTAGTTATCTAAGACACTTTAACAGTATTACAATGTCATGTGTTCAATCTCAGGCAGCCATTCTGCTGCTGGCTCAGACAGCTGGATAAATAAACAAAATATTCACAGCTATGTGGAGGGGGAGATCTTTTTCTCTGTGGAAGCACGCAACTTCTGCCCAATCAAAATAAGTACTTCCGGCTACCAATATGTGGGTGAGCCAAAACCCCTCTATGTAGTACTCCTAGAAGTTGTTTTTTTTAAGGTTGAGCACATTACGTCTGGTGTAAGCTGCATTGCCAAGCCACACCAAAAAAGGAGGTACTTGGCAATTCAATACGCTAACTGCGGCATCTGTTTCCTGAGGTTATGCAGGCAATAGGCAATAGGATCGCCCAGTTGCTTATTTGTTTGTGAGGTGCAGGAGATCTAGCCTGCAAAATGCAATATGCTCGAAGAAGAAATCATCCACAGAGGAAATATGCTGGAAACACTCATGTGGCCAGATGTACACAAACGCTGTCATAGGGAAAATTTAGAGAATTGATACCCTTACCTATTGTTACAAAATAAAATTGTGCAATATCAAAGCATCTTTTTGCAGGTTATACATCCCAAAATATTCTTGATTTGAACTGCACCCCTTTCACAGATGGAAAATCCACATCTGTCCCACAGCAAAGCAAACAAATGGGTGTTTTCAGTGGAACATAAACACAATGGGAATAATTACAATGAGAGTCGGAAAGCCTCCCTGTTAATCCCTGCCCCCCTGTTAATCCTTGCACCATGTCTCAGGCATCCTGAGGTGCCTGCCACGCGGTGTAGGGATGAACAGATTCTCCCATTTGTCTATGCGAGCTTGTGTTACGGCCAGTTTACGTGTTGTAATCGTAGTGTCGGGACCGCCAACATCATAATAAGGCCCAATGTTGCTGTGCAAAAGACCGAGACATGGGCACTGGAATTATGCAACAGGTTTTGACAAATTATGCAGCTGCTGACGCTAGCTTATCTGATAATTTAAGATACACCTACACAGAATCGGAGGCGACGTTGTCCTCTAAGGAAACTAGATAGTCAGTAAACAAATCTAATTTCCTAAGCAATTAAATAAGCCTTATTGAGAGAGGATAAAAGTAAAAAAAAAAACATGAAAAGTTTATTAAAGAATTAAAGTTCATTATAGAATGCAATATATGGTTAGCCCAAATGTAGAATAAATCATTGTAGGGGAGAAGCATAAGGCACAGTCACATGTAGCAGGATGTCTTGACAAAACAAAATTACTGCGGACGACTCATAATAAATGTAAGATATGTATGGTTGACTTGAAAAATAGAGCCTTTGTGTGACATTTGGACTGTATTATATTCACAGTAACCTGCCAAAAGGATCATTGCCAAAAGGTCGGCTAGTGGAACCTTCACTGTTAAGATCATTATACTGCAAACATTTAATGCTGCCCTCTAACAACTTTATGAACTGCAATGCAGAGTCTGTATAATCAAATGTACTTTACATAGTTTACTAATTAACAAAATACACTGCCTCAACTGGTCACTGCAAAGAAGATTCCTCCACTGCAGAGGAATCAAGAAGCAATTATGTCCTGCGGCGCGTACTTCATAAATAAATGTACATATACTACTATACCTGAAAAACTATGTAGAATACTGTATATATACTGTATATATTTCATGTCAGAAGTAGTAACTCATGTATTCATCCATTCACTGTATTACTGAAGGTTGACAAGCCAGCCTTTTGCTTGTGGAACAAACATGACTTGCTATCCTCCCCCACCATTTTAGCATGGGCTGTAACTGTTTAAAGAGCTGTATCATCAATGAAAGTATTTAGTTTAATTACATTTAGAGTGGGGGGTGGGTTTCTGCCGAAGCCCCTTGTGACACTTGGATGGTATCACAGATGTACACATGAGAAGCCTGCAGGGAGAGGAGCTAATTGAGCCCTTGAGGTGCAATGCCTTTGACATGATAATTATGCGGTTAGGGTTCTCAGACTTTACAGAAGACTTGGCCACAGGGATTCTTCCTTTTGCAGTTAGGGGATTTTAAATCCTGTAACTTGGCTTCAATGATTTAAAATAAAAAACAGCCTTCCAACAACAAGTATTTGTCAACACATTTAGATTTGAGGAAATGATACAGTGCATAGACACACTGAACTTAATATTTTATATAGTGTGGCTGCTTTTGAGAGTGAGCGGTGTAATTAAAAGACATGTTTGGAGAGCAGAAATTCATATTTGGTAACACTGAGGGATAGGTAGAAATTGGTGGATGTGGAATATCTGTCAAAAAAGTGGCAGATGTCCCATCCTCTGTGGTACAAGTGCATCGATGTCAATGGCCCACTAAATACCGTGGGCGGGGCAGATGCATGCTCTGCTAAACTTTAGATAAAGCCCAATGCCTACTGGAGGTACTACTTCCATCATGTGAGATAAAGTACGTAACTAATAAAATAAGGGCCTGAGTCACAAAGGTAAACTTACATATTTGTTTAAGTTTACTATTTTCCCATATTCACAAAACTGCAATATAATAGTAACTTTACGATTGTGGAGCCTCTGCATTCGGGGTGGAGAACTCCGCACATAAAAAGATAGGACAGGCCAAATAAATACCTTACCTCCACTGTGTAGCCATACCCTGTACTAGATGTCTTACGTGCATGAGGTAGCCTTGCACTGTACTGAAGGTTTTAGCTCCATCAGGTACACATTCCCTGTACTGAAGATTTCACATCCATTAGATAACAATGCCCTGTACTGAATATCTAACTCCCATTAAGGAACCATACAATGCACTTAAGGTCATAAATTCAATTATGTAGCAAATTTCTGTTCTGAAGATCTTACCCCCATTAGTCAACTGGAGGGTTTATGTCCATTTGATAATCAAGACCTCTACTGGAGATCATATCTCCTATAAGTAACACGTCCAGCACTGAAGATCTTACTTCCATTTGGTAGCCATACCCTGTAGTACAAGTATCTGATAGAGACTTCTAGCTGTAGATTCCTTACCTTTGATCCCATTCCTTTGAATTTCCCAAGTGTCAAACTGGATCTGGAAACTTTTGAATGAGCAGTACCCCTGCATGCCGTCAGGTGGTTCAATTCGGCTCCACGTGGCAGCGGCATTGGCGCTGAATGTGACATAGCGATCACCTATATAGGCCCCACCCAGGCGCGTGGACATCAGTTCTTTTCTTTCCATGCCAGTTAGCACTGATCCGACCCTGTGTCTCTTTTTGACAGACTTTTTTCAAAGTTTTGTTGAAGATTTTTTCTTGTGTCGAGGGATGACCTGTAAAAAGGTAGGGATTAAGCCATGTGGTGCCTGTCACCGTGCCATGTCGATTTCCGACCCGCACCTTGTGTGCTTATGGTGTCTCGAGTGCGACCACGACTCAAAAATGTGCTTGGACTGCCAGCCATGGCGCCGAAGCTTTGAGGGAGCGGCCACTAAAGCTGCTTGCAGCTCTGCAGTCAACGCCATCCAGTGCGAATCCTAGGAGTCTTGGTCCCAATCGAGGAAGAGAAGGTTGCTGGACCGCGCCAGGAGCACAAAAGTCCTTTTTGTTGCGCTCAAGGTCCTTGGGACACTTGGGGTAGAGGCACAAGAAGAAGTCTAAATGGACTTCGACTTCACCTCGTCCATCGAGGATGGACGAGATGAATGAGGAACACTGACATTCCAGGCCCGGTTCTGCGGAGCCATTGCCAAGTCCGACTCCGCGCCTCCCCCCATTTCCAAGAGCCGGAGTGGCCCCGCTTAAATAAAGGAGTTTTAAGAGGCCATGCCCCGAGTATTTGAGCGGGCCACCCCCACTGGTGCACCTCCGGGCCCCGCAGGGTCAGAAGAGGCCCCATCAGGTTCCGCACTGATGGCTCTGGCCTCGGCACCGATGGGGTCTCATGGATCTGATCCCAGATCCGGATCGGTGCCGGTCATGCCAACGCGACCTTCCCCGGCGCTGGTCCTCAAGTCGATGCGCCCGGCGCTGCCGGCGCCCATTGGCGGAGCCAGACCTATTCTGATTCCTGACGACTTGGAGTCGGTAAAGTGTCTGTCAACGCCGATTCCTGCACCAACAGGGCCCACTGCTCCTAGGTCGTTGCCTGAACGTTTTGAGGAGATTACAGGCATAGGAGAAGAGGGGGAGGGTCACTGGACCCTATAGAACACCAGTTAGACACACCTGGTGAGGAATTGGACTGGTATGAGGAGCTTGTGGAAGCCAGTAGACTGGACACCTCTCCAGATACTGGTATGCTCTCTCCACCTTCTGTGGCTATGGAGGAGGGAGCATTATATGCTATGGTGGTGAAGAGGGCAGAGGAGGTCCTTGGCCTACAGCTGCCCTCCGTGCAGTTCAAGACTAACCTCTTGACTGAAGTGCTTCAGCTTGGGGCTTCCTCATCTGAACCCCTTTTGCCCTTCAATGAAGCACTGACGGATGTCCTTCTAGGCACTTGGGCCAAGCCTAGCACAGGGGCTCCTGTGAACAGGACAATAACATGTCGCCATCGCCCTGCTCCGGGTGATCTAAGTTTCCTCAGGAAACATCTTAACCCTGAGAGCTTGGTAGTCCAAGCCTCAACATCCCATGGCGTGGTCCCTTCTGCTCGTCCGGACAGGGAATACAAGAGGCTGGATGTACTTGGGAAGAAGATGTTGTCTTCCACCAGCCTAGCATTGCGGTCGGTGAACACTGCATGCCTTTTGGGCCGTTTCTCACATACCTTATGGGAAACGTTGCACAAGTGCTGCCACAGGTCCCGGAGGAGGCCCTGGCTGTGCTCTCCCAAGCAGTGAGAGATGGGAGGGATGCAGCAAAGTTCACCATTAGGTGTGGTCTGGACACGACTGACTTGCTGGGCAGAGCTGTTTCATCGACGGTGGCCTTGTGGCACCATGCCTGGCTGAGAACATCTGGCTTTAGAACATCTAGCTTTTCAGAGGATGTCCAGGCCAATCTCACGGACATGCTCTTTGATGGGACTCGTCTCTTCCGAGAGAAGGCAGACTCGGCGCTGGAATGCTTCAAGGACTCGCGGGCTATGGCCAGGTCCTTGGGCCTCTCATTGACAACCTCACCCCCAGTCTGCCTTTCGCCCCTTTCGTGGCAATAGAAGGGGCTGTGTCAGCCATACCCGAGCCACCATTCTGCGCAGGCTTCCCAAGTTGTACGAGGACGTGGACGCAGTGCATTCGACCTCGTGGGAATAGTAGCCAGAAGTCCACCACCAACCCCCGGCAGCTGCAGGCTCTAAGTACTGGTTCTGCAAGACCATGGGTGTCCAGTTGGAGGGAGAATCCAACATTATTCTGTTCTTATGGTATTCGCCCATGAGAAACCTTAGATCCGCAAACGCGGGTCTTGTTCAAATTTCCAAAATCCGCAGAGCAAGATGGGGAGGCAGGAGTCTATCCCACTGTGCTGCGACCTTGTGGAACAAAATGCCAATTGCTATGAGGCTGCAGTCAAATAGGCAGCACTTTAGGAAAGCGCTTAAATCCTGGCTGTTCCCTCCTAAATAATAGCAGGACTAATAGAGCAGCACCTTCTCACACTTGCAGCGCCAAGACGCCGCGGCAATCGAGCGCTTTACAAACCTATTTTTCATTTTTTTTCATTATCTCCTCCACTGGCAGTCCATAACATCAAACGAATGGGTCTTGCAGATCATTCGGAGGGGTTACTCCCTCCCTTTCCAATCTTTCCCACCCCTTTACCGTCATCTCAGGAATTAGAGCTGTCCTGGCCAAGGGGGCTATAGAAAGGGTTCCGATATCAGAAGTAGGCAGTGGCTGTTATTCCCGCTACTTCTTGATACTCAAAAGAACAAAGATCTTCACCCTATTCTAGACCTCTGAACTGTCAATCTCTTCCTGAAAAAAGAAGAAATTCATGATGCTCACGTTGGCTCAGGTCTTGTCTGCCTTATACCAAGGAGACTGGCTGTTGGGTTGGACTCGCAGGATGCGTATTTCCACATCCTCCATCCTGCCTGCCCACAAGTGTTACCTGCGCTTCAAGGTAGGCCAACAGCACTTTCAATTCACTGTGCTACCCTTTGGCCTTACCAGCACCCCTCAGGTGTTCACCAAGGTGATGGCGGTGGTCGCAGCTCATCTGCGCAGGTTAGGGGTTTCAGTCTTCCCCTACTTCGATGACTGGATGTTGAAGGCTTCCTTGCCCCAAACTGTCGTTTTCCACCTCCAGATTACAGCAGACCTTCTGTATTCACTGGGGTTCACTACAAACATGCCGAAGTCACACCTGACTCCTTCTCAGCCAGTCCTTTTCATTTTTGGGCGTATCCTCCTGAGCAGCGAGTCCAGGATATTCAGTTTATGATACCAATGTTTCAGCCTCTATCCTGGATTTCGGTGAGAATGACTCTGAGGCTGCTGGGCCTCATGGCTTCCGGTATCCGGTTGGTAAATCATGCCAGATGGCATATGCGGGCTCTGCAGTGGGACCTGAAGTTCCAGTGGGTGCAGCATCAGGGGAATCTCTCCGATGTAGTCCAGATTTTTGAGGGAACTGCAAAGTGTCTGCATTGGTGGCTAATGGACCACAATTGGGTCAGAGTGAGACCCCTCTTCCTTCCCCAACCAGATCTCACAGTGGTGACAGATGCATCACTCCTGGGATGGGGCGGCCATTTGGGAGAAGTGGAGATCAGAGGACTCTGGTCTCCAACAGAATCAGGGCTCCACATCAACTTGTTGGAGCATCGGGCAATCCCAGTAGTATTGAAAGCCTTTCTTCCCTCTGTGAAGGGGAAGTTGGTGCAGGTGTTCATGGACAACACCACCGCCATGTGGTACTGCAACAAGTAGAGCGCTGTGGGGTCGTGGACCCTTTGTCAGGAGGCCCTGCGTCTCTGGATGTGGCTGCAACAGCAGGGCATAACTCTGGTGGTTCAACACCTGGTAGGTTCTCTGAATGCCAGGGCAGACAAGCTCAGCTGTCGATGTCTAACGGATCACGAATAGCGTCTCCAGCCAGAGGTGGCGCAAGGTCTCTTGCAGCAGTGGGGAGAACCTTGGTTAGATCTGTTGACCTCCGAAGAGAATGCGTAATGTCAGCAGTATTGCGCGTTGGAGTTTCCAAGGCGGCTATCGCTCGCCGATGCTTTTCACCATGAGTGGAGCTCAGGCCTCCAGTACGCCTTCCCACCTATACCACTTCTGCCCAGAGTTGTCCAGAAGATCTGGATTGACCCGGCCCAGGTCATTCTTGTGGTTCCAGACTCAGCACTGAGAGTTTGGTATCCTGAGCTTCTGAAAATGAGCATCAATCCTCCAATGAGGCTGCCCCTTCGGGAGGATCTTCTGTCGCAGCAGCAGGGGATGGTTCTATACCCAAACCTGTCAGCTCTCCAACTCCTTGCATGGAGATTGAGCGGTGGCAGTTGATAGCTTTTGACCTTCTTCCCAAAGTTTGTACAGTTATTCTGGTAGCCCTGCAGCCCTCTACCAAAATGGTATACACCTGCCGTTGGCAAAAATGTGCTAAATATTGTACAGACAGTCTATCGACCCTCTTTCTGCCTCTTCTGATATTCTTGTCTTTATTCTTATCCATGCCCAGCAGGGCTCTTCTCTGGGCACTCTCAAGGGTTATCTTTCTGCTCTGTCCACTTTCCTTTGGCTGCCTGACCAACCCTCTTTATTCAAGTCCCCTATTGTAAATAGGTTCCTGAAAGGGCTAGTACATATTTTTCCCCAGGAGCGGCTTGTTTTGGGAAAAAGAGGTGGGTGGGGGAGGGGGTTGGGCAGGTGGGGGAATGGGGGACGACGGAGACAAATAGTAAACAAATTTAAAAGAACTTACCTGCCACCCTCCACCATTGCGTCGCACTCTTCTGCTCCTCTCCTTTTCGCTGCAGGCAGGCTCAGGCTCCAGCCTTCCCTGTGGCCAATCCTGAAGCTGCTCTCATGCATGAGAGCATATTCAGGATTGGCCTGAGCGATGATTATTTGCACTCCAGGACAGACTGGGAGCCTGTGTCGGCTCTCTCCAACCCCAGCAATAGAGCTGGGGTTGGAGAGAGCTTCACTGCGCATTTGGCCGACCTCAGACGGCCAGCCAAACCCACATCGGCAGTGCTCAACTCTCCCCCTCCAGCCTGTGATCACCCTGGCCTTGCCCCCAAGACTCAGCAACAAGAAAAATAAAACAATAATAAAACGGGTTTTAAACCCGTTTTATTATCGGTTTAGTTTTTCATGTTTTCAAGGGTGCTGGCGGGGGGGGGGCGCTCCTCTCCCATAGCGGAGGAGCTGCTGCTGTGTTTTCCCCTACGCCCTTCATTATGCCTCAGTGGTATCTGAACCTGGTTCTCAGTTACCTCATGTGTACTCCCTTTGAGCCGCTACTTAATTGTTCCCTCTGGTTGCTTACCATCAAGACAGTATTTCTAGTGGCAATATCGTCTCCCCAGAAGGGTGAGTGAGCTGCAGGCTTTATCATCCAAGCCTCTCTATTGATATTTCCGGATAAGTTGGTGTTTCGCACCCGGGCCTCTTCCCTAGCTAAACTGGTGACCACATTCCATTTGGGTCAATCGGTTACACTGCTATGCTCCTCCACATCCCTCTGAGGAAGAGGAGCGACTCCATCGTCTGAACCCAAAAAGAGCATTGTCGTTCTACCTTGACCACAGAGTTCTAAGTGAATGACCAACTGTTCGTGGGCTATGTAGGAGCTAAAAAAGGTTGGGCAGTACAGAAACGATCCATTTCACGTTGGGTCATTCTCTGCATAAAGATCTGCTGTGCTCTGGATAAAAAGCAGCCTCCTGAGGGTTTCAGGGCACATTCCACCAGAGAAAAGGCTGCGACCACGGTGTTAGCTCGTGGGATGCCAGCCCTGGACATCCGTTAGGCAGCATCGTGGGCTTCGCTGCACATGTTTGCTAGACACTACTGCCTGGACAGTCAGGTCCGTAGGGATGGGCATTTCACCCGTTCAGTCCTGCAGGACGTTTTAGTCTAGTAATTTGTCCACAGACCTCCGCCTGGATGGTATGACTTGGGTATCTATTCAAAGGTAAGGAATCTGCAGCTAGAAGTCTCTATCAGATGAACAAGTTACTTACCTTCGGTAACGCATTATCTGGTAGAGACAATATCTAGCTGCAGATTCCTTTCAGACTCACCCATGCCTCCCCGCACTGCTGACATATGTTTAGAACTAGGGTTGATCCCCTTTTCAGAGCTCTAGTATGGACACACACTGGCCAGTTTAATTCATGGCTCTGCGCTTTTGTTGTGGAAAGTTGTGAAAAGAAACTGATTTCCGCGCGCCTGGGTGGCACCTATATAGGTGAACACAACATCACATCCAGTGCCAACAACGCCGACGATGCCACGCGGAGCCGAATGGAGCCACCTGATGGTGCACAGGGGTACTACTCATACAAAATGTTCCGGATCCAGTTTGACACTTGGGAAATTAAAAGGTAAGCAATCAAAGGTAAGGAATCTGCAGCTAGAGATTGTCTCTACCAGATAATGCGTTACCGAAGGTAAGTAGCTTGTTCATTATGCCCATTAGGTAGCCGTGCACCATACTGAATAGCTTACCCAATTTAGTTATTCCTTTACTAACACCATGTTCTAAGATTACAAATGCCCCATGCACTATCAGGCTAGTGCAACCTTGGAGCAGCTCTTATTCCGGTTTGGATTATTTCCAAGTGGGTTCGGGTCTTGTTCTCTGTCCTTTGGGCAATAATGTTTTATATCAGTTTGTTCTAATTTCTTGCTTCTTCATTTCATTGTTATATTTCCCTACTATTTCCTTTCGACACCCAAGTGCCTTGTCTGGGCTTAGTTTATTTTTGACTATTTCTGATTCATTTTTCCCTTCTCTCCACTTCCTTCTCTCTGCTATCTCACCTTGCCCATTCCAGAGTTCAAACTGTAGAGCCTAGTGACGAGGTAATCTACAGTGTGCATGTCTTCCTTCACTGCTGGCCTTTTATCCAGAGCCGGGCGCATTCACACATGATGTTTGTGTGTGCCAATGCACTGCTAGTGTACGCTGCACTCAATGGTGCCCAGCCTTCTTTGGCCACGGTCTTTGCCCTAAGATATCCTGCTGTCATTTAGCAACTCAAAACTCAATCTCTCCGAATGGCTTAAAAAAGACTTTAAAGTCTCCTTTGCTGCACCACTTTGTTGAACCCCATTCTTTTAGCCTTCAACTTTCCTTCAGGGTCTCTGGGTCCATCGTGTAAAAAATGATTTGGAAAGGGCTTCTGTGATTCAAATGTGTGCCCGCTTTGTGGCCCAACAATCCACTGAGGTTTATCAATTATTGACTGACTCTCATCCATGTCACTTGCATTTATTGGCCCCTGCTTCTCGGATTCTACCATGCTTCTTACACCACAGTCTTTACATTCTGGGTGCAAACCTTTTGTCACTGCCTGGTTAACTGGCTGTCACATAGGTGGGCAGTGTCTGTGGTTAGAAAGGATCTCAAAAGTGAATCAACTACCTTTAAACACTTTAGCATCGGCTTCCATTCTAATCATGAAATAGATCTTTACAGTAACTTCCTCTATAATCTATGTGCTAGTTAGTGGATCCCATTGCTATAATAGTTGTCTTGAAACTTCCTTCTACTCCTAGATGGCTGAGTTATTATTCAAAGATATTTTACTTTCTTGGTAGAGGATGAGGAGACCAATACAATACAAGACCACATCCAGTCTGTGTATATGCTCCGCCGACATCAAATCATAAAAGCCCCCCAAAAATGTATTTCCACCTTTTCAAGCTTGTTTTTGAAGAACAAAAATATATTTCTACCCAGTTCATCACTCTGGTATGATCAGATATTGCTGCAATGTCCTTTTCTCTACATGTGGATGAGGCCTGCCGACTTCCATTGCCCTGGAACTGATATTGAGTTGCTTGGGGAGAAGTTGGTGGCCACTTCATGTAATTGATATATGATTAGTTGATATAGAAATTGAGCTGGCTGTGTAAGAGTTGATGTTCACACATTTTTCGAACAGTAGTTTTATTGCAACTAAGGCTTTGTGCCCTCCCAGTTTGAACAGTCTACTCTTATTATAAAAGGCTCTATGTAAGATCTTTAATTGGATCAGTCTCAGTCTGGCTTTGATCGCAATCGCCATTGGATGCATCAATGCTGCCTCCCAGTCCAGATCTTCCAGGAGCCCTATATCTGATCTCCATGTGTGTCAGAGGTTCCTCAGGGTATCTGGTGTGTTTTTTATTATGGTTCAGTATATAAGCGATATGGCCTTTACTAGTAAGCTCATCCTTTAACAGTCTGCCTTCATGAGGACTCTAATGCAACACCTCACCCCATTCAATCCCTTCCGTTCCTCAGACATGTTGCAATTGTAGATATTTCTAGCTCATGTCGGGATGTAATTTAAATTCTTCCTGTAGTTCCTCAAACATTTGTATCCCTTCTGCACTCGTCACATCTTCTATTGTGGATATTCCTATCAGGTCCCTTTGTTTGAAACCCTTCAGTTTTCCCACCTCTTTCAACATAGTGTTATGCCATTTCCACCCTACAAATTGTTTGGTAGTGTCCTAGACTTCCAGTGCTACATGTTTGGGCTCCCAGAGTCATCGCCTATAGGACCCTCAATAGGTGCAGTGTATATATGTGGGTTTCTTCATTTCGTTTTTTTTTCCGGCCTTGTCGCTGAGTCTACTCATGACACAAACCCCCAGTTGTTGTCTAACTGCAGTTGTGAGGCCCACCAGTACACCATGGCATTTGGGAGGGCTAATCTCACGTTGTATAGCAGTCTTTGCAGTGCCTGTAATGCTATCCAGTGGCATAACATAGGTGCCTGCAGCCCCCACGATGTGGGGAAGGGGGTCCGAGCTCCGGAGGGCACCCTCAGCACAGTACCCTGGCCTGAAAGCTTCTGATTGAGTCCAGAGGGGGGCAACTCCATGTACCTTGTAGGGGGGCATCCTCAAGTTTCGTTACGCTACTGATGCTATCCTAGGCGTTCCTCAGCTCCATTGAGGCCCATAAATTGTTTTACTAAGCTCATCAAAGTAGGAATTTGGTATAAAGTAAGGAATGTCATGTATGATATATAGCAGTTCCGGGAGTGTAGTCATCTTAAATATTGCCACTCTCCCTGCCAGGGACAGAGGAAGCCCCCTCCATCTCTCTGCGCCGGACTGAAACTTCTGTAGGACTTGCTCTAGGTCTTCTCAAAGATCCAGGACTTGTCTCCTGTCACATCGATCCTAAGATAGTTGAAGCCATCTGTTGACACCTGAACACTAAGATATATATCTCCCATTGGAGAACAGTCCCTAAGTAGCTATAGCACTGATTTACTCCAGAATTTCGGTATCCACATACTTTTCAAATGAACGGGATGCAGACAAGGCTGACGGGAGGAATATCTCGGGATTGCTCAAGTATAGGATATGATCTGTGTATAGAGATATCTTTTCCAGTTATCCAGCAACTATCAGAAAATCCTCTATGTCCATGTGGAGTCGGACCCATTTCGCCAAAGCCTCTATACATAATGCACAGAGGAGTGGAGAGAGTAGGAAGCCCTGCCGTGTGCCCCTTCCTAGTGGGAACAAACCAGGAAACAATCCACTAACTTTTACCACAGCCTTCGGAACTTTATAGGAGTGCCACCCATCCAGCCACATGTGTAGTCTTCTAAGGTTCAGCATTGTCCTCCTTCCTAGCATAAACCCCTTCGGAGCCTCATGTATCTAGGAGGTGATTCCTTTAACTAATCTTGATGCAAGGATTTTTGCAATTTTGTATCGGTGTTCGATATTGAAATGGATCTGTAAGACTCATAGAAGTTCTTGGGCTTGTCTGGCTTAGGAATTAATACAACAGTAGCTGGGCATAGGGCTGGCATAGGGCCGGTTGGAGCTTTGCTTCCATTTCCGCCTCCACATACAAGTTTAAGAGACGAGGTCCCAGTAGTGGCTTGAGTTTCTTTTATAACTCAGCAGGGAGCCCATTGGGTCCAGGTATTTTTCTGTTTGACAATTGTGAAAAAGAGAGGTCCACGTCTAAGAAGTCTCTGTCATCAGTACCAAGTGTTGGCAGACTTCTTTTTCACTCTTGCCACTAATTCACCCAGATCATCTGGCAGCGTGAGACAGATCTGGGTGCTGATATGCTTGGTGCAATGCCCTTCCTACTAATTTCACCTCACTACAGCTTTTGTTTTGTTCCTTAAAAATTCAAAGGCTAGGCTATCCTGCATGTAGGGTCAGTGGCATGCATTTGCACCAGGAAGCTTTTGTTGGCAAGAGTGCTTTAGAAATAACTCATCATCCTCATCATCATTTTACTTCCTCTAGGTAGTCATGCCATGTGCATAAGGATATACTGTCCACAACTGGATTCTGAGAAAGTCTGTTAAGTTTCGCTCTTGATTGGCACTGACAACATTTTGGAGAAGAAAATTCATCAGACTTGGCCACTTCTACTTCCACTTAGGTGTCCACATATTACCCAAAGAGGATGCCCAGATTTGGCATCTTTATCAAATGCTGATCTATCTCCTCTGCGGCTGCTGTCCAGGTCTGCAGGTCCATTCTTTCTGTTTTAAAAACTACTACTGAGCGATCCCTCTTCAATAAACACTTAAAACACCTGGCTATGGTACCTGTTCAATTTCACGTTTGCTTGTGCACTACTATTAATTTAATTGTTCTCATATGATGAGCTGAATGCTGAAATATTTGATATGTGCTTCTCTTTTGTGTTTACCTGCATGCTCTATTAATTATACGCGGAAGGGGCTCTGATGCACTGGAGCAGTTTGTTCAACTGAATAAAACAATCCTTCTTGGCATGCAAACCCCAAACCACTTAAAAGAAAGGAAGAGTCCAATCTCTAAGAGTTCTGTGTGTGGGTAAGAGGCTTGGCCTGTCCATGCTTTTACAATAGTGACGGCCTCCTTGAAACACCATCATGCTGTATTATGGAGATTTGTACAGTGCAGATTCTGCTATTTCTAGAGCCATATTGCACTTTTTGAATCTAGTGGCTTTCCACATTGTTTTGGGGATTACCACAGCCCGCCGGAGCCAGGTTCCTCTTGCGATCATCTGTCACAGGTATTGTGTTTTGGTACTGGGTGCAGTGCTTAATTTGTAAAAGAATGAGTGCCGGTGCCCAAAGCTGAGCTCAGAAACTGGTGGCCGGGGCTATTAAAATGTCAGTGTGCCGAATTCCAAGGCTGCGTAGTCTCAAATCCACCTCATGCCCTTAGGCCACCACCAGACACTCTCTGCCCCTTTATCTCAAGCTTGCAGGTCCTGCTTTCTCCCTTTGTTACTGGTGTTTCATCTTTCTCTTCATCTGTCTTTCCACTTTCTGGGGCAGATTTACAAGAAACTGACGCATCTGTATAGATGAGTCAGTTTCCCTGCGCCTGAGTGAAAAACCCTTGCGCCACCATAGATGCGCCGTATTTACAATACGGCGCACTATGGCGCAAGGATTGACAGATGCGTCAGAAACTCTGATGCATCTGTTGGTGGAAAAGTCACGCATTGCTGGAGTCGTGTCGCAAGCACGACGCAACTCCAGCAATGCGTGTTGCGGCCTATTTCCAATACACTGCGTCACTCCTTACGCCTGCTTCAAGCAGGCGTAAGGTTTTGACGAAGTGGAGTCCTAAAAGTCACGCAGTAAAATCTTGTACTGCGTCACTTTTACGAGGCTTTCCTGCGTGGGAACGCCCACCCTGCATACATTATACCTGATGCAGGTATACTGTGACACAGGGCTTTACAACGTGACGCATCTCCCTAGATGCGTCACGTTGTAAATTTGCAACATTTTTTACGCTATCGTTGCGTCACAAAAGTGACGCAACGGCAGCGTAAAAGTGACGCAAGGGGCTTGTAAATCTGCCCCAGTGTATTTTTCCCTCTCTTGCTCTCGCAAAAGGAGTGCCTGTCCCCAAAAATGAGTGCTAGTGAGCCCCACCGGCAACCACAGGCTCAAATTAAGTACTTACTAGGTGGCTATTTCCTATTATCCTGTGGGGCAGTGATTCTAGTGCTTAAATCTCCTACACCTGAGAAGTGCATGCACTAATTTTATAGTTATATAAAGCTCTTTTTAATGCAGTTGGTGCGAAAGCAGCAAAAGCTATATCTACAGTAGTAATATTCTGGCATTAAAACACTCGAGTGCTTCTCCTGTTTAGACTGGTCGGTATTAAATTTATGCCTTTTTAGAAAGCGTCTTGCTTCATTTGGATTCATTTACCACGACTCAAAAAGTCAAGTTTGATTTAGGGAAAACAAACCCAGGTAGAACAGTCTGTGGGGAAAAGAGCGTGCCTGTGGCCAGACTCTGCATCGGTTCATCAAGCTTGTTTTCGTTTCCAATTTTTAAAAGAAGCACAATTTATTTGAAAAGAAAGCTGATCTCGGTTACGGGAAAGAACCCTTTGGGGTGTCAATGCAAAGTCTACATAGCTTAAAGAAAAACCCTGCGTCATTGCATATCAAGTTGCTAAATTACAAAAAAAATACCTTAGTGATTAGGAATGTCCCATGTAATTTCACCTATTACTCTGCCCATCTCATCCGTAATGTTAAACAATCTCCTTTGCCCATTTAGAATTGAGAGCGGGTCTAAGCCACTTGTATCCCCCATCTTTTAAGTAATGCATACACCCTTTATGCCTTAACTGGCAGCAGCTGAAAATTACTGACAGGGTTAGGGGGTGGCACCAGTGGCTCTCGGTTGCTCCATTGGCTGAAAATGTTGAACCAAAGGCATTTTATCCTTCACTCAGTATCAGTGAGAGACGGAACATCCACCAATTTTATTGAGATCCGGAATGCCCACCACCAGGATGCAGGGGATCCGTAAGATTAGATGTCCTCATCAGCCTTGGCTTTCAGGACGCTTGTCTGTTCTTCAAAGTTTTGTCATCTTTTGGACCATAGATCATGCCGGGCATCCTTGGCAAGCTCCACCTTCACTTGAAGTATTAGTGGATTCTACATCATTAGGTTTTGCAGAGCACCATCCTGCTTCCCGCTAATTTGTATATGTATCCACAACCCTAAGTGCTCCTAAGCCATATAAATATGGTTGCCAGTGCTTTATAAAAAAAATTGAAAAGTAAATAAATACAGAATAGCCCATGCACCACCAGCCATGTAGAGAAGCAGGGCTGGTGGTGCTGCACGAAGGTATTTACGGGCGAGGGCATAGCCGTTATCATTGTATATTACGAGGCAACCTCTCCTTCAGTGCCAGCTCATGAAGTCAGACTATCCTTCCAAATAGCATACCGATTCGGTTTCATACAATAAGGGGCATTTTTTCCCCCCAGTTTTTCTGACATGCTAATTTTGCATGACTTCTTTAAGAAATAGGCATACAATGTATATAAAACAGCAGATATATTTTGAGTTCAGTAGGGATCTTATTAGGTCCTGACGAATAAGCCCTGGGGACGGCTTACGAAACATGTTGACCCAGTAGGGGGTATCTCATTAAAGTATACCCCCTACGTCTCTCCCCACTTTTTTAATATTTCCAGCTAGGGTAATGAATAAAATTTGTTTTTTCCACTAGCCAGGGAATTTTTATAACTCACCCCACATTCTTTATAGACCCTACCACTCTCACTCTCACACCACACATAGCCTATTTCACAAAGAAAGTGCTCCCACGTCCCCGTAGGTTGAAGCACGCCCCGCCCCGTAGAGGGACGGGAAGACCCCTATGATGAAGCATGACACTAAGGGATTCTTAGTGTGTGAGGGGTATTTTAAAAACACTTAGGGGCCGATTCCGATCTCGGCCGGTAGGGCTCCGAATCGGATTCGGCTTAACCGGATCCGATTCGGAGCCCTATTTCCCGACCGATTCGTACGCGCGTCCGGGCGAGCGAGTACGATGCGAAATCGCCGACCGACTCGTCCGGGCGTCCCGACCGCTCCGACCGACTCGTTCCCGGGTCTAACAGCACCGACCGACTCCGCTCGGACTCGACTCGCACCGCGCAATGGAGACGTTCCCCGGCCGGGTAAGTACGATGCGCGCCGCGAGCAGTCCGACCGAGCCGCGCACTCCGGCTCGAAAGAGCAGTCGGAGCCGTACTTTGGGGGTCCGTGTCGGACCCCTGTACGCGTACCCGTGCGAGTCGCACACAGGGGGACCCATGGGTCCCCCTACCTGTGCGTGTACGGCGCGAGTCACTTCGCCGCGTACACGCTGTAGGGGCGCCCTTGTCCGCCTCGCACCCATTGAGTCAATGGGAGCCTGCGTACGCGTTGTACGACAGGCTCCCATTGACTTCAATGGGAGTCCGACCGACTCGAGTCCGATGGCATACGTGCGCATCGTACTCGTTCGGTCGGGCTGCACGGGTCCGATTCGGTCGGAAATCTCTCCGGGTCCGGCTCGGTCGGAGAGATTTCCGGCCCGAATCGGAATCGGCCCCATAGTGCTTTCCCATGACATCTCATGGATCACTAATACACCTTTTTCTAACCACTAAAAAACGAAAAATAAATGTCTTCTTTTTATAGAGTAGAATCTTATTGTTTATCGCGAGAAGCAGGGCATGCCAGCCAAAGCTATTGGCGGACATGCAACATATCACATTGACTGGTATCAATGCGTTCTAACATTCTGATCACCTTTGGCTAGGTGATTAATATTGGCTATCATGCTTTGCATCCTGTTAAACCTGGGAAGGGGGGGTAGAGGTCAAGTCGGGATTACTGGGCCTCAACTGCAGTTGTTTAAGTCCGTTTACTACTTATGTCCAGGAATCAGTCTTACTATGGGTCTGCAAAGTGGGCTAAGTACACAATTACCACACTTAACCCTCAGGTTAGCAACAGCAGACAGTCCAAGGCTTTTCAGGGAGATACTGTCAGGGGCAGAGGCTTAGAGCTCAACCAATCAAACATTAGGCACAATAGGTATAGGTCTAGCTCTCTCTAGATAGGTATAGGTCTAGCTCTCTCTAGATAGGTATAGGTCTAGCTCTCTCTAGATAGGTATAGGTCTATCTCTCTCTAGATAGGTATAGGTCTAGCTCTCTCTAGATAGGTATAGGTCTAGCCCAGTTTTTCTTTGAAGAAAATTAAAGCAATTTCATCACACCAAAAGGTCATATGGTACATCGAGAAAAGGTGCCACTACTGGAATGCACACTATGGGATCCATGGGGCTCACTATGGTGAAGTGGAGTAGGTTTCCACTGTTTCGTGAGCCGTAGGTCAGTCTGTAATCTTTGACTATGCACTTCATTTATGCAGGTTGCATTTATCTTTAAAATTCCACCAAGATCTGTATAGCCAACTTAAAAGTCAACGTCCCACAGGTGATAAGGGTTACCTGATGTGTAGCGCATTTGGGGTTTCAAAGCACAGGTGTGCAGTTTTTCTCAACATGGAGTGTGCTGTTACACTTACAGTTACAGTTGTACTACCGAATATCGAGTTCAAGAATATTGACATACAAGAAGATCGAGAGATAAAATATCAGAAGGTAAGTACGTCTTGGGAAGTATAGATCTACTATTTCTTCCTTCACATCTATGTGCATTGAATATATATGTATCACCCAGGTATATACTTGTGGAGTTAGATATTGAAAATCTATAGTTACTTACCTTTCAATATTTTGGATTCAATATTTTGCCCTGGATATTCTGGATTCGATATTCAGGGTGCATACCCCCAGTCACCAGTTTGCGCAGGCTGCTTCACCTCCTTTCTCTGTGTCGGGCAGGTGAAGAATGCAGTGACTCAGTGAAGGGGCTCTGGACAGGTGGTTGCAACACTCAAGTTGGGGGGGATCTGGTCAGTGGCGCTGGAGTGAGGTCCTCAGGCTATTGCAATTGCAGAGTGAGTACAGGCTCTGGTGCTTTGTTTGTGGTAGTCACTGGAGCGGATGCTCTGGTCGATTGTCAGGCATATGAACTTGGCCTTTGGTCGAGCCGGAGGCTTGGAACACATTGGTTTTAATCATGTCGACACCGGACACACCCTCTTGACAATCTGCTTCTTTTGGGCTGCTTGTCTTTCCAAACCCAGTAGCTGGGCTTCTCCTACTTGGGAAGACAGCTCCTGCTGGTCAAGACACACTCTTCTCACCAGGCAGCAGGACCCCAGGTCTAAAGCAGACCTGCAGCTTCGCCAACAAGATGCACATACTCTCCAGGAGACTGACTGTTGGAGATTCCAGCCATACATCACGATAGCTCTTCAAGTACTCTAAAGTGTACCTGATTACTCAAGACAAGTTGCATAAAAGAACTATTTCAAAGCTTTTATCTCCCCCTATTTGATACTGTATCCTACTGTGTTATACCTTGCTTGTCGAATTCTACCCACAACGTATCCTAGTTTGTTCTTACCGCACTGCAACCCTCAGCAGCCCTCTCTCTGTACAGTGCTCTGATACTGTAATGGTCATGTTCGCGCTTTATAAAACACATAAATAAATTACTTGATCAGTGAAGCAGCTTGAGCCTAGAATGAAGCGGGAAAGTTTGGGTCCCACTTTTAAAAACAATTGTCAGACAAGGGGTGTGGATCCACTATCTACAGTTCAGGAACTGGTTTGGGGTAGTTCCTTTTCATAACTTCATCTTCTTTCTAGACTGCAGAGATATTCTTTGTGTGAGGTGCTGGCCCTCACAGCAGGTAATAATATAGTCCTCCAGATAAACTATAAGAGTTATAATCTTTTTGGATAGTTGAGCATTAATCCATCACATACCCTACTGGTGAAAAAAGTTATAAAAAGTAGGCATTTACCAACATTCCAGTGCATCTAGTCTAAATTTAATTCTTTAAATGCCTTTATTAGATGGGCCCAGGGTCTGCAGGTTTAGGAATCTACGAAGAGAAATTCCGCTATAAAAATCATATGGTAAAGCAGCTTCAGAGACAAAGCGCCTCAATTTCAATAAGTGACCTTCAAATTGCAAAGTTCCTGCCATTAGAGAAAAATTATGGCAGAAGTGGCAACCAGCCAACTCAGCAGATGTATGTTGATGGGCAGAGGCATAAACCTGGTGCACCGCCCAGAAAGTAAGCCCCATTTTATACCATTGCAGGACATCCCTAACTGCAGCCAAGGAAGAGAGTACTGGACAGAAGATTTCATGGTACATAGAATGCCAAGAGAAATAACCAGAACATTCATAGACAAAATGTTGTCACACAATATTTAACCAGGAACCTTCTTCTTGACAAAGTAAATCCTGAACTAGGGAAAGTGTGCAAAAAATGTTCTGATACAACTTGAGTAACCAGAGTGAGCAAGATATTTCCACACTTCATATGTAGAAAACTATTCAAGCTGGAACGCAGCTGTTATGCAGAGTGGTGGGCACTCATAAATAAGCATGTAACTGCAATGATGAAATTATTTAAAACAATGAACATGCACTCTTCCATTAACAAAGAACTTGTTGGTGATTGTATAAGGTGATCTGTACTGAGAAGTCATGTGTGTCAGGTTAAAACTAGCCTTGGCAAAACCAATAGGTCTGGCCTCTGCAAGAGCTATTGGCTTTGCCAATGTCTTTTAGCCATGATATAGAGGAGGGGTCTCCAATGTCAGTTCTGGAGGTACAGATACATGCAAGATTTTCATGATAACTACATTTATCTAAATGTGAATATGCTAAAAATCTGGTATGGATCCGGCCCTCCGGGACTGACATTGGAGAACCCTGATATAGAGCAGCGTGGCTGCTGTGCAGCATCACTAAAAGTTAGATAACTGTGCTATGGTGCGGCTAGTGCTGGCCGCGTAATGTCACTTTTATTTCTTATGGCTTTTGGGACAGGCAAAACAGACAACAGGAGGTAGGTTGGGTGTTCTAGGGCAACACGAGCAACAGCAGGGAGGGTGGGAGAATAACAGGCAACAGGAGGGTAAAAAAATCACTATGATGCCGCAAAGCACTGGTCGCATTCTAGCACTTTTTTCTGACTTTTAGCCATGCTGCACAACAGCGGCGCTGCTCTACAACATGGCTAAAAGACATTGGAAAAGCCAATAGCGCTTGCATAGGTGAGAACTATGGACTTTGCCAATGTTTGTTTTATTTTTGTTTATGCTTAAAATTTAACGAAAATGCAATGAAACCCATGATCAGGCATGAACATAATACTGGCTGAATTTACCCAATGGAGATACTATACTTACTTGATGAAACATGAATAAATAAATGCAATTCACTCTGCATACGAAAAAATCATTCCATACTCAGTTTTGTGAAATATAAAAGGAATATTCACTATTTCTGCACTCTTCACAGCTAAATTGTGGATGATTGTGACCATATGCGCATGCAGCTTTACAGTTGAAAACGCACTATGACGCGGCCAGTGCTGACCGGAAGAAGCAAAATGGACAACAGTGGTGGGAGGGAAAAAGCAACACAGCCAGAGGGAGGATGGAAGGGTGAAGAAGTAAGGACAACGGGAGAGTAGGAGGTAAGGAGCAACATATCACGGGGAAAGAAGAAAGAAGCAATATGAGGAGAGGGGGAAAGCAAAGAAAATAGTACCTCAAGCACAACACGTGCAGCAAAAGAGCACTAATCAAGATGAAGCTTTCAATACTTGGTCCATGATCCACACGAAAGAAGAGGAAGTGAAGCCGGCATGCGCTGGACAAATAGGAGGAATCAAATAAGAGAAACAATGAAGCCAACGAATATTAACCAATGGGCAGGCTCCAAGCTCTTTGTTGCACACAATATTCTTAATAAACGACAGTGCTTTCGCTATGTCTTAGGTGAAAACCAAAAATACTTCATCCCCCTTAAGCACAAATATTATGTTTTACTAGGTTATCAACAATAGCATGGCCCATTCTTCCATTTGTATGGCCTTGTACAGCTCTGGAGAGGACAGAGGGCTTTCATGGACCAGAGTCACAGTACTGAGGTACTGTTTTGTCAGGTCTGTGCATGTTGCTTTGACAGAGAGCTCTTCTAATGAATAGCCTTGAGCACAGAGGGCTGTGTATTGCAAAGGTAATCCATCTATTTGCATAGTCACGTCGATATAGAAATGACATGTATATTTTTCACTCCTGGGTACTCATTCAGGAAGGTTTGACCTCTACTTAATCCTGGTTTTTCAAATTTTGGATTAAAAAATGCCAGGTTTTCTGTGACACTCAAAGCAAGGTAGAGTCCAAAGCATTTTAGTATTAAGAGCTATAAACAGCTAGAGCCCGGCACAGGTAAGCGCGGTGGGGCGGGGTGTGGCAGGGGGGGTTGACAGACGATGGAATAGGAATTATTTATTTATTTAAGTATACCCATTCTGTCGCCTGTCGACAATCCCACCCCCCCCCACCGACGCCATCCCTCCTCACCGCGCTTACCTGTGCCGGCTCCCGCTGGCTATAAACCTGTGAAGACCATCTCAACTAAATTTGTGGATATATTTTTTTCAAATCCTACTTTGTGGCTTGACGTCGGTAATGCACTTCATCTTTTCAATATCCGCAGCAGGTCGCAGTAAATTTTTTAATCCCAAAAATCTTCTGACTTTTTCTGCTTTTTTCATTCAATTAATATTGCAGAAGTTTGAACACATAAAGTCAAAGGTCGGTTTTCAGAATTAAAGGGGCAATGAAATAATGAGAAAAGTGCTATCAGTTTATTGAATATTAACATTTAAGGGTGTTGTGGCTGTGGTTAGCACCATGAGAAAGTACAAAGGTGAGATCAGTCTATTCATTGACACACAATTATGAGATGAAAATAAAAGTTATTTTAATATAGAATGTGACCTGTACTGCCTCCATCTTTGAAAAAAAGAGATGGGCGCTATATTCCTAACTCCAGCAGTGGAAAGTTTAAAGGAAAAGTTGAAAATGAAAACGAACATCACAATTGGTGGGTCTGACTGCAGGGGGAAGCATGCAGGATATCAAATGTAAATGCAAACATCAGCCGCAGTGGGCACCATTTAATCTTCTTCAGCGTGGGCTTCTCTTAACTTCAAGAGGCAACAACTATGCACAAAAAAATCAATAAAGCATTCTTAATTTCTGCGCTCGGTAACGAGACAATTACTGGGAGAAATTGCTGTGAAAGAATGAGTCAATTCGTGCGCCATTTATTTTGATGAAAGCCATATCAGTCACATTATTCTTAATTATATAGTGCAAAGCATATGGGATGAGGTAATGCTATCCAGCGACAGTGAGGTCTGTGTCTGGGAAGGTGGCCCCGGAAATGATAACTCTCGCTTGGTGTATGCTAGTGATGTGATTAGGAGGTAATTTTTTCATGGCAAGAAGCCATCTTTCAGTTTCTTTTGTGAAAGTTGTACTTACTCGGTTAGGCGTGTATGCCAGCCTAATGACAAGGTTCTATGGAAAGTATTTTCACATTTAGAAACCTAAACTGAAGCAAGATAATTAGACTCCAAGAAGGGCAATCTTTCCAAAGGCAGGTATCCACTTTTGCATTTAGAAAGTTGTGGGCAAAACATTCGCGTCATAAGTTTACGAAGCTGAAAATGTCAGCTATGTCTGGCTGCCAGAGCTTTGAGTTTGACTTTTCTTATAAAAGCCTGATATGGGCTCAAAGAGTGACTAACAAAGTAACAGTTTTAACGTTAGATAAAATGGTATTTTTTTTTTAATTTAAAGATGTTTTTATTGGTTTGAAAAACATGTAAATCACATTTTCGACTTATTACATACATTTTACCACAGTTACCACATCCATATATGAGATGAGTCAACAGTAATTTAGCCATTCGTTTCTGCCTCATCTCTATTCGCCTTTCTCATTTCCATTTCTCTGGTAGGTGATATACACAGTTCCCCCCGATACAGGTTCCACTTGCCCCACTTTTTGTCCCACTTCTTAGGACAGCCTCGGGACTTAAACACCTCCTTTTCCGCTATCATACATCTATCGAGGTCCTGTGCCCAGCCTTTCGTTGAAGGCTCCTCTCCCACTCCCCACTTCATTGCAATTGCCCGTTTTACTAGCGTATACCCCAGTGTGGTCATTTGTTGCTCCACCTCTGTAAGGTCGGTAGCCTCCCACATATTAAGGAGCCCTAGTTGTGGAGTAAGGGCAAGCTCCTTACCCAGTGCCCTCTGCATATGTCTCGTCACTTTTCCCCATAGAGTCTGTATGCGGGGGCATTCCCATACAGTGTGATAAAAAGTTGCCTCTTGCTGGCACCGGCGGAGACACATCGCATCTGGCCTGCTCCCTATTTTTTCTAGTGTGACCCCAGGTAGATAGGTTCTATGAAGGATTTTTAATTGTATCAAGCAGAGCCTTAGAGGAATGGCTGGTTCTCTCGGGGACATCAATGCAGTCGTCATCGTCCATATGTCCAATATCAGCCTGCCATTTTTCTCGGAGAGTGTGAAACTGATCTGGCAGATTGTGACATAACTTCTTATATGTCAGCGACACGGCTTTCTCGGGCATAGGGTCAGAGAGCAGTCGATCCTCCAGGGGGGAGGACTCCGGTATATCCGCTAGGTCTGTGATAGCTGCTTGAAGGGCATGGCGGACCTGCAGGTACCGAAAGATCTCTCCTTGGGCTAGGTCATATTGTTTCCCTAGTTCGGTGAATGTTAGTATTTTCCCCCTCTTTACTAAATGGCCTATTGTAGAGATGCCAATGGTATCCCACCTATCAAAGCCCGGCTGATGACACAGTAGACCTAGCTGTTGGGTATACCATAATGGAGTGGCTTGAGTCAGTCTGCCCGACCATCCCAGGCGTCTATTAACTTGGTGCCATATCTCGACTGTAATAGCCGTGGGGCCCAAGTATCGGTCTTTCCGGACTTTCGAGTAGAGTGCTCCTAGGTAGCCTTCTCTACCCATTTGATATTTATCCAGTAGATAAGCTGGGTCCATCGGCGAGTGATACGTCCAGTGATTCACAGCTATTAATTGGGAGGCCCAATAATACAGTCGCATATCAGGGAGTGCAATACCTCCATCATACCAACCCTTGGTCAATTTTTTAAGTGCTATACGGGGTGCTTTCCCATCCCATAGTAGAGTTCGAACCTCACTCTCCACAGTTCTAAAATAGGAGTCAGGGACCCTATATGGACAGTTCTGAAGGAGATATAGAAACCGGGGAAGCGCTAGCATTTTGAAAAGGGACGCTCGACCCAGTAAGGAGAGGGGAAGTGATCTCCAGTGTTTAACGTCATTGCGCAATCTGTCCAGTGGGGCGGCCAGGTTCTTGTCGTGGAAGTTCTTGGGATCTGGAGTTATATATACTCCAAGGTATCGGAATCCTACCGTTGCTATTTCTACCTCACAACCCGGGGGGAGTTTTGGAATCGGGCCATGAATCGCAAAAATCACCGACTTGGTCCAGTTGATCGAATAGCCGGAGTACGAACCAAAATTTGTGAAGATGTTTAGGATTCTGTGCACCGACCTATATGGGGACGCCAGATATAGCAGGATATCATCAGCATAGAGAGATATCCTATCTTCTTGTCCTTCTGCCCACTTCAATCCTCTAAGCACAGGATCCCTCCTCACCCATGAGGCCAGTGGTTCTAAGATTAAAGAGAAGATTAGGGGGGTTAGGGGACATCCCTGTCGGGTGCCTCTCTGTAGGGAGAATGGTCTGGAGAGATGGTTATTGACCCTAACCTGGCCCTTCACGTTGGTATAGAGCAGCTTTACCCAGTTCACAAATTTCGGGCCAAACCCGAAGCGCTGGAGCACTTCAAAGAGATACGGCCATTCTATGTAATCAAACGCCATTTTGGCGTCCAATGATAGTATCACTGCGTCCTCTTCTATCAGTTGCTGGCGGCCAAGAACATTATGAAGGCAGCGAATATTTAATGAGGTATTCCGGCCCGGAACAAAGCCCGATTGGTCCGCATGAACTAGTGTGGGTATCTTAGAGATCAAGCGAGATGCCAGTAATTTCGCCAGGATTTTTGCTTCTACATTAATAAGCAATATCGGTCTATATGACCGGCAGCTATCCGTGGGTTTTCCTGGTTTACGAATAACCACAATGGAGGCCAGTCTTTGGTCCTCTGGTAGGACTCCCTTCGTGTAACTCTCATTGTACATTTCTTGCAGGTGAGGTGCGACGTGGGAGGCCGCTGTTTTTAGGAACTCTATAGGGACTCCATTGGGTCCCATCGCCTTGCCCGATTGTATACTGTTTATCGCCCGGCGGATTTCATCATCTGAGAGATCCTCCTCAAGACTTCCGTGGACAAAGTGGGCAGTTGAATTTCGGCCATCAATTGACGGGAGTCATCCTCCGTGGCAGTGGTCAAAGAGGTATAGACCGTCTCTAAATGGTCTGCGAATGCTTCCGCTACAGCTTGGGGATCCGAGATTTGTCGTCCGTCGCTAAGTGTCAGTCTAGGAACCCATCTATCCTCTTGCTCCCTCTTTTCAAGCCATGCCAACATTTTACCCGCTCTATCGCCTAGCTCATGCAGCCTATGCCTTGTGTCTAATAATCGGGCCTTTACCCGTTCACCAGCCAGGGTTCTATATTCTAGTTGTTTGGTGCTTAGTCTAAGGGCCACTTGTTCGCTTGGTGATTGTGCGTGCTCTGTCTCCAGCTGCTGGAGCTCGTTCTGAAGCCGTAGCAAATGCTCCTACTGTTTTCTCTTATAGCCCACCTTGAGTGCTAGTGTCTGCCCCTTCAGGACCGTTTTGTAGGCTTCCCAAATTGTTTGTGCCGACTCTACTGAGCCTACATTTTCAGTAAAATATTGTGTTGTGTGCGTGATTAAGCTCTTTTTAATATCCGGGATTTTAAGCAGCCATGGGTTGAGTACTATCGTATTGGTTTGTCTGTGATTGTAGTACAAAAGTTCAACCCCCACCGGGGAGTGATCAGAGATGCCCCGCGGTAGGCTGCGAGGATTCCGGAAATTACCGATATCAGCTGTATGTGTCAAAAAATAGTCTATTCTCGAAAGACTTTTGTGGGCGTTTGAATAATACTTAAAGTGGGTTAGGTCCTGGTGAGAGTATCGCCATACATCTGTGAGTCCCATGGCCGTGATAAATTCTGACATCTGTGTACTGGGGCGTGTCTGGGGGCGCACGGGTTGTCTGTCCATGCGGTCGTCAATGGTCATATTGAAGTCTCCCCTAGGATAAGGGTTCCCCTTGGTAAGTCTACTATGATTTTCCCGAGGTCTTTAAGTGCCTCCTTACCCAGTGCTGGTGGAAGGTATGCTGAAACTACATTAAGTGCTTTTCCCTCCCAGCTGGCCTCCAGAACAGCAAATCTACCCTGGGGGTCTGTCCTTGTTCGCGTTGGAGTGAGTGCGAAACTTTTTTTAACTAGGATTCCTGTCCCCCTATACCCCGATGTGTATCCCGCCTGGACCAGGAGTTTATACCCCCAGCGCGTCAGGGCATGACACTTGTTACCCACTAAGTGCATTTCCTGTAAAAGGACCAGATCCGGGACCTGTCTTTTAAGGTATTGTAACACGACCCCCCTTTTTATTTTATCACCCATCCCTCGGACATTCCAGGTCAAGACTGAGAGTGAGGTGTCTACCAATGCACCTGCCATAGTTCCTTTGGAGTAATGATAGAAAAGTCCCAGAATCGGTCATAAGAAATAGAGAGTTCCATAGTCACTATCTCTATCGCTCCGTCGAATTTTGAGCGGTGTACCGGCCCTCTGTTCGTAGGTAACATCCTCAGATTATCTCTTACACAGTTAGAAGTGCTACATGTGGCTGTGGCAGTCATTTCAAACCTTGTGATTGAAGTACGTAAACAAAACACACCCCCCCACCCATCCCCCACTCCCCCCTCCCTGCAAACCTGAACCAGCTACGAAACTTAAATGCAGTAACCCCCCCCTTCACCTGACCCCTTCCCCTTCCCCCTCCCTGCCTCCCTGCATAACGGTCACTGAACCTCCCGCCTTCCCCAACTAGCAGAGTGCCTCGTTCCCACCCTAGAGATGTTGGGGTACGTAGTCCAACCCCACTCCTTGGGGCTATCGATTGTTAAACTGAACATTATGTCATGCATATATGAACGAAAAGCAGTACAACGTTAAAGAAATACTTTACAGTCTTGGAGCGTCCGATTACAGCGGCATACGGTCTCATAGTTCTTGTAGGGAGCCCGACACCCCCAGTCCTCAACTTTCACGGGGAGGCCATTATCATCTGACATTGTCTCTTTGGAATCACGATCTCAGGAACTTCATTTCTCCTTCTGCGATGTCGGCGAACCTCTTTCTCTGGTGTTGCCTTTCGGAGATCCCGTCCGGCGGCCCGTCCTGTTCATACTTCCAGTGCCACGGTCGTTCCCCTGGTTCCGCTTGCCAACGGTGCGCCAGCCGCTGAGCCAGTCCCATGCGTCCTCGGGAACAGTGAAGAACCATGTTTTCCCCTCGACTCGATGCGTAGCTTGGCCGGGAACAGCATGGCATACTTTATGTCTTGTTCGCGGAGGGCCCGCTTCACTTCTAGAAAGCTGCGGCATTGCTTTTGCACTTTTAATGTAAAGTCCGGAAAGAAAGTTATTTGGCTGTTTTCGAGGTGGATCGGTGGGGCCACCCGTGCCATGTGAAGTATGATGTCCCTGTCCCGGAAATTAAATACTCTGGCCAGGAGGGGCCTGGGAGGTGCGCCCAGTTTCGGTCTTCCTCCGGGCACCCTATGCGCCCTTTCAATGGAAAAGTACTTTGAGAGCCCTTTGGGTTGGAGATGTTGCGTTACCAATTCCTCCACGAAGAGATCCGCCGCCGCCCCCTCTGCTCGTTCCGGTACCCCTATGATACGGATGTTGTTTCGCCGCATCCTCCCTTCATAATCGTCAAGCTGTTCCTCCAGCCGCTTATGGCCCGCCTGAAGATCTGCGACCTGGTTTTGGAGGAGAGCGGTGTCGGCTGTCATGGCTTTAGTTGTAGTTTCCACCTCCTTTATTCGCTCGTTCATGGTTCGCATGTCTGCCCGGATCAGAGAGACTTCCGAGGCGACAGTGTCAATTCACGTTTCAAGGGACGTACGCACCGTCATTATGGCTGCCAGGACATCCTGCAGCGTAGGTTCCGGCGGGCCCCCTTCTGGTTTCGATTGCGCTGGTGCGTCGTCTTGGCCTTTCTGCCACGCAAATTTATCCAGCTTGGCTTGCAAGGCGCTGCGACCACCTCTGCCACTCGCCATTGTCTATTTAACCAGGCGCCGTACAGCCACAGGAGAGAAGAAACTGGCGCCGCTCTGGTTACTCACCGCCGCCAGCTCGAGGGCACAAGCCCTGTCCGGCCTGTCGGCTTTCACCAGTCGGGCCGGTAGTTCCGGGATTTACTCCGTCCAAGTCCCACGCCGTTCCCAGGATGAGGAGGAGTTCTATAGCGTAGTGTGGGCCATCCAGCAACCCTTGCTCTCTCCGGGACCCTTAGTAACAGGTTGCTGTGTGCCAGTTGCCGCCACTACTTACTGCTAGGGGCCCCGGCGGTCACCTGCTGCGCGCAGTGGTTACTCAATGGTTGGAGGGGCCAGAGTCCCAAAACACAGGTCGGATTAATTACATTGGGGGGGGCTGCTTCCCCGTGTGTCCAGGTTCGTTCCCTCCTTACCGCATTTCCCTCACTCACCACCAAGCTGGGCCGGGGGCTGTTGCAGCGCTTCTCACGGCGTCTCCCGCCGGGGCCCTGGTCCCTAGGACGCTGTGTCTGTTCAGCAGTCAGGCACAATATTCTGCTTTGGAGGCGTACCTTGCACGCGCCTCCGTGCTGGACAGATCTATGTGGGAGCCCGACTCCCGGGCTCAGGTCCCGTGGCGGCCGCCGGTCGCTCCGACCCCCCGCCGGGAACCTCCGGCTTCACTTTGCTTACCGAGGCCTGGCGCGTGAAGGGCCGTTGCTCTGCTCCGTCACGGCCAATCGGTGTTCTTCTCCGCTGCGGCAGTCAGCACCCAGCGCCCTCGGGGTCCAGCACCGCAGATAGGTCGGGTTACTGTGTGACGCACTACGTGTCTGCCGTGTCGGAGGCCCTGGCGAAAACGGATCTCCGCCGCCTCACGCCCAAACCATTCGGCACTCGGTACCACTGCTCTTCAAGTCTTTTAGGGCAGCAATCCTCCTTTAAAAGAGATTGCACTCGGGGGACAATGTTGTTTTTGCCGGATTTTCAGGAGTGGGACGCCGGAGCAAAGCTACAGCGCGGCCATTTCCTGCTGCAGTTGGCCACGCCCCCAAAATGGTATTTTTTTAAGATTTATTTTATATAGAGCTACTCTAACCCAAGGGGAGTCTGTGTGCTTTATAATCAACAATAACCATGACAGTGTAGACTTAGAGAGAAACAAAATATGAGAACAGCAGCAAGACAACATTTAGATTTCAATAGTATAAAGCAGCATGGAGGGGAAAGTTAGGTGGGAAGACATTGACAGGACAGCAAATAGGTATCAAAAGTAACCCAAAGTGAAACTGGTGGGTGAAGGGAAAAGGCAACCATCTAGAGATGGTGAATTGTACTTTGTTTATTTATGGTGGGAAAAGTTGATTAATTGTTCAGGCAAAATTTGAACTGAAGAGGTTGCAGTTGCTTTCAAAATGGTCAATGATTTCCGGCATCTCAGGTCTTCAGCAAGGGAGTTCTGCAAGGATGGGACAACCATAACGTTTTTTTTCCTTTTGATGCTTTTTGGACCCTCTGGAATTGTTTGTGCTAGAATGAGTCATTTTGATTATTGGTGTCTGAGGGCTCTGAAAGTGAATGAAGCAAGCTTTAATTTGGTTTCTCCTCCTTTGTTAGCCAGTGAAGGTCCCACAGAACTGGAGTTATATGGACAAATTTGTGTGGAGTCAGCAATCAATCTAGCAGCTCCACGTAGTGGGGCTTTCCTATGCATGTGATTGTCACAGTTATCAAATACTCTTGCATTTGCCTTCTTGGGAGAATGTACATTTCTAGGAGTGCCGATAAGAAGGGCATTTCCATCTATTTTGGAGATAACAGTTGCCTTTCAAGTAGTTAACTATGCTCTAACACTGGCCAGACTTGACTTGGTAAATTAGCAAAATTTAAGAAAAAACAAATACGCCCAAGCTTGCATGCTAATAGATCACCTAAAAGTTAGGGTAATTTAGCTAGGGCTGCCAATCAGGACTGCACCAGTGATCTTCAGAATGACCCAAAATTTCGCCAGGGCTTTAGCAACTTATTCAATACATGCTCCTGGTACTGGATAGTTTTAGGAATCAATGCAGTTGTGGAGCAAATTAAAAGACACTAGAAGAAATAACCAAACTTGAAAAACAGATCTTCTAATCCAATGCTATTTCGGATTTGAAAAAGATCTTGAAAAATTTCAAAAGACCAATTTCAACACCACAGAACAGAGAAAAAAAAATCAATATACAGAGAGACATCAAAAATTACTGCAAAGAGAAGGTATACTCCTCCATGTTAGACAAATCTTAAACACACACTGCACATATAGATCAGAATCCACATGATCTGGAGATGTTACTGAAACAGGAAAACAGTCACCTTCTTCCAATCCCTCTCTGAAGAAACAGACCCTTTAGAAGGCACCAGCTCCGACCAAGCCATGGTCAAATTTTTTAGAACAAGGGAGGTTAGCGAAGGAACATGGGCAAGGGCTGCACTCAGCCTTACAACAACACAGGCTAGTGACAAACTCAGAGGAAATATTACTGATGGGACTGCAACAATATATGGTCCCCTACTAGTCATACGACACAAAATATGGGAAATAACCAACTCATTAACTGATTCCTATTTTCAGTTTATTCATACTTGTACTTAAGAAATCAGAGATGGCCATTCTAATTAAGGGTCTTTTCTTGGTGTCCAGTGATGGACTGACATTGTTTTTAATTACAATGTGAATTAGCACAATTTTTAGATGGAGAAGATTTAAGATATACTTTGAGAACACATCATGTTCCACTTTAGCTGATAACACTGGACTGTGTCCCCCTCAACTTTTAGCCATCCCACTTCATTAATGCCAGCTGATAATGACAATATCATCATTAAAACAGCTGACAAAGGGAGTGACATTGTCATAATGGATAAAATGAGATATAGACAAGAAATCCTTTGTCGACTGGCAGTTTTGAATACTGTTAGTCACTGGCTTATAATCTGACCGGAGAGATACAATAGGGCATTCTCAATCTCACAAGGGCGGAGCTTGACGCTGGCGTTTTAAGCCAGATCGAGTTTTCCTTCCTTAAAAACAAATACCCACACACACTAGTATTCTACTCTATTCCCAAAATACATAGGATCACAGAGTATCCAAGTGGAAGGCCATTAGGGTCGGGTTGCAGTTCCATTTTGGAATCCCTAGGAAAATTTGGGGATTTTTTCAACCGTTTCTCCCCTCAACACAATGTTACATTTGTTACAGAACCAGATAGACGATATGGAGTTTAATGTCGAGCAAGACTTTTTAGTTGGTCTTAACATTGAATCTTTATACACTAATATAACCCAAGAAGAAGCCTCTACATCATAAATGTCACATTGCAGTCAAGAATAGCTCCTGTATAAGTGCCTCGAGATGTCCTAATCTCGTTATTATGTATAGTTTTGGCCAAAACGTTTTCCAGTTTGAAGACCAATTTTTCTTACATATTGAAGGAGTTTTCATAGGCCCATGATCTGCTTTCAATTTTGCCATCCTTTATGTAGACAATTTGAAATGCAAACTCTCAGAACAGACAGTAATCTATATTTGCACCACATACATCTATGGAAATACTACATAGATAACATATTTTTAATTTGGCTATGCTGTCCTTTCTTAATTGCCTCAATACTATCCATGGCCGCTTAAAATGTACAAGCTTATTTAGTAAACCTTCCCTCCCATTCTTGACCTTCAGCATGTCTTGTATGAAGGCACTAATCTCTATCGAAAACCCAAAGACTCTGATACCCTCTTTGTTTACTCCAGTAATCACCCGCGGGCACTTAAGGTCTTCCGTATGGCCCGTTCTTCTGTATAAAGAAAAACTGTAAATGGAAGATTGATTATTTTTGGGAAGCCAAAATCCTCTGTAAAAAGTCAGAGAGGTTTTCCCACATGAAAATCTCCATGCGGCCAGAAGCAGGAAAGAAACAGAAAAATACCAGGTGTCACAATGTTCACCCTTGCACCAGCAAAATCATTAAAATTGTCAAAAAACATTGTGAATTACTTACCATGGCCAATTTAGTCAATGAGGCACCATTATTTTCTTTCAAAAAAGGAATGAATGTAAGGGTCATTTAGCGAGAGAATGCAGTTGGAGTCCACATGATAATTCCGCCACAGGCTTGTGGTACTCCCAACTCATTAAAGGACATCATAAATGTGACAGCTGGTCCGCATGTACCTTTAATTTTAACAAAAAGGCATTCAAACATGGTACCACTGAACATATGGAACAACATTTCTCTAAATGCAATCCACTAATGTACTTGGCTCTGTCTGGTACCCTTGTCATTTAGTGTACATTAGATAGACTAAACAAAAGGTGAAGGATCGAATACACAAACAAAAGAGCAGGTTAAAATGAAAAATTAAGAGCACATGCTCCCCCCCCCCTTCAACCCCCCAGGTTTCACATTTTGCCACCAGCAGCCACAAAGAAACTGATATTCGTTAGCAGGTGATAGAGTGGAGGGAACCAATCCTTTTTACTGGATAATTGTGTAAGTAAGTGGATCTCCTGCTGTGACTCCATTGCTTCAGGCCTTAACACCTTAGATGACTGGTGCAATAAATTAATATATATAACAAGGTAATAGAAAAACAAATTCACATACTTTTCCACCATTTGGAGCCACTGGTATGAAGTTCTTTTAAGCCATTTAATGTGGACTTTTATCAATCAAGGGACATGTATTTATGCTGCTATGATGTCCTTAGATCTGGACTTTCTTGCATCAACTAATATTTGGTCTTGTGTCTCTTTTTTCATTATATTCATTCATAATTTATATCCCTGGCATGGTTTCCGAATTCCAAACGTAAAGTTTCCTTAAAGTCATTGTGTAAATCGCTGCTGAACTGAGGGCATCGCGTACACACTAATTGTTATGTTGTCAGCCTTGATAAACTGCATCTTCTTAAAAATTCCTTAAAGTCATTTTTATAAATCATATGTGACCCACTGCTATTATTAGCATACTATTTGTCATGTTTTCAACTTTGATCATTGTATTTACGCCAATGCTGTTACAGGAAGCTTTTTCTAATGTATCCATATGATCCTTGGCAGCTCCCAATTCTCATAACAATTATGTGATTGGTTTGTGCTATCTGTAATTTCTTCCTTACTGTCTTTTTCGTCTTTCAATCCTAATTCTAAAAATTCTATTCAATAAACCTTCTTCGATGGGTCTTTCCTAATTCCATCAGTCATGCTATGCCCATTCATTCTTTTTTGTACTTGATAGTGCAGCCCATCCTTTCTTCCAGTTGTCTTACGCATGACCAACCATGCTGCGCTCTAGACATATATAAAGGTACCCTGCTACTTTCTAAATGGTGACTGAAGTAAATAATGCTAAACCACTTTTACCTTCCTGGATTGCACTTGTGACACCCAAGGAGATAAGTGTGTTTTTGCAATTTTTTATTTTGGCAGAAATATTACTCCATCATGGATCCAATTCTTTTCAGATGCATACTCTAATTTGTTTGGATGGCGGCTCGTGCAACTATAATTGTTCTAAATTCTCACTCCCAGATGGAGGTGGGTTTTCCTTCTGGTGTATGCTTTGATTTCTTTGATGGTGCTCAGCAAAACTGGTTTTAGTCCCTTGGTTCTCCTTATACATAAAGCCTATCCATGTCCATGATTGTCTTTGGATGATATTCCACATGTTGTCATTGGAATTATCTTTAATCCACTTTCTCCCCACCCCTCTTTTTAGGGAATAGCCCTGCAACACTTTCCAAGTAAGTGCCGTTTTCCCCACTTGGCACACTGAACTCTACCTTAAATTATTAGTCACCCGGTCTCCTCCCTTTCTTTTAATTATTAGTCACCCGCTCTCCTCCCTTTCTTTTATTTATTAGTCACCCGCTCTCCTCCCTTTCTTTTCTTTTGCTATTCAGTCAGAACTAATTAGAGGAACAAGACATTGCAAGCACATTTGACAGATTTTGTGTCATTGAAAATTTTATAATAAGACTATAGATTTTTGTTCCTCAATTACTTTCAAATCCTTTTGTAAATATTGTAGGAAAGTAGGATCTGCTCTCATGGTTACCCCCACTTTGATGTGATGCTGTTTTTGACTAGTCTGACTGGGATCCTGCTAATCAGGACCCCAGTCTATCTGCTTTCTCCCTAAATTGTTGTGTTAGTACCTAGGTACAATCCCAGATTGGATACTGGGGCACCCTTATCAGTCCCTAGTATATTGTACCCATGTACCCAGGGCATAGGTACCCCAGAGGTCTCCCATGGGCTGAAGCATGTATTATGCCACCCATGAGAGACAATTCAAACTGTAACTACAGGCCTGCCATTGCAGCCTGTGTAAGGTGGTGCTTGGACCACTTACTTAAGATATAGGTTTCTTATATCTAAGGGTCACTGCACTTAAAACCTATAAGTCACCCCTATAGCAGACCTTGGCAATTCTGAAGGCAGGGTGCTTGGTTCTAAGTGAGAGGGTGCCCCTGCATGAGCAGGACACCCATGCAGCCTACAGAAGTCCATTCTCCTGGGTTGTCAGTGAAGCAGCCATATACTATATAGAGGGGCACAGCGTAATTACATGATGACCATCTCGAAAAAGGCTTCAACGAATCTTATCATGTTTGGTATCAAACATTTTGGAATCATACCCCACACGGGAAGTATGATTCCAAGCACTGGAAAAGCCCACCGTAAGGCCCTCAGTGTTCCCGGTGCCAACCTTCTAGACCCGGACAGCACAAAATGATTGCTGCCGACCAGAGACACATTTCTTTCCTCCTTGCTGCTGAGCCAAGCTTGAGCAGAGGAAGTTGAAACAATAGGCATCCTGTCACAGGGAGGTGTGACCAGACAGGATTTAGTGTATTGGGTGGGTGGGTGCGCTTGCCAGCGCCAGAAAGACTGCATGAGGGGCACACTTGGTGTCCCAGTGCATAGTCCAGTGCAAACCAGTTCTGGGAGCCGTTGGCTCCCGCTCTGGCGCGAAACTGGACAAAGGACATGGGAGTAACCTCCCCCCTGTCCAGACCCTCCCCTGGGAGGGTCCCCTGAATCTTCCCAACCCTTTCCCTAGGGTACTGAAGGACTTACCTGGGTGTAGGTCCCTAGATTCATCGTGGGATAAGATTCAGATCAGACACCACTTCTACTTCTACCGTCTGTGCACCCTGGACTTCACTGGACTTCGTTTGGGCCTGACTTCATCTCCCTTCCAGTCTGCTGCATCTTCTGTGCCTGTGCACCATACAGGAACCTTCCAAGGCCTGTGGGCATCAAAGACACCTGAAGGAATCTCCCTTGGTGTGAAGGAGTCACTCCCCTGCTTTCGCAGGCACCGCAACTAAGTCGAATGGTCTGCTGATCCTGAGCTCCTCCGGACTCCAAAGGCTTTACAACACAGGTGGTGGTTTTCCACAGATCCAGAGGCCTGCCCTGCCCTCTCACCAAGTTTGAGGCCAGTATCCCTCATGGGGGTTGCAAATGCCGAACACCTGTGCACTGCATCAACTTGCAGTTGCAAAGACTTGTTGACTTCTTTCCAAGGAGATCTTCGGGCTCCAGGTAGCCCCAACTTCGAGCACCTCCAGTGGCCAGAATCTTCAGCCACACCGCTTCGTGTGCATCGTGGCCTGCATCTTTTGGTGAGCTGCTTGAGGTCCTCTCGCAACTCCAGTGCATCCGGGTTGTGGGTCCACTTGAGGGTCACACTTGTTTCTTTTGGACTCCCCTGATTGCTTGGGGCCTGCCCTGACTCCCCTGCTGTTGGTGAGTCCCCTGGATCTTGCTGATCCCAACTTTGCTCCTTCTTTGATTCCTGCGTTGGTTGCATTTGCCAAGGCTTGTTGGTGCTCCCGCTAGACACTAACCCCTCACACTCGACATCCTTTGTGGGACAGCTCGTGCATGGCTCCTGGTCCTCCTCAGCATCCCCTGGTCCTCACAGCTGCAGGGTCAAGGTCCTTGTCATCCATCCTGCAACACCTGATGTCGGAGGGCATTCGTCTTCCAAGTCTCCTGGTCACTCCTGAGTGACATAGACTCTGTCCCCTCTGCTTGCAGGTACCTCTCATCTAGAATCCACCTTTGGATTCCACCGGACACTTTGTCCTTCTGCAACAGTGGCACTTTCCTGAAGTCCTCTATTGGGTTCGACAGCGGTTTCCGACACCACTTCACACGTATGCACCCGGCTTCCCTGGTGTAGGTAACGTGGGTCCTAGGGTATCCACGGGCGAGGTGGCTCTCCACCCTTCTGTCTTCCACGGGGTTTCTTCAGGGTCCACTGGGAAGGGTCCTTAATCTTTAAAAATCCCACCGCGACTTGCACATAGAGTTGTACGGAGCACGCAGTCGTGTTTCCACACTGCACACTCTCTCCGTGGGGTCCCTATCTACTCACCTTGGGTGGTTCCTTGGGGTTCCAGCACTTCTACGTCCTCTCAACCCTGTCTTGATCTGAGTCGTGGTTCTTATACCACTTTCTTAGTATATGGTTTGGTCCCCCCCTGGGGTCCACTGTGTATTTTGTGCTATTTACTGTGTTTCTTTGCTAAAGTATTGTGGGCATTGTTTTTATCTCCGTGTTGGAGATCTTGGAATGTACTAGAGAGTATTATATAATAAATACATATTTTTATAAATACTTGGTGCGGTTCTTTTCACTTAATCTTTACTATAAGATTGCATTCTGGTAAAACAAGCTGCTTTACACTCCTTCTAGACTAAGCCTGAAGGCTGTTCTCCACAGCTACCACTTAGAGAGCTTTCTAAGGATGTCTAAGACCTCTTAAATCACCATAAGGGTTGTCTGGACTGGTGCAAGGTGCCCACTTACATTAGTGGACATCATATACCAGGCAAGCTTCTCACATATATGTTCTTATAGATAAGTACAGTGCTCTGAACATTTTCATCGTCCTGATGATAAAAAGGACAAACTTTGGGTTTGTCATTGAGTACAGGGGCGTAACAAAGGCCCCTGCAGCCCCCACGGTGCAGGGGGGCCTCCCAGGCTTACCCATTCTGGAGGGGAGCCCCAACTAATGTGAGTGTGAGGGGCCCCTTCAGAGTATCTTGCAGGGGGGCCCCTCACGTTTTTTTACGCCACTGGTTGAGTAGAGTGGGTCTCTACAATGGATATTGATAGCTTTAGGAACTCTGCACCTAACCTCAAACTCTATCACCATTTTGTGGTTTCTCATGGACTTTGGGGTTGCTCTTTGTTTTTAAGTTGTCACCATCACTTTGTGTGTTTACTTGTTTGTGTACAATCCCTGCTGCTATTTCTGAATGACTTTGATACCATAATTGATTACATTGATTACATGTATGTGATACAGTGTACTTGTGTTCTTTCATTCATTGATTTGGGGTCAAAATAATGTACACCAGCAAGTTACTTGAACTGTTGTTTAAATTATACCTCGTCGGAACACTGTTGATTTAAAATACCACTCTCACTATGAGTGCTCAGTTACACTTGATGCGTTTTCCCAACACATGCACCGCTAACACCATCCCCTGGGAGCCTCAGTACCTGCACCAGCTATTGCTGGTAAGGAACTTTTGCCACACTGGGTTATTTTTTGGATCCTTCATTATGGTGTTTTGCTATAGACACAGATGAAGGTGTAGAGTGACAACCAAAAGAAACAGAACAAGCATTGGTAATGCATCAGTTTCGCCTATGTGATGATAATAAGCTGTTTTTATCAATCAACGTCAAGGACGAAAGAAAGAGATCCCTGACAAGTAGGACTGGAGTGGAGAGGATGTGGCACAGCAGCCAGAGCTGCTGACTCAAAAGCAGGGGATCCTGGTTCGATTCTCAGTGGCGCAACATCCTGTGAGTCTGGGCAAATCACTTAATCTCTCTGGGTGATAAGTTGCTCTATATAGATGTGCTGCAAGATGAAAAAGCAGAAAGAGGCAAAACCTTATGAAAAAATAGTTCCACCAAGGCAGTAACAGTATTTCGGCACGAGAAACTGATAAGAGAAGCAGACGAGTAACAAGCATTGGTAAATGCTGGAAAATGTGTTACAGGCAATAGAAATGGAGGAAAAGTACGTGGCTAGCATGGGAACAAATGAAAAGCCAGGAAAGAGAGGAGGCGAAATGTAAGCCCCTTTTAAGTTAATATTATAAACAATAGATTTCACAAGCAAAGCGCAAGCACTGTGCAGGTGAAACCTAAAAAGGACTGTGGCATCGGACTTTCTCTGGATGTCTTACAAGATTCTGCGGCTGGTTTTCATACTTCAGAAAACATGGCTCTAATAGATCCCAATTGAAAGAGCTCTAAAGAATCCGATCATAATAGCGAGTATTTGGTAACATAACATAACATAACATTTTTTTTAAAACATATTTTATTGAACTTTTCCCAATATAGCATCATACATAAAAAACAAATGTATTTGTGTTATTCTTCAGTCTTCTTCATACCTTCAATCACAAGTACATCGTTGGGGTTCTCAGATAGTATATCAAACATTTCTTGTATCAGTTACAGTCATTCGTATTATTGCAGATAGTCTGATTAATGCAGTTTTTAACCACTGTTGAACCACTTAACATTGATACATCGGTACCCAAGGGTCTGCGATGGTGAAGGTGATGCATGAGAGCGATTTAACTTCCCCCCCTACCCTCCCTTCCATCCCTTTAACTCAGCTGGCCCTATCCCTCCCCCCGTCCCAGGGCAGAGCCCCTATTGTCATCAGAACCTACTCTCAGGTATAGCATGTGCATACACTCTATCTTCGTGCTGGGGCTCGATATTCTACATGCGTGCCTATGTTGTGTTCTCTGTGTAGTCATAGGAGAAGAAGCGGAGGACCGGGTGTATGAGGGGACCAGCGGGATTGGGGGGAAACCCCCTAGTGGTCTTGTGCTGCAGGAACTGGCGCTGGCGCTAGTGCCTTGAAGGCTTCCAGGAAGGTGTCCCATTCCATGGAAATTACTTTTTTACGCAGCCCGCGTGCCTCCTCTCTCCTGATTGTCGCGCTTTCTGCGCCACCCCATCTCACCACCTCCCTGTGCCAGCCACATGGCGGCGGAGGCTTGACTGATTTCCACTGCATAGTGATGGCACGTTTAGCCATGAGCAGAGCCAGGTCTACGAAGCGTAATTGTACTTTCTGGGTTTTAGTGCGTCTGGTGATACCTAGTAGGCAATTCCCGACTGTTCTCGGCACGGGAATACCCGCTGCAATAATCTCCACCACCTCTGTCCAGTACCCCGCAAGCACCGGGCATTGCCATAGCATGTGGATCAGGTCCGCTGCTTCTGCCTTGCATCTCGGGTAACAATGTTGTGTATTTGGAAACATAGCCTGTAGTCTGCGCGGTGTAAGGTATGCCCTTTGTTTGACCATATATTGGATAAATTTGAATTTGGCATTTCGTGGAATTTTCCTGGGATATTCTAGGATCGATCCCCACTCTTTATCAGTCAATTCTTTTTCTAAGTCCCTAGACCATTTAGTACGCAGCTCTGTCAAGGTGGTGCCAGTATGCATTCTAATGCCTTTATATAGCCATTTGGTGAGATGCCGGCCGTTGCCCATGAGATGTATCATGTGAACCAGTTCGTGTTGGGCAGGTGCTTCCCTGTGCGGGGCCCAGTGTTTCTTCACATAGTGCAGAACCGCCGCGTGTGTGAGGTATAGTTTGTCTGTGACCCCATTATGTCTAGTGAAGTTATTGTGATCCATGAGGGTGCCTTCGTCAAACAATGCACCCAGCGTGGTTACCCCGCCCTCCACCCAGGCCAGTATTCTTCGTTTAGTGAGTATGCCGGTGGGGGTAGGTATCCCCAGCAACGGCATATTGTCAGAGTAGGGGGGGCAATTGCGTGTATAGCGTATAGATTGTTTCCAGTATGTGAGTGCAGTGCGTTGGAGTGACGGGGCGGTGGAGGGTATTGTGGCCCGGGGCAGCAAAAGTGTGTGTAGGACCCCTCGCTCTAGTTCCCGGGTTGTATAGCCAATTTCATGCAGATTGCGCCCTGCCAGCCAGAATGACAGCCATTGCAATTGGCTCGCATAGCAATAGGCACGAAAATCCGGGACGCCCAGCCCTCCCTTATCTGTATCCAGCTGTAATTTAGTCAGTCCCACTCTACGACGGCCACTGCCCCAAATCAAGTCGGTCAATATCTTGTTCAGAGAGGTAAATGTGTCTGCCGGGAACACTACTGGCAAATTTGCATAGAAATATAACAGGCGGGGCAAGACTACCATTTTTGTGATCGCCACTCTTCCCATGACTGAGAGCTGCAGGGACGTCCAGAATGTGACCTGTGCTCTGAGCGCCCGGACAGTTTTGCTCAGGTTCCCTTCTATGAGGTCTGGTGCAGTTCTGTAGATTTGGATACCCAGGTATTTAAAAGTATGTGGGGCTACCGCTAGGTGATATTGCCCAAACTGTATCTCTGTCGGGCTCCCCTCTGGGTGGAAGAAAAAGGCCTGTGATTTAGTCTCATTAATAGTAAGTTCCGAAATTAGTGCAACGTGTGTAAAAATCTCTGGTATTGGTGCTAGGTCAGACGTCAAATCTTCTATATATATTATTAAGTCATCTGCATTGGCAGATATCGTATGTGTGGTAGTGCCCAGTCGGATTCCCTTCCGTTCCGCCTGTAGCCGTAACCTAATCGCTAGGGGCTCCAAGGCTAGCACAAACAGAAGAGGGGACAACGGGCAGCCCTGTCGGGTGCCACTGCCAATGGGGTACTCTCGTGAAATGTGCCTGCCTGTTCGGGCCCTCGCGGTGGGGACTGAATATAACAACTGTATCCATTTTAAATAGTCAGGGGGTATGCCAAATTTTTCCAGTACCGGGATCATATAATCCCACCTAAGAGTGTCAAACGCCTGCCTCAGGTCTAAAGTGATACATCCTGCTGTGTGATTGTCTGGGGGGACGGATTCCATAACATGACATAGTCTCCTAATATTAAGCGATGTGCTTCGTGCAGGCACAAACCCACATTGGTCAGGGTGTATTAGCTTGTGTAAATAGGGGAGCAGTCTGCGCAAGAGGACCTTACTCAATATTTTGTATTCGGTTGTAAGTAGCGATAGAGGCCTATATCCTGAAATATCAAGCGTCGATCGGCCCGGTTTAGGAAGGGAGACAACTAAGGCCTGCATTGTGGTATGGGGCAGCAGCCCTATGTCTATGGCAGTGTTGTACAGCCGTTCCAGCTGCGGTATTAAGGCATCTGAGTATGCGGTGAAGAATTCAATTGGAAGGCCGTCTAGACCCGGGGCCTTATTCCGTGGTAGGTCATGCATGGCTTCTCTAATTTCCGCCCTTGTGATGGGGCCGGAGAGTTCCTTCTGCACTTCTGGAGTGAGCTTTGTAAATGTTAGTCCGTTAAAAAAATTATGGAGGGAGTCGACTGCCATTGGTGGTGGTGGCTGGTACAAGGCTTGGTAATATTCGCAAAAGGCGGTGTTGATGTCTTGCTGTGTGTCTACAGTGGTTTCATTTACCGTGGTTATCTCATGTATTGGGGTCTGTGGGGGTTCGTCACGAATAATGCGCGCTAGAAGTGGGCCCGACTTGTCAGCTTCTGCGTGTTTGGTGTGCGTGTAAGCCGTGTAATCAATTTGATGTAGAGTTTCTAATAGCTCCGCATGTTTGATGCGGGCCTCTTGTAACGGCGCGCCCTTAGTAGGGTCTACTGCTGCTTCTTGCTCTAATGCGTTCAATGAATTTTCCACCTCTTTTACTTAATCATGTTTGTCTTTCCTTACTCCTGCTGTGGTGCCAATTGCTAGTCCCCTAATCACCGTTTTAAAGGCGCCCCACTCCACCTGGGGCGAGGAAGCAGTGCCTGTATTTTTAGTGAAATAATTCGTGTTTCCCTCAGCTAGAGTGTTACGAAAGACCGCATCCTCCAGCATCTGTGGCCATAACTTCCCGGTGGGCACCGGGGTGGGGACTCTGCTCCAAGCTAGCTTGACCTCTAAGGGGTTGTGGTCCGAGAACGTCTTCCCTAAATACATGGCATGCGTTATCTGGGTGGAGATAGCAATAGAACACAGAATCCTATCTATTCTAGTGTGTAGTTGGTGCGGATGAGAGAAAAAGGAGTACTCTCTGCTGTTGGGGTACTTCAGCCGCCATGCGTCTCCCAGTGACCAACCCTCCGCCCATTTGCAAAGTGCTTCAGCCTGCTTGATGGTGCCAGCGCCTTGTAGCGGGGGTGTGATCTGTCCTTACCAATATGAAGCACTGCATTGTAGTCTCCACCAGAATCCACGGATATGCCGCCCAGGACGCGAGTATGGGGTTAAGGCTCAATAGAAATTTGTCCTGCTCAAAGTTAGGGGCATATATGCTCCCCAACACTATGTGTGTGCCATCTAAGGTTCCTCTGATTAATATGTACCTCTCCATCGGGTCTGTCCGTTGTTCCAACACTTTGAGGGGAACCCCATTCCTAATCCAGATGGAGGCACCTCGGGCAAAGGCCGAGTAGGAAGTGGCGTAAACCTGGCCCTTCCATTTCTTACGTAGTTTGGCTGCCTCGGACGTGGTGAGGTGGGACTCCTGCAGGAAAACTATGTGCGCGTGTCATCTGTTTAGCTGCGCATGAATTCTATGTCTTTTATAGATGGACCCGAGACCCCTCACGTTCCAGGTGATTATTGTGTAGCTATCCTGCATGTGTATATGTGATTAGTCGGTGTTCCGTGTATATCCAGCGAGAGCAGGTTATCAGTGCACAGAGTAGAGGGGTGGGATGGGCCATGCTATACTACCATTCGAACTCTAACAGAGAATACTCGGTCCAGCGTTAGAACTGTGCTGGTCCAAACTGTACATACAACAATGTTAACATTAAACAATGAAGTTGTTGCTTTCGCCATTGGGGTAAGTGGTTCTAGCAAGTTAGCTATTTGAACTAAGACGGTGCGAGCTCAACGCGGCCCGGACCGGTTTGCATTCGTTATGCATTTAGATCAGTGCTTCAAAGAAGAGGGTGCTCTATGGTTACATAAATTGTACTGATGGGGTGTAGCCCTTGTAATGATCGTTCCCCGCCGCCACGGTCCCACTCTACCCCAGAAAGCCTTCTGCAGTTTGTGGGGTGATGCCACTGAATAGAGTTATGCTTTGGTCAGTATCTGAATGAGCTGTGCGTTCCTCAGAGGATTCCGAGGATATTTGTCGTGTACCTTCCCGGAACATGTTGGCAGTCAGCAGCGCCTCTGCTCGTCCCTTTTGGGCCAGGTCCGGTGGGGGGTTCCGGTTGTGGGGCATCGTGTTTAGCGTGCAGCGGCGCAACCGCCGGCTCCGCTTGGGTTTCGGGGCGCTAGATGTACGTTGTGAGGAGGGCCCGGACCCCGACGAGGGGAACGTCACCTCAAGCCATTCCTCCGCTTCCTCTGGAGTATTAAAGAACTGTGTCGATTGTTGATGAATCACTTTTAGCCTGGCCGGAAATAACAAGGCATATTTGATGTCCAGTGCTCTGAGTTTGTTCTTGGTTTCCTGATATTGAGAGCGTTTTCGTTGCACCAGGACAGTATAGTCTGGGTATAGCGACACCCTCTGGTTTTCATACTGAATTTGAGACAACTCTCTGGCTTTCTGCAACAGCACATCCCTGTCTCTGTAATTCAATATTTTCACAATCAGAGGACGAGGTGGGGCACCCACCGTCGGCCTGCCGGTAGGGATCCTGTGTGCCCTTTCTATGCAAAAGAAACTGGAGAGACCTTCTGGGGCCACGTGGTCTCTGAACCATTGCTCCATAAATGCAGTCGCGTTTGACCCCTCACATCTTTCCGGCAGGCCAATGACGCGAATGTTGTTGCGTCTGGCCCTTCCTTCTGCATCGTCCGCTCTGTCCTGGAGCCCCGTCACTTGTCGCTGGAGTTGTTGGAGTTGATCCCTATGTTCTTTGTGTTGCGGTAGCAATTCTGCCAGAGTTAATTTGTTGTCTTTGACTGTGGCAGCGAGCTTAGTGTGGTCCGCCTTCAAAAGGGTGAACCCGGTTGTCAGGGTTCCTATTTGTTGTTCTATAGCTTTTCTCGAGTCCCTCACTTCTTGTAGTATAAGATCCAACTTGTCCGGTGTGGACTCCAAGTTGGTTGGACGATAGTGTTAGTCATTTGTGTGGGGAGCTCTGTGTCGTCCGGCGGTTGCGTTTCGGCGTTATTAGAGTCTGCATTTTTCCCCCTGGGGCGCCCCATTGTTCGGATTATCAGCTTGTCGCACTTGCGGTGGGGGGGCGACAGGTATCGTGCTAGTACACCGGTGTTGATCACAAACAGTTCCCACAAAAAACTCGGAGTGGCAAGTTCCAACCGGGGCGGTGGTAGGAGGCTAGCGTTTACTAAATGTTGCGGCTGGTAGGGCCTTCAATGGTCACTGCCGGGGGCACCTCTACGGCGTCGACAGCAAAATGGGCGGGCGAGTCCCCTAGTAAACTGTTCAGGTCGTGGAACTCCACTATGTTTTCATGCGCCTCTCCTGGTGACCCACACCCCTAGGCCGTCTTCTTCTGCGGGGACCTGGTAAGTACAGGATTGGACATTCGAGGGAGAGCCCCCACTTCTATCCACCCTTTGATGGTTCCTGGTGCACTTACCCTCTGGCAATCGCTGGGAGCAGGCGCCGGCTCACCCGGTATGCTTCGCCTCCCACCTGCTGCGCCTTGGTGTACTCAGCCGGGGGTTTGGTCCCTCCAGGGGGGCACAGTCTGCATGTATCGGTCCACCTGCACAGCCCTTATCCTTCTATCCGTAGGAGCGTGGCCCCCACCACAGGTCCTCTCGGCGTTCCTCTCCTCCACGTCGCGCTGACCTCCCAGAAACAACCTGGTTGAACAGTTTCAGGGCCCGGCCGCCATAGGTTTCCATTCATCCGCTTTGCCCCAGCTCCGACCCCACCACCGACGGAGCAAGCGTTCCCCCAAGCAGTATAGTCTATCGGGCGGGGTCAAGCAAAGCATCCTGCGGTCGCTCCTGGAATATTATTCACAACCTAATTTCCGGCAGTTTTTCTTGAAGAAGGGAGGCCCCTTGCCAGAGTTCGCAATCACCCCTGTACAGCAGTCGACTCGTGTGGCAGGCAATGATCAGGGCTTCAGGGCGCTTACTTGGGCCAGCTGGGTGGGGGAGGGAGAAGGCGATCGCTCGGGCGGTTAGCTGCCTTTGCCTCGGTTGTTGCCCTCGGTCTAATTTTGATGGCGGTAGCGCTGCCAGCCGGCCTCCGTTTTATTGCACCGGTCTCCCCTCAGCCCCAACACCGTGGGGCCCCTGCAGCTCGCCTCGCCGCTGGGGCCAAGGGACCCGCAGGGGTCTCCGTTCGGCGCCTCCCGGGTTTCCCGTTGACGCTCAGGGCCCCCGACCTACCACGATCCTGGCGCCTCCTCTCTCCGGGCTAGGTCAGGTGGGACTTGGTGGGCTGTTGCCTCGTACCCCCTATGGGATCGCTGCCTTCATCCAGTGCAGGGATTCCGGGGTCGCCGCGCCTCTCAGTTTGCCTCCGTGGAGGGGGGCAGGGTCCTCCGCCGGCTCTGTAGGCCTCCGTGCCGTCCCAGGTCGCACCATTCACTGCCGCAGTCCGCCGCAGGCTCCCTATGTGTTGGGCACACACAGGGGGCAGATCTATGCTGCACTGTTTCTCCCGGGTCTGCGCCAGTCCCGCTGGTCACGTCAGCCGCCTCAGTGCACCCCCGGCAGCATCTGTGTAGGCCGCAGTTTCGCGCGGGCCGCGCCCGCCTGCCTGTTCTTCATCGGCTCCAGCGGTGACGCCGGTCCCCCAGGGCAACAGAACCCAGCAAGGGGTCACGTAGAGTCTCAGCAGAGCACCCACTGCGATATGCAGAGTCGATGTCACTGATCTGGCAGGATTGGGACAGGATTTCAGTGGTCCGGGCGCGGAGCTCGCTCACACTGCGTCCGCCATGCTTGGCGGTTAGCCACGCCCCCCATAACATAACATAACATAACATGACACAACAAAGCCCCTCTCTGTATATTGCTATTGTATTCTGTTATTGTTTGTTTTCTTGTGTTGTCTTCACATGAGCACTGGCGGTAGTAAACTCTCTAGTCAGCTCAATAAAATACTTTTTCACATTTAAGACCAGTTGTCTGAGATGTAAAGCCACCTATATATGGAGTGCTTGGAGAGTGCAAGTGAATCAAGCTTTGTTAAGCCTGGTAATGTAGGATTCAGTGTGGGCAAAACACTTTCCCCACACATGCTTCAGACTGATGTGCAAGAGACAGCCCTCAAAAGCTAGTAGCATGTCACAGATCTATCCCTGGCAACGACTCTGTGGATGGGGGTCAGATACTGATGTTTTTGACCTAAATAAAAAAAAAATGCCTTTTCTGTTCCCTGCTTGAAAGACTTATAATGATCCAAGAACAGCTTCGATCTGGGCTTGTGAGTAAGTCTTATCCCAATTGGTAATTTATACCCAAAATTAACTACTTATAGTCCAGAAAAAAAATATTCATGCACCCTTAGGTAGAAATTCTGAAGTAGGACTGAAGATGTTTCACATAAAGCTTAGGACACATACCCAAATATAAGAAATGTGAGCCTGAATTTTACACATATTTGTGGATTTGGGGTGCCTTTATGATAACACAAATAGAGACCTACATATGTTGAAAGAATGCACAAGGGAGAACGCATAATACACTGCACTAAATAGTCTCCTGTGCTTAGGAGCTACATCTCAACGCCATGTGAATCAACTCACACTGTGTTCGTGGAAATCTCACTGCAGACCTGAGCGCCCATGGGTGGCTGTTTAAAGTGCAGCGCCAAATGATGTATCCTTCTTGTTTCAATGGAGGCCTTGCCACCCGTTTAAATGCACAGCGCAGCTACAACTAAACACATCAAAAAGGAAATCAGCATCCCCACGAAATAAAAGATATGACACCTTCTTGCCTGTGTGGCATCTTCAACCCAGGTGTAACTTCTGAGAGCCAGTATTTAGCTGTGATTTCCCTTTTAGAGCCCCTGTGATTTACTTACTGGTTTTTTTTTGGCACATATCTCTTTGTTTTCCTGCTCACAGTCATAGTGCAGGTGTTGTTAGATTTAAAGATTAGTGCTTTAAACTTCCTTACATGTTGACTACTGCTGGGCAGCACAGTAAGCCTGTTTTAATCTTGTTATACTGGAGGCGATGCTCCTGAGCTACTTTCAGTGACCTCCAGGAGTTTAATTTCGAAGTTGCTGCACCTTGGCCTTTGGAACCCTTGACCTCAAGACCTTAGTTGAAGGGGCTTGGATGAGGAGGGCAATGGAGTTCAAAGGGGTCCTCCTCACTAGCCCCAAGGAGGCTGAACTGATCATTAAACAACAAAAAAGGCTCAGGATAAAGGAGATCCTAGTAGAACTGCAGGAAATTATCTAGCCATGGGGCAACCAGAACCTCTGCCATGAGTCATAAAAACAGAAAACACAACAATGCCACCCATATGATTAATGTGAAACTCCTGGACCAGCAACACAGGCCTAATGGAGGCCCTGTGCTCTGTCTCCTTCCTCCTTAATGGTAGAGATCACTTGAGGGAGTCCTCCCCTCCGCCCACTGATTTATGACGTGCACATTTCATCCATGAAAACACATACACTCAAACATAGGCTGTTTTGTTAGAAGCACCATGATTTTATTTTATGACTTTTTAAGTTGTTTTCGTAGTCAACTCTGAAGCGTTTCCCTACCCTCGAAGGCGTGGGAGAGGGGGCTGCTTAGGAGATGTTTGCCCAGTGCCTGCCTGCCCCTCAATAGAGAAACCAGAGCTTTTCTTGCTTCTCTCCCTTCCTTTCGAAGCTGGAGTGGGAGGTGGCCACCCCAAGACATGCTCCACTGAATCCACGTGGCTGAACCTCCCAAGTTAAACATTGGCATTCTCCATCAGGGGACTTCCCAGCACCCTCCGTAGATCATTTCCCAGCATAGAATGTCAGACACATTCAGAATATGCCAAAACGTACATTTCCAGGAATTTTACTTGGTGGATTTCCAGCATATTATATGTGAGAGATGGCCAGGTACAAAACATAAGTTAATTACCCCCCATGCTTTAAGGGATTGGTTCCCAACATATTGCATAAGACAATTCCCCTGACATATATTAATGAGAACAAAGAGAGTTCTTCGTCTGTAAAAGGCGAGAGGGCTGCATTGAAGGACAGATTAAAAATAATTTGTTTTATATAGCACTTCATACCGCATGTCTGATGTTTCTAAGCGCTGTAACAGGTGTTATTATAATTCAATTTGTTGGTTTTGCTAGGATACACATTCGTGACCTCCACACCCCTGTTAGAGTCCTGAGCGCTAAACTCACTCATCCATTGTGCCATGGACATCATTTAGGGTCGCCCAGGGGGCCGCAGTGAAGAGCACTGGCTTGCCTTTGCGACCCTTGGCTTCAGAGATGGCAAAACAGTACAAACAACACAGAGGAAGCTCACTGTCATGCCCATTTTTATTATACTAATAGTGAATAATAGTACATTAGTCACAATTAGTTCAATAAAAAATGGAGCGCCACAAACTGAAACGAGACCTTTGCTGGCAACTCAGATGAGTAAACAATGGTTTTAAATGTATGTTGTGTTAATGCTTGCTGGTGAGAGTGTGTTTGTGCGAGTTTAACAGCATGGGTATGTGTAAGCATGTATGTGTGTGTGTGTGAAAGTAAGTGAGAGTTAGTGAGAATGAGAGAGATTGAGTGTCAGAAAGTGAGTGAGAATGAAACAGTAAGAGTAAGAGTGACTCTAAGTGAGTTAGAGTGTGTGAGTGAGAATGAAGGAGTAAGAATGGATGAGAGGGAGTGTTAGAGAGTATGAGTGAAAAGGAGTATGAGTGACAACTGAGTGACAGTAAGTGACAGTGATTAAGTGCAACTGTGGGTGAGAATGCAAATGAGAATAAGTGAGAGTGAGTGAGGCTTAAGGAGTGACAGTAAGAGTGGATGCAAATAAGTGTGTTAGTGAGAAAGTATGAGTGAGTCAGAGTAAGCCTGAGTGTGGGTGAGTGTGGGTGAGTGCAGATGATCATGAATGAGTGCAAGAAGGAGAGTGAGAATGAATGAGTGTAAGGGAATGTGATTCAATGTGTGAGAGGTATTTTTGACAAAATACTCACACTGGTATACTGGAGGTCGTTTTTAGAATAACGGAATACATGGTAAAATACTGACACTGGCATAGTAGAGATAATTCTTGGAATATGGGGCAACTATGGAAAATGATGGTGTGGTATACTTGAGGAAATTCTTGGCTTAGGGTTCACTGTAGGCAAAATGTTGATAGCACATTGGAGGTAATTCTTGTCATGACATGGCACATGGGATGGGGACAAAATGGCGACCTGACATACTAGAGGTAATTTTTTACATAAGGGTCACTCAACGTATATGCATGGTTTTGATAGCTATATTCTGGCATGGGGATATTATATGTCATTTTTAGCATAAGGGGCACCCATGATAAAATGCTGGCCCAGGCACAATGAAGGTAGTTTTTGACATATCAGGGCACCCATAGCACATTCTGGAAGAAAAGGGATCAAATCCTGAAACGTCAGGTTTCATTGGCTGGGCACACCACGACTTGAATATTTAATGATTGCCTTTCTGGAGCCTATGGTTTTTTAGCAAATTTATGTGAAAATAGTGCTTTAAAATAAACTACTTGGCTCCATTTTATTCAAAATGTTCTCTGGAGGAGACCGCCTAGACCAACCGTAAAGAGGTCTGTCTCATTCGCTTCACTCGTACTCAATAATTCAGGGCAGGTATTATTGCCCACTACTTTCAAAGATCATGTCAGCATCCTAATATAGGTGTTACGTAAAATAGACATCTGTCTGTGTTGTATTGTCATATTAATCATATAGTTATTATGGAACTTCAACATTGTCAATTATTGCGATGTCCTCAGGGTAAAGGTAAAAATCATTTCATGGGTAAATTGAGGGGTCATAGACCATGGTTAAAGGGTGTGTGATGTCACTTCTACTACCCCTGGCATTTTGGTGACTCGACATCCATGCATCGTGCCAGAATAACAGGAGTTAGTAAACAATTATTTTCCCTCTAGTTAGTTTACCTTTCTTGATACATGTCACTGAACAAATTGTCTATTCGTTTATTTTTGAGCATTTCCATTGTGTTGGCACCGTGTTAAAATACTAATACTGGCATTTTTTGCAAATTAGCCTTTTTCTTTCATAGTTTAGTCAAAAAATATTGCAAAGGTGCCACCAACCCATAGTTTCTGTATTTTTTGCAAATGACTTGCGAGATTCTCAAGAGATAAATCCAATGTTATAGACAAAACGTACTCCGCTCCAAAACGCATTTTAGTGTCATAGATAATGTTAAAAACTTTAAAAGAAATGCTTCTCTTTGTAGGAACCACCTGTTTTGCAATGCAAATTCTCTTACAACTTTGCAAAACATTGAGGACAATACATGTGTACCTGTCTTGACCCACCATCAAATAAAGGCTCACAATTCTGCAATTAACCATCAACAGGACAAGAACTCCTACCTGAAATTCCTCCATCCTCCAAAACTAACATAAGTAATACAATTTAGCCACTGAGTGCTTCCTGCTCAGGCGTGAACACATGTTGAGTTGTATAATTGTCATAACATCAAATCATATCACATCATCTCAATCAAACTTATGAAAGAGAATGCAAACATTTTGACCCTGCCCTTCACTCATCCAATTAACTAGTCCTAATGCAGGAGTAGTCTCAATTGCCCTCAAATCACTGTCACTCATTTTCAAGAATACCAGCACTGAACCAACCATCCTGCTGTAGGAGGCCAAGTCCATTCAGGACATGGCACAGACACAGCCCACCTCAAAATCTAGAACCACACCCTTCAAACCAATGGACTCAGGAATAACTTGGCTTTATTTTCTTCTTGGTGTCAGCGAGGCCTTTACAAAGCTGATCACAAAATCGTATTAAATTGCCTATCATTAACCGAAACAGTGCCCAACTCTTCCATTTCCTTGTTCAGAATGTTCTTAAGTTTCCATTGATCCAAACTGGGGCTCTTTCTCTTACTCTCCCATCAATGCTACTATTTTGCAAGTAATCTTCGATATGCTTTTTCCTCCACCCTCTCCCAGACATATACAATCACTGCCTACACTACTATTTGTACGCTGATAAGACCCAACTATACTAACACATCACGGACAAGCAAAAATGATACATTCCTGTCATTGACTCTGGAAAGGCAAGCAGTATTCTGAAAAAGAATTAGGGCAAAACTGATCTTTTGCCAATCACTGCCAAACACCGATAACATCACTTCAACTCATAACCTGCATTCAACCTGGGATAATCAATTACTACCAGCACCAAAGTACAAAACCTAAAGACTCAAAGTTACTCTCAATTTCCATATCAGCTCTGTGGTTGGCACACCCTACCATGCCCAATACCATACAGGGGCCTTTGCCTTTAGCCAAAAGTAGATGGTGATGCCATCAACTCTAACCTCAACTACACTTTTTCACTCTACTTCATTTTGCCCAGACATCAGAGCTTGCTTCTGAAATTGAGGCACAATGCTGTGGTGTGATGAGCAGGAGAGAAAAACCGTGCTACTCAGTGTTGCTAACATGGAAATAACTACACTGGCCCACATCGCTATCAACATTATTCTTATGAAATTCTTTGTGATTCATTCATACATCTATTTTAATCCGTCCAAATACCTCAACAACAAACTATTTCACTGCATCCCTGGATACTCCCAAAGTTCATGTGACAAACATTATCTCTATGTACCATGAACTCACTGCAGCTCCAAAGACATTAGCTGCTTTGCAGTCAATGGGTCATGAATATGAACCATGCTCCCTAAGTTCATCAGTGACAAAGCCAAAAATCCAGAGTTCAAAAATAAACTCCAAATGGTGGCAGGGTGGCTCAGCGAATTGAATGCTTGTCACTGACAAAATGAGGTGCTGTGGGGGGTTGTTAGAAACAGGGTTTCTGGTTGGCAGAGGTATGCACCCTGTCCAAGCAGGAACCACCACTCTAGTCAGGGTAAGCTAGATACGCACTAAAAGATAATCTGTGCTCACCTTTTGTAAGCTTGGCACAGAGCAGTCAGGCGCATCCAAAGAGGCAATGTGGAAAGTATTTGTGCAACACACACACAGTAACACAATGAAAACACCACAAAAGTACTCCACACACGGTTAGAATAATGAATACTAATTGTATAAATAACATAAGGCCAAAATGACAAAAATCAAATAGGTAGAACCGGAGTTATGAATTTTGTGAGATTAAATCAAAATGTAGTGCTTAGAGTCTTAAAGCGCCATTCTGGGATATCTGGTCATGTCAGGGAGAAAGTGTGCCTGACTGGCTAAATACATATAGAGCACACTCTGCCTGTATGCGTCACTGGAGCTCCGGTACAGCAGTTTAAATCAGTCTACCCTGAGATGTGTACACAGATGCCAAGTGACCGAGGGACTGATTTAGAGTTTGTCAGGTGGCTTATTCTGTCACAAACGTGACGGATGTCCCCTCCGCCTTATTATAAGTGCAATAGGATGTAATACACTTAAGGTGGATGAGATACCTGTCATGTTTGTGGTGTAGTAACCGATCTGTCAAGCACTAAACCAGGCCCTAGGTGTCATGTTTGACACAGTTAAGTCAGTGATTTTTTAACAACATTGCACTTAAGTGCTTTTAGCTAAAAAGCAGGGACTGGAAAATTGTTGCACATGAGGTAGGGCAGCTTAGCAAATATGTGTATTTTAAATTCTTGCAGCTGGCTTTTATCAGTTCTGAAAGCTAAAAGAATTCCCTGCAGCATTCAAAATAAATGACATCTGTTTACAGTTTCTGGAGCTGGGCATCCTTTGCACAGCAGGATTTATTCTGAAAACAAAAGTGGTCTGCATAACTCCACGGCCTGAGGTATGGTGGCTGAATGGAAATACAAGTATTAACAAATAGATGCAAAAGATGCAAATTCATAAACCTGTTGGCAAGGGGAGATCGTTGCCAGCTTGAAGCAGTAGCAATTCTCATTGCTCGCTCATCCACACTTGTGGAGAGCTGACCCTGTCAATGAGAGGCAGGGCAGCACACTGCTGTCGCTTTTCTCACACAGCCCAGCCTATGAGCCAGGAGAAGTCAGGCAGGAGCTGCTTGAGAAGGCTCAGTAGTCACCATGGCAGATCAGCTAATGCCTGCAATAGACTGCTTTTATAACTTGGAGGGAGATATAAACATGTGTAAAATGCCATGGGCTAACACCAAAATGGGACACATACCCTTCGAGCGAATGCTGGAAGGGGGCTCGTTCAAATAAGCCATGGCGTGAAGACACTATCTATATGCTCTATGTTGTGGTGATATAAACTCTGGGAAACATGAAGGCTCTTTTTCACATTCCAATGCCTAACTCTGGACCTTTGCATTCAACTCAATTCCCCTTTTTGATAAAATACAAGTTGCCATCCAACAGGTGATAACAGAGCCTTTATTGAGGAATGCATGAAACTTGCAAATGACGAAACAACACAAAGTGATATTTCTGGGAGGCTTTAATCTTCACTAGCGATACCAAAGGGGATGATGGACGGAGCGTTAGAGCAAATCAAACACTCACCCCCAGTCAACTGATCTGGGTTTAATCCATCATCATTCTTTAGCTCACTCCACCACCCCAGTTCAGACATGGCCATATGCAAATCAGTCTGACCCTGTGCCTCATGGGAACAGTCCAGCCCGAACTGCCAAGCCATGTCTTCCCTGGACCGGAAACAAGCATCCGGGGACCGGTTTCGGGTTCAAAACCCTCATCAGCCAGGCTATCTTGAATCCAGTGGCAAAGTGAGCAAGGGACCCACGTCTGGGCATACCCTGCCAACTTAGGGCGAACAAAGTGATACCAAAGGGGATGATGGACGGAGCGTTAGAGCAAATCAAACACTCACCCTCAGTCAACTGATCTGGGTTTAATCCATCATCATTCTTTAGCTCACTCCACCACCCCAGTTCAGACATGGCCATATGCAAATCAGTCTGACTCTGTGCCTCATGGGAACAGTCCAGCCCGAACTGCCAAGCCATGTCTTCCCTGGACCGGAAACAAACATCCTGGGACCGGTTTCGGGTTCAAAACCCTCATCAGCCAGGCTATCTTGAATCCAGTGTCAAAGTGAGCAAGGGACCCACGTCTGGGCATACCCTGCCAACTTAGGGCGAACAAAGCGATTCCCAGGATGCTTGTTTCCGGTCCAGGGAAGACATGGCTTGGCAGTTCGGGCTGGACTGTTCCCATGAGGCACAGGGTCAGGCTGATTTGCATATGGCCATGTCTGAACTGGGGTGGTGGAGTGAGCTAAAGAATGATGATGGATTAAACCCAGATCAGTTGACTGGGGGTGAGTGTTTGATTTGCTCTAGCGCTCCGTCCATCATCCCCTTTGGTATCGCTTTGTTCGCCCTAAGTTGGCAGGGTATGCCCAGACGTGGGTCCCTTGCTCACTTTGCCACTGGATTCAAGATAGCTTGGCTGATGAGGGTTTTTAACCCGAAACCGGTCCCAGGATGCTTGTTTCTGGTCCAGGTAAGACATGGCTTGGCAGTTTGGGCTGGACTGTTCCCATGAGGCACAGGGTCAGACTGATTTGCATATGGCCATGTCTGAACTGGGGTGGTGGAGTGAGCTAAAGAATGATGATGGATTAAACCCAGATCAGTTGACTGGGGGTGAGTGTTTGATTTGCTCTAGCGCTCCGTCCATCATCCCCTTTGGTATCGCTTTGTTCGCCCTAAGTTGGCAGGGTATGCCCAGACGTGGGTCCCTTGCTCACTTTGCCACTGGATTCAAGATAGCCTGGCTGATGAGGGTTTTTAACCCGATACCGGTCCCAGGATGCTTGTTTCCGGTCCAGGGAAGACATGGCTTGGCAGTTCGGGCTGGACTGTTCCCATGAGGCACAGGGTCAGACTGATTTGCATATGGCCATGTCTGAACTGGGGTGGTGGAGTGAGCCAAAGAATGATGATGGATTAAACCCAGATCAGTTGACTGGGGGTGAGTGTTTGATTTGCTCTAGCGCTCCGTCCATCATCCCCTTTGGTATCGCTTTGTTCGCCCTAAGTTGGCAGGGTATGCCCAGACGTGGGTCCTTTGCTCACTTTGCCACTGGATTCAAGATAGCCTGGCTGATGAGGGTTTTTAACCCGAAACCGGTCCCAGGATGCTTGTTTCCGGTCCAGGGAAGACATGGCTTGGCAGTTCGGGCTGGACTGTTCCCATGAGGCACAGGGTCAGACTGATTTGCATATGGCCATGTCTGAACTGGGGTGGTGGAGTGAGCTAAAGAATGATGATGGATTAAACCCAGATCAGTTGACTGGGGGTGAGTGTTTGATTTGCTCTAGCGCTCCGTCCATCATCCCCTTTGGTATCGCTTTGTTCGCCCTAAGTTGGCAGGGTATGCCCAGACGTGGGTCCCTTGCTCACTTTGCCACTGGATTCAAGATAGCCTGGCTGATGAGGGTTTTTAACCCGAAACCGGTCCCAGGATGCTTGTTTCCGGTCCAGGGAAGACATGGCTTGGCAGTTCGGGCTGGACTGTTCCCATGAGGCACAGGGTCAGACTGATTTGCATATGGCCATGTCTGAACTGGGGTGGTGGAGTGAGCTAAAGAATGATGATGGATTAAACCCAGATCAGTTGACTGGGGGTGAGTGTTTGATTTGCTCTAGCGCTCCGTCCATCATCCCCTTTGGTATCGCTTTGTTCGCCCTAAGTTGGCAGGGTATGCCCAGACGTGGGTCCCTTGCTCACTTTGCCACTGGATTCAAGATAGCCTGGCTGATGAGGGTTTTTAACCCGAAACCGGTCCCAGGATGCTTGTTTCCGGTCCAGGGAAGACATGGCTTGGCAGTTCGGGCTGGACTGTTCCCATGAGGCACAGGGTCAGACTGATTTGCATATGGCCATGTCTGAACTGGGGTGGTGGAGTGAGCTAAAGAATGATGATGGATTAAACCCAGATCAGTTGACTGGGGGTGAGTGTTTGATTTGCTCTAGCGCTCCGTCCATCATCCCCTTTGGTATCGCTTTGTTCGCCCTATGTTGGCAGGGTATGCCCAGACGTGGGTCCCTTGCTCACTTTGCCACTGGATTCAAGATAGCCTGGCTGATGAGGGTTTTTAACCCGAAACCGGTCCCAGGATGCTTGTTTCCGGTCCAGGGAAGACATGGCTTGGCAGTTCGGGCTGGACTGTTCCCATGAGGCACAGGGTCAGACTGATTTGCATATGGCCATGTCTGAACTGGGGTGGTGGAGTGAGCTAAAGAATGATGATGGATTAAACCCAGATCAGTTGACTGGGGGTGAGTGTTTGATTTGCTCTAGCGCTCCGTCCATCATCCCCTTTGGTATCGCTTTGCTCGCCCTAAGTTGGCAGGGTATGCCCAGACGTGGGTCCCTTGCTCACTTTGCCACTGGATTCAAGATAGCCTGGCTGATGAGGGTTTTTAACCCGAAACCGGTCCCAGGATGCTTGTTTCCGGTCCAGGGAAGACATGGCTTGGCAGTTCGGGCTGGACTGTTCCCATGAGGCCCAGGGTCAGACTGATTTGCATATGGCCATGTCTGAACTGGGGTGGTGGAGTGAGCTAAAGAATGATGATGGATTAAACCCAGATCAGTTGACTGGGGGTGAGTGTTTGATTTGCTCTAGCGCTTCGTCCATCATCCCCTTTGGTATCGCTTTGTTCGCCCTAAGTTGGCAGGGTATGCCCAGACGTGGGTCCCTTGCTCACTTTGCCACTGGATTCAAGATAGCCAAGCTGATGAGGGTTTTTAACTCGAAACCGGTCCCAGGATGCTTGTTTCCGGTCCAGGGAAGACATGGCTTGGCAGTTCGGGCTGGACTGTTCCCATGAGGCACAGGGTCAGACTGATTTGCATATGGCCATGTCTGAACTGGGGTGGTGGAGTGAGCTAAAGAATGATGATGGATTAAACCCAGATCAGTTGACTGGGGGTGAGTGTTTGATTTACTCTAGCGCTCCGTCCATCATCCCCTTTGGTATCGCTTTGTTCGCCCTAAGTTGGCAGGGTATGCCCAGACGTGGGTCCCTTGCTCACTTTGCCACTGGATTCAAGATAGCCTGGCTGATGAGGGTTTTTAACCCGAAACCGGTCCCAGGATGCTTGTTTCCGGTCCAGGGAAGACATGGCTTGGCAGTTCGGGCTGGACTGTTCCCATGAGGCACAGGGTCAGACTGATTTGCATAATGCCATGTCTGAACTGGGGTGGTGGAGTGAGCTAAAGAATGATGATGGATTAAACCCAGATCAGTTGACTGGGGGTGAGTGTTTGATTTGCTCTAGCGCTCCGTCCATCATCCCCTTTGGTATCGCTTTAATCTTCACTAGGGCATCACATACAACTCTGAAGCTAACCAGTTCACCTCCTTCATTCCAGCATTGATCTGATCTAACATAACCTAAAACCAACACACAGAAAGCTACCAAACTCAACTTAATAATCTCCAAAGACATGTTCTTAGTGAATGAACCCATCCCAGTAGACTAGTCCCATCATTTCCTTATTCCCTTCTCTTTATGACTTTCTCTTACTATGACAGTGAGCCAACCAAAAAGAGGGACTACCTGGTTTAGAGGCACCAAGAACAATGGCATCATTATACTTAGCAACACTATACTAATTGTACTACCATCAGCCCCATCACAAATGTCAAGGACTCGATTGCCCACAGTCTTGACTGTGTTTCAGATCCGCTTAATGAATTAGCTCCACTCCAAAGCAAAATGAAAAGACCCAAACCATCAGATCCATGGTTTAACAAGGCCTTATATGAGGAAAGAAAAGCCTTGAGAATACTAAAGAAGAAATACTAAAAAAGAAATGGAGACAGTCGCCCTTGACCACTAACCTCATGTGTTTCCAAAACGCAAGATCCCTGAACAAAAGACAAATCTTTTATGAGAAATCAAATCACTTTAGATCCCTTCTTGACTCAGTCTAGAGCCACCTTAACAACTCTTTGATCCGGTCAAAACTGCTAACAGCCTCTATATGTCTCCGTCTAGCAACTTTGATGACCCACCAATGAAAGCAGAGGAGTTTGTACAGTTCTTTGATTTGGACAACACTTGTCTTCGGATTCTTCTTGACCTATCAGCAGTGTTCAACACAGTCAACCACCTTAGGTTCCTTGACACACTCAAAAATCAAATGGAATTAATGATGTGGTCCTTAAGTGGTTTAAATCATTCCTCATGGGCAGGTCACAGAGGATAACAATTTATGTTTGTCTCTCGGCACCAATGGCTGTTGATCAAGGGGTACCTCAGGGATTTAGCCGTGCTCCGACCTTATTCAACTTGTATATCGAGCCACTTAGCATGGCTATTATCAATATGCAAATGACACCCAACTGTATTTAAAGGTCTCATTGACAAACGACATCTCGCACCTCACCATCACTCTAAACTCCACTCAAGGATTGACGACTTCTCATAATTTAAAACTGAACCCTTCAAAAACTGAATTCCTCCACTTCTCTTCATCAAAATCACCACTTCAATACAATGCTGGATACAACCCTGGATGGACACACTTAACATCCTTAACAGTAAACCACTATTGTTGACATGGCAAAATCCCTAGGAGTCATCCTAGACAAAAGGCTCGACTTACATTCCCAAGTCAGCATCATGGCCAGAAACACGTGATATCGCCTGCGTCTTCTCTGGAGAATCCGCTGCTGCATTCGACAGCAAGATCTGAAATCTTTTGTTCAAACACTGGTGCTCTCCAGACTCGACTATTGTAACTCTCTCTTGACTGGTCTCCCCAAAACCAATTTCACGCCCCCGAAATCAATCCTACAATCTGCAGCATGATTCGTCTATAGGGCCAAAAGGAATGATCGAATCTCACCTTGGCAGTTACTCTCCGCTAGCTGCCCATTGAAGCCGGGACTACATACAAGACTGCTTGCATCACCAATAAGGCCCTATAGACATGCATTCCCCATTACCTGGCAAACAAACTCAAGCTATCAGGAGGCTCCATACCAGGGTCTTCCAACAGATTCATCACGAGCTACCAGTACCTCACAGGCTGCCACTGAGTAACTCACACATGACAAATGCCTGTCAGCATACTTGAGAATATACAGCTGCCCACATGATAAGGCAGTTATTTACAAAACTGTGCCCATTTCTGTGAGGGCTTCAAATCTGACGGTGCAGGATGATGCAACCTACCTTCTTCTGAAAAATAACTTTCTTTACTTCTTTTCTCCTTTCTTTCTTGCATCTTCTTCCTTCTCTTTTTCTTTTCTGTGCTTTCATGTCTTTCTTTCCGATCTTGATTTCTTTTATCCCCTTTCTTGCTTTGCCTCTTTCTCTCTCCTTTATCGCTTTCTTCCTATCTTTTTACACTACATCTTTCTTTCCCTGTTTCTTTCTTTTTCCCTCCTTTTTTGAATACATTATTTTTCAGTTTCTTTCTCTTTTTTCTTGTTTTTATTTTTCTCTACCTTTTTCTTTCTTCTCATGCTGACCTCGACTTTACTTCTTTTTCTCAATATTCTTCTTCTTTCTTTTAACTTTTTTGCTTTCTCCTTCTCTTTCCTCCTTTTTGTCTGCTTCTTTCTTTTTTCTCTCATGGTTTCTTCATCTTTCTTTCTCTCAATTCTTTCCTTTGTTCCTCCCTTTTTTCTTTTTCCTTTCCTCCTCGCTTTCTTCATTTCTGTCCTTCTCTTACTTGTTTCTTTTGCCCTATCTATTTCTTTCTCCACTTCTTTCTTCCTTTGCTTCTTTTGCTTTTTTCTCTTTTTTTCCTTCTTTCCCTCCTTTATTTCAGTCTTACCTTCTTTCTCTGGCTCCATCTTTCCTCCTGTAATTTTCTCTCTCTTTCTTGTTGTATTTTGTTATTGTACTTTTTCTTCTTTCTTCCTCCTCTACTGACCTTTTCTCCATATCTCTTCTTCTTTCTGTTTCTGTCTTATTTTCTTTGTTCTTCTACTATTTCTTTCCCTGGCTTTCTCTCATTTTTTCTTTCCGTACTTTCCATCATTTTTTAGCTCTCTTTTTCTTTCTCTTGCTATCCTTCTTTTCTTTCTGTCATGCTCTTCCTTCTTTGTTTAGCTTCTTCCTTTGTCATTCTTTCTGTCTTTCTCTCCTTTCATAATTTCATTTCACCGCTTCTTTTTTTTACTTCCTCTTATTTTCATCTTAGTGTCTCTCTTACTTCTTTCATCTTTTTTCCTTCTTTTTCTCCTTTCTGTTTATTTTTCCTCATTCTTCCTCTCCTTTCTATTGTTTTTTGTTTCTCTGCTTCTTTCCTTTTTTCCTCTTGTCTTTTTTCTGGTTCTGTCATTCTTTCTTTTCTGTCTTTCTCTTTCCTCTTCTCTCCTCCTACCCGTTTTTACTCAAGTTCTGTCTCTCTTTCGCTTTCCCCCATTCACTTTCTCAAGAGCAAAGGGACAAAACTGATCCATAGAGACCCCAGATGAAAACCTTTTGCAACACAGCTCCTGTGCCATTAATTATGTCTGTTTCCTGTAGCAGGACTGGGGTACTCTATGGGCAGTGTTTAATTTATTTGGCCTCTGTGTAGATTTATCGACTCCCTTGTTAGGCAGTAGCTACCAATGGTTTTCAATGATCAGGAGTAGCTCTTACTATAGCAAAGGTTGGAGACCTTCAAAAATAAACGATTTATGGAACAATCCTTCTCAGGTAACGCAAGCAGAATATGGAACTCATTACCTTTGAACCTTCGTACCACCAACTCACTGGCAATCTTCAAAACGGAACTGAAAGCCCTTCTCCTTCAAAGACATTTTAGCTGTAGACACCATAACTAATCCTCTCCAGTGGGTGCATGTTCTCTCACCTATATGGATTAGAACTACACTACTGTTTTCATTACATACTACCGGAAAAATGGCACCAGCCAACAACCTAGTCATTGCTGCAACTCATATTACCTACATCTCGAATCCTTTCTGTAATGATTCGCTATTTTGTCATTCTTGACCTTATGTAGCGATCCATGCCTATTGTAAACTGCTATTTTGTAACCTTGGACCTTAAGTAACTATACATGTAATGATCTATGTCTATTGTAATGTGCTCTAGCACCTTTGTATAATGTTTGTGCTATATAAAAATGCATAAAGAAATAAATAATTATCTAAAGCAGGGATACTCAAAGTACAGCCCGGGGGCCGCATGGTGCCCCTCCTGACCTCTAATTACGGCACCCTCGTGAACAGCAGCACTGGTCTGCTGTTCACTTGACAGAGCAGGAACATTCAGAAAGCTGTGAAACAAATGGGCATACTTTATTTACACGTTAACTAAAGTAACAGTATAAAAGAACAGAAGGTGTCCTAGACAACTTATCTTTAGGAGCACCTTTAGTTTTGAAGACATCTTGCACTAAACATGTTAAAACATAATAAACTCTCTGCAAGCTTTAAAAAAGTGTATTTTATTAACATGCATGAGTGTTTTACCTTACTAAATTAGATTATATCACTACATCGAGAGGCATTTATTAGCAGTGATAGTTTTCAAACATGACCTTAGAAACATTCATGCTGCCCTCATTCTGAAAACAATGCCATTAGTGAACCGAGAGGCAAGTCATTTGTCAGGGACACCTTGGGGCCGATTCTGATGCGGGTTGGAAAAGCTTCCCGACCGAGGGCCTGATTCTGATGCGGTTAGGAAGGCCTCCTAACGGCATTTGCTCCTTCCAAATCGGATCGGGAACGTGTCTTCCCGACCGAGGGCCCAATTCTGATGCGGTTAGGAACAAATGTTCCCATTGAAGTCAATGGGAGTTCAACCAAATCGTATCTGGAAGCATCCGGATGCATCCTACTCCGCCGGTCGGACTTTCCCGATCCGAGTGGGTCGGACACCATTTCCCAACCGATTCGGTCGGGAAGCTTTTCCAACCCGCATCAGAATCGGCCCCTATGTGTGTTGATCAGAATTGTTATATAATTGGAACAACAATATAGTTTACTAAATACAACACAAAATAAGGTTTTGTGCAGCACACATCCTGAGCTTGTATATTTTAAGGGGTTCTCACATGTAGTGATAAAGAAAAAGGAGCCAAAGTGAAATTAACCTATTGCCTAGTATCACACAATTTCGTCAAGTGGGGAAGCCAGGACAGACACTTAGGGGCATATTATCAAGAAACGGCGTTAAAATTATCGCCGCTTTAGCGGCAGGAAACTGCCGCTAAAGCGGCGATAATGGGCTTGATAATATGCCCTGGAGAATTCCAATAGAAGTCCATGTTCTGGTGTCAACATGGGCTTCTATTGGAATTCTCCAGGGCATATTATCAAGCCCATTATCGCCGCTTTAGCGGCAGTTTTCTGCCGCCAAAGCGGCGATAATTTTAACGCCGTTCTTGATAATATGCCCCCAGGTTTTCTCGTTTCACATTTTGCAATTCAGCCACCAGATGAGCATCTCTTTCCTTCTCACGTTTTACATTAGAAGTTAATTCTTTGACTTTAATTCTTGGAGCATGAGAACAGAACATTGGTGGCTGACAGAATTCACATGAAGGCTCGGCTTGTTGTCCACACCATGCACCTGCTTCACGTCCCCTTACGCCCACCTTTCATCGCCCGACCCTCGCATTGCAAGCATTGGTGCCCCCAGGCATGCCACAGACAGTACTTTGCGGCCCCCCGGCAAAGGTTTGCGAGTACCCATAATCTAAAGGTAGTTGTTAAGGCTTAGCACAGGGGGGAAAAAGGCCTAGCAGCGAAGGGGTTAACAGAGCTAAAACATAAACCATTGAGAACAACATGTTCATGCCTTTTCACTGGAAGTGTGGTTCATTCTACTAGGCGCCTTTCATGTCAGCTACACAGAGGGCTGCAGCACTGTAGTGCGCTTCACTACCCGTTTTAGATGGTAAGCGTCCTTTCTCGTAAACAACACAAAAGCAGTGCAGAGCACGCCTGGATTCCCGCCACTGGCCAATTCTTTGACAAACTGTTGGCATCCAGGCCATTAACTGAGGAAACCTATCACTTCCCTCAGGCTTCTCCTCCCACTTCCCCATCACTGCACACCAGTCTTCCCAAACACATACTGAAGCTGCTTTCAGGCACCAGATAAAAGGGCATTGTAGATAAGCACCACTGCTCACAATGCACAATTTATGGGGTGATAAAATGTAACAGATTGCAAAGCATGGCAAGGGGGCGGGTGGAAGGAGGGGTCAAGTAGGTCACTCGACCGTGCAGAAGAACTCTCTGTCAACACAATGGGAGCTGGCTATAAAAAAAGAAATCAGCTACTCGTTTAATACGAACACACCAAATAATTTGCTGTGTATAAAAATACAGAACAGAAAAAACAAAATTATTCCCAACAATTGCAAAACCACAAACTTCATCGCAAAAGTTGTAGGGAGATAACTTGACAGGTGAGGACAGCTATGCACAATATCGATTCCACTTGGTCTCCTGCCTTGCCCTGGCTTTCTGAATGATGTTTCTAGTATAAACGTAACAATCTCTTTTGTAAAGTGCTTGCTAACTGCCGAGGAGCTTTTTTTTATCAACCTCGGAAAGAGGAAAGGCCGTGTGGACCCACTAGTATTCATAGCTGGGACCCCACTGTTATATAAAGGCAATGTGACCAATAGTTCTCTGAGCCACCAGACTGGCTTCAGTATCTCCCTATTTGTTACTGCAGGCAGTAGTTTGGACTATTGTCCAATGGCAAAAGTGCAGCAGTTTGTCATCTGCATAGGGTTGCCACCTTGTGGGATCTAGTATCCTGAGATCAATAAATAACAGGATCCGGACAAAAGATTACCTGTGCAAGCGGGGATGGAACAACAGGTCACTGAAGTCAATAAGGGGATGAAACTACCGTCGAGTTTGGCGGAAGGGATACTCTGTCACAAACGTGACGGATATCCCGTCCGCCATATTACGAGTTCCATAGGATAGAATGGAACTCATAATACGGCGAATGAGATACTCATTACGTTTGTGAAGGAGTCACCCAGTCCGCCAAGATCGTAATCAGGCCCTTAGACTTAAATAGTTTATGAAGGATTCAAACCGTTTGTGAGATCTTTAAGAAACATACATCTGCCTTCAGTTTGTCTAGTACAGCTCAGGGTTGACACAGTTGAAGTCAACAGAGAAAAAATGGAGTAGGAAACTGTAACCATATCTTCGATCATAATATTTTGACTTATATCAGTGATACGTCCCATATGCTGGCCAGAAATCAAATTGCCCATCTTTGAGGAGTCTGTCTACTTTAGATGGCTTTTTTTCTTGATGAGCACATTGAGGCTCTTGTTGGGATATCATGGTTTTGGGTGTCTGCGACTGTGCCTTTTAAGTTGTTTTTTACTTTTGTACAATTGAGAAAAGGAAGAATTCACATTCATCTCCTGTGGATTGTGCAGAGGGGTGAGCACTTTTTGACAGCTCGATGACATACTTTATGAAGGGATGAGCTTGGCCTTATTTCAATGACTCTTCTCATTGGTGCATTGTGGCGAAGGTTTCGCTGGAAGACTAGGCATAAGCAGTCAAATGATGAGCAGGAGCTGAGGCGGGCTTTATGGTAAGTCTATGTTGGGTCCATGCTTTGCAAATGTTGTGGTAGCTGCGGTCGCGAAAGATATCACCTGAGGTTGTAGTCCCTAGGGATAGTATATTTACTTCTGTGAAATATGAGATGAGGTAGTGGAATGTTTCATCCAAGAAGTTATTTCTGGTCAGGTGGTCTGTGGGTTAGAAGCCTTTTAATTCAGATATGCTTGGAAGGATGGCAATGAATAAACATCGTTGTCAGTAGAGCGCCCCTTCTAAAAGGGCTCAGCAAGGCTTTAGCCCTAGGGTAAAGGGAGGAGAGGTTGGCATGTTCCAGCTAGATCACGCCCCCACATGGGCTGCGTTTTTAAATAAACTGCACTGGTCTCCAAGTGAGTACAATATGGCAGCTGTTCTACACTGGAAAGCAAACATATACAATAATCAAATGTCTTCATATATTTGAAAATGTGGTGCAAAAACCAGTAAACTTTTCCCGCTCGGTCATGAGAGTTTGAGGTAACTGAACATGGAGGATCATGCTGCACACATACCTGAATCCTGCTGCTCTACGGAGTCATAACCATCTCCGTTTCCACCTGCTCATAGTGCCTTCGTCAAACAAGCAGCCTGGACCTCAATGCTTTGTTAGAGGAGAGACCTTGGAGACTACATTGTTCCCCACTTTTACCCTTTACTATCTTTGCTTTTGTTTTTAGGATGTCTATGGGGTCATCAAGGGATGATAAATGAATGAATAACAAGCAGTTTTCTCATTACCTCCTATCTGACATAACCATAACCACAGTAGTTATACTATTCTGTTATTTCTACGGCCTGCTCCCCAAAGCACTTTATAAAATACATCCTTGTATGTCAGTTTTATCACCCACTTGAAAGTGTACTTATTTTATCAACCACTAAAGAATGAAAGGCATGGTCTGCCCTGCCTGCCAGTATCTGAACATGGAAGTATCAGCACGGGGCTCCTAAGAAAGTTTTGAGTCCCTGCTCTTGTGGTCATTTTCACATTTGTTTTTAGAAATTAAGCACTGGTTTTACTGCCTCATAGTTTTCCACTGACCACATGACACCCACCTTGGTGTAGTACAGAATCATTCAATACCTGCCATGCGCCTAAAATGCAGGATCCCTATAACGTAACCTCAAACACGGTTACAGAGGTGGAATGAGGCTAGCAGATGAGGGTGTCCCAGAGAGGAGGTATAGTAAGCCCATAAGTGCAGACTGATGCCTGGATCAAGAACTCAGGGGCATATTTATGACCCGGTTTGCATTGCATTTGCACCGCCACGCAACATGGTACATGCACGGTGCAAACCTTACATGCGATTTACGATGCCACGCAAGACCACTTTGCGTAGCCCTGAGCGGCTCCATAGATCTGGAGTAAAGCAACACAGTGCAAATTGCTGCGTTGCCTTACTCCGTCCTGAGATGGCGGCCCCTGGGCATTGCGTGGGTGTTTCCACGCAACTCCCATGGTTTTTGAATCATTCCCAGATTTATTAGAACTGGTAAACGTGGCAATGCTCCAAAAAGATACGCCTTTCCGGGAGAGGCGTAACAAGGAGAAATATCTTTATTTCTGCTCAGTACTTCCTCTTTCTATGTGTGCTGCATAATGCTGCACACATAGAAAGAGGATTTTGCCTCTCAGGATTGTTTTCGTGCAAGAAGGTATCCCTTCCTGCACAAATCAGTCCTGCGTGCAACACAGGCACCATTGCACCCTAGTGCAAGGGTGCCTGCATTGTTGCTAGGCAGCCAAAACGGTGCCAGCGCAGGGACAAGGACAGGAATGCTCCTTATTGCCTTAAATACGGCGCCTTCCTGCCCTCTCCCTGTCATGCAGTGTAGCGCAGCAAGATAACTTGCTGCGCTGCACTGCATGGCAAGCTTGTAAATCTACCCCCCCCCCCAGTGTTTCAGGGGAGCAGCTCTGCAACCACTTGCATTACTGGAGGACATTCTGAATGAGACCACCGTCCGAAGTTTTTAAACAAAATCCTCAAATGGCTATGCCATATTGGGGAAACATATAGGTATGTTCAAGGGTTTATGAAGTATTCTCTTTGCATTATAATTAAAAGCCAAGCATTCCATCAGGCAGTGGCGCTGCGTGCTGGCTCTCGGTTCCAGGGTTTGCAGCACACAGCGCTCAGTGTCCAGCAGGCACCGCTTCACCAGGGGCCGGCTATAAACTTGGAAAGGAAAATGTTTTTGTGGAAGTGCAGTTTTTAGGCTGTCCTTTTCCCTTTTCCTTTTATAAGGGTTAAACAAACGACCTTTGCTTGGAACCCCTGCCGTCCAGGAAGGCCGTTAAAAATGGATTTTGTTTTTACTATTTTAGTGAAGCTGGCTTGGATTGTGGATAAAAACAACTGGCCTTTCAACTCGAGATTCCAGTCAGACCACAAGCAGATGCGACGCGGGGCCTGAGAATGGCCCATGTAATTCAGACTCAGGCCCTCAAATAGACTGGGGGGCTACATCGAGGCGAATACCGCATTGCAATACACCTGGAGCAGCGTTTTCAATGCACAAATAGGGAACAGCAAGATGCAATTATGTTTACCACAAGTTGTATGCATTTATGCGCAGAAAAGTTACCACTATCTTCACTTTACTGATAAATAAAAAATTTCCACTGATGGAATGTAGTGCTGAAACGTTTCAGTAGTACAGTAACACCACAATAAATAAACATATTGTGTTAAATGGGCAGTACGCCTATTACCAGACATTGAAAATGGTTTCAAGGCATTCTAAGTGAAGAGGAGCCCAGAGGAAGTCTTTCTTTGGCATAGGGGTGTTCCAGTACATTAACTGTAAAGAACCAATATCGGATCAAGGAATAGAGACTTGAAATGGTTTAGGTCAGAGCATGATCAATCATGAGGGCGAAGGAGTTGCCAACCAACCCCCATTTTGATAAGATCCAATGGTGTTCAGCAAAGTCTGTATCACCATTTAAAGTGCATCTCTGTTTACCATTAGCTGAAAGGCAGAGACTGTTTGGCCTCTAAGGGAATCTGGAGAAATGTCTTAAAAACATTGTCTCTTCTGGGTAGAAGTAGCAGCAAACAGGCACCCTGTTCTGCTTCAGACCAGTTTAGTTTCTATATTTGTATCTATTGATCTTGAACACCACACGGCTGGTACTGCGGAGCAACCAACATCAGTTTGGGCTGTAGAAGTACGAAATTGGCATTTTGTAACTGAGTGTCTTACTACTAAAATGAAACAGGAGCACTGGATGATAGAAATTCTTTTGCAGATTTGCACAGAGATTACTTGCACAAGTGAAGAGTGGCATTATCTGGTGACATGAATCAACCTTCTTGAATTTTACCTTATGGTATCAGACCCAATGGTTTCTTCTCATAGAAGAGTTCATGAAGAGTTCCTGAAGAGCCTCGTGGTAGCAGGGATACTTCCAGTTAGTACTTGAGTAGCAACTGAGGCACCCAGAACTGGTGTTGCAGGAGCAATCATTCACCAAACTGGCACAATTCTGCTTAGGTTGTGCACTGCCTGAGTGCCAGAAAGGCTAGTCCAAGACACTCCCTAAGTCATAACCTGCTGCTTACTACAGATGATCTCTGACCATTACCTGGCAGCACTGTCAGTGCGGCTGGCTGCACACTCTTCTGAGTAATCCATATCCATTCTCTTAGTCTGTATCTAATAACCGTAATGTGCATACGGTTGTAGGATGAAATATCAATCACAAACATCATGTGGAAAAAATATTGACTTTACATATTTATAACAGAAAGTACACAAGAATCATGGGAAAAAATATTGTGGTCCAAAATATTGATTTTCTAAAAGTAATTATATAGATTTATTTGCAATTAACAGTAATATATTTTAAAATAAAAGCTAAATTACGTTTTATAAAAATTGATATATTAAAAAAATTGTATATCATATAAGTAACAGCTAAACATGAATTTATTAACTTCAATGCTTAAACACATATAAAGTTCGAAACACATGTATAAATAAATAAAATACATTTAGGGGCCAATTACGATGCGGTTCGTGACAGTCGGAGCCTTCCGAACTGCATTGTAATGTGCCTGTCGGATTCCTTTCCGACAGCCTCATTTCGATGGCGGCTGTGGGAAAGGAATCCGCCCGGTCATTCCGGCTGGCTTCCGATGGGCTTGGAGAGCCCGTCCACCAGTCGGAACGCAGCAAGTAATCTCAAGGGGGGCCTTTCCGCCCTTGAGATTACGATGACAGTTTCCGACATGGTTTCCATGCCGGTCTGCCCAACATGGAAACCTTGTCAGAAAGCGTGTTTGGGGACCCCCAGCAGGGCCCTCTTGGGTGCACGGCCTCCAGTTGGAGTGCCCCCCTGTTGTCCCCTGCACCTTGTGGCTGGCACCTTGAGGTGCCTGCCACGGGGTACAGGGATGAACCGCATCTCCCATTTTACTATGGGTGCATGCATTACAGCCGGTTGACGGCCAGAATGCATACTCCCATAGTAAAATATAGGAATGTGACCGAACAGTGTTCGGTCGCATCCTAATGGGGCAATCGGGACCGCCGACCGTGTGTCGGTGGGTCCCATGACCGATGCGGTGTTGGGCAGAAGTGATTCCGCCCGACATCGTAATGACCCCCTCAATATTAAAGTATAAATTATAATACAAATATTGTACACATAAATATTTTTAAATAAAATATATAGTAATTGTCATTTGTATTAAAAAATTTCATATGGGGCACATTGTGGTCCTTAGCAAGGCAACATCAGCACTTGTCTTCTTTATTCAATCCTCCTAGATTTTTTTTACAACTAATCAACCTGTTAAAACCACCGTGTTTAGTTCATAGAACGTCTTCATGGCAAGGAACATGTCCTAAAAGACTAAGGGGCCGATTCCGATCTCGGCCGGTAGGGCTCCGAATCGGATTCGGCTTTACCGGATCCGATTCGGAGCCCTATTTCCCGACCGAATCGTACGTGCGTCCGGGCGAGCGAGTACGATGCGTGCGCTCGCAAAATCTCCGACCGACTCGTTCGCAGGACCCGACCGCTCAGACCGACTCGCACGGGGACGACTCGTACCGCGCAATGGAGACGTTCCCCGGCCGGGTAAGTACGATGCGCACCTCGACCGCTCCGACCGACTCGCGCAGTCCGGCTCCAAGGAGCTGTCGGAGCCGCACTTTGGGGGTCCGTGTCGGACCCCCCTGGAAGCGTAGGCACGCGAGTCGCACACAGGGGGGACCCATGGGTCCCCCCTACACGTGCATGTGCGGCGCAACCCGCATCGACGCAAACACGCTGTAGGGGGCGCCCCTGTTCGCGTCGTGCCCATTAAGTCAATGGGAGCCCGTGTACGCGTAGTACGACTGGCTCCCATTGACTTCAATGGGAATCCGACCAAATCGAGTCCGATGGCATACGTGCGCATCGTACTCGTTCGGTCGGGCTGCCAGGGTCCAATTCGGTTGGAAATCTCTCCGAGTCCGGCTCGGTCGGAGAGATTTCCGGCCCGAATCGGAATCGGCCCCTAATTCTGTTGGGTAGTCCACATGTGATTTTGTTGTTCCTTTAAGAAGAACCAACAGCAGAGAGCAGAGAGAACAGCAGAAGAGACCATCCCTGATCTTAATGCGCACTACAATGGTAACTGACTGGAATGACTCTTTGTTGTCGCAAGTAGCACTCTGTGCAACTCAAATTTTGGTTTTACTTAATGGAACAAAGCGATCGCAATTATGGTCTACACAACAGACTCACCTTTTAAAGATATGATTAGTGCCCTGAAGACAACACATTTTAAATGTATTTATCCTAACAAAAATGAATGTGTCCTCATGTAATGCAACTGGTGCTATGTAAAGCGCTCTGATACCCGATTCGGGTCAAGTTCGCGGTATATAAAACTCCGTAATATAACTAAATAAAAAATAGTATTTTTACATAATAACACATTTTTTTTTTAAATGCTACAAAAAAAAATATTTTGAAAATTAAAACACAATATAAAATTAATTACAAAATAAGATATTTAAATAAATACATAATTTTAATGTACATATGCTCAAAATACCTTACAAGAATCAAAGATAAAGTATTATGCAGTAACCAAACACCAATCCAAAATTATTAAAAAATGAAAGAACTAAAAAAACTCATTTGAATGCAGTCTCCTAACATAAATCTTACCAAATATGGGAAAAATTCCGTACCTTGAGGCAGGCTGATTTGCTAAGAAGCACTGGGAAAAGCACATACATTGTGAGGTCAGATTTGCTATTTTAAATGAAGTCTAGCAAACACAAGGGAAAGTACATACATTGGGTGAGGTGTTAAAATTAACCCTGGGTGGGTAACTCCGCTCTGCCAGCGGAGTTTGCAGAGATTTTCCTACTCCATGCTCCGTGGCGAACATGGAGAGAGGCAAAACTCCGCCTCCGGTGCGGAGCGGAGTTAGCCGCTCCCTCCCCCCTTCCAAATACTTTAAAAATAATAAAAAGAAGGCACTTACCTGTGTTTCTACCGCCTCCCCTGCCTGGCCGCTCTCCTTCCTGCTCCTCTCACGTCCTTTTTCATAAAAAAAAGCACTACGCTGTACGTCCTGTGCATGCGCACGCGCAAGACGTACAAATTTGTGTTTTGTCAATGAAGGACGCGAGGCGGCGAGGAGCAGGAAGGAGAGCGGCCAGGCAGGGGTGGCAGCAGAAACACAGGTAAGCGCCTTCTTTTTATTATTTTTAAAGCATTTGAGGGGGGGGGCGGTTAGGGAGCAGAGCGGAGCTATGCGTAGCTCCACTGAGTTTTTTTTCAAACTCCGTGGAGCTACGCGTAGAGACACTACGCCAGCTCCGCCCACCCTTAGTTCAAATACAACATACGAAAAGAAATCAACTTTTTAAAATGTTTAAAAAATGTAAATCTTTAAAAAGATATTAGAATTGCAAAAAAATAGTTATTATTTTAATAATTAAATACAAATCAAACTATACATTATCCCTTAAACGCCTCCATCATAACACACAAAAAAACCAAAAAGTAACCAAATCTGTTATAATAAAATAATTATAATTTAACTATTTTTTTAAATAAAAACACTGCCCACTCTTCCCCAATACACCCCACACACCAAAATGTAAAAAATAATAATACGTGAGCTGAGAAAATATTAAGCAATAAAAATGTAAAAGTATTAAACAATTAATAAAAATTAATATACAGCTTGAAAGCAACAACATCCTCTCAAACCCCAATATACAACACTATCCATGAGAAATACATAAAGTAAAAATTAACAAAATAATATATAAATATTTATATAAATACAAAATATTTAAACAAATAGATAAAAAATAAAAACATTAACACAGTTAATGCATTTATCATTTATAATATATTAAAATGTTCTTCCTTAAACACTACCCACCCAACCTCCCAAAACCCCACAATGCAAAATTAAATTGCATTAAGCATTTTAACAACTTATTAAATATGTAAACAAATAACATTTAAAACAGTAAATTAACATTAATTGATAAATCATTTAAAATATGTTTCCCACAAAAACTCCAAATAATACACTCAAGTCAAAATTAAAATGCAATAAATGTAATAATTTATTAAGCATGTACACAAATAAATATTAAACAAATATCAAATTAATCAATTAAACTCAATGCATAATTTAGAAAACACTACCCAACCAATTCCCAATAATCCTAATAACCCAAAATTATACATTATTATTATATTGTTAAATAAAAAAAGTTATGTTATAAATCATAAAAAAGATCACAATACAATATAACAAAGCAACTTAATAAAAAACAATGTTATAAACTTAAAAGAGTAAACAAGTAGGAAATGATATACTTAACTATGATATTTTTGTCCAGGACATTTTTATAGTCACAGTATTTTGATCACAATATTATGGTCAAATAGTATAGGTGGAACTCCATATATACATGGTGATTCCATTTTGTGTATCAAGTCATGACTTTAACCAATTGTATGGTGCAAATTGGAAATATGGAACTGATGACGTCTGGCATCCACTCTTAGTGAAATCCTTATTAGGTCTCGCCTAGGCAGCGCATGCGGTGTCTCTTCGAGACATACTGTATCTACTCTGTGGGCTTACAGCCCGCCCATCGCTTTCTATTTGTTACTTCGCATGCCATTCTAAAAGGCCTGCTTCCATCTGGTTAACATGTGTTCTTTGTCCCTCTTTTTGGTATCTTTCTACCTCCCACGGAGCACGGCCCTATTAATAGTAGGCTTTTACTTTTGGCCATTTCTGTTTGTTTTGGTGCACTACTTTTTTGCTGGTAAATGCCCGTAACATGAGCGCACATATTTTCAGTCACTCGGTTCCTGTGTATCGTCACATTTGCTGGGACAGATGTCACTCCTAGCTTCTTTCCTGTTTATCGTCACATTTACCACATTTGACACTAGCGCAGGAGTTTTGAGTCACTCTGTCCTGTTCATCGACACATTCGCTGTGACAAATGGTGTTCCGAGCTCCGTTCCTGTTTATTGTTAAATTAGCCAATTGTTTTACATTATATGTTGTAATTTGGGCTTTTACTTTCTTTTAAGCATAGAGTTTTAGTTTTAAAAAGTTGGCATGTGATGTAAAAATCCTTTGCTCATTTTCATCCTGATAACGCTTGATCCATTAGCAGAACCAGAGCTTCTGAGAGGATCGTTCACGGGAGGGGCGGGGCTAACACCCGGCACACTGTGCATGCAGATACTCTCTGTGCATGGCTCGTTACTTCAGCCGGTGCGGCAGCCAGTTTCTGTAATGGACAGCGGAACGCTTGACATTTTGAGGCTGCCTCAGCCACCAGTAGTTCTAAAGCAGAGGGGCTGCACTTGAGTCAATGTATTCTGCTTAAAAACACAGCTGCAAGGCATTATAAATGTGGTGCTTTATTTATTCCACCCACTCCCCTGTTTTTTCAACCCTGTGTCTTCTCCCCACTCCCACTCCCATCCACCTCATCTCTGCTTCTTCACTACCGCCGTTAGGTACCCCCACCCAACTGACAAAGCCAATAGGTATCCCATCGGTGAGACCTATTGGTGTTGCCAATGCTTGTTATTGGATAGCAGTGAGATAAATTGTCAGCGGAATAAAAAAGTATTTCCATGCCGTGATCTGCTACGTGATCAAATATTTTACTTTCTTCACCAAAACTACTAAACATCTCTGGATCTCTTGCAGATGTCAGTTGACCACACGAAAAATCTGACTTTCATATCCTTTCATTAAGATGCAACGGTATGCAGTGAGATGCAGTGCTAAAGGCATTAACTTAGCAAAGACAGAATGGGATATCTTGACCATTTAGTCGTACCATCCTTCTTTTGAATAGTTAAAATAGATTTTGCTGTAGTGGTGCTAATGCAGTAATTATGACAAATGTAACCACTGATTATTATGACCCTGAATAGTTTGAGAGAGTGAGATAAATAGGCCTGAAAGAGTCTTATTGCACAGAAGGCTTCATAAAGGACAATGGAGAAGGCAATTGTCGAAGGTAAGAGGTTGAAAAACACAAGCTCAGGAATGAAAGTGCATCAGTGGAAGATAGAAAATGAAGTAGAGAAATTTAAGGGAAAAGGAAAAAAACTCTTGGTATACATGAAAACGAAAATATAAACAGTATACTGTTTGTGAACAGAGAAGGAAGTCTGTACAGCGTAACAAGGAGATAGGACAAATAATGCTGCGGCAAAGTCGAGACTGAAGACCCCGTTAACTATAATAATCAGGTGTGCATTTTTGTGGCAGTGAATAAATGATCCAAACCTGCCTCGTCTGAAGTGCTATGCAGTTTTCATAACACATTTGGTCTCTGTCTTCCTATTGCCTCTCCACCCTCATAGAACAGGGGAAAGAGAGAATGATGGTTGGATAAATTGGATAGTTGAAAAGCTTTGAAGCATGTTTGTAGTATATGCTCCCAAAGAGCGCAAAATTACTGATGATTTATATCAATCAATCAATCAGGGTTCTTGTAAAGAGCAAATTATCACCTGTAAGGGTCTTAAGGTGCTTTAAGGTCAGGGAATGTTTATCATCTTTAGGATACAGCTATCAGTCACTGCCACAGTGATGAATTAAAGAGCTTGAGGTAAAGACATTTGCTTAACATAGAAACTGGACAGTAACTTTTAATAATGCTCAGGAAACGTGCCCAAACAACGTCTACACCACTGGGAATAAAACAAGTCAATATGCTTCAATAAACAATGACATCACCTCACCCTTTGTTCTATTTAATAGGGAAAGCTAGCACAAAACATAGGGCCTTATTTATGAGCCCCTGCGTCACTTTTGCACCTCCATTGCATCACTTTTTGTGACGCACCGGCGGCGTAAATAATGCGCCATGTTGTGCCATATTTACGAAGTGACGCATCTAGGCAGATGCATCACTTCGTAAACCCCTGCGCTACATTATACCTGTGTCAGAAGCCTGCGTCAGGAGCCTCGGGTGAGTGCAGACAGGTCTACGGAGAGGGAGTAGCCTTGACGGAGGTTTAACTACAGGCGTCCCTCCTTTAACTCCTCGATAGACTCATGGGGCCCAATGATGGTCGCATTTTAAGTCTTTTGATATTTAACACAGGCCAACTAGGTGTTGTATGTTTTGCATTTTTTGGTTATTATTGTGTTTCTTGTGACACCTGGAGTGGGAACATCATTTCTCCTTTCTAGGTCCTGACGAAATGCCTTCGGGAGAGGCATGAAACTAGTTGACCATTAAGGGAAACAATAGGTATTCACGCCTAGGGTTTTTTCCCACATGTCCCCAGATTTTAGCATACCATTTTGGGGGTAGGAAATACATTTGTTTTTGGACCCACTAATCTGGTATTTTTAAAACTTTTTTCTCTACTTTTGCTAAAAAAAACACTCCGTTTTGATTTATCATAAGTGGTTAGGTGTATAGGGACACCCCTGTATTTTACAATTCGGTGCTCCCGCGTATTCGTTGGTAGTAGCACACCCATGTCCGTAGATGGCAGGGATCGACCCTATGATGAAGCATGCCACCAAGGGGAAACCCGGGTGGGTAAGGGTTTTACTTTATGAATGACCACTATGGTTGCTAACCTCTGGTCCATTGGGAGACTGCCCAATTCGCGACTCTCTAAATACATAGCTCTGAGGTAGGGTGCAATCTTGTTGGGTGCTAATTTATAAAGCTCTTTTGGGAGGCCATTGGGCCCTATCGCTTTCCAGGATTGCAGGCCCCTGATGGCCTGGGCCACCTCTCTGTTCGTGAGATCGTTGTTTAGCCATTTTGAGTCTCGGTTGTGAGGGCTGGGTGAGGCATGTCTGTTAATAAGGCCTGAGTTTCCCATTTTGGGACGGTGTTGGTGGATTCGTATATTTGCGTGAAGTGCTTGGTGAACTCGTCAGCAATCTGCTGTGGGTCATTTAGTGCTTCCTCTGTTTCTGCAAGGAGTTCAGTGACTAGTCTATTCGCTTGGTCTCGCCTGTCAAGCCATGCCAGTAATTTCCCTGCCTTATCCCCGACCTCGTATATTCTACTGAGAGTGGCTCTGTGAAGTGCTTTAGCAGCATCTTTGGCCAGGTTGTGATATTCTTTATTTTTCATATCTAACTTGTGTTTAATCTCACCCGAGTTGTCAACTCCCAGCCTCCCCTCCAGCTGCAGGATATCTCCCTCTAGCCTAACTAGTTCCGCGTGTTTCTCTTTTCGGGTCCCTGCTATTGAGGCGATGGCATGGCCCCTCACCACTGTCTTGAAAGCTTCCCAAAGCGTCTGGGCGGACTCCACCACCCATCTGTGCTCAAGCATGTTTCCCACAGTGGCTTAGTCTCCCGCGCGATGCCCGTGCACCCCATCTCATGCTCTGATGTTACAATGGATTGGATAGGGGCATGCGGGTATTCCGCATCAATCACTGTACAGCTCCATATTTCTAACGTGACTTCCACTTTTCTGTCATCTAAACCACCTAGTAAATCTAAGTATAACCAACCTCCCCCCTCCCTGCTTCCCTGCAATCTGGGCTTAAAACTATCCATGTCCCCAGCTGTGTAGAGTGCCTGTCACCCTATCCCAAAACTAATTTAAAAACTGTAGGAGGGGTGGACTGTTTTCTCTTTTGCCTACCACCCTTGCTTATTGCTACATACATTCCAATCCCATTACTTCAAACATATTAAAGATTGTCACTTAGCAGGTCTCCAGTCGTCGCCTTCAGTGAGGACACTGTGTAGAAGTTCCTTCAAGTGTCTTTGTCGTTGCCTCTGCATTTTCATTAAGTCCAAGTCCGCGACATCATCTTCATCCCTCCGTATTGTCGATGATGGTTGACAGTTTTTCACGATCTTCCAGACCAGTCTGTTTTTTGGAAGGTTTCTCCCTCCATTCCCGGGCATTGTTTCCTTGTACAGGCCTCTATCTGTCCAGCTGTTTCCGGGCTATCAAAAAACCAGACCTTCCCCTCAGCCTCGAGTCGCAATTTTGCTGGGAACAACATCGAATAATTCAACCCTCTGTCTCCGAGTTCTTTCTTGATTCCGAGGAAGGAACGTCTCTGCTTCTGGACATTTACCTTAAAATCAGGAAAGAAGGTTATGATGCTGTTTTCATATTCAGTGAGGCAGTACGAGCCATTTGCAATACAATGTCTCGGTCTCTGAAATGAAAAGGTTTCGCCAATAGTGGTCTCAAGGGTGCCCCGAGCTTCGGTCTACCCCCCTGGCCCCTATGTGCTCTCTCAAGAAATTGGAGAGGCCCTTCGGCTGTAGATGCTTGGTGATGAGTTCTTCAATGAAGAGGTCAGCTGCTGGCCCTTCCGCTCGCTAGGGGAACCCCAAGAATCCTGACGTTATTGCGGCGTGACCTACCCTCGTAATGATCCAGTTTTATTTCCATCATTCTACTGGCGGCTTGCAGGTCTTTAATTTGTTGTTGCATCGTTTATGAATCTTGGTGGAGGTCAGAGGTGACCGTTTTGACTTTGTCACTCATCTTTTGGAGATTGGCTCTGATAAGTGTTACTTCTGTCGTGATCGAATCCATTCTACTTTTGAGTGAAGTTCGTACCTGCATAATTGCTTCCATGATTTCCTTTAGGGTAGGATCCCCCCTTCTGGGCTTGTTCTCGCTGCCATATCTTTTTTGGCTGTTGTCTTCGTATCTGCATTTTTTTTTTGCATAGCATATCTGTCCAATTTGGTTTGGTGGGTGCCTTTGTTACTTCTGCCCCCGGACATATTTGCTGGTGTAGATGAGAAAGATGAGAATGGGGGCAGGGGGGACGTTCTCTGCTGTTTGACTCTAGGCCCCCAGGTTACAGCTCGCCCCCTGACCGCGGGGCGAGATGGTCACTCACCCCACTCGGCTGTCGGGTTTCTCCAATGTTCGAAGGGTCTCTCTCCAAACCCTGTGTCTTCACTTTTATTTTATTTTTCAGCACCGAAGCGATGCCTGTTGTTCGAGGGCTGGTGTGCCTTCGTATGTCTTCTCCGGTACCACCATTAAGTCCAGGGCCACACCCAAGCCCGGAGCACTCAGTGGACCGTTGTGCATGCACTGGTCACTTTTATGGTCGAGCCTTCTGTGGCTTTTAACGTTGTCCTTGGAGGTTGGGAGGGGGGCTCCTGAGGCCCGAGGGGGACTCCTCACCCAAGCCAATTATGGTCTCCCCACTATTTCACAGGTCCCCGATCTTTCATAGGGCGATGACTCCATGGCCTCAGTGGATCACTCCTTGCTAATTATTTATGCCAGCTTTTGGATTTTTTAAACAGGTCAATGTTATTGCATGGGACGGATTAGCTGCGTCTACTCTGGAACCACTGCTTGTCCTGCCGAGATCAAGATAGCGGCCCTCCACATCTACCGACGATCATTTCCGCCCGCTTGCAATCTCGGTCCTGAAAGTGCCTCCTTTTCACCCGTCCACTCACCTCAGGGCTGCATTGCGGGCGCCGCAGTTGATGTGGATGATGGTGACAGTTTCCCACTGAATCCCCTCCTAGTCCGCTTTCTGTTACTGCCGCACCTCGGCCCGGACCGATAATCGAGCCCACGGCGTCTGGGCCATCACAGGCCACAGCTCTTCACCTCTTCACAGTTCACGCCACTGATGGGCGGGCTGGCTTGGAGATCGCTCCGCAAGTGTCTGTAGTGCTTCAACCTGCCGTGATGCAGTTTGGATTTCTGACTGGATTAATTGGCGGTAGGGGCTAAAGACTCACGGAGCCTCTCTACCATGCGTCCATCTTCTCCTGCACTTGGCCACGCCCCCTCGGGATTTTATTTTCTAAGCAAATTCATCATGATCATCTTGGAAGAAAGCACTGTACTTGTTAGTGTTTAGTATGTAATTGTTAATGTATCCATACGTTTCACTTTACTGAACGATTTTGAAAAGAACCCAATAAAACTTAACTGCAAGCCAATAATGTTGAATTATTTAGTCATTTAGGTCATTTTTCTCTGCCTTCCGTGCAGGATTGCTCTTCAGCGGCCTTGAATTTGTGCTCGGACGGGGTTGCTTCATGGGTGAACTCAAACTCCTTGAGGTTGAATGGCGAAAAGAGGGAGATTTTGATATTGGAAAAGAAGAACCCGACCCTTTGGGGCCCACAGCATTGACCTAAAAACTTAGGTGCACTTCCTGCACCGGTTCAAAGGTGAAAAACCTCAGTTTCTTACTGGACAATGATTTGTACATGAAGCCTCAGGTCGCGAAGGTGGCTGCCACATGCTTTGGGGTTCTGAAATGGCCGCGAAGAACACTTTGAATTGTTCCTTTCTCTGCTCAAAGGACAGTCATTCAGGCCTTTATTTTATTCAGATTGGACTCCAGCAACGTTCTTTATTTGGGAGCTGAAACAGCCTCTCTAGAAAGGCTGCAGGTGGTTCAAAACTCGGCAGCCAGGTTACTTTACAGACTCCCAAAAAGTGCATCGGCTTCTTCTCTCCTGAAGGAATTGCACTGACTTAAGGTGGAGAAGCAGATTCAATTTAAAACTCTCTGCTTTGTGCACCGTGCTAGATCAGGAGCTGGCCCTTGCTACCTACATGGATTAGTGAAACCTTGTCTTCCGACTCATTCACTACGCTCTAGTGATCTTTCTCTATGCGTTGTTCCAAGAGTTAAACAGACTTGTTTGGGAGGACATTATATGGGCCCTAAGCTTTGGAACAATCTTCCACTAACTTTGAGAGGCTGCACTTCTTTGTCTTCCTTTCGGAAATTGTTGAAAACTTGGCTGTTTTAGTAATGTGATGCGACTGTACCCTATCTGTCTTTAGCGCCGGAAAACCCTCTTGTGGGTAGCTGCGAAGGCTTTATAAGCTCTTTTAATAATAATAATAATAATAATGGTATGTCGAATGGTGGCTAACGTTTGAGGTCTATGTGAGCTAGGTGATATATCTGAAGCAGATTTCACTTCAGTCTGATCTCTGTAATTCCAGATTGTGGGGGCATATTTGAAAATAAAATAAAATGTAGGGGGATGTGTTAGAGGTGGAGGTTTTGACACATATGAACTTTACAGAGCAAAGAGCATTGGAACTCCATAGTACCTACAGCTGGTAGAGGTTTCATTTTTTGGGGAAATGTTTGAGCATGCTCACTTTCAGGACCTTAAAAATGATTCAAGCTGACTTGAAAGTACTCTGGGCCTCCTTGCAAGGAGAGCCATGTGGGTTGTGTTAATACAGACTATATGCGGCCATATTTCCTGGGGCCAGATATCATTCTAGACTCAGCTAGGAGAATGAAGAGCTTTAATGGGATTGGTAGGTAAAGGTAGAGGCCTGCAGGCACAGATGTAGCATAAACTAGGGGGAAATGGCTCGGGCTTGTCCAACTTGTTAAGATCCTCTTTAGGGATGAATGGTGTGATAGCTCTGAGCATCCTAAACTAGTGGTAACCACTTTTAGAACTAGCTTTGATGCAGAAGCAGTAGGGTTGGCTTGTTGCAAAGTGTGAAGCATAAGTATTTGGCACTGTAGTTTGATTTGATCTGGATCACACACCAGTCCATCGTTTATTTTTTCACTCTGCCACCACAGAGACTGACAATAAGCAAACCATCCTTGGTTCTGCTCCAATACAAACAATTTCTGCCTTATTATAATTCGCCATTGAGATGCAGCCTGAGTCCTATTTTACAGTGAACGGGGGACCCTCATCTTGGTATAACAGCCACACTTGGTGTATCTCACTACGAAAAAACAAAAAAAGTGATAGGAAGAATGCAAACATTAGTTCCCATCGCTATAATTCACACTACGGAGAAAGGATAGGGCTGGGATGGTGATTAATATGCGAAGTCAATCAATCAATCAATAATACTTTATTCGGCTTTGTAATAAAAACCATAAAAGTCAGGGATACAACAATACAGGAAACTCCCATCCCTTAATATCATCAATCGTCAATTACCATTCATTATTATAAACCACATGCTAAAAATAAACATAAAAATACATATATAACAAGTTATAAAAAAGCAAAATGGTCACACATTCAAGCCTACTCTACTCATGGAACTTAGTCACAGCTAGATCTAAGCCTAACTGCGGTCTTTAAAAAGCTGAGAACTTGCCCTAACGCGGACCCTGAAAGCATAGCTAAAAAGGTAAAAGCAGGACACACTTGAATAAAATTTGCTTTTTCTAAAATTGGATTTAAATAGGTCTTTCTCGGCACCTCATAATTACTGCAAAACATTAAAAAATGAATCATGTCCTGAGGGGACTTGCCGTCACAACCACATGGCAGCAGGGTCTCGCCTTAATAAGTCAAAACGGAACCTTGTCAATAAAAAACGGTTGTACGAGTTAGGAAGCCCTAGGAGGTAAGGTTCCGTAGATTGTGCGGTTTTCAAGGTAATATATTTACGTACACTGGGCTTCACTAGCTCACGCTCTTCCCTGTCCACCACCCGCTGTCTAAAAAAAGACTCCTTGGCCCAAAGTAAGTCCTTCCTTTTGATTGAATCCGGGTTGCTAAAGTGATCTGCCCTTCCTAGAGTCCTAAAACCTTCCCGGGTGTATTTAAACCAAGGAATGTGATGGGCGTAGTCAAGAACCATACAGTCCATTAGGATATCTTTATTTAAGGCAGACCCCTTGTTCAACCAAACTTTGAGCCAATAAGATAGGGGGCGAAACGACAACAAATCTGACATGTAAGACATACCTAATTCTTCATGTACGATAAAAGTGGAGGTTCCCTCGGGTATACATAGGAGACATCTCAGGAACCTATTTTTGATTCTTTGTAGCTCCTCATGAGATATGTGGCCCCAAATTTCACCACCATAAGTTGCCAGTGATAAACACTTAGCTCTATAGATCTGCAAAATTGCACCTTTTGGTTTTTTGCCCAACCGCGAGGCAAAGTTAAAAATTGCCGCGTTGGCCGTAAAAAATTCCCCTTACTTTTTACTTTTCAAAGGGTGCCAATTTAGGTTGGCGTCCAACATAACCCCCAGGTAAGAGAAGGCCCTAGTCTTAGGGACTGGGGTAGACTTGACCTTAAAATTGAAAGTCTTCCTTGAACTTGGCCCCACCTGCATCATCTATGACTTGGAGTTGTTGACCAACAGATCCCAGTCCTCCATAAACTTCACAACGGAGTTGAGTAAAATTTGCAAACCCCTCGCGGTCCGGGCCATGAGGACAGCGTTGTCCGCATACAATAATACCGGCAAACCACGCCGTCCCACCTGGGGAAAATCTACCTGTGTGCCAACAAGAACCTTCACCAAGTTATTAATATATAAATTAAATAAAAAAGGGGCCAGTATGCAACCCTGACGGACCCCTCTCTGAATTGGGAATTGTCGAGAGACCTTACAGTCGTTCGTGTATCGTACCTCCGCTTTGGTATCCCTATGAAGCTCACGTAGGAATAGGACGATGTCTTTGTCCACACCCATGCACAACAAGGTCTTGTTTATGTTCACACGATCAAAGGCAGAAGACAACTCCATAAAGGCCAGATATATGCTACCATATCAGCAATGGTATATTTGTTGACAATCATATACAAATTCAAACATTGGTCGACTGTCGACCTCGCTGGACGAAAACCATATTGGATGTAAGCTAGAATGTTATTTTCGTCTGCCCATGTAGACAACCTATCCAACAGGATACGGCACACCACTTTGACAGAAGAGTCCAGTAGGCCTGTAGCAGAGGGTACTATCCCTATTTCCTTTTTTTAAAACTGGGACAATAGTGGATAGGGACCAGGTACTAGGCAGGTCCTCTCTTATTGCTACATTATTAACAGTAGTGAGGATTGGCACCCACAGCTGTGGGTTAGATATATAAAGGTCAGGGGGGATACCATCGGGTCCTGGAGCCTTGTTTCTAGATAACCCTGCAATACCCTTACTAACTTCGTCGGCTGTGATAACAAGGGCCGACTTCCCTCCACCTCTGCCGATGCTATACTGGCATCTAATGGGCTTCTGAACATTTCCTGAAAATGACCAACCCATTCCTCTTCTGTGATATGTGCGTCAAGAGCCTGTGTGTGTTCTCCTGACAGAAAAGGACAGTTGACAATACTCCAAAACTGGTTACTATTTTTCAGGGTACAGGCCTCAATGAGCTTATTCCATGCCTCCTCCTTTAGCTCGGCATTCCGCCTTGCTAGTTCCACTTTGTATATCCCTCTACACTCTTTTACCAAAGCGCGGTCTCTTGGTTTGGTGCCTAATGCCCCCCTCAAGTTCCGAGCCACACGGGAACAGTCACGATCAAGCCATCTCATGACTCGATCCTTCAGATACGTGGGCGGCGCCTTAAGTAGATGTCCAATTGTAAATGAAATGGCAGAGAATGCCTCTAGGACAGCCCCGCCCTTCATGCCCAGTTGTACAGATATCAATTTCCCTCTTACACTTAGCCACAAGGGACTCATAGAAAGAGTCTGGGGTCATCTGTGCCCACCTTAGCCTTCTACCCTGATCTGTTACCCTTAGTGTCCCCCTGGGTACTGTCATTTGTGATTTCCTAAGTCGGGCCATATGGTCGAGGTACACAGCGTGTTGTAATCACTAAAAATGCTATCTTCGATGGAAAAATCTAGAAGAAATTGGTAGAAGGGGCTGGAAACAAAAATAAAGTCTATGAACGTTGCACTCCCCCTCTCTGTGAAGGTCGGATTAATGGGGTTCATACCTTGGACCAACCTACTCATGGTCAGAGTAAGATCGAACTCATCAACTAGGGAATTAAGAGTATCTCCCTGCAAGGTGTGTTCCACATGCATGCCCGACATACGCGGGCAACCTATATCAGTTAAAATTCCGACTGTTGAATCCCCGCATAGATGAATATTAAAATCTCCTGCGATCATAAGGTGACCATTGTGAGGGGCCTTAACAGTCACTTTCCTTAGAAAAGAGCCAATCCTGGAAATGTTACTGGCATCTGAAGAAGCGGGAATGGCATTATAAAAATTCAACAACAACAAATTAACAGACCCCTGGAAAAAGGATAATGCCTGCAAGCAAGGATTGTCAGTTGGTAACACCTTCAAATGACACTGTGCATCCAAGGAAACATAAATTACCAGCGCACCCTTAGATCTTCCTGCCCGTGAAGCGGTGGCTGGTACAAAAAAGGTCTTAAATCCCTCTAAAAAAACTATGTGTGTTGGTCCATGTCTCCTGAAGGCAAATCACATTAAATCCTTTTATAAAAGTGATCCATTCGGGGTCAGTAAACTTGCTTGCTTATCCCGCTACATTCCATGAGATACATTTACAAGCCTGGCCATCCCCTAAACCTGTAGGGAGAGCCCCTGTTTTAATTTGATGGAAGGAAGATAATATGCGAAGTGCATTTTGTTGTAGGAGGCAGGTGTGGTTGGTGAAATACCCAGGAGAATTCAATTGTGTTGGGTCATTTTGAGTTTGGCAGTAGCAGGGCTTCTGTCACAAATTGACAGATGTCTTATCTCCAGCCTCTCAATTTATTCACCACATTTAGGGCCCGATTTCGAGTTTGGTGGTGCAGGAGTGGACCACAATGCCAGCGGCCCTCTCTTGTACCACCAAACCTGTGGCCGGGCCTCTCGCCAGAATAGGAGTTTCCTCGTGTCTGGCTGGCTTTATTTTGGTGTTCCAATGGCGATGCACCTGAAAATGGGCACCGCAATGGGAATGCCAAAAACAGTTCCTGCACGGCATGGACATTAAAGTGAAAGCCATGAAAACCGTGGTGGAGAGTAAACTCATAATATGCTTGGCGGGACAGCGGCGGTCCTGCCGAGCATATTGCTGCCTCTTCACTGCCGCACCACTGCCAGGGAATGGCGGTTTTCTGGTGGCACCTGCACAGCAATGGCGGTCCGACCACCCTGTTTGTAATAGGGTGGTCGGAGTGCCGGTGCGACAGTGGCTGGACCACCACCGCCACGCCTCCATGAGTCTGGGGGTCCTCGGAGCACCAAACTTTTAATCGGGCCCACATGGTGAGTAAACTACTGCATCTTGTGGAGCGAGCAGCAGACACATCATCATCATTGTTGTCCCTGGAAGGAGGACAGAGCAGAGGACCAATGCTCCCAGAAATAGTTAAAGGCAAACAACTCATTGAATTCTGGGGAAAGAGGAAGGTCTAGGGGCCATCAAGACAAACTGGGAGAGGGTCGAATTGTTATATACAAGAATGTATTGCTATTTAGCAGGACCAGTGTAGTTTGGACAGCAAATTGGGCCGCTGGTGTTTCAGTGTGAATTTTATCATTTTGCCAAACTTAATAACTTCTCTATGTTTTTTGCCTGGGAAAGTAGACACAAGCAGTTTACCTTTTTTGAGTAAAGCTCAAAGCACTGGTTTGATGCATTCAAATACATATAAGACAGAACACTTGTGCCTTCACAGAGCACAGGTAGTTGCCTATCACCATGACCAGGACGGCACTTACCACCATGAAAAGCTTCACACAAACATCCGATAGATATGGCTCATAGTTGGCTGTCATGGTACCCCAACAACACTCATGAAGAAATACAACACAGAAAGCAGAAGCAGAAGAAATGCAACACACTCGGCTAGTGGGCCACCAACCTAGCGGATGTACAACCAATCTGATATTTCCACAGGCATTTGCTCACGCTCACATGCAGCAAAACCATACACATACATCCGTGAACATCTAACCAGCAAACAGATAGAAGGGACTCAACACAATATCTTCAAATCACCACAAGACACATCAGACACTGGTTTGCAGGAAACCTCTGAGGGGCATATTCACAAGGAGCTATCGCCGAATTAACAGCACTTCATCGCATCCAAAGTCGTGATAAATTTACCCTCCCATTCACAAGCCGGTGTAAACAGCCCACAGCACCAGTTTACCCGCGATAGCAGCCGCAAAAATCATCTCCACAGAGGACCCCCGCAAATATCGCTAATGAGATGCAGAGTAGGCGTTCCCGTGACAAAAGCCGAGACACCATCACACCTCAACATTCACAACGACCAGCCACATCGGCGATAAGAAAACAAAACAGGCGATAAGGCGCGTTAGCACCAGGAAATTTACACCTGCTCTGACCTGGTGTAAAGTCGGACGGCAGACAGCACCACAAAAGGGAGCACAGCTCAGGGCCACATCCGAAGGGCAACAGATGCCAGGGAGCCACCCATCATGTGGCCCGGACACCCAAGAGGGCCACAACACCCACCTCCACCACCCCAGGACCCCAACCCACACCCGGAACACCCCCCTCCCGGACCACCACAGACGCAGCGCAGACAAAGACAGCTGAACCCCAGGAAACGTACTCAGCCGCACAGACCCAACATCTGACAATGTCACCGTCCACTACAGGCTGAAAGGGACAACCAACCTACGCATCCTGACCATCATCGCCTCAACAGGGCCTACGGCACCAACTCTGCGGACAACCAACATCCCACCCCACACAAAGCTGATGACGTGGCTGCACCTGTTGGCCCCTGGGACCCCCCAACCAACACCCGCCAGAGTGTCTCACAGCCAGCCACATCCAAGTCCCCCCCCACACCTGTCCTGGACATCACCATCACCCTGGTACCCCAGTCCCCATACGTACAACACAATGCGCAGGATCCGTTGGAGACCAAGCAAGGACCATACGCCCAACCAGGATGCACACACGTGTTGGGGGCAATAAACAGCACACATGTACTACCTGTGCCCCCTGGTGACACAGCACACAATCACGGCAACAGGAAGCACACATCTCACATCAATGTGCAGGCAACAACAGAACACCGTGGAACACCCAACAATGTCGCCTACAAATACACAGCCAGTGTGCATGATACCTTCATCCTCCGACAGTCCATCATCAACCAGCGTTCCCAGGATGGCAACAAGGGAAATGAACAGCCCCTTGGCAATATACAAATGAACACCCCACACACCTCATCTCCACAACCATGCAACTCACAACGCTGGCAATGCACACGTCACAAAATCACATACAACAGGCACAACAACATGTCCATCCACCAGACACGACAGAACAACTTACAATGTCCACATGGGCAAGCCCTGAACATGAGCCAGCAATGGCATGGCACCTCAGCCACATAATAGCGGAATGTGGGGAGAGGTGGCAACCAGGCATGTGTGAAGGATGCAGTAGAACCATGATTAGGAAAGTACACAATGCCAAGAGTGCCGGAGATGTGCTGGACACCTCGCAGTATGCAGAACACACCCATATCCATGGCGACATACACCGCTTGTATATGGAGTGTAGTGGACAGTGGACGCCACCATGTCACCCCAGCCAGTGGGGGGCCTCGCGGAAATGTTGCCTGTAACGCCCCCCCTAAGCGTCAGCGGAGTGGGATGGCCCGGCGTACGCCACACCAGCGTAGGGGTGTGAATAAAAAGCACGTAGGCCTGGGCGTGGTCCTCTTCCGGAAAGACCCACGTCTCTGCCAGGGCGGTGCCTCCCACCTCGCCACGAGGCCGACGCCATCCTCGTGAGCGGAGTTGGCTGCGATGCTGTGCGCCTGCTGGACCCCGGCACGCTGGACCACGAACCAGTCAGGCCAGCCCCTGCGCAGCCAGGCCACACGATCACCTTCCGACACCGGCGTGTGTCAAGGAGGGCCCACCACGTGCCGGCGCAAGCCCCAAGCCCGAGGCCCGAGACCTTGGCAGCCACCTCAGACCATCACGGCCTCCACGACACAGGCCCGCTTTATTCCTTTTTCGTTGACGTACTCCACTGCCGCCCCCGGCCTACTCTTCGGACCAGTAGGTCCCATAAGTGAAACTGTGTCCTGAGTCATGAATGGCAGTGACCCCAAATCTGGGCCAGCGGCCACAGCACCAGACCGCCCCGATCAGTGAGGCATAGTTCCATATGGGCATCTTGCGACACGTGGTGCCACTAACCCTGTTCAACGTCAGCCTGCTACACATGGTGCCACTAACCCTGTTCAACGCCAGCCTGCTACACGTGGTGCCACTAACCCAGTCCAACGCCAGCCTGCTACACGTGGATGAGGGACCAGGGCTACCCTGCTGACCAGTAGGTCACACATCCAGCACCTAGTCGCAAAGCACGAATGGCGGAGTCCACACCAGTGGTCGCACGGAGAGGTGTAAGAGGAAGATGCGGCTCAGTCTGGACGAATGCCGGGTCACATACACAGAGGTGACCTTAACACGTGGTGCCACTGAACATGAACTACGCAGGCCGGTGGGGCCATCCAACCTATGCCGGAGACACTCGGTGAATGGGCCATGCTGACCGCTGCCTCAGGCCTACATCACGGTCAGGTAGGTCACACATTTGGAACTGAGTCTTGATTACACCATGGCAGTGAACATTATTGAAGGCAGAGAACAATTCACTATACACCCTCCGTTGTGGTGGCAACAAGTCTATGCATGGCATCACAACCACACATGTCTGTGGGCCTACGCGGACCACTGCCCTCGGCCTACGCTGCGCACGAGTGGGATCACAGATTTGGAACTGAACATCGGTAATTCAAAAGGCAGAATACATTTCTTCGCACGCACGGAGGGGTGTAAGAGGATGACACGTTGCAGTCCGGAGGGAACAGGATCAGCGTCACGGATTGAACACTACCGACAACTGCCACTGTGTCACTAACTCTGTGCCTCGCGAGCCAACGACCCGTGGCTGTGGGCCACTGCTGACCGCTGCCTCCGGCCTACACTGCGGTCCAGTAGGTCACAGAGCCTTGATTTGGCATTCTTGGAGTTCACATATGTGTACCGGCATCATCGCAGACTGCATCCCCTCACAGCACCTGTGCCACTAAGTTTGTTCCCAGACATTCATGGACTGGTCGTACATTGGTGGCGTTTGAGTCTATGGACTAGGGGCTAGTTTTCATCCTCATGTAGCTGATCCCGAATTGTTGGTGCAAACGAGGGTTGCGCTTTCCACTCCTCCATTTGCTGCTTCCAGATAACATCAGACCTTCCGCATCATGCCCTGGAGGACACCTTCCACTGTCCCCCGAAACCCTCCACAACATACACCTCAGACATTGATGGGGACACGCTCAGGTCGCATGGCCCATCTGACTGCACCGCAAGTCACCGTCCCGTGGCTGGGTGCCTGTGCCGGCTGCAGTGCATCCGGGGCCACTAACTCTGTGCTGCTCAGGCCTGGGACCCCTTATTCTGAGACATTGAATGGCCTCTGTAGCGATGGACTTGGGGTCATCAACACCATGTGTCTGTGGCCCTGCGCTGTCCGCCTCCTCCGGCCCTAACTGCGGGCCACCAGGGCCCACACATGGCATCGAGTCATGACCGGCCCGGACGTCGCATCACCGCAGGAGGCACACGCCACCACCGCAAGGACCACCTCCAACCGCCATCTGCCAGAGTCAAAAGGGTGGTCCTGACAGACCTACGGAGTTGCTCAGACCTGTCATGGATGCCATCATCGGCCTGCTACCCTGCTCAGCACTCCAGGTGCCAGTGACTCAGTGTACCGCAAGCCATTGTCCGTTACTGATTGAGTTTTGTGCTGTTGTGAGGTTGCGCAGCAATGTCTCCCCATGCAGTGGGGAAGATCTGGGACTATGATGAGGAAGATGTGTCAAGTGTGCGGACGAGAGGAGGCACAGACATTGGGAGGGCAGGAGGCAACAGCCCCTAGGCAGAAATGCAGACTGGTGGTGTAGTCAAGCTACACACCCGGATCTATCACTGGGTATTGCGCTGTGGACTGCGGGCGCAACTGTCACCTCAGGCAGTGTGGGGGACCTGGAACGTTGATGAGGAAGTTGATGCAGGTGTAACACACCCCACTGCATGTGCATCAGGACTAACCGGAAGGGACACAATCCTAGCAATTTCTTCACATGAGCGCGCTCTTCTCTAGTGCCCCTACCTCAGTGCACTGCAACTCACGGAACCTCCTGACTGAATATTGGGTGACCTCTGTCCCTACTCCGGATCCCTCCATGTTGCTCTGCAGTTGACTCTGTTATGCTGGTGTTTTCTGGTTCCATTACACTGGTGTTCACTGTTCAGGTTGTTGCCAGCACCAAGCACTCCGTGCGGGCTGGCTTATACTCACCCCACACACATCCAGCACAGGCGTCACTGTACATGTGGCCCTGCCAATAAAGGGACCGGGCGCACGTGCCCGTAGCCAGTTCAACATGATATGTGCATGTGTCCCTGTGGTCTTGTTGTATGCATGGGGGCCCTGGGCCCTACGACATTACATTGTGCTGTGTACAGCGGACGCAGACATGTCACCGCAGGCAGCGGGCTAGAACCTGGACATGTAGCTTTGTCGTCACCCACTCAATTCGTAAGGGGAGTGGAATGTGCCGTCGTACGCTGAGCCAACGTGGGTGTGTGACTGATATGTGCGTGCCCCTGGGCGTGGTTCTGTACTGGGTATGTGCATCTGCATGTGTCTCTATGGAAGTGTGGGTCTCCTTTGTGGGGTATAGGTGGTCCCTGAAGGGTATTGGACACCCACGTATGTGTTCTAGTTCGCATTCCATGGGTTGGGCAACACCCGCACCTGTTGGGCAACCTCCTTTTGGCGTTCTGACACCTGGCATTGGGGTGCCATGTGTGGGTGGGTGAAGTGTTGTGAGGCAGCCGTGATTGCGGGTGCTTCATGCTGTGTGGTCTGTTGCAGGGGCTGAGTTCTCCTCTGAGTAGCTTGTCTGCCCTGGTCCTGGTGGTGGGTTGTGTGGGATGTCCATGGGCTGTTGTAGGGCGTCGGTGTCGAAGGTGTGGTGTTCGTCTCCGGGATCACTGATGGGTTGTCTGTTCTGACCTGCTGGAGGTGTTGTTTGTCCCTCTGCATTGTGAAGGGGAGGTGCATGTTGGCATTGTGTTGGCGCCTTGTTCTTGTCGACATGCAGACTGTGTGACAATGTACATTGTGACTGTTTGGGCGGTGGTGGATATTTGATTTGGGACAGTGTACATTTGGCCTACATGGCTTATATGGGGTTGTAGGTATAGATATGCATCTCACAGTTCCCTGCTCTGTCCAATGTGATTGTTCTGTTTCTGCGCCTGGGCGGACCCAGTTGTGTCCCCTGTTCTGCAGTGTGGGTGTTGCACTTTGTGCCACATTGTCATGGTATGTGCTGTGATTGCTATGTGTGTGTGCTGCAGTGTGCCACGGGGATGGGGGACATGTCCCTGGGTAATTGTGGGTGTGCAGTGTGCTACACCTCATTGTGCATGTGTGCCATTGTGCCCATCACCCCCCGTCCCCCCAGTCCCTGTTGGATCCTCACCCTGTTGTTGTTGTGTCAGGTGCTGTCGAGCTGTGTCCGTACTCCCTACTCCTTGCACCGTCTCCACACTGATGACTGTGGCCTGGGTTTCCTCCAGCTCCTCCTGTGGCGCTGGACTGCCACCTCCTGTCACCGTTGCTGCCTTCCTGTTGGCAGCGGGTTTGTGCCTGGTTTAGGTTGTCACGTCCTGGCGGAGCCTCTTGTCCTCCTGGATTGGCCTCCTGGGCACTCCGACTGCATTGCAGGTGGTCTGCTTGTGGGTCAGTTGCTGGTAGTGTTCTGTCACCTCCGTGACGCTGGTCTTGTTTTCCTGTGGTCTGCACCCCGTCTTCCTCTCCCTTTTCTCCTTGGCCTTCCCCGACCCGGTTGTTCCTTGCTGGTGGTCTGGGGGGGTTGTGGGGTTCGCGTTGACCTCTGCCCTGGGTCAGGGTGCATCCATATTGCTACATGCTTTGGCTTGTTTCTGGTGTGTTGTTTCTGTGGTTTTTATGGTGCAATTTCCCACCAGACGCGTGGGATTTGCAGGCCTGTGGCTGCTTTTCGCTGCTTTTTTTACCGCGATTGGCCTCATCGCATAATTTCTCACGTTTCGCAATTTTTCAGCGTGGCGTTGATTTCCACGCTGACATTTGACGCGTTATCTGGTGACTATCGCATGGTACCGCCTTGTTGTGAATTCCACGTTGACACGGGGTTATTTTCCCATGATAGGCTGCAATATTGAAAGTTGCGTTACGTTACTCTTGCGGTAGTTATCACACGTTCTTGTGAATATACCCCTGAGTCTTTTGGAAAGTGATCTGGCAATGCCATAACACTGCAGAACACAACATACGACAGCACAACATAGGTGAAATGTGAATACGCACTTCCTAGATTATGTCCTCATTTGTATTGTCATTTTGTAAAGCAACTGGGTTATAAAATGCTGTAAAGAAAGCATTTGAGATGGAAAAATCATTTTAAAAAATGGTTTCTGAAAAATGAGAAGGAGAAAGCTGTGAGGCAACAGCAAGGATTCATGTGGCTTCTGCAGGGCCTGCTGTATTATTTGTCAGTGTCATGGGCGGCAGCCCAAACTATATTTAGGCCTAGCTTCAGAGGGTCAGGCAGAGGGCACTGTGTGCGTCACCTAAAAGTAAATAGTACTTTCATTGTAATTATCCTATATTGCGTTTCTAAACGTTAACCATGAGTGTATTGGGTGCCTGGATCATCGAGAGGGGCTTGTTGTGTCTTATCTTTTGTTTATGATTTGTTTTTGGACTTCACCCTTGGCTGTCTCTGGTTTGAAAATAAGGTTCTTCCAACTCTGCAAGCATTCTTTTGCACAACTGCTGGAAAATAAATCTTATGGAGCTTTGAGTGTGTTTTAAGAAACAATTGTGCTATACATGTGATGACTGCCAATTGCAGGACGGAGGGAACTTCTCCACATGGGCATGCTGGTGAAGCATGGGGTGGCAGCACGTCAACGTGTGATTGTGCCGATGTATTCAGGGCCGGACTGGCCGAGGCGGGCACCGGGCGTTTTCCCGGTGGGCCCGAAGAGTGGGGACCGGATTTGGACCCGTGGGGGCCGATTTTGTTACTGGAGGCCGGTTTTGCAGCCATGCTGCAATATCCGGCCCCCTGTAACTAAAGCTGGAGCAGTGCAGCGGGAGAGGTACTTCTCACTAACACCTCCCCCCCCACCGCTACCGGGGCCGGTCGAGCAGATTGCCAGGGCTGGTTGCTGTTCCCAGTCCGGCCATGGATGTATTGTAGCTGCGTCAGTGTATGGCAAGGAGAGCATGCGCAGTGAGACATTTATATTTTCCCTGCACTATGAAGGAATACATCATTAAGAGCCCACTCTGGCCCGACAAAGGTGGTGGCCACGAGGACGGGCCGGCAGGCTTGTGAAAGAGAAACGAAGGGGCAACGATGCCAAGCAGGGCTAGGAGGGCAGCATCTGTGCGGGTGTCAGCTGTCATGGTTCCCTATAGGTCTCCCCCAGGAAGGGAAGTCTGGCTCGGCCCGGGATGCAAGCAGAGATGAAACTCCACCCCAGGAGCGGGAGGTAACAGGAGCATGATAATGGCAGAAGAGCCACATGAAGCACTGAGGGTAGATCTTCGAAGTCCTCATAGGATCGCTTGAGAGATAGGTGCAGTGGAGGCCTTCCCTGCATGGAGACACGAGCCTCCAAAATAGGGCTTCATAAAACCAATCTAGGAGTGATGGAGGCTATGGAGCTGGCTCCACCAAGAAACCCAGTTAAGAACAGTAATGAGATGTGGGGCAGATGGTGCAGGTGGTGCAGCCGGGGGCATGCAGGAGCAGGATAGACTGGAAATAGTTTTGGGGTTACCACAGCAGAGCAGAGCAAGTCTGCGAGGCAGGAAGGTGAAGATAGGCATGGACAAGATGGGAAGATGTAGGACACCACAGGCGGAGAGTTGCCCAGGTTGTATCTAGAACAGCTGTGAGGAGGGCAGGTTGACCAGAGCATGTGCCCCCATGACCTGGGATCAAATGAACCATGCTGTTTAGGCATGACGGGTGCATTTATTCCAATAAGGTAACAGGACGTACCTTCTAAAATTGATGGAAGAGTTGAACAAAAGTAACAGTGAAGATCATCAGATTGAGAGTGCAGGGGAGAGATGTTTGCAGATGGAGACTTGGTCATATTTGGGGAAGGTTGGGCATGATGTTTGGGGTGAAGTTAAGAGGTTAGCAATAGAACCTGGTAAGATTAAGGAATAGGATGGTTGAGATAATTGAAGCTGATTATAGAGAAGAGGCTTTTGAAGGTCAAGTGGTGGGAATGTATTATGGGAGGAAGTTAGTATGGACCTTTAGATTGTCTAAGCCAAAGCATGCTTTTCATGTTTGTGAGCTCTACTTGTTTAAAAAATAAATGTGGTCACTGTAGAAGAGGTAGACATATCCACCAAAGCACTGACTAAATCTGCCTCAATCCTACCCACCTGTCTGCAGCACTGGTCTGCTGGAAATTGTCCTGATTTCCCTCCCAGGTAGTCTAGCTGTAGTGCAGGTGCTGTGGCCCAGGTGTCATCCTACAATGGGGCAGTGTTCCTCCTCCATTGCTGCAACTGGCAGTGTGAACAAAGTTGGACGAGGGATTGGTTGAAGTTAAAGCTGTAGGCTACTTAAAAAATAACTTAATAATTAGTATGCTTTACTGCTGTAACAACAGAAACAAAGTCACCTGTCAAGGATCATGTGGATTCTCTATTGTCATGCGATCCCCTTCAACTAGATAATATCAGATTATACAAAATGGGAGCCTGAAGAGAAGTCAAATTCTTATTACGCATTCAAAATGAAGCACAGATTGTGTCTTTCAAAATCCTGATGAACTCCCCAGGTATTATTCGCCTTTAGGGAGGCACTAAGAATAGGCCTGCATCAAAGTCACATGACATCCCCTGAAATCTCCTCAGCATCCCTTGTAGTCTTCGGGCTTCTTCCAACCCTTGTCCCAGCCATTCCTACCACCAAAATACTCCATATCTGTTAACCCTACTCTTACAATAAACCTATCACTAAGCCTAACCCTAAGTTTAAGGCTGGTCTGCTTCTTACCTGAAATGCAATCCTAGCATTAACCATAACCCTAACCCCACCTAGGACCGTAAACCTAATACAACAGTTTAGCTTAGCCCCAACACTTTCCCCCAAGGTACTAAGCTAGTTGGAAGTAAAAAGCTAAGGTTAGTGAGCCACCATTTTTTAAGCCAAATTGGATGTAATCTGGCAACCATGAGAGGCCTGTGACTGGGTCATCTAGAGCCCCATTGCTGTACACCCTTGAAAACACCATAACGTAGGGAAAAGACCTGATAATGCTCAAGAAAACAATCAGAAACGACATCTTATTAGCCCCTTCCTCTCTTACAGTGTTAAAGATGATAGTCCCTTAGAGGATAAATGTTCGCAATAGACATCTAAATAATCATCTAAATGATGTAAGATTAACATTATATGTAATAAAGCACCCTGACCACACACTATATGGATATTGCAAGTCGCCAAGGAGTTCTGTGACCATTTAGAAGCATGTAGCCGCAATTCAAGTGCCTTTGTACGTCTAAGAACTGAAAAGTGACTTACAATATAATTTTCATGAATGGTTGAGGGAATTTTATTCATTGCAACATATGGATCCTCTGCCTCATTTGCTTTCTCTTTCCCCAACTCCTTCTGTAGTTTCACACCTTGATCCAGTTCAGGTTCTAAGGCACTAGCATTTCGCAAGGACGAACCAGGCAAGTGGCCGCCGCCAGTGGTGGACTGTGACTTCACAGAGAAGTTAGCTCATTGTACTTGCTTCACGGCCCGGTTTGTGTCGACTATTGGGGCTGGACGTAGGGGACCTGAGGGAGCCCTTGGCACGCAAACACGGAATTCACCAGCTTCTACAAAGCCCCCCCTTTGCAAGGCACACACAGCGCTCACGCGAGCAATATCTGACCCCGCTTTGGTACTTACTCGATCTGGTGCATGCTGGGAGCTGAAGTCAAACACAGGACTACAGCTATCCTGATTGAAGCCGTGTCTGCTGATCTCCCACCAATGGGAGCGCCGTAGCAAGTTCAAAGGAGGGAGGAGGTGAAAACCGGCTGCAAACGGCATCTGAAGAAGGCAACTAAGCCGAAATGCATCATGCCATATTTCAGCAGTGAATAAAAGGACCCTCTCATACTCCCCGCTGTGTCCTCGGATTACTTTTCATTAAGTGGTCGTTGTGGTGATATTGTTCGCGTCCGCCAGGAGCGCGATACGAGGACCCGTCCATCAAGTGTCCTGGGGTATGCTGGCTTTGTGACTGTTGTATCAAGGGATTGATTCATCCCAGGACCGCCGCAAGGACGAACCAGGCAAGTGGCCGCCGCCAGTGGTGGACTGTGACTTCACAGAGAAGTTAGCTCATTGTACTTGCTTCACGGCCCGGTTTGTGTCGACTATTGGGGCTGGACGTAGGGGACCTGAGGGAGCCCTTGGCACGCAAACACGGAATTCACCAGCTTCTACAAAGCCCCCCTTTGCAAGGCACACACAGCGCTCACGCGAGCAATATCTGACCCCGCTTTGGTACTTACTCGATCTGGTGCATGCTGGGAGCTGAAGTCAAACACAGGACTACAGCTATCCTGATTGAAGCGGTGTCTGCTGATCTCCCACCAATGGGAGCGCCGTAGCAAGTTCAAAGGAGGGAGGAGGTGAAAACCGGCTGCAAACGGCATCTGAAGAAGGCAACTAAGCCGAAATGCATCATGCCATATTTCAGCAGTGAATAAAAGGACCCTCTCATACTCCCCGCTGTGTCCTCGGATTACTTTTCATTAAGTGGTCGTTGTGGTGATATTGTTCGCGTCTGCCAGGAGCGCGATACGAGGACCCGTCCATCAAGTGTCCTGGGGTATGCTGGCTTTGTGACTGTTGTATCAAGGGATTGATTCATCCCAGGACCGCCGCAAGGACGAACCAGGCAAGTGGCCGCCGCCAGTGGTGGACTGTGACTTCACAGAGAAGTTAGCTCATTGTACTTGCTTCACGGCCCGGTTTGTGTCGACTATTGGGGCTGGACGTAGGGGACCTGAGGGAGCCCTTGGCACGCAAACACGGAATTCACCAGCTTCTACAAAGCCCCCCTTTGCAAGGCACACACAGCGCTCACGCGAGCAATATCTGACCCCGCTTTGGTACTTACTCGATCTGGTGCATGCTGGGAGCTGAAGTCAAACACAGGACTACAGCTATCCTGATTGAAGCGGTGTCTGCTGATCTCCCACCAATGGGAGCGCCGTAGCAAGTTCAAAGGAGGGAGGAGGTGAAAACCGGCTGCAAACGGCATCTGAAGAAGGCAACTAAGCCGAAATGCATCATGCCATATTTCAGCAGTGAATAAAAGGACCCTCTCATACTCCCCGCTGTGTCCTCGGATTACTTTTCATTAAGTGGTCGTTGTGGTGATATTGTTCGCGTCTGCCAGGAGCGCGATACGAGGACCCGTCCATCAAGTGTCCTGGGGTATGCTGGCTTTGTGACTGTTGTATCAAGGGATTGATTCATCCCAGGACCGCCGCAAGGACGAACCAGGCAAGTGGCCGCCGCCAGTGGTGGACTGTGACTTCACAGAGAAGTTAGCTCATTGTACTTGCTTCACGGCCCGGTTTGTGTCGACTATTGGGGCTGGACGTAGGGGACCTGAGGGAGCCCTTGGCACGCAAACACGGAATTCACCAGCTTCTACAAAGCCCCCCCTTTGCAAGGCACACACAGCGCTCACGCGAGTAATATCTGACCCCGCTTTGGTACTTACTCGATCTGGTGCATGCTGGGAGCTGAAGTCAAACACAGGACTACAGCTATCCTGATTGAAGCGGTGTCTGCTGATCTCCCACCAATGGGAGCGCCGTAGCAAGTTCAAAGGAGGGAGGAGGTGAAAACCGGCTGCAAACGGCATCTGAAGAAGGCAACTAAGCCGAAATGCATCATGCCATATTTCAGCAGTGAATAAAAGGACCCTCTCATACTCCCCTCTGTGTCCTCGGATTACTTTTCATTAAGTGGTCGTTGTGGTGATATTGTTCGCGTCTGCCAGGAGCGCGATACGAGGACCCGTCCATCAAGTGTCCTGGGGCATGCTGGCTTTGTGACTGTTGTATCAAGGGATTGATTCATCCCAGGACCGCCGCAAGGACGAACCAGGCAAGTGGCCGCCGCCAGTGGTGGACTGTGACTTCACAGAGAAGTTAGCTCATTGTACTTGCTTCACGGCCCGGTTTGTGTCGACTATTGGGGCTGGACGTAGGGGACCTGAGGGAGCCCTTGGCACGCAAACACGGAATTCACCAGCTTCTACAAAGCCCCCCCTTTGCAAGGCACACACAGCGCTCACGCGAGCAATATCTGACCCCGCTTTGGTACTTACTCGATCTGGTGCATGCTGGGAGCTGAAGTCAAACACAGGACTACAGCTATCCTGATTGAAGCGGTGTCTGCTGATCTCCCACCAATGGGAGCGCCGTAGCAAGTTCAAAGGAGGGAGGAGGTGAAAACCGGCTGCAAACGGCATCTGAAGAAGGCAACTAAGCCGAAATGCATCATGCCATATTTCAGCAGTGAATAAAAGGACCCTCTCATACTCCCCGCTGTGTCCTCGGATTACTTTTCATTAAGTGGTCGTTGTGGTGATATTGTTCGCGTCTGCCAGGAGCGCGATACGAGGACCCGTCCATCAAGTGTCCTGGGGTATGCTGGCTTTGTGACTGTTGTATCAAGGGATTGATTCATCCCAGGACCGCCGCAAGGACGAACCAGGCAAGTGGCCGCCGCCAGTGGTGGACTGTGACTTCACAGAGAAGTTAGCTCATTGTACTTGCTTCACGGCCCGGTTTGTGTCGACTATTGGGGCTGGACGTAGGGGACCTGAGGGAGCCCTTGGCACGCAAACACGGAATTCACCAGCTTCTACAAAGCCCCCTTTGCAAGGCACACACAGCGCTCACGCGAGCAATATCTGACCCCGCTTTGGTACTTACTCGATCTGGTGCATGCTGGGAGCTGAAGTCAAACACAGGACTACAGCTATCCTGATTGAAGCGGTGTCTGCTGATCTCCCACCAATGGGAGCGCCGTAGCAAGTTCAAAGGAGGGAGGAGGTGAAAACCGGCTGCAAACGGCATCTGAAGAAGGCAACTAAGCCGAAATGCATCATGCCATATTTCAGCAGTGAATAAAAGGACCCTCTCATACTCCCCGCTGTGTCCTCGGATTACTTTTCATTAAGTGGTCGTTGTGGTGATATTGTTCGCGTCTGCCAGGAGCGCGATACGAGGACCCGTCCATCAAGTGTCCTGGGGTATGCTGGCTTTGTGACTGTTGTATCAAGGGATTGATTCATCCCAGGACCGCCGCAAGGACGAACCAGGCAAGTGGCCGCCGCCAGTGGTGGACTGTGACTTCACAGAGAAGTTAGCTCATTGTACTTGCTTCACGGCCCGGTTTGTGTCGACTATTGGGGCTGGACGTAGGGGACCTGAGGGAGCCCTTGGCACGCAAACACGGAATTCACCAGCTTCTACAAAGCCCCCTTTGCAAGGCACACACAGCGCTCACGCGAGCAATATCTGACCCCGCTTTGGTACTTACTCGATCTGGTGCATGCTGGGAGCTGAAGTCAAACACAGGACTACAGCTATCCTGATTGAAGCGGTGTCTGCTGATCTCCCACCAATGGGAGCGCCGTAGCAAGTTCAAAGGAGGGAGGAGGTGAAAACCGGCTGCAAACGGCATCTGAAGAAGGCAACTAAGCCGAAATGCATCATGCCATATTTCAGCAGTGAATAAAAGGACCCTCTCATACTCCCCGCTGTGTCCTCGGATTACTTTTCATTAAGTGGTCGTTGTGGTGATATTGTTCGCGTCTGCCAGGAGCGCGATACGAGGACCCGTCCATCAAGTGTCCTGGGGTATGCTGGCTTTGTGACTGTTGTATCAAGGGATTGATTCATCCCAGGACCGCCGCAAGGACGAACCAGGCAAGTGGCCGCCGCCAGTGGTGGACTGTGACTTCACAGAGAAGTTAGCTCATTGTACTTGCTTCACGGCCCGGTTTGTGTCGACTATTGGGGCTGGACGTAGGGGACCTGAGGGAGCCCTTGGCACGCAAACACGGAATTCACCAGCTTCTACAAAGCCCCCTTTGCAAGGCACACACAGCGCTCACGCGAGCAATATCTGACCCCGCTTTGGTACTTACTCGATCTGGTGCATGCTGGGAGCTGAAGTCAAACACAGGACTACAGCTATCCTGATTGAAGCGGTGTCTGCTGATCTCCCACCAATGGGAGCGCCGTAGCAAGTTCAAAGGAGGGAGGAGGTGAAAACCGGCTGCAAACGGCATCTGAAGAAGGCAACTAAGCCGAAATGCATCATGCCATATTTCAGCAGTGAATAAAAGGACCCTCTCATACTCCCCGCTGTGTCCTCGGATTACTTTTCATTAAGTGGTCGTTGTGGTGATATTGTTCGCGTCTGCCAGGAGCGCGATACGAGGACCCGTCCATCAAGTGTCCTGGGGTATGCTGGCTTTGTGACTGTTGTATCAAGGGATTGATTCATCCCAGGACCGCCGCAAGGACGAACCAGGCAAGTGGCCGCCGCCAGTGGTGGACTGTGACTTCACAGAGAAGTTAGCTCATTGTACTTGCTTCACGGCCCGGTTTGTGTCGACTATTGGGGCTGGACGTAGGGGACCTGAGGGAGCCCTTGGCACGCAAACACGGAATTCACCAGCTTCTACAAAGCCCCCTTTGCAAGGCACACACAGCGCTCACGCGAGCAATATCTGACCCCGCTTTGGTACTTACTCGATCTGGTGCATGCTGGGAGCTGAAGTCAAACACAGGACTACAGCTATCCTGATTGAAGCGGTGTCTGCTGATCTCCCACCAATGGGAGCGCCGTAGCAAGTTCAAAGGAGGGAGGAGGTGAAAACCGGCTGCAAACGGCATCTGAAGAAGGCAACTAAGCCGAAATGCATCATGCCATATTTCAGCAGTGAATAAAAGGACCCTCTCATACTCCCCGCTGTGTCCTCGGATTACTTTTCATTAAGTGGTCGTTGTGGTGATATTGTTCGCGTCTGCCAGGAGCGCGATACGAGGACCCGTCCATCAAGTGTCCTGGGGTATGCTGGCTTTGTGACTGTTGTATCAAGGGATTGATTCATCCCAGGACCGCCGCAAGGACGAACCAGGCAAGTGGCCGCCGCCAGTGGTGGACTGTGACTTCACAGAGAAGTTAGCTCATTGTACTTGCTTCACGGCCCGGTTTGTGTCGACTATTGGGGCTGGACGTAGGGGACCTGAGGGAGCCCTTGGCACGCAAACACGGAATTCACCAGCTTCTACAAAGCCCCCTTTGCAAGGCACACACAGCGCTCACGCGAGCAATATCTGACCCCGCTTTGGTACTTACTCGATCTGGTGCATGCTGGGAGCTGAAGTCAAACACAGGACTACAGCTATCCTGATTGAAGCGGTGTCTGCTGATCTCCCACCAATGGGAGCGCCGTAGCAAGTTCAAAGGAGGGAGGAGGTGAAAACCGGCTGCAAACGGCATCTGAAGAAGGCAACTAAGCCGAAATGCATCATGCCATATTTCAGCAGTGAATAAAAGGACCCTCTCATACTCCCCGCTGTGTCCTCGGATTACTTTTCATTAAGTGGTCGTTGTGGTGATATATATATATATATATATGTCCACAATGTGATCCCTTTGATCAGTGCGCTCGTGCAGCGGGTGCTCAGCGGGGGCCGGATCCTGGCCCCAAATTCAATTTTTTCACACAAAGGACGCGGCACTCAGGAGTGAAGATAGTTCAAATGAGTTTATTGCACAACTCAACCAACGCGTTTCAGCCCTCTCACGGCTTTGCTCACGGTGCAAAGCCGTGAGAGGGCTGAAACGCGTTGGTTGAGTTGTGCAATAAACTCATTTGAACTATCTTCACTCCTGAGTGCCGCGTCCTTTGTGTGAAAAAAAAAAAATAAATAAAAAAAAATATATATATATATATATATATATATTATCTACTGGCGGTCGCCAGTAGATAGTTATAGTTAGGACCTATTTTCCATAGGAAATCCGCAACATTCTATTTGAAATAACTCTTGCGTTGGTTGACGAATCTTCGCGAAATTTTCAAACTTTATGGCCCGCTCCGGTCCGCTCCTACCCTGAAAGGTTCGGGGTGATTCGTCAAGCGGGGGCCGAGAAAAAAGGGGGTCCCAAAACGTGTTTTCCCCATTCATTTTCCCATAGGAAACTTTAGCCACGGCTACAGCCCGAACTGCTAAACGGAATTACACAAAATTTGGCAAAGAGGTAGTTCTTGGTTCAGAAAGAACCCTTTTTGTTAAATGGTGTAAATCCGTTCAGTAGTTGCGGAGAAATTAAAAAAATAAGAGTCAAAAAATCAATTTCCCATAGGAAACTTTATGCAAGGCTACAGCCCGAACTGCTGAACGGAATTACACCAAATTTGGCAAAGAGGTAGTTCTTGGTTCAGAAAGAACCCTTTTGTTAAATGGTGTAAATCCGTTCAGTAGTTGCTGAGAAAATCAAAAGTAAAAACACATATATATCTGGGCGGAGCCTAACCACACATGTCATCGTGAGATCTGATTGGCTGTCAGCACTTCATCCTGGAATTGCTGGCAGCCATCTTGGGACCAATATAAATGATAGTACCCCATTGAAATGCATTGTAGTGAATCGAAGCTTTTGAGGGTTACCAAAAGGAGAACTATAAAGGGTGATAACAGACTTTAGTTACATTAGAATTCATTTGTTGATGGTACCATACTAATTTCAGGAATTGTGGTGTGTTCTAAGGTGATTTTACCCTGTGAAAAACCTTCTGCTGGGATATCATGAATCGTGTTTGAGAGAAAACTATTTTCACATGCTTGTCCCATACAGTTTTGGAAGGTGCTCCAGAAGCTAAAATGAGAGCATATTTTCTGTAAATTCACATTATCTTTCTCAGTCATGTGAGAATGAAGTCTGACATTCTCAGTAAAACATGTACATCCAACAATGGCAGAGACTGTCAGTTGATTCCTTTGTGTTCTACTGCAGCTTCCCAGAATGTTCTAAAGAACAACTAGAGTGCTAACAGCCTTACTTATGACAAAAGTATGGCACACCTGAAGCCATCTTGATTGGAATAAACTGGTAACACTTAAAACATTTAATTTAAAAAGGAACAAAATGATGGGGTTCATTTTGTCATAGGAATTATGGTTAGTGCTGTAGAAAGAAAAACTTAGGACATGTTTCAAGTGTGATCTCAAATATCTTCCTGTTATATTTCAACAGGAGCAGCATGTCAGTTGATGCCTTTGCGTTCTACTGCAGCTTCCCAGAGTGTTCTAAAGAACAACTAGAGTGATAACAGCCTTACTTATGACAAAAGTATGGCACACCTGAAGCCATCTTGATTGGAATAAACTGGTAACACTTAAAACATTTAATTTAAAAAGGAACAAAATGAGGGGGTTCATTTTGCCATAGAAATTATGGTTAGTGCTGCAAAACACTACCCCCTACACTACACAAACACCACTGCCCTACCCTAAACCCTAAAACACAACCCCCAGCATGACCCCCTACACTACACAAACACCACTGCACTACCCTAAACCCCCCTACACTACCCAAACACCACTGTCATGCCCTAAACCCTAAAACACTACCCCCAGCATGAACCCCTACACTACCCAAACACCACTGCACTACCCTAAACCTTAAAACACTACCCCCAGCACTACCCCCTACACTACACAAACACCACTGCACTACCCTAAACCCTAAAACACTACCCCCGCACTACCCCCTACACTACCCAAACACCACTGCACTAACATAAACCCTAAAACACTACCCCCAGCACAACCCCCTACACTACACAAACACCACTGCACTACCCTAAACCCTAAAACACTACCCCCAGCACGACTCCCTACACTACCCAAACACCACTGCACTACCCTAAACCCTAAATCTACCCCCAGCACGACCCCTACACTACCCAAACACCACTGCACTACCCTAAACCATAAAACACTACCCCCAGCATGACCCCCTACACTACACAAACACCACTGCACTACCCTAAACCCTAAAACACTACCACCAGCATGACCCCCTACACTACTCAAACACCACTGCACTACCCTAAACCCTAAAACACTAACCCAGCACGACCCCCTACACTACCCATACACCACTGCACTACCCTAAACCCTAAATCTACTGCCAGCACGACCCCCTACACTACCCAAACACCACTGCACTACCCTAAACCATAAAACACTACCCCCAGCATGACCCCCTACTCTACACAAACACCACTGCACTACCCTAAACCCTAAAACACTACCCCAGCACTACCCCCTACACTACCCAAACACCACTGCACTAACATAAACCCTAAAACACTATCCCCAGCACAACCCCCTACACTACACAAACACCACTGCACTACCCTAAACCCTAAAACACTACCCCCAGCACGACTCCCTACACTACCCAAACACCACTGCACTACCCTAAACCCTAAATCTACCCCCAGCACGACCCCCTACACTACCCAAACACCACTGCACTACCCTAAACCATAAAACACTACCCCCAGCATGACCCCCTACACTACACAAACACCACTGCAAAACCCTAAACCCTAAACACTACCACCAGCATGACCCCCTACACTACTCAAACACCACTGCACTACCCTAAACCCTAAAACACTAACCCAGCACGACCCCCTACACTACCCATACACCACTGCACTACCCTAAAGCCTAAAACACGACCCCCTACACTACTGCACTACCCTAAACCCTAAAACACTACCCCCAGCACGACCCCCTACACTACCCAAACACCACTGCACTACCCTAAAGCCTAAAACACTACCCCCAGCATGACCCCCTACACTACTGCACTACCCTAAACCCTAAAACACTACCCCCAGCACTCCCCCTACACTACCCAAACACCACTGCACTAACATAAACCCTAAAACACTACCCCCAGCACAACCCCCTACACTACACAAACACCACTGCACTACCCTAAACCCTAAAACACTACCCCCAGCACGACTCCCTACACTACCCAAACACCACTGCACTACCCTAAACCCTAAATCTACCACCATCACGACCCCCTACACTACCCAAACACCACTGCACTACCCTAAACCATAAAACACTACCCCCAGCATGACCCCCTACTCTACACAAACACCACTGCACTACCCTAAACCCTAAAACACTACCACCAGCATGACCCCTACACTACTCAAACACCACTGCACTACCCTAAAGCCTAAAACACTACCCCCAGCACGACCCCCTACACTACTGCACTACCCTAAACCCTAAAACACTACCCCCAGCACGACCCCCTACACTACCCAAACACCACTGCACTACCCTAAACCCTAAAACACTACCCCCAGCATGACCCCCTACACCACCCAAACACCACTGCACTACCCTAAACCCTAGAAAAGAAACCCCCACCCCATGCCCAATCCCCCTTACCTCCCACTCCTCGTGGTTCCTGCTTCACGTCATCTCTGAGGGGCGGTGCACGTCGTTGTGAGGAAACGGAACAGCCTCTGTTTCCTTACAACGACATGGATCGTCTACATGTTTTTAGAACGCATGGTCATTTACCATACATACCTTTACAACAAAATTCGTTGTAAAGGCATGCGTGGTAAATGACTATGCGTTCTAAAAAATGCGTAGTAATGACTTCGTGATGTACAAAGCATGCGTGGTAATGCATGCATTGTAATGGTATCGCAAAGTAAAAAAGTCGTTCTAACGGCTGTTTACCGATCGAAGCTGGCCCCTGTTCTTCAGTGAGACGTTTATTTGATTAATGTTTTTTTTACCGAAAAGTGCATTCCTGGCTGTTGTATTGTGAAAGTGTCCGCGTGGCCTGGTTTCACTTCCGGTGAGAGAGTGAAAGAGTCTGTTTGGATCTAAAGGAGTTCTGTTGTTGGACGGGGCCGGCGCGACATGTCATCAGAAAACATAGCTAATGGAAAGCGTCCTCCCTGAAGTGTGGAGCAGTGCCATGAGAGGTCAACGAGTGTGCGTCCCACCGCAGTATGACCGTACCGCGTGACCCATGTGCCACCTCCAGGGTACGGGAGGCAGAAGCGGCATCGCAGGTCCTCTTGAAGACCGTTGTAGCACTAATTCTACATTTTGGTACTAGGGCATTTTAACTTCGTTGTTCCTGCCAGATACAAAGAGAAGATCCTGTGTTATTCAGTGCCCTCGTTACCTTTTTTGTGGGTTGTGGTGCTTGTCACTTCGCTGCCCCGCCGGTGCACACGACTGGGCACCCCACCTCGTGTGCCATCTGCAGGGCCTCTGCCCTCGGATCACTGGTTTCGGTTTCTGGAGTGGCAACATAAACAGTTGCTCCCAAAGGACTAGCCTGAACACTTAGGTGAAAATCCCTGCACCAGCATTCCACGGAAATTCTTTCCTAGCTCTCCCACGTCAACGAGGACGTCATAATAGCACGGCTCCGCTCGCGACACCGTATGACGTCATCGGAGCCATAAGAGAACCTCGTCGGCGTGCTGACGTCAGTTCCACCCATTTTTTCCGTGCCACCGAGGCAAACAGGGGACCGAGACATTTTCACATGTATACATAGTATAATAAATATATATATATTCACTGAAAAAACCATAGGTTTCAGGCACGTTATAGTTAGAAATTAGCATTTAAAAAACCTTAGAAATTCACTGAAAAAACCATAGGTTTCAGGCACGTTATATTTAGAAATTAGCATTTAAAAAACCTTAGAAATTCACTGAAAAAACCATAGGTTTCAGGGGCGTTATAGTTAGTTGGACATTTCACTCGTACAAAACCATAGAAATTCCCCGTTATAGTTAGTTCAGCTAACTATAACTCGTGCGTCCGCAATGCACTGCTGATGACGTCACATATTACATCACTCATGACATGGTCAGTGACATCACTCATGACATCACTGATGACATCTCAAATGACATCACTGATGACATCACTGATGACATCATCCAGTGAATGTGTGTTTTTCTGAAAATTAAATATGTTTTATATATGTATATCTCAAGGTCGATGGAAGAATAAATGGGTATATAAGTGTCTAAATGGATGATTTTGTTTTGTAAAATTGATTGTATAACTGACTAAGTGTATCTTAGTGAATACATGGGTTAGTGAGTAATGTTTAAATATGAAAATATCTGTATCAGTCTCTCACTTTGTGTATAAGTGGCTGCATGGGTTGGTGAGTAGCTACATGAGTGTCTATATGGGTTATTAGTTGGTTTTGAGTATCAGTATGAGTGTCTGAGTGTCTGTATGGTTCGGTGGGGGGTATTACTTAGTGCATAGATGCATGAATGAGTGACTCACTGTTTGTATGTGTTGAAGGTGGATGAGTATGTGTATGGGTGTGTTAGTGAGTGAATGACTGTCTCAATAGTGTCTTTATGAGTAACTACATATGTTTTAAACTAGTATATGTGAGTATTGGTGTATATAAGTGAGTATATGTGAGAGTGAGAGATTGGAAGAGTTCCTGTACAAATAAGTAGGTGTTTCTATAAGTGATTGTTTAAGAGAGTAAGTATGTGTAAGTTTCTGTAGAAGTAAGTGTGGTAGTGTGTGTATAACTGTATATGCAAGTAAATGGATGTTTGATACTTTGTTTGCATGTGTGACTATGTGTGTGAGTAACTCTATGGATGAGTGGCGGTGTGTAACAGGATGTATAGGTGTATGAGTACATATGATGAGTGAGTACATGTATGAGTGACTGTATAGGGACTGTTGGTGAATGAGTGGATGTGTGTGTAGATCTTGGAATTATTGAATAGGTGTGTTGTAACTGGTATTGGTATGTCCATTGTTTTGAAAATGTTAGTTTGTATTTTTGAGTGTGTGTATCAAAGGTTATATTAGGGTGAGAGGAGGTCTGCCACTCTATCACAAAGATGATGTCATCAGTGATGTCATCAGTGATGTCATTTGAGATGTCATCAGTGATGTCATGAGTGATGTCACTGACCATGTCATGAGTGATGTAATATGTGACGTCATCAGCAGTGCATTGCGGGGGCGCGAGTTATAGTTAGCTAAACTAACTATAACGGGGGAATTTCTATGGTTTTGTATGAGTGAAATGTCCAACTAACTATAACGCCCCTGAAACCTATGGTTTTTTCAGTGAATATATGTAAAAACATATATATATATATAGAGAGAGAGAAGATGGATAGCTAGCTAGCTAGCTAGCTAGCTAGCTAGCTAGATAGATAGATAGATAGATAGATATTTCACCACAAAGACCTTCATCTTCTGACAGTCTAGCCGCACTCTCCCCACGTATCCAGTAAAGATGGCACACTCTGTCCGGATGCTCAATATTATATATATATATATATTCACTGAAAAAACCATAGGTTTCAGGGGCGTTATAGTTAGTTGGACATTTCACTCGTACAAAACCATAGAAATTCCCCCGTTATAGTTAGTTCAGCTAACTATAACTCACGCGCCGCAATGCACTGCTGATGACGTCACCTATTAAATCACTCATGACATGGTCAGTGACATCACTCATGACATCACTGATGACATCTCAAATGACATCACTGATGACATCACTGATGACATCATCCTTGTGATAGAGTGGCAGACCTCCTCTCACCCTAATATAACCTTTGATACACACACTCAAAAATACAAACTAACATTTTCAAAACAATGGACATACCAATACCAGTTACAACACACCTATTCAGTAATTCCAAGATCTACACACACATCCACTCATTCACCAACAGTCCCTATACAGTCACTCATACATGTACTCACTCATCATATGTACTCATACACCTATACATCCTGTTACACACCGCCACTCATCCATAGAGTTACTCACACACATAGTCACACATGCAAACAAAGTATCAAACATCCATTTACTTCCATATACAGTTATACACACACACTACCACACTTACTTCTACAGAAACTTACACATACTTACTCTCTTAAACAATCACTTATAGAAACACCTACTTATTTGTACAGGAACTCTTCCAATCTCTCACTCTCACATATACTCACTTATATACACCAATACTCACATATACTAGTTTAAAACATATGTAGTTACTCATAAAGACACTATTGAGACAGTCATTCACTCACTAACACACCCATACACATACTCATCCACCTATACAGTCCTGCACACATGCTGTCTTCAACACATACAAACAGTGAGTCACTCATTCATGCATCTATGCACTAAGTAATACCCCCACCGAACCATACAGACACTCAGACACTCATACTGATACTCAAAAAACCAACTAATGACCCATATAGACACTCATGTAGCTACTCACCAACCCATGCAGCCACTTATACACAAAGTGAGAGGTTGATACAGATATTTTCATATTTAAACATTACTCACTAACCCATGTATTCACTAAGATACACTTAGTCAGTTATACAATCAATTTTACAAAACAAAATCATCCATTTAGACACTTATATACCCATTTATTCTTCCATCGACCTTGAGATATACATATATAAAACATATTTAATTTTCAGAAAAACACACATTCACTGGATGATGTCATCAGTGATGTCATCAGTGATGTCATTTGAGATGTCATCAGTGATGTCATGAGTGATGTCACTGACCATGTCATGAGTGATGTAATATGTGACGTCATCAGCAGTGCATTGCGGGCGCGCGAGTTATAGTTAGCTGAACTAACTATAACGGGGGAATTTCTATGGTTTTGTACGAGTGAAATGTCCAACTAACTATAACGCCCCTGAAACCTATGGTTTTTCAGTGAATATATATATATATATATATATTATCTACTGGCGGTCGCCAGTAGATAGTTATAGTTAGGACCTATTTTCCATAGGAAACTCGCAACATTCTATTTGAAATAACTCTTGCGTCGGTTGACGAATCTTCGCGAACTTTTCAAACTTTATGGCCCGCTCCGGTCCGCTCCTACCCTGAAAGGTTCGGGGTGATTCGTCAAGCGGGGGCCGAGAAAAAGGGGGTCCCAAAGCGTGTTTTCCCCATTCATTTTCCCATAGGAAACTTTAGCCACGGCTACAGCCCGAACTGCTGAACGGAATTACACAAAATTTGGCAAAGAGGTAGTTCTTGGTTCAGAAAGAACCCTTTTGTTAAATGGTGTAAATCCGTTCAGTAGTTGCGGAGAAATTAAAAAAATAAGAGTCAAAAAATCAATTTCCCATAGGAAACTTTATGCAAGGCTACAGCCCGAACTGCTGAACGGAATTACACCAAATTTGGCAAAGAGGTAGTTCTTGGTTCAGAAAGAACCCTTTTTGTTAAATGGTGTAAATCCGTTCAGTAGTTGCTGAGAAAATCAAAAGTAAAAACACATATATATCTGGGCGGAGCCTAACCACACATGTCATCGTGAGATCTGATTGGCTGTCATCCTGGAATTGCTGGCAGCCATCTTGGGACCAATATAAATGATAGTACCCCATTGAAATGCATTGTAGTGAATCAAAGCTTTTGAGGGTTACCAAAAGGAGAACTATAAAGGGTGATAACAGACTTTAGTTACATTAGAATTCATTTGTTGATGGTACCATACTAATTTCAGGAATTGTGGTGTGTTCTAAGGTGATTTTACCCTGTGAAAAACCTTCTGCTGGGATATCATGAATCGTGTTTGAGAGAAAACTATTTTCACATGCTTGTCCCATACAGTTTTGGAAGGTGCTCCAGAAGCTAAAATGAGAGCATATTTTCTGTAAATTCACATTATCTTTCTCAGTCATGTGAGAATGAAGTCTGACATTCTCAGTAAAACATGTACATCCAACAATGGCAGAGACTGTCAGATGATTCCTTTGTGTTCTACTGCAGCTTCCCAGAGTGTTCTAAAGAACAACTAGAGTGCTAACAGCCTTACTTATGACAAAAGTATGGCACACCTGAAGCCATCTTGATTGGAATAAACTGGTAACACTTAAAACATTTAATTTAAAAAGGAACAAAATGATGGGGTTCATTTTGTCATAGGAATTATGGTTAGTGCTGTAGAAAGAAAAATTAGGACATGTTTCAAGTGTGATCTCAAATATCTTCCTGTTATATTTCAACAGGAACAGCCTGTCAGTTGATGCCTTTGTGTTCTACTGCAGCTTCCCAGAGTGTTCTAAAGAGCAACTAGAGTGATAACAGCCTTACTTATGACAAAAGTATGGCACACCTGAAGCCATCTTGATTGGAATAAACTGGTAACACTTAAAACATTTAATTTAAAAAGGAACAAAATGAGGGGGTTCATTTTGCCATAGAAATTATGGTTAGTGCTGCAAAACACTACCCCCTACACTACACAAACACCACTGCCCTACCCTAAACCCTAAAACACAACCCCCAGCATGACCCCCTACACTACACAAACACCACTGCACTACACTAAACCCCCCTACACTACCCAAACACCACTGCCATACCCTAAACCCTAAAACACTACCCCCAGCATGAACCCCTACACTACCCAAACACCACTGCACTACCCTAAACCTTAAAACACTACCCCCAGCACTACCCCCTACACTACACAAACACCACTGCACTACCCTAAACCCTAAAACACTACCCCAGCACTACCCCCTACACTACCCAAACACCACTGCACTAACATAAACCCTAAAACACTACCCCCAGCACAACCCCCTACACTACACAAACACCACTGCACTACCCTAAACCCTAAAACACTACCCCCAGCACGACTCCCTACACTACCCAAACACCACTGCACTACCCTAAACCCTAAATCTACCCCCAGCACGACCCCTACACTACCCAAACACCACTGCACTACCCTAAACCCTAAAACACTACCACCAGCATGACCCCCTACACTACTCAAACACCACTGCACTACCCTAAACCCTAAAACACTAACCCAGCACGACCCCCTACACTACCCATACACCACTGCACTACCCTAAAGCCTAAAACACTACCCCCAGCACGACCCCCTACACTACTGCACTACCCTAAACCCTAAAACACTACCCCCAGCACGACCCCCTACACTACCCAAACACCACTGCACTACCCTAAACCCTAAAACACTACCCCCAGCACGACCCCCTACACCACCCAAACACCACTGCACTACCCTAAACCCTAGAAAAGAAACCCCCACCCCATGCCCAATCCCCCTTACCTCCCACTCCTTGTGGTTCCTGCTTCACGTCGTCTCTGAGGGGCGGTGCACGTCGTTGTGAGGAAACGGAACAGCCTCTGTTTCCTTACAACGACATGGATCGTCTACATGTTTTTTAGAATGCATGGTCATTTACCATACATACCTTTACAACAAAATTCGTTGTAAAGGCATGCGTGGTAAATGACCATGCGTTCTAAAAAAATGCGTAGTAATGACTTTGTGATGTACAAAGCATGCGTGGTAATGCATGCATTGTAATGGTATCGCAAAGTAAAAAAGTCGTTCTAACGGCTGTTTACCGATCGAAGCTGGCCCCTGTTCTTCAGTGAGACGTTTATTTGATTAATGTTTTTTTACCGAAAAGTGCATTCCTGGCTGTTGTATTGTGAAAGTGTCCGCGTGGCCTGGTTTCACTTCCGGTGAGAGAGTGGAAGAGTCTGTTTGGATCTAAAGGAGTTCTGTTGTTGGACGGGGCCGGCGCGACATGTCATCAGAAAACATAGCTAATGGAAAGCGTCCTCCCTGAAGTGTGGAGCAGTGCCATGAGAGGTCAACGAGTGTGCGTCCCACCGCAGTATGACCGTACCGCGTGACCCATGTGCCACCTCCAGGGTACGGGAGGCAGAAGCGGCATCGCAGGTCCTCTTGAAGACCGTTGTAGCACTAATGCTACATTTTGGTACTAGGGCATTTTAACTTCGTTGTTCCTGCCAGATACAAAGAGAAGATCCTGTGTTATTCAGTGCCCTCGTTACCTTTTTTGTGGGTTGTGGTGCTTGTCACTTCGCTGCCCCGCCGGTGCACACGACTGGGCACCCCACCTCGTGTGCCATCTGCAGGGCCTCTGCCCTCGGATCACTGGTTTCGGTTTCTGGAGTGGCAACATAAACAGTTGCTCCCAAAGGACTAGCCTGAACACTTAGGTGAATATCCCCTGCACCAGCATTCCACGGAAATTCTTTCCTAGCTCTCCCACGTCAACGAGGACGTCATAATAGCACGGCTCCGCTCGCGACACCGTATGACATCATCGGAGCCATAAGAGAACCTCGTCGGCGTGCTGACGTCAGTTCCACCCATTTTTTCCGTGCCACCGAGGCAAACAGGGGACCGAGACATTTTCACATGTATACATAGTATAATAAATATATATATATTCACTGAAAAAACCATAGGTTTCAGGCACGTTATAGTTAGAAATTAGCATTTAAAAAACGTTAGAAATTCACTGAAAAAACCATAGGTTTCAGGCACGTTATAGTTAGAAATTAGCATTTAAAAACCTTAGAAATTCACTGAAAAAACCATAGGTTTCAGGGGCGTTATAGTTAGTTGGACATTTCACTCGTACAAAACCATAGAAATTCCCCCGTTATAGTTAGTTCAGCTAACTATAACTTGCGCGCCCGCAATGCACTGCTGATGACGTCACATATTACATCACTCATGACATGGTCAGTGACATCACTCATGACATCACTGATGACATCACTGATGACATCATCCAGTGAATGTGTGTTTTTCTGAAAATTAAATATGTTTTATATATGTATATCTCAAGGTCGATGGAAGAATAAATGGGTATATAAGTGTCTAAATGGATGATTTTGTTTTGTAAAATTGATTGTATAACTGACTAAGTGTATCTTAGTGAATACATGGGTTAGTGAGTAATGTTTAAATATGAAAATATCTGTATCAACCTCTCACTTTGTGTATAAGTGGCTGCATGGGTTGGTGAGTAGCTACATGAGTGTCTATATGGGTCATTAGTTGGTTTTTTGAGTATCAGTATGAGTGTCTGAGTGTCTGTATGGTTCGGTGGGGGTATTACTTAGTGCATAGATGCATGAATGAGTGACTCACTGTTTGTATGTGTTGAAGACAGCATGTGTGCAGGACTGTATAGGTGGATGAGTATGTGTATGGGTGTGTTAGTGAGTGAATGACTGTCTCAATAGTGTCTTTATGAGTAACTACATATGTTTTAAACTAGTATATGTGAGTATTGGTGTATATAAGTGAGTATATGTGAGAGTGAGAGATTGGAAGAGTTCCTGTACAAATAAGTAGGTGTTTCTATAAGTGATAGTTTAAGAGAGTAAGTATGTGTAAGTTTCTGTAGAAGTAAGTGTGGTAGTGTGTGTGTATAACTGTATATGCAAGTAAATGGATGTTTGATACTTTGTTTGCATGTGTGACTATGTGTGTGAGTAACTCTATGGATGAGTGGCGGTGTGTAACAGGATGTATAGGTGTATGAGTACATATGATGAGTGAGTACATGTATGAGTGACTGTATAGGGACTGTTGGTGAATGAGTGGATGTGTGTGTAGATCTTGGAATTACTGAATAGGTGTGTTGTAACTGGTATTGGTATGTCCATTGTTTTGAAAATGTTAGTTTGTATTTTTGAGTGTGTGTATCAAAGGTTATATTAGGGTGAGAGGAGATCTGCCACTCTATCACAAGGATGATGTCATCAGTGATGTCATCAGTGATGTCATTTGAGATGTCATCAGTGATGTCATGAGTGATGTCACTGACCATGTCATGAGTGATGTAATAGGTGACGTCATCAGCAGTGCATTGCGGGCGCGCGAGTTATAGTTAGCTGAACTAACTATAACGGGGGAATTTCTATGGTTTTGTACGAGTGAAATGTCCAACTAACTATAACGCCCCTGAAACCTATGGTTTTTTCAGTGAATATATATATATATATAATATTGATCATCCGGACAGAGTGTGCCATCTTTACTGGATACGTGGGGAGAGTGCGGCTAGACTGTCAGAAGATGAAGGTCTTTGTGGTGAAATATCTATCTATCTATCTATCTATCTATCTATCTATCTATCTATCTATCTATCTATCTATCTATCTAGCTAGCTAGCTATCCATCTCTCTCTCTCTATATATATATATATGTTTTTACATATATTCACTGAAAAAACCATAGGTTTCAGGGGCGTTATAGTTAGTTGGACATTTCACTCGTACAAAACCATAGAAATTCCCCGTTATAGTTAGTTTAGCTAACTACAACTCGTGCGCCCGCAATGCACTGCTGATGACGTCACATATTACATCACTCATGACATGGTCAGTGACATCACTCATGACATCACTGATGACATCTCAAATGACATCACTGATGACATCACTGATGACATCATCCTTGTGATAGAGTGGCAGACCTCCTCTCACCCTAATATAACCTTTGATACACACACTCAAAAATACAAACTAACATTTTCAAAACAATGGACATACCAATACCAGTTACAACACACCTATTCAATAATTCCAAGATCTACACACACATCCACTCATTCACCAACAGTCCCTATACAGTCACTCATACATGTACTCACTCATCATATGTACTCATACACCTATACATCCTGTTACACACCGCCACTCATCCATAGAGTTACTCACACACATAGTCACACATGCAAACAAAGTATCAAACATCCATTTACTTGCATATACAGTTATACACACACTACCACACTTACTTCTACAGAAACTTACACATACTTACTCTCTTAAACAATCACTTATAGAAACACCTACTTATTTGTACAGGAACTCTTCCAATCTCTCACTCTCACATATACTCACTTATATACACCAATACTCACATATACTAGTTTAAAACATATGTAGTTACTCATAAAGACACTATTGAGACAGTCATTCACTCACTAACACATCCATACACATACTCATCCACCTATACAGTCCTGCACACATGCTGTCTTCAACACATACAAACAGTGAGTCACTCATTCATGCATCTATGCACTAAGTAATACCCCCACCGAACCATACAGACACTCAGACACTCATACTGATACTCAAAAAACCAACTAATAACCCATATAGACACTCATGTAGCTACTCACCAACCCATGCAGCCACTTATACACAAAGTGAGAGACTGATACAGATATTTTCATATTTAAACATTACTCACTAACCCATGTATTCACTAAGATACACTTAGTCAGTTATACAATCAATTTTACAAAACAAAATCATCCATTTAATCAATCAGTCAATCAATCATGTCACTTATAAAGCGCACTACATACCCGCGAGGGTCTCAAGGCGCTGGGGGAAGAGGGGGTGGTGCTGCTACTGATCGAAGAGCCAGGTCTTGAGGAGTCTTCTGAAGGCCAGTAGGTCTTGGGTCTGTCGGAGGTTGGTGGGGAGGGTGTTCCAGGTCTTGGCGGCGAGGTGGGAGAAGGATCTGCCGCCGGCGGTCGTTTTTCCGGATGCGGGGGACTGTGGCGAGGGCGAGGCTGGTCGGCGGAGCTGGCGGGTGGGGGTGTAGAAGCTGAGTCGTCTGTTGAGGTAGGCTGGTCCAGAGTTGTGGAGTGCTTTGTGTGCGTGGGTGAGGAGCTTGAAGGTTATCCTCTTGTTGACAGGGAGCCAGTGCAGATCTCTCAGGTGGGGTGTGATGTGGCTGCGTCGGGGGATGTCGAGGATAACACGTGCAGAGGCGTTCTGGATGCGTTGCAGCCGTCTCAGGAGCTTAGCTGTCGTTCCTGCGTAGAGGGTGTTTCCGTAGTCCAGCCTACTGGTGACGAGGGCCTGGGTGACTGTTTTTCTTGTTTCGGTGGGGATCCACTTGAAGATCCTGCGGAGCATTCGGAGGATGTTGAAGCAGGATGAGGAAACGGCGTTGACCTGCTTAGTCATGGAGAGGGTGGGGTCGAGGATGACCCCTAGGTTGCGTACGTGGTCGGTGGGTGGCGGGGCTGTTCCCAGTGATGTTGGCCACCAGGAGTCGTCCCAGGCTGAAGGGTTGGAACCAAGGATGAGGACCTCCGTCTTGTCCGAGTTCAGCTTCAGGCGGCTGGTCCTCATCCATTCGGCGACGGCCTTCATTCCTTCGTGGAGGTGGGCTTTGGCGGTGTGAGGGTCTTTGGTGAGGGAGAGGATCAGCTGGGTGTCGTCGGCGTAGGAGATGATGTTGAGGTTGTGCTGTCGGGCGACGTGGGCGAGGGGTGCCATGTAGATGTTGAACAGCGTTGTGCTGAGGGAGGAGCCTTGGGGTACGCCGCAGATGATCTTGGTGGCCTTGGATCGGAAGGGGGCAAGGCGGACGCTTTGTGTTCTGCCGGAAAGGAAGGATGTGGTCCAGTCCAGGGCCTTCTCTTAGATCCCAGCGTCGTGAAGGCGTGTTCGTAGTGTGTGGTGGCAGACCGTGTCGAAGGCAGCTGATAGGTCCAGGAGGATGAGGGCTGCTGTTTCTCCGTTGTCTAGCAGGGTCCTGATGTCATCGGTGGCGGCGATGAGGGCGGTTTCGGTGCTGTGGTTGCTGCGGAAGCCGGACTGGGAAGGGTCCAGGATGTTGTTCTCCTCGAGGTAGCGGGTCAGTTGTTTGTTGACGATTTTCTCGGTGACCTTCGCGGGGAACGGGAGCAGAGAGATGGGTCGGAAGTTCTTGAGGTCCTTGGGGTCTGCCTTGGGTTTCTTGAGTAAGGCGGTGATCTCGGCGTGCTTCCAGCTTTCCGGGAAGGTTGCTGTCTCGAAGGAGATGTTGATTATTTTCCGGAGATGGGGCGTGATGGCTGTACTGGCTTTGTTGAAGATGTGGTGAGGGCACGGGTCTAGCGGTGAACCGGAGTGGATGGTGTTCATGATCTCGCTGGTGTCCTCGTCGTTGATGTTGGTCCAGGAGAGCAGGCGGTTGGTGGTTGTGGGGGCAGTGGTCTCGGTGGTTGCCGGGGCGGTCGTGGTGTTGAAGCTGTCGTGGATGTCAGCGATTTTGCGGTGGAAGAAGGTGGCCAGTGAGTCGCACAGGTCTCGCGACGGCTGGATGTCGTTGGTGTTGGAGCTGGGGTTGGAGAGTTCCTTCACGATGTTGAAGAGCTCTTTGCTGTTGTGTGTGTTGTTGTCTAGGCGGTCTTTGAGTGAGGCCCTTTTGGCGGATCTGATGAGGTGATGGTGACTGCGGGTGGCGCTCTTGTGGGCGGCGTAGCTGTCCGCTGTCCGTTCGTGGAGCCAGATCTTCTCCAGTTTTCGGCATGTTCGTTTGGAGGCCTGGAGGTCTTCGGTGAACCAGGTGGCTTTCTTGCTGGTGTGGCTGTTGGGCGGATTCTTGAGCGGGGCGAGGGTGTTGGCGCAGTCGTCGATCCACTGTCTGAGGTTGCGGGCGGCGGTGTCGGGGTCGGAGGGTTCGGCGGGTGGGCTCAGGGCGAGGGTTGTGGTTAGCTGGTCTTCCGTGACTCTGCTCCAGCAGCGGCGAGGCATTTGTTCGGTGCGGTGGTGCGTGGTGGGCTTCCTGTAGGTGAAGTGGATGCAGTGGTGGTCAGTCCAGTGGGGTTCGGAGGTGTGGTTGAAGGAGACGTGTGGGCTTGCGGAAAAGATGGAGTCGAGCGTGTGGCCGGCGGCGTGGGTGGGTGTAGTCACGAGCTGTCTGAGTCCGAGGGTGGCGAGGTTGTCGATCAGGGTGGTGGAGTTGGTGTCCTTGTTGTTCTCGAGGTGGAAGTTCAGGTCCCGAGGAGGATGTAGTCCGTGGAGGCGATGGCGTGTGTGCTGACGAAGTCAGGGATGGAATCGCTGAACTGTGGTCGGGGTCCGGGGGTCTGTAGATGAGGGTTCCTCTGAGGGTGGTGTTGGGATCGGTGTGGATCTGGAAGTGCATGTGTTCGGCGGTGCTGAGGGTGTAGACACTTATATACCCATTTATTCTTCCATCGACCTTGAGATATACATATATAAAACATATTTAATTTTCAGAAAAACACACATTCACTGGATGATGTCATCAGTGATGTCATCAGTGATGTCATTTGAGATGTCATCAGTGATGTCATGAGTGATGTCACTGACCATGTCATGAGTGATGTAATATGTGACGTCATCAGCAGTGCATTGCGGGCGCGCGAGTTATAGTTAGCTGAACTAACTATAACGGGGGAATTTCTATGGTTTTGTACGAGTGAAATGTCCAACTAACTATAACGCCCTGAAACCTATGGTTTTTTCAGTGAATTTCTAAGGTTTTTTAAATGCTAATTTCTAACTATAACGTGCCTGAAACCTATGGTTTTTTCAGTGAATTTCTAAGGTTTTTTAAATGCTAATTTCTAACTATAACGTGCCTGAAACCTATGGTTTTTTCAGTGAATATATATATATTTATTATACTATGTATACATGTGAAAATGTCTCGGTCCCCTGTTTGCCTCGGTGGCACGGAAAAAATGGGTGGAACTGACGTCAGCACGCCGACGAGGTTCTCTTATGGCTCCGATGACGTCATACGGTGTCGCGAGCGGAGCCGTGCTATTATGACGTCCTCGTTGACGTGGGAGAGCTAGGAAAGAATTTCCGTGGAATGCTGGTGCAGGGGATATTCACCTAAGTGTTCAGGCTAGTCCTTTGGGAGCAACTGTTTATGTTGCCACTCCAGAAACCGAAACCAGTGATCCGAGGGCAGAGGCCCTGCAGATGGCCCAGTCGTGTGCACCGGCGGGGCAGCGAAGTGACAAGCACCACAACCCACAAAAAAGGTAACGAGGGCACTGAATAACACAGGATCTTCTCTTTGTATCTGGCAGGAACAACGAAGTTAAAATGCCCTAGTACCAAAATGTAGAATTAGTGCTACAACGGTCTTCAAGAGGACCTGCGATGCCGCTTCTGCCTCCCGTACCCTGGAGGTGGCACATGGGTCACGCGGTACGGTCATACTGCGGTGGGACGCACACTCGTTGACCTCTCATGGCACTGCTCCACACTTCAGGGAGGACGCTTTCCATTAGCTATGTTTTCTGATGACATGTCGCGCCGGCCACGTCCAACAACAGAACTCCTTTAGATCCAAACAGACTCTTCCACTCTCTCACCGGAAGTGAAACCAGGCCACGCGGACACTTTCACAATACAACAGCCAGGAATGCACTTTTCGGTAAAAAAAACATTAATCAAATAAACGTCTCACTGAAGAACAGGGGTAAGCTTCGATCGGTAAACAGCCGTTAGAACGACTTTTTACTTTGCGATACCATTACAATGCATGCATTACCACGCATGCTTTGTACATCACGAAGTCATTACTACGCATTTTTTTAGAACGCATGGTCATTTACCACGCATGCCTTTACAACGAATTTTGTTGTAAAGGTATGTATGGTAAATGACCATGCGTTCTAAAAAACATGTAGATGATCCATGTCGTTGTAAGGAAACAGAGGCTGTTCCGTTTCCTCACAACCACGTGCACCGCCCCTCAGAGACGACGTGAAGCAGGAACCACGAGGAGTGGGAGGTAAGGGGATTGGGCATGGGGTGGGGGTTTCTTTTCTAGGCTTTAGGGTAGTGCAGTGGTGTTTGGGTGGTGTAGGGGGTCATGCTGGGGGTAGTGTTTTAGGGTTTAGGGTAGTGCAGTGGTGTTTGGGTAGTGTAGGGGGTCGTGCTGGGGTAGTGTTTTAGGGTTTAGGGTAGTGCAGTAGTGTAGGGGGTCGTGCTGGGGGTAGTGTTTTAGGCTTTAGGGTAGTGCAGTGGTGTATGGGTAGTGTAGGGGGTCGTGCTGGGTTAGTGTTTTAGGGTTTAGGGTAGTGCAGTGGTGTTTGAGTAGTGTAGGGGGTCATGCTGGTGGTAGTGTTTTAGGGTTTAGGGTAGTGCAGTGGTGTTTGTGTAGAGTAGGGGGTCATGCTGGGGATAGTGTTTTATGGTTTAGGGTAGTGCAGTGGTGTTTGGGTAGTGTAGGGGGTTGTGCTGGCGGTAGATTTAGGGTTTAGGGTAGTGCAGTGGTGTTTGGGTAGTGTAGGGAGTCGTGCTGGGGGTAGTGTTTTAGGGTTTAGGGTAGTGCAGTGGTGTTTGTGTAGTGTAGGGGGTTGTGCTGGGGGTAGTGTTTTAGGGTTTATGTTAGTGCAGTGGTGTTTGGGTAGTGTAGGGGGTAGTGCTGGGGGTAGTGTTTTAGGGTTTAGGGTAGTGCAGTAGTGTAGGGGGTCGTGCTGGGGGTAGTGTTTTAGGCTTTAGGGTAGTGCAGTGGTGTTTGGGTAGTGTAGGGGGTCGTGCTGGGGGTAGTGTTTTAGGGTTTAGGGTAGTGCAGTAGTGTAGGGGGTTGTGCTGGGGGTCGTGTTTTAGGCTTTAGGGTAGTGCAGTGGTGTATGGGTAGTGTAGGGGTCGTGCTGGGTTAGTGTTTTAGGGTTTAGGGTAGTGCAGTGGTGTTTGAGTAGTGTAGGGGGTCATGCTGGTGGTAGTGTTTTAGGGTTTAGGGTAGTGCAGTGGTGTTTGTGTAGTGTAGGGGGTCATGCTGGGGGTAGTGTTTTATGGTTTAGGGTAGTGCAGTGGTGTTTGGGTAGTGTAGGGGTCGTGCTGGGGGTAGATTTAGGGTTTAGGGTAGTGCAGTGGTGTTTGGGTAGTGTAGGGAGTCGTGCTGGGGTAGTGTTTTAGGGTTTAGGGTAGTGCAGTGGTGTTTGTGTAGTGTAGGGGGTTGTGCTGGGGTAGTGTTTTAGGGTTTATGTTAGTGCAGTGGTGTTTGGGTAATGTAGGGGGTAGTGCTGGGGGTAGTGTTTTAGGGTTTAGGGTAGTGCAGTGGTGTTTGTGTAGAGTAGCGGGTCATGCTGGGGGTAGTGTTTTATGGTTTAGGGTAGTGCAGTGGTGTTTGGGTAGTGTAGGGGGTCGTGCTGGTGGTAGATTTAGGCTTTAGGGTAGTGCAGTGGTGTTTGGGTAGTGTAGGGAGTCGTGCTGGGGGTAGTGTTTTAGGGTTTAGGGTAGTGCAGTGGTGTTTGTGTAGTGTAGGGGGTTGTGCTGGGGGTAGTGTTTTAGGGTTTATGTTAGTGCAGTGGTGTTTGGGTAGTGTAGGGGGTAGTGCTGGGGGTAGTGTTTTAAGGTTTAGGGTAGTGCAGTAGTGTAGGGGGTCGTGCTGGGGGTAGTGTTTTAGGCTTTAGGTTAGTGCAGTGGTGTTTGGGTAGTGTAGGGGGTCGTGCTGGGGGTAGTGTTTTAGGGTTTAGGGTAGTGCAGTAGTGTAGGGGGTCGTGCTGGGGGTAGTGTTTTAGGCTTTAGGGTAGTGCAGTGGTGTATGGGTAGTGTAGGGGGTCGTGCTGGGTTAGTGTTTTAGGGTTTAGGGTAGTGCAGTGGTGTTTGAGTAGTGTAGGGGGTCATGCTGGTGGTAGTGTTTTAGGGTTTAGGGTAGTGCAGTGGTGTTTGTGTAGTGTAGGGGGTCATGCTGGGGTAGTGTTTTATGGTTTAGGGTAGTGCAGTGGTGTTTGGGTAGTGTAGGGGGTCGTGCTGGGGGTAGATTTAGGGTTTAGGGTAGTGCAGTGGTGTATGGGTAGTGTAGGGAGTGGTGCTGGGGGTAGTGTTTTAGGGTTTAGGGTAGTGCAGTGGTGTTTGTGTAGTGTAGGGGGTTGTGCTGGGGGTAGTGTTTTAGGGTTTATGTTAGTGCAGTGGTGTTTGGGTAGTGTAGGGGGTAGTGCTGGGGTAGTGTTTTAGGGTTTAGGGTAGTGCAGTGGTGTTTGTGTAGTGTAGGGGGTAGTGCTGGGGGTAGTGTTTTAAGGTTTAGGGTAGTTCAGTGGTGTTTGGGTAGTGTAGGGGTTCATGCTGGGGGTAGTGTTTTAGGGTTTAGGGTATGGCAGTGGTGTTTGGGTAGTGTAGGGGGTTTAGGGTAGTGCAGTGATGTTTGTGTAGTGTAGGGGGTCATGCTGGGGGTTGTGTTTTAGGGTTTAGGGTAGGGCAGTGGTGTTTGTGTAGTGTAGGGGTAGTGTTTTGCAGCACTAACCATAATTTCTATGGCAAAATGAACCCCTCATTTTGTTCCTTTTTAAATTAAATGTTTTAAGTGTTACCAGTTTATTCCAATCAAGATGGCTTCAGGTGTGCCATACTTTTGTCATAAGTAAGGCTGTTATCACTCTAGTTGTTCTTTAGAACACTCTGGGAAGCTGCAGTAGAACACAAAGGCATCAACTGACAGGCTGCTCCTGTTGAAATATAACAGGAAGATATTTGAGATCACACTTGAAACATGTCCTAATTTTTCTTTCTACAGCACTAACCATAATTCCTATGACAAAATGAACCCCATCATTTTGTTCCTTTTTAAATTAAATGTTTTAAGTGTTACCAGTTTATTCCAATCAAGATGGCTTCAGGTGTGCCATACTTTTGTCATAAGTAAGGCTGTTAGCACTCTAGTTGTTCTTTAGAACATTCTGGGAAGCTGCAGTAGAACACAAAGGAATCAACTGACAGTCTCTGCCATTGTTGGATGTACATGTTTTACTGAGAATGTCAGACTTCATTCTCACATGACTGAGAAAGATAATGTGAATTTACAGAAAATATGCTCTCATTTTAGCTTCTGGAGCACCTTCCAAAACTGTATGGGACAAGCATGTGAAAATAGTTTTCTCTCAAACACGATTCATGATATCCCAGCAGAAGGTTTTTCACAGGGTAAAATCACCTTAGAACACACCACAATTCCTGAAATTAGTATGGTACCATCAACAAATGAATTCTAATGTAACTAAAGTCTGTTATCACCCTTTATAGTTCTCCTTTTGGTAACCCTCAAAAGCTTCGATTCACTACAATGCATTTCAATGGGGTACTATCATTTATATTGGTCCCAAGATGGCTGCCAGCAATTCCAGGATGAAGTGCTGACAGCCAATCAGATCTCACGATGACATGTGTGGTTAGGCTCCGCCCAGATATATATGTGTTTTTACTTTTGATTTTCTCAGCAACTACTGAACGGATTTACACCATTTAACAAAAGGGTTCTTTCTGAACCAAGAACTACCTCTTTGCCAAATTTGGTGTAATTCCGTTCAGCAGTTCGGGCTGTAGCCTTGCATAAAGTTTCCTATGGGAAATTGATTTTTGACTCTTATTTTTGTAATTTCTCCGCAACTACTGAACGGATTTACACCATTTAACAAAAGGGTTCTTTCTGAACCAAGAACTACCTCTTTGCCAAATTTTGTGTAATTCCGTTCAGCAGTTCGGGCTGTAGCCGTGGCTAAAGTTTCCTATGGGAAAATGAATGGGGAAAACACGTTTTGGGACCCCCTTTTTCTCGGCCCCCGCTTGACGAATCACCCCGAACCTTTCAGGGTAGGAGCGGACCGGAAGCGGGCCATAAAGTTTGAAAATTTCGCGAAGATTCGTCAACCAACGCAAGAGTTATTTCAAATAGAATGTTGCGGATTTCCTATGGAAAATAGGTCCTAACTATAACGATCTACTGGCGACCGCCAGTAGATAATATATATATATAGAGAGAGATGGATAGATAGATATATGTAGGGAAACAGTCGGAACATTGCGGTCTTAACCACGCGTGTTCCAACTACGCAAGCACTACAACGCTTGCCTTAACCATGCATATGCCTTAACCACGCATATGCGTGGTTAAGGCAGTGCGCGGTCTAGCTGCTGGCTAGACGGAAGATGATGAAGACGGAAGCAGGAAGACACCAGGAAGAGACGCGGTAAGGTAAGTGGCGCTGGGAGGGTAGTTTTCAGGGCTGGGTGGGGGGGTTAGGGTAGTTTTAGGGACAGCGCAGGGTGGGGGGCGGGTATCAGGGTAGTGTATGTAAAGGAGAAGGGTTTTAGGCCTTAGGGTAGGGGGAGGGAAATGGGTAGTCGGGTAGTTTTTAGGGCTGTGGGGTCAGAGTAGGTCTCTGGGCAGTGGGAGGAGAATGGTTAGTTGGGGTAGTTTTTAGGGCTGGGGGGTCGGGGTAGGTTTTAGGGCAGTGGAAGGGGTCGGGTAACTTTAGGGACAGCGCGGGGTGGGTGGGGGTCGGGTAGTGTATGTAAAGGGGCAGGGTTTTAGGCCTTAGGGAAGGGGGAGGGGAATGGGTAGTCAGGGTAGTTTTTAGGGCTAGGGGGGTCAGGGTACGTCTCAGGGCAGTGGAAGGGGTTGGTGTAGTTTAAGGGACAGTGTGGGGGTGACAGGCGGTGTTGTGTAAGTAAAGGGGCAGGGTTTTAGGGACAGCACAGGGGAGGGGGGCGGTAGGGGGTCAGGTGGGTCAAGGGGCACGGTAATGGCGACGTTAGCCACACATACCGCTTTACCATTCATGCCTATACCACGAAATTGCGCGGCAAAGGCATGCTCGGTAAAGGAATGCATGGTTAAGACGCATTCGTGGTTTGGGCTGTGTGGTAGAAGCACGCATGGTTTAACCATGCCTGCCTCTATCATACAACCATATAGGTATATGCATATATATGGAGTGCTAGATAGATAGCTAGATAGCTAGATAGCTAGATAGATAGATAGATAGATAGATAGATAGATAGATAGATAGATAGATAGATAGATAGATAGATAGATAGATACACATCCCCAGAACGGGAATCATACACCCTCCGACATCCCACTCTCCCCTAATCGGGGCTCTATGCACCTTAGTATAAGATCCATTGTTTTAGGGTTTCTGAGACAAAAAATGTATAGCAATTGATAAGATCAAAGGGAGGGCTACTACTTTTTGGGGGATCATTCAATGCACCAATTTCATTTACCTTGTTTACCACCTATGAACTAACTCCTCTTGCACAACTTTGGACTATCTGTAGCTTTATTTGTGTCCCCTCTTTGCTGGCTGGAATTGTTGGAACATAATTCTTCCAAAAGTAAACATTTCATGTTAAAGCTTAATGGGCGTCCCGCTGTGCTTTATACAGTTGTTAAAATATACAGTACCCGTGGCTGCTTGGTGCTGCAGCTCAGCAACCACCCAGAAAGCACTATACTTGTCTAGTGGAAACATAGCACAGAGCACTTCAACATCTATCTCAATATTTTCTCACTAGGAGTGGTTCACAAATGCCAAGGCACTGCCCGGTATGTGCTGTAGGTCTGGAGCCACAAATCTCACATAAAAGTAACTGTTAAGAGTTTCTGAGATTGGATGAAGTGCAGACTTGGAGTAGAAGACAACATTTTGTCATCCGGGGAAATGGAGAAGGCTGATCACACTGAGGGGCTTAATTGGGGTGGGGGGGTGCAGGGGGAAGTTGTTCTTAGGGGCCTGCTGCCGGTGAGACCGAATGCAGGGTGGATTAATACCAAGGCTGCCTAGTCTTGACTTCACCTCATGCCTTTTTCTTCCACCACTATATGCCTAATGGGTCCCTTTCACACTCTTGTAGGTTCTTTTTAGGTTTCGTCTGCCCAACGCTTGCGCTGTGCTTGTGAAATCTCTTGTATTTAATTTATCTTAAAAGGGGGCTCTTATCAGTTCCCATCACCGAATTACTGTGTTCATTCACTTTTGTGTGAAACTTTTTTTTGTTTACTTCCCCTGGCTGCACAGATTTACGGTACTTCTACTAAAGCTGTTCACACTGTTCAAGCCCCATTCATTGTCACGATAAGATCTCTTCCCATAGAAAAGGCGCCCAGCTTCTAACAATATGCTGGAATGCTTGCTTTTTATTACTCAGTTGTGTAAAGCAGATGCTTTAAACTTAGAATGTTTGTGGCATTTTCTATTCATGCCTCAGGACCTTTCTTTGCACTTTGTAGGTGTTAGCAGCTTGATTTTTTTCAACGTAATCTATTTGGTCATGATCAAATTCTAAATGTTGTAATAAACAAAAATAAAATTAATATACAAGAGCTATTCTATATTTTACTACTAAACAGGCAGCCACAAGTGTAGTTAACTTGCAGACAACTAGGTCATGATTTGAATGGTGCAGCAGGTGCAGTAGCACAGAGCCCAAAAGTTGTCAGAACTCCTCTAAACACATAACATTGCTATATTTGACTACTAAACAAGCAGTCAAGATTGCAGTTACCTTGCAGTTATAAGTGACTTCATTTGAATGGTGAAGCAGGTGCAGTGGCACCGGGGCCAAAAGCTCTAAGGACCCCACTAAACCCAGATTATTGCTAACATTTAAAACGAAACAGGCAGTCACAAGTGTAGTTACCTTGCAGACAAGGTCATGATTTCAGTGGTGCAGCAGGTGCAGTGACACCAGGACCAAAGCTCTAGGCACCCCACTAAACCCTTAAAATTGCTATATTTTACTACTAAAGAGGCAGTCACAAGTGCAGTTAATTTTCAGACAACAGGGTCATGATTTGAATGGTGAAGCAGGTGCAGTGGCACTGGGCCCAAAAGTTAGCAGATCTCCTCTAAACACCTAATATTGCTCTATTTTACTACTAAACAGGCAGCCACATGTGCAGTTAACTTTCAGACAACCGGGTCATGATTTGAATGGTGCAGCAGGTGCAGTAGCACAGGGCCCAAAAGTTGTCAGAACTCCTCTAAACACATAATATTGCTATATTTGACTACTAAACAGGCAGTCAAAATTGCAGTTACCTTGCAATTATAAGGGACTTGAGTTGAATGGTGCAGCAGGTGCAGTGGCACCGGGGGCAAAAGTTCTAGGGACCCCACTATACCCAGATTGGTGCTAAAATTTCAAATGAAACAGGCGGTCCCAAGTGTAGTTACCTTGCATACAACAGGGTCATGATTTCAGTGGTGCAGCAGGTGCATTGACACCAGGACCAAAAGCTTTAGGCGCCCCACTAAACACCTAAAATTGCTAGATTTTGCTACTAAAGAGGCAGTCACAAGTGCAGTAACCTTGCAGACAACAGGGTCATGATTTGAATGGAGCAGCAGGTGCAGTGGCACCGGGCCCAGCCATTGTCAGAACTCCTCTAAACACCTAATATTGCTATATTTCACTACAAAACAGGCAGTCACAAATGCAGTTATCTTGCAGGCACTAGGGGCATGATTTGAATGGTGCAGCAGGTGCAATGGCACTGGGCCCAAAAGTTGTCAGAATTCCTCTTAACACATAATATTGCTATTACATCAATTCATTCTATTATTTCCCTCTTTCATTTCAGTTTTCAAAATGTTGCTATTACTTACCCGCACTATACCACTAGTAACAACACAATATATTGCCTTTTTGTACACAAACAAGTCATAACACTTTAACAGACTTTCTGTAACTTATATTGTACAACTATTCAGCAAGGTACAACAAAAACAGCTTAGTATTAATCACATAGGCGAAACCTAATGCATTTACTAATGCTTGTTCATTCCTGCTTTCTACTTTATCTGTCTCTTGTCCTTCTTTCTCCATTTTCTGCTTTTCTCTGTGTGAGTCAGATGAAGAAAAATAAATTCAGGTCCCCACAAAAGACTGCCGGAGCCACCACCTTTGCCCATCCAGCACAATTTAAGCACTAGAGTTGGGTAATGTGTTGATTGCTTACCAGTATCTCAATACTCTGAGACCTAATCTATTGTCTTTGTATTTATTGAGGCATGGGTACTTTTCAGACAGAAGTGGCGTTTATAGTATTATTAAATCAAGCATTCTTTGTGTTTTCTTTTCTTGCAGTAAATGCCTGAGGTGTGATTGTTTAGCCTGGACGTGCATCCCATTTACACTGTGCAACCAGATTCAGGCTACTGATGGGGCTGAAGCAGTCCAAACTGCTCTACGGTTGATTGGATTCCTGCCTTGAGGGGACCTCGGTGGTTAGGAAGGGCAGAATTATTTCTGTTGAGCTGATCTCTTTCTAAAGGCACAATGGGTGTAAAACGATGAACTAGAATGCAGCCCTGAGCTAGCACCAGTGGTTGAGATTAGCTCAAGCATTTGTTTCATCACTTTTTAAAGTGCATAGTATCGAATCAGTACTTAGGAAATGTGTTGGGTACATGTAAAACAGCTGGAGGTACCTGGGAAGGGAAATGAGAGCACAGACACATTAAACAAGACAGGAAGAAGCAATATATTTAAAAATGACATGTTGCTACACTTATGGGTCAGCAGAAACGTAGAGGTAGTGAGAGTAATCGATGGTGGATATATAGATGATATGGTGATTATGCTCTAGAGTTCCATGAAGAGATTTTCTTTGTCATGTTCCTAATTCAGTAAAGCGACTCTATGTCTCCGACTACAGTTGTACACACTTCCTACCAAGTTTGTCTATCTTGTTTATTGAAGCAATTATTGCACCAGTGTTAAGACCCAGACTACTTGAGTGTAGAGAGAAAACAACAAGACATGTTGAGAAAGATTACTCACTTATGAGGTAATCAATCCTCACTCAATTCAGACTGAGCATGTAAGACAGCAGGAGAGTACATTGTTGCGAGTGCATTACACCTGTTTGAGAATGAGGCTCCATGAACCTCAATCAATCGCTCTTCTCCCCCGAGAAGATGGACGCTGGATAAACCACAGGTAAAAACACAAATACCAAAGCATAATCAGTGTTACAGGCCAAGTGGATTAAGTGACCTCCGAAAGATGAAGAAGGATTAATGCCTTAACACCACTCCTAAAAGTCACATGTTGGAAGGTGCAGTCCTCATTGGTCTATGGTTTGTGAAAAAAACTATCCAAAAAGCAAGATACAAATTCAGGGGCTTCTCCAGGTAGAAAACAAGAACAACACTAACTTGTTTGAAGTGAACAACCTTTAGGGTTCATCTCCTTTAATAGAACTAATAAATGTGACTATTGTTTTATTCATGATAAATGGTCCAAAAGGTATATGGGCTTGGCAATTCATGACCAAGTTGTGAATCTTGGCTCAAACCAGAATAAGGATTGGCAAAGTCAATAGGTTTTGGCTTTGGGACCTATTGACATTTTGTAATGCATTTTGGCGATGCTGTATAGCATCGACGAAGTGCTGCATCAACCAAGTAAAAAAAGAAAAAAGAAAAGAATATAGGTGCAGTGACAGAGCCGCAAGAAGTGTAATGGTGCACATGAGTGATGATGTATGAGGTGGGTGCTATTTTTTTATTTATTATTCCAAAATAGATTAGTAAATAGAAAAATGAATTTGGAGTTGCACAAAAGTGATTTTTTTGTTGGGACATTACATTTCTGCTGCACCCTCAAAGAAAAATTGAAATGAAAATGGACTATGGGGCGAATGAAGGAGAATGTCTTTGGAATGTTCTTTTGCTCTATATTCTTTGAGCTTTAAAGGTGCTTCTGAGTTGCGGCAATAAAGGAGTTAATACATAATATTGGCCTCTGGGTCTTGACATAAAATCAAAACACAAAGTAGAAAGCAACACAGAGGATGAGGGGGGAATCCCACAAGGTAGAGAGCAACACAGAGTACGGGTGGTAGAGGAGTTTGGCATGGGTGAAGCATACAAGGGAGAGAGCAACATGGAGCATGGGTGTCAGATTTTTGCTGGAGGAAGAAGGAGAGAGGGAGAGAGCTGGCTGATTGGCATATCATTTGCTGGGTCTGGTGGACTAGGCTTTATAAGAATTGACACAAGCTCCCTTTAAAGAATTGTCACTGCAACACTTTTTAACCAGCTGGCCTGGGGTTGCGCTGAACACGATTTCTAAGTCTAAAGGCCAAAAAGGAAAATTCTCTAGAAATATTTCCAGTATCATTTAGGGGAAAAGGGCCATTTTCCTGGAGTCAGCCAATGGAGCAGGACACAAAGTCTGCCTTATTAAAAGGCGATGTAATTGGAGAGTAGAGAATGTGGTAAGACTTGGCTTTACTCCTGACTCAAGCAGTAACTTTTCCAGCCCGATTTGAAGAAAAGAAGTCTACCTCTAGGACAGAAGGGCTTTCGGAAAAGCATGTCTAACTCTTCAAGAATGCTACATGGTTTTGCAGAAAGTTCTTCCAACGTGTCAAAGTCTGTGTTGAATGGACTTTGGTGTTACTGCTTGAGTCAGGAGTGAAGCCAAGTCTTACCACTTCAATGCATTTAATCCATTCAAACAATATTATTCAAGTCCATTGGATGAGGAACGAATCTTTGTCCTTTTCTGCCAGTGTGGAGGGTGTGTTCTCTGTTGGTGACTTGGACTTTTAGCATTTTAAATTAACAAGCTGATCAAATAGCTGATCAAATAGTTACTTAAGTTAGGGGTAGAAAATCAGTTAGTAGGAGGCGGCCCCTGATTTGTATGACCTTTTTCAGAACATTTTATAATCGCTTGAATGAAAAATGCAGTATCCAGTTTACCAAAGACATTCAACAGTTTTTGGCTAGAGAGAGTCTTGATAAGACCTGATGGTTAATTGTACCAAATCAAAAATGATGTCCATGACAGAGAAACGGATAACATTTTCCATAATTAACAAAAGACTACAAAACTTTTACTATTCTCGCCATAAGGACTTAGGGCCTGATTACGACTCTAGCGGTGTGGTAGCAGGCCGCCACGCCAGCGCCCCGCTGCCACATCACCAAAGCCGTCCACCCACTGCCTGCCAGATTTCGAGTTGAAAGCCGGATGGCATTCCTGCAGCGACGGTGCCTTTGTAACGCTCATAGCAGAACCTTAGAAAGGCACCACCATGGGAACACCAAAGTGCATTTCTGCACAGCATGGACTTTGAAGTTCATGCCGTGCAGGAACAGGGGGTGCAGATAGACAGGGGGGCACACCATGTGTCCCCTGCATGCACGCCCAGGCCCTAAGATATTTAGTTTCCTTACCACCACATTTTTCATTGCAGGCTCACGATTGTTGAGGAAACTCGTAATATGCTTGGTGCAGCAGCGGTCCGTGCAGGTAAGCGTGGTGGGGCGAGCGGGGAGGGGGGTGTCGACAGACAACAATAGGATTTATTTATTTATTTAATTTTCCCTATTCCGTCGTCTGTCGACCTCCCCCCTCCAGCCCCGCCCCGCCTCACCGCCTCACCATGCTTACCTGCACTGACCTCTGCTGGCTTGGCAGTGCCACAGCAGCACCGCCAGCATATTGTGGCCTCCGACCGATGCGCCACGCCAGAGGATCAGAGATCCCCGGTGAATTCAGTGGTCCTTTGGCGGTCAGACCGCCAAAGTCATAATATGGCAGTAGGACCGCCAAACTCGCAATTACCCCCTTAGTGTTTACATATAATAGTGAATGGCATGAACTTTTGCATTTCTTTTAAACAGACTCTGAAAGCTTTATCGCTTGCTAATCATAAATATGATGGTTGATCCATTATGGCCTACCTGTCACTCGAAGGATGGGCGGGCTTGCCACTTATTGTTACAGGCGCAAGCAACAAGCGCGCTGTCAAACGCAGTCGGTGCGATCCTTCCTTTCCCAGCGTAGTGCCACTAGCGCTGAGAACTACAACTCCCATGAGGCCTAGCTCGTCACGTACGACATGGCAAGAGACGGCCCATAAGGATGCAGCGGAACTCAGCTTATCGTCGGAAATTCTCACCGCCAAGACAGCAGTGTTCCTTGGTTCCAGGGGGAGAGGTCTGGTAAGGGTGCTCCGCACCAACTCTCGCTCTTTGTCCGTGTTTGGAGTCTCTCCCTTCCCCGTTAGTGAGCAAACTGCTCGTGCAGAGGAAGGATAGCGCCCCTTGGATTTCTCCCGGCGCTGCTGTTGTGTATTACGTCCTCCGTTGGGTGAGCTTGCTGCTCGTGCGGAGGACGGGTTAAAGTCCTTTGTGGGATACCCGGCATTGTCGGCCGGAGCTGGTATAGTTACCATTTCTAAGGTTGCTCTAGGAGGCATCACAGACTAGCAGCCAGAACCTGAGCGTGAACTGCAGTGCGTGTGATAGAGCGGATACTTTACTGCAAGGTCACGACACAGGGTTTTATCACACCCTTTTGTTTTCATGTGCACATCGTTTGGATTCTTATCATTTGGTGAAGTAACCATATTCGGAATGCAACTCAGTATTTGTTATTAATTGCATGGATGTTTGTGTACTAACAAAGTCCATAATCGTGTGTTATTCTGGCTCTGTTTAACAGGGGTATTAGGAGTGGTATGGGACTACGCTCTATCCCTGTGATGTAAGCTGGAGCTCAGAAAAGGGTATGTTCCTCCTCTGTAACATTGATGTAGTACTTCAGTTACCTTTCGGATATACAGTACCAGAAAGTGATTCATGCTCAATGTGTGTTTTCCTCTATGTTATTCCTTTTTATTTACAGTCCTAACACTTCAAGCGGTGTTACCACACCGAAGACACATAATTTGTTGAAGTATCTTCTTCTACAGGTGTCGTTCTTTTTTGTTACAGGTATAGACGGGGGCGCCATTCATATACAGTCAGTTACTTGTATGCATTCCATGACCATGGTTATAACGTATACCTGATTGTAGTTTCCGTTTCAGGTCTCCCTCCCTGCTGTTCCCTTCCTTTCCTTCCCCCACTTGATCCTCCCACTGACCTGTGCCATAACGGCTATTAAGGCTTGGGTAGGTCAGGAGGTGGACCATTCTGAGCATCAAACCGATCCTGAGGACATCCCAACTTAACAGAATTTCCGACCCACGAAATAGTGTCCTCCCGGTCGGGTTGTGCTGGGAATGGCCACTCTTGACGATGTCTTGGCTATGCTTGCCACTGTCCAGGCTGAGTTAGTGGCGTCACGCCAGGAAGCAGCTGAGTTAAGAGCTAGGGTGGATGGGATGCAGAGGAATCCTTTCAGTGCAGGTGCAGCGGCGGCAGCGCCGCCTAATGCGGTGGTGGTAGAAATGCCGGTTTCCATACCATTAGCGACCCCAGAGAGGTATCATGGGGATTCTGGCAAGGTGCAAGTGTTCTTGACACAGGTTATGTTACACTTTTCGTGCAAACAGAAGTCATTCCCCACTAACCAGGTGAGGGTAGCTTTTCTTATTTCTTATCTAGCCGGAGACGCGGCACAATGGGCAGTGCCGCTGGTAAGCCGAGATGACCCTCTCCTACATGATTGGGAAGCCTTTAAAACCGAATTTTTGAAGGTATTCGACAGAAGAGCTGAATCTTACACAGCTGACAGGGAACTGTTAGAGTTACGACAGGGCAACAAGGACCTGTTGGTTTACCTAAATTCTTTTCGGAGGCTAGTGGTGGAAACTAAGTGGCCTGAGACCAAACAAGCTGCGCTTTTCCACCAAGGGTTACGGGAAGACCTCAAGGATGTCATCGCTCAGATCGATCCCCAACCTGCCACGTGTGAGGACTTGATCAATCTTGTGCTACGCTTGGATCATAGACTGAGTGAGCGAAAAGGTGATTACAAAAGGAAGGAGAGACACCCTCCTTCCTATGAAAGACAGAAGGCCTCTGAGCCTAGCAACACCTCAGGATCTGGACCAATAGAGATCGGCACCATACGGGCTACATTAACTATGGCAGAAAAAGACGTCCGTCGTAAGCAAGGCCTCTGCTTATACTGCGGTAAGAGAGGACATTTCGTCAGGGAATGCCCCGTGAAACCCAAGACGAACCGGTTCCGTAACAGTAGAACGACGACACGGCCATGGATAAGACGTCGGAAAACTAATGGACTCGAAGAAAGACGAAGGGGTTTCTTGGAGTCAGGCATGTATCCCTTCCTTACAGAACAACCCTTCACCAACAGCGGGGCACCTATTTATTAACGTATTGTTGCTCATACAAACTGAGAGGGTCCGAATGTCTGCCATGGTGGATTCCGGAGCCACCGGCATGTTTATGGACTTAGGAGAAGCTAGACGTAGAGGTATACGTCTTGTGCCCAAAGATCCGCCAGAAGAAGTATATGCAGTAGATGGGAGAAAATTGATTACAGGACCCATCGGGTACAACACTGCAGAATTAGAAGTACAGTATGGAGCATCGCACAGGGAGCATATCATATTCAGCATCATCCACGCCCCACAATATGGGATCATTTTGGGGTTACCGTGGCTGCAACGACACAACCCGGAAATCGATTGGGTTGCTCGAACGGTACAGATGACCTCTCCCTACTGCTGCGAACATTGTTTTGGAATCCCAGAAGACCCTGCTACAGCGTTAGCTGGTGGTGTGTATATCGCCACTGCGGCGGAAAAAGATATCCAACTGCCCGCTATCTACCGGAGGTATGAGGAGGTGTTCAGCGACGTACAGGCGGAAGAGTTACCACCCCATAGACAGTACGACTGCCAAATCAACCTAGTTCCAGGGGCAGCAGTCCCTAGTGGAAGGATATACGCTTTAACGGAACCTGAGAACCTCCATCTCAGAGCCTATTTGGATAAACACCTAGAACTGGGTTTCATCCGCCCCTCTAAGTCCCCTGCCGCCTCCCCGCTTTTTTTTATTCCGAAAGCTAATGGCGAGTTGCGTGCTTGTGTGGACTTTAGAGCACTGAACGCAATAACTGTGAAGAACAGGTATCCCTTGCCACTAATCAGTGTATTGCTTGAGCAGGTAAAGAAGGCAAATATTTACACCAAATTGGACTTGAAGGGAGCTTATCACTTGGTTCGCATAAGGAGTGGCGACGAGTGGAAGACGGCCTTCAAGACCCGGTACGGGTTGTTTGAATATCTAGTGATGCCGTTTGGGTTGTGTAATGCCCCTGCGGCGTTTCAATACTTTCTGAATGACGTCCTCCGGGAGATCCTAGACCACTACGTCGTGGTATACATTGATGATATACTCATCTATTCGGAAAATGAAGAAGCACACATCCAACATGTGCAAACCGTGCTACGGATCCTACAACAACATCATTTGTTCTGCAAATTGAGCAAATGTGACTTTCACGTTACCACGGTAGAATTCCTTGGAGTCATGCTTAGTCCAACAGGCCAAGAAATGGCCGAAAGAAAGATCACTGCGGTGAAGGATTGCCCCCCCCCCTCAGAACATTCGTGATGTGCAGTGCTTCATTGGCTTCGCCAATTTCTATAGACGGTTTATCAATCAATTCTCCAAACTGGTTGCTCCAATAACTCAACTTCTGAGAAAGTCACAGAAATTCGAGTGGAACCATGAAGCCCAAGACGCTTTCCTTGCCTTGAAGGCAGCTTTCGTCACTGCCCCAATCTTGGCTCACCCGGACCCTGGGAAACCATACGTGGTCGAAGCAGACGCCTCTGACGTTGCCTTGGGAGCCATCCTGTCACAAAGGCACTCTTCCACGGGTCAACTCCATCCGGTGGCATATATGTCTAGGAAACTTAACGAAGCCAAAAGGAATTATCACATTGCCGAGAAAGAACTCCTGGCCATTAAGGAAGCCTTCGTGGAGTGGAGGCATTTCCTGATGGGAGCCAGACACGTGGTCACGGTGTATACGGACCACAGGAACCTACAATTCATGACGGCTGCAAGACATCTTACCCCGCGTCAGCTCCGATGGATGCTTTTCTTCTCGGGTTATCACTTTATCATCACCTATCGGCCTGGTTCCGAGAACAGGAAGGCTGATGCTCTCACTCGACAGTCCTCTGCCAGAGACCCGGAAGGCACCCCAGACAGCGCCATCATCGACCCCAAGATGGTACTAGGTGTGATACAACCGGAGGCCTTTCTCAAAGGGATACTCAAGGGGGTTGGCTCCTTTACCTGGAGAACCTGGCTTAAGAGCCACAAGGAATGGCAAACTAGGAGCGGTTTTCCGATGAATAACAACCGTTAGTTGGTGCCTGCACTGGAGTGGAGGAAACAGGTGTTCGGCTGGTGCCATGACTCCCCGAGTTCGGGACATCAGGGGGTGGGAAAGACCGCTGAACGCATCAACAGACAGTTCTGGTGGCCCTCTCTTCGGATGGACGTTAAGGAGTGGGTACTCTCTTGTGCAGTTTGTGCGAAAATGAAATCTGATCACCGTCGCCCGCAGGGTTTGTTACAACCACTCCCTACTCCTTCCAGTCCCTGGGAGAACATATCTATCGACTTCATCATCGGTCTACCGCTGGATAAAGGTTGTACCGTGATTTTGGTGGTCATCGACTATTTAACTAAAATGGGACACTTTGTCGCCTGCAACCAGGTACCTTCTGCAGGCCAGCTAGCTCGTTTATTGATGTTGCATGTGGTGCGTTTACATGGATTATCAAGTGTCATTGTGTCCGACAGGGGCTCACAATTCACGGCCCAGTTCTGGAAAACATGGTGTTCATCCTTACATATAACCACGGCCTTGTCTACAAGCTTCCACCCCCAAACGGATGGACAGACAGAGCGCCTCAACCAAACACTCAAACAATACCTAAGATGTTATGTGGACAACAGCAAGGAGGAATGGGTGGATTATCTGTGGCTCGCTGAGATCGCCTATAACAACGCCACACATGGCTCCATACGGGCATCCCCGTTCTACTGCAATTATGGTCGCCATCCAAGGTTTCTTCCTTTCATCCATCCTTCCAAGGACACCAACATTCCAGAGTTAGCGAGGAGAGTGGCCCATATCCAAGATACACTAAGGAAGACACAGGAACACCTAAACGCAGCCAAGATTGCGTACAAGGCTACAGCGGATAAACACAGACGCCCAGGTCCCTTGTATAAGAAGGGGGACTCCGTCTGGTTATCCACCAGGAATATACGCTTCCGGAAACATAGCGTGTTCAACCCCAGATTTATTGGACCCTACAGAATCAGTAAATGCCTTGGTCCCGTGACCGTGAAGCTGGAACTGCCTTCTCAGTTGCGTATCCATCCTGTGTTTCACGTGTCTTTGTTGAAGCCTTCCTCCTCCCCTGTCAAGAAGCAGCCTCCGCCTCTTCTGGTCAATGACACTATGGAATATGAGGTACAGGGCATTCGAGACTCTAAGATGCGTGGCCGCAAACTGTGGTACTTGGTGGCGTGGAAGGGGTATGGCCCTGAAGAGAACTCATGGGAACCTGCATCCGGGGTACACGCGCCCAGATTTTCACAGGAGATGCCCACTGAAACCTGGCCCCTAGGCGCGCTCTTGTTACGGAAGGGATGTACTGTTACAGGCGCAAGCAACAAGCGCGCTGTCAAACACAGACGGTGCGATCCTTCCGTTCCCAGCGTAGTGCCGCTAACGCTGAGAACTACAACTCCCATGAGGTCTAGCACGTCACGTACGACGTGGCAAGAGACGGCCCATAAGGATGCAGCGGAACTCGGCTTAGCGTCGGAAATTCTCACCGCCGAGACAGCAGTGTTCCTTTGTTCCAGGGGGAGAGGTCTGGTAAGGGTGCTCCGCACCAACTCTCGCTCTTTGTCCGTGTTTGGAGTCTCTCCCTTCCCCGTTAGTGAGCAAACTGCTCGTGCAGAGGAAGGATAGCATCCCTGGGATTTCTCCTGGCGCTGCTGCTGTGTATTACGTCCTCCGTTGGGTGAGCTTGCTGCTCGTGCGGAGGACGGGTTAAAGTCCTTTGTGGGATACCCGGCATTGTCGGCCGGAGCTGGTATAGTTACCATTTCTAAGGTTGCTCTAGGAGGCATCACAGACTAGCAGCCAGAACCTGAGCGTGAACTGCAGTGCGTGTGATAGAGCGGATACTTTACTGCAAGGTCACGACACAGGGTTTTATCACACCCTTTTGTTTTCATGTGCACATCGTTTGGATTCTTATCATTTGGTGAAGTAACCATATTCGGAATGCAACTCAGTATTGGTTATTAATTGCATGGATGTTTGTGTACTAACAAAGTCCATAATCGTGTGTTATTCTGGCTCTGTTTAACAGGGGTATTAGGAGTGGTATGGGACTACGCTCTATCCCTGTGATGTAAGCTGGAGCTCAGAAACCCCCCCCCCCCCAGAACATAGCCTCTCTTTGACTGCCTGGCTTCTGCTGTCCTTCCACTGCTCACATTTAGGGAACTACTTTTTTTAATTTTTGCTTAAGCACTCCATGAGAGTGCATGTGTATTCTAGTTTTTCCCTCATGTGCTTCCCCACCCCACCAGATACTTGCGCCACGCTCCCTTTTTGCTGTCTCCCTGTGTTGAAAGCTCTCTCCTGTGTGCTTCTCCCCCCCCAAATTTCCTCCCTCCACTGTGCTCCACATTGCTTTCTCGCTTGTGTGCTTCTCCCAATACCCATGAGTTAGTCTCCCTCTTGCGCTTCTTTTCCCCTCCCCCACAAACCTTTCCCCTTCTTATTTTTGTGTGTTTTTTTTATATTTTAGTTCTTATTTATTATTTTTTGGGAGGTAGGAACAAGCAGCAAATTGGTGCTGGCTCTCCACCTTAAACAAAGCACTTTCGCCCTACTTCTCTTTCGTTTTGTTTTTTTATTTACTGATCCATCATGGATCGGTAACTGGAATAAAATGGTACCCCTGTCATTGTGTAAGGGTGCGCACCTCGTTACACTTTCCCCACCTACAAAATGATGCTGCGGCTTCATCACGCGTTTTTTTGCAATTTTATTTTTTAACTATGCTGCACAGCATGTTGGCAATGCTATACATCATCGCAAAAAGCACTGGCAAAGCCAGGGCATCTTAAAGCTGAAACGTATTGGCTTAGCCATTGCTTGTGTTACTTTGCTTGCTTATTTCGAATATTTTGGCTGGTCTGAAAATACTGTAATGTATCTCTTTGCTATGTGGAGACTATCATGACAATGGTATTTTTACATAAGAAATTGTATAAAAATATATCCCAGCTAAAGCGCTCACGTGTTTTTTGTTGGCAATCATGAAACATTCAAGTGCAGACATTGATATTCTCTTAGGCTTTTTCTATCAAGATGATTGGGTGAGGCATGAGAGAGAAATGCACAAACTAGTTGTTTGACAAGTAGCGATCCAATCAGTTCCAAGAAATATCTTGACCTATCAGAATGACTGAACTCATCTCAACCAATGACTGAGACAAAATAGCAAAAGGGTGTTTTTGCTTGCTCTGCCATGGAATTTCTGGCACTTCTGAAAGCAGTCGCCCTTTTCTTCAGACAAAGCCCCTGCTCTGCCCATCTAAACCATGGAATAAAAACATATTGTTCTGCCCAAGAATCACTCATAAGAAGAGAGGGGTCCTCGAAAGCCATTACACATCAGTAAACCTCACGTTATACGACGTATAATTCCTCAGACACAGGGGCGTAACACAGGTCCCTGCAGACCCTACAGTGCAGGACCCCCCCTCCACCCCCCTCCCCACCCCCCGCCACCCTTCAGGGTCCCAACTCCCTTCAGAGGGGCCTCATTCCCTTAAAGACTTTTGAATATTTGTGAGACATTCAGTGGTTAATCTGCAAAAAAATAAGTGCTGGGGCTCTCGTCAGGAAGCAGATTGCACCAGTCCGTTTTTAGGTCGAGCCTAGCGCAGCGCGCATGCGCTGCTCTAAGAGAGGGCCTCTTGGAATCACTCCAGACTTCCAAGAGACTTCTCCGTGTGGGTCGGACTCCTCCCACACATTCCATTGGCCTTTGCGTGTGGCTTTCAATAATGAAAGCACGCAAATGGCCAAAGACGGGTGCATGTCCCGCCTTTCCTGTAAACTATCACTCCCATGGCCTAGGGGTCTCGGGAGCGAGCAGCAGCGCGCATTGCGCCAGCTGCATTCCTCCCTTATCGTTATCTTGTCTTGGCTCATGTTACTAATTAAACAAAGCATGGTCGCTTTCACAGCCGCGATTGTTTAAACTTTGTTTTTCTCTTTGATGCTTAGAGCTTTTGGCAGTTCGAAAGGCCCCTTTTAAAAAAATAAACACTAAAACTTGATGTCTTGCTGCGGTGGCCATGGTGGCGATGAAAGACTTCAACTGCATGGAGAGGGTAAAAAAAACACACAAGAAATGTGTCTCTTTGACTCCAGCAATCAACTTACTTTCCATTTTCTGTAAGGAGTTCATATTTCGATATTGCCTTTGTTGCAATGTAATGTAAGCTTCACAATCCCTTTTGTTTTCTTACCTCCCTCATCCCCTGTGTCTCCCCCCCTTCGTGTGCAAAGCTGACCTATGCCGAGAAGTACTTTACGACGAGTCGCTCTTAAACGAAACACGCAGAAGTGTCTCCTTAGAACCATTCCTTCAGTGGAAACCAGCGCAGCTGGCGACCACTTGAGTGCACAGCCCCGGGCAATTAGCACTAGCAACTAACAATTAGAATGGAAAGGCTACTCGTTTTAAAAGCTTGTCATAGTCCCCTGTTTACTTATATACTTCAGATGTGTTTGTTTACCTTCTGTATTTACATTTTCAATGAAAGATAACTAAGCTACAGACTGCGTTTCTTTAAAAAAAAGAAATCCCTAAACGGGTATTTTCTAGCGGTACGTACCGCGACTTTGTGCGTTTTAGAGTGGCCGGTCTCCCTTCTGATTGGTTCATCGGTTTATCCTACAGAAATACAACCTAGGCTGCATTGCATTCATGTACATGTACTCTGTCTCACAAACAACCATAGGTGTGCTCCTGACAACATTTCGCGCGAGCTGATTGGCTTTCATGTTCTTTTAGGAAGCATTCCAGCGCGCGAGCGTTCCAGCATTCAGCATAGTTGTCAATCCATTAAACGTGTCGTGGGCTGGTCTCTGGTTGGCAGCTTGCAGAAAATACTCCCTGAGTCAGCCCCGCGCTCACCCGTCACCCAAGAGTCACATTCTTTAATGAGTAACACCCTGCCTCTGAATTAACAGCAGAGGATAGACATTTCAGAGAGACTTCTGACTTGCAAGAATGCAACCCGTTTAGAAGCAGCCTTTAATGTTTTAAAGAGCTGTTTATGACTTGTAATTATGGTAATTAAAGACAGAGACCGAGAAACCCCTTTGGGGGTGAGTCGTTACGCTATGCTACGTTCCTACAACGTAACATAAGAGAAGAGAGCACCAGCCATAACTTAAAAGACAAGCATTGGCATAGCCAATAGGTCTCGCTTTGGGACCTTATAATGTAGTGTGGATTGTGGCCTCATTGTCTACATTGCTAAGTTAGCTTAGGCCTGGCTGCCATGATGCCTTTTTTGCACACGTTACAATGTGACTTTGTTTTTCCAGACTCTGCTTGTGCCCGGCTATATTAGAACTGTCTGCCTTTTTGCCTTTCACCTTTTCTCATGTTCCCTGTGGGTTTCGTCTGCACACTATGTACAAGGTCGAAAAACAACGTCCCTTGTTATTGCTGATCTGGTCAGCCCCTCGCACTTAGACATAACACGAAATACAGCTGCACTGGAGAAATTTGTGTCCTTTTAATATTGTGATCTCCCTGTTGGTGACACTTGGAGAAAAACCTTTCCAGGGAGAAGAGCTGTGCTGGTCCGATGATGTAAACCTTGCATCTAGTTCTTGAGGTATGGGGGTCCCCCTGACAAAGCCCAGAGGTCTTCTATTTTTATAATAAACTAGTTACTAGCACGGGGAGGGTGGTAAGGCAATTTAGCCCTATATCCACTGTCTTTATAAAATGCTGTCCCCTATGGAATTGTAACCATGCTTATTATTTTATTGTTATGCATTATGCTGATAGTACTGGCACGTGTACTTTATCTTAGAGCACGATAGTTGAAATAAACATTTTAAGCTATACTGTGTCTCTTATTACGCACGTTGTGGACAAGTATGAGTGAGCAATGAAAGAGTGTTCTTGCTCCCACGATTGCTGAGAGAGTCCGTGTTCTGGGATGTCTAATCATTGGTAGCTTCGCTGTAGTACGGAGAACGAATGAGACGCTAAAGCTAGTCGGATTGGGATTGTGGGTACTAAGGTGCATGGTTGGTACACCACTATACACCGAGGTCCTATTTTCCTGTGCATAGCTCTGTATATGTGCAGAATCCCCGCAACATGGCGCCACCAACGTGGTGGGCTTCTTATCTGCGAGACACTTGAGTAGTGCTTGTTCTTGTCCACAATAACCTTCGCTTACGCTTCCGGAAACGTATGTGAGGGTGATACCTCCTATATTGATGTTTTTATAGGTTGTTTCAAGCTTGAAGTTATTAAAAGGTGTTTTCTTTTATGTTAACCCTATATTGCGCTGCCACGCACTAGTTGTTGATCATTCCTAGTCTTAATGGACGCGAGAGTAAATATCCCGGCACATAGCCGCGCTGCGCTCCAGGCTCATTTACTGGCTTATGGAGTGCCTGACGCGGGTGTCGCTCTCATCTTTGTGGTGCAGGCTGATCCGGCTCACCACTTTGAGGTGTTTTACTCTTGGGTCACTTTTCCGGCGGTGGAAGGAGCTGACAATTTGTTTCATGTTTACGCTCCCACTGCCCTACCCAATGCTTATCGGCCTTATCAGGCTCTTGAAGTACCACTTACAGCATGGCAACACCGTATTTGGTTTAATGGCGACCTCCCACATCCGGTCACCCCGGTTCGTTTAGGCCCCTTATCAATAGAGGGGGCCACTTGGCCAGTCTTGGCCGGGTATACCCCACATCCGCGTTATTTGACGCTTGCGGTTGATGAACTGCGCGCATTGCATGCGTCTTTAATCCGCGTGCACAGAGCTTTGGTACAATATGTTACAGGCAACGTCCAGGGGGCCCCTCCTGGAGTTGCGGCGCATCCAGCTGGACCGGGCGGTGTAACCATAAGTCCCGTCATGGTTAATTCGGTGATGGGCAAGCGCCCACAGAATAAGGATGATTTGCCTTATTGGCTTGCAGAAAAATTTGACCAGCTGGAGGCTGTTTTTCCGAATGCTTCTCCTGTGGACAAACACAGGATTTTGACGATTAGTTTGCCGAAAGACTCAATTCCCGAGTTGACAGAATGCAACAACTGGGGCAAGGTATTCGCAGCAGTGTATGCGAAGTGTTTCGGCACTCCTTCCATGACGGTTCTCCCCTCCGTAATTAAACAGGTGCAGGATGAACATGGCCCTGAAGCGGCTGTGGAGTTGGGGATGAGACTGGTGGGAGTGTTCGATGTGGTGGCTGATCTAATCCTTGCGAACGTCAAGGGTGATGCAGTCAACTTTCAAGTCGCTAATGCTATGGCTTTGGTCCCGAGCCGGACGAGCCACGCGAATTACCGAAAATTATTGCACAGGCTTATAAAACCATTGGCCGAAATAGTTTGGGGGTTAAGCCTTTTGCAAAAACGCAAACTCAATCACAACCCCAACAAAAAACTCAGTCTGAGAAAGAAGAGAAACCGTTCTTTTCTAAAAAGAACTGGAAGTTGAAGAAACAGGGTAAGCAACCATCAAAACCAAGGTCGCGTGCTGCATCCCCTGTTTCCGTATCTTCTGAACGCACGTATGATTTGCGCAACAGAGCAAGAATTAAATCTCCAGATAGATTTCAAGTCCCTGACCCGCGTTCTCCTCGTTCTTCGCAGGCACCATCGACCTCCCAGACTGGTGGAGGAGATCGCCAGGATAGAGGCAGGGGTCGTGAGGCCCCACAGGGACGAGACCAACCTCGACAACCAGGCCGAGGGAAACCAGAAGAATTTCCACATTCTCGCCCACAGTTTCAGAAGAAAAAAGTTGCAGCATTAACAGCGAGGTATGCCACAGACGGTGAGAACAAGACTCCTGAATTGGACGTGGGCAGTGACGCTGCTAGACACCGCCGCGGAAGTTACCATAGTGCGGGAGGCACTGCGTCCTCATGTGGAGGCGACAGCAACTGATACTTTCATTACTGTTGAGACAGCTGACACCCGAGTGGCACCCCTGACAGACTATTTAATATTGTCATTCAAATTGAAGGTGACATTGAGCGTGTTATTAAAGGGATTTTTTGGGAAAATCTGACCTCCTCTTACGACATTTTGTTGGCAGAAGCAGATTGGCCGCCCCCATTCGTACTTGCTGCACCGAGAGGGGAGGAAGTAATCCTTCCGAGCTTTTCGCATCATGTCCCCAAGGACAAAGCGGAGGCGTTAGCGGCTGAATGGACTGGGGCCCTGGCTCCGGCGCTATACCGTAACCACGTGGGCTGGGATGAGGATTCTCCACCCCATGATATACCCTTGCGGTCTCTACCACAGCCCCAATCCCAATATCCCCTCCGGCGGGAAGCTAAAGGTCCCGTTTGAAGACATTCTGACACAGTTAGAATATCAAGGAGTAATTGAAACATGCGTATCACCCATGAATAATCCCCTTTTTGCGGTTTCTAAACCCAATGGGTCGTACCGTTTAGTTTTGGATTACCGACATTTGAACTCTCATTGTCGGACCTTTGCGGTACAAAATACCCACAGTTCTGCGCTGGTAGACAGTCTTGTTCACAAAAAATATAAAACGACACTTGACCTATCCAATGGATTTTACACGCACAACTTGTATGGAGTGCAGCCAATGGAGTGCTTTCACTTCCGGTGGAAAACATATTACATTTCGGCGTTTGCCCATGGGCTACAAGAACAGCCCGGGAGTCTTCGCCGCCCGTGTTGTCTCTTTGTTGGACAGTATAGGCCCAGATGCGTATTCGTACGTCGACGATATCTATCTGACAGACGACGAATTATGGCCGCATCTTTCCCGTATGGACCGCATTATTCTTGAATTTGCGGTCTTAGGATACAAATTTAATTTTGTCAAATCACACATCGCAGAATTCACTGTTTTGTTTTTGGGCTATGAGCTCAACAATGAAGGTAGGGGCTTAGCTCCCCATTTCTTGGAGAAGTGCGCACTTTTGCGCCCTCCAACGACCCTGAAGAAACTTCAGTCATTACTGGGATTTTTAAACTTCGGGCGTTCTTACATTCCCGAATATGCCCAGCGTATCAAGCCTCTTTATGCCTTGAAACAACCTAACTTTTTGAAGTCATGCTGGCTTCCTGAGCATTCCTCTATACTGCACTCTTTGCAGTCTGATCTACTTGAATCTAAGTTCTTGTTGACTCGTGATAACAACACAAACCTGGTGATTAGAATTGTGCCAGGGGCAGTGGGTTTCACGTACTTAACGTTTAACAAAGGTGACACAGTGCCTATTGCATACAAGTCGCATCTTTACACTTCAGCGGAGTTGCGCTTTTCCACTGTGGAGAAAGTTTTGACTGCAAATGACGATTCTTAAGGAACGTGCACTGGCACAGGGAAAACGCATTTTGGTGGTAACACCATATCCTGCCCTTGAGGCAGTGACGAAGGCAAGTGTACCAAACTCTAAGGCTTTGCACCCCCGTTGGATACAATGGGCTACATCTCTGACGTCCCCGGATGTCACTTTTATTTCTGATTCCTCTCTTCAGACACAGGAGTTCTTGCAGTATGAATTTGTTCACCCTCATCCTCTGTCTTTGCTGCCGCTTGAGGAGTACAAATGTATCATTTACACCGATGGTTCGGCGCAACCGGCCACGGGTTCTAAGCATGCTTATTCTGCTGCATGTGCTATTGTTGCAGGTACTATGGTGAACGGTGAGTTCAAATCGAGTGTGGTGCACACGCAGGCACTAGGCGACAGTACTGCACAATTGGCCGAGCTGCGTGCTTTGGTGCTCGCACTTGAGTTCGCGAATCCAGACGTGACGACTCTTATTGTATGCGATTCTTACTACTGTGTTCAATCCTTTAATGACAACTTATTCTTTTGGTCTCAAAACGACTATAGAGATGCTAGAGGCAGCACAATTAAGCATAAAATGCTTTGGGTTCGAGTGGCAGATCTTAAACAACGTCTGCCTCTCACACAGGTGATTCACACTCTTGGCCACCAGCGTGTGGGCGCACACGCGGTCGGTAACAGTTTGGCAGATGAAGCTGCCAAATCAGCAGTAGCCACGTGCTCAGTAGCAGCAGTTACAAGATCCATCACAAAAATAGATAATGAGATTTTGGCAGCTATTGCTGCAACAAAGGAAGGTGCTAATTACCCACGGGGTTTCCCTTCCAAGTACTCTTATCACTTAAGTCCCGAACAGGTTCCTTACGTAAGAATTCCAGACGTTGGTGATCGGCTGATTCCCAACGTGGACCGCAGAACTTCCTTGATAACGGCCGCACACGAAGGCTTGGCTTCAGCCCATGCTGGCGTCTCTGTGACTGTTTCCATCTTGCAGCAGCGTTACTGGTGGCGTGGTTTATATAAACAGACCCGTACTTATGTGCTTTCTTGTGACGTTTGCCAGCAAATTAAGCCTTCAACGGTTACACGACCACCACAAACACAGCTCTGCATTTCTAACAAACCTTTTGGGTGTGTTTACCTGGATCACTGCGGTCCATTTTCTTCTGACACTGCATATAAGTACATCTTAGTTGCAGTAGACTCGTGCACACGTTTCATCTGGGTTTGGCCACAACGAAGTGCTGACGCTCGAAATGTCATCAGGGATTTGCGTGTCTTTGTGGGAATTTTTGCCTGTGGCACCTTCCATTCCGACCAAGGTCCAGCGTTCGCCTCTAAGGCATACAAGGACGCGATGAGGTCACTGGGGGTGCTGGTGCAATTTTCGTCTCCATATAGGCCTGAGGGCAACTCGATTGTGGAGCGAATGAACCGTGACTTAAAGCAATTCTTGACAGCTAGAGTCTTAGGTACTGGAAGGAACTGGCTTGCCCACTTGTATGGCATGCAGCGTGCACTTAATAATCTCCCTAGAAGATCTCAGGGTGGGCGGACCCCATACGAAATGCTCTTTGGCATACAAATGTTTGTGCCAGACCTTGATGGTCTAGACATGGCGGCGAATGCCGCAATCTTTGACGTAGATAATCATTCTACTATGTTGCAGGACTTACAAGAGAACCGTGACAAACTTGCAAACGAACACTTGCCTTCAGCCACTGACGCTGCGTTGCAGATTCCGGTTGCCGGCTGGCTTCCGAAGGTTGGAGATCTGGTCCGAGAGAAGGTGGAGAACAAAAAAGAATTTGGCCCCTCTTATCGTGCACCGGTTCCAGTTCTTGGCTTGAAGGGTTCTCGTACAGTCATCTGACCACCGCTACCTGGCCGCAAAGATAACAGATACATCTCAGTGGACAATGTCAAGCTACAACATCTGGCCGATCCTGAATACCGTGACACCTGCGGAATCATGTCCAGCCATTTCAAGGACTCCTGTTTGTGGCCCTCCAGCCTACACGGACACTGATGTTGCCATTGAGATGGTCGCTTTGCCTGATCGCCTGCTCAACTTCCCGGCTTCCTCCTGCAACGAGGAAACCGAGTATGCATACCCCACCAACGAGTCGGTGGCTCATTTACCTACAACACCACTGAGCCCAACCCGTTTTTCCTTTGATTCGGCTTCCACCTCATCACTTATTCCGTCCAGCTTCAGTATTTTTATATCCTGGTTCAGAGACTATTTTTTGGTCCCACCATGGACATACATCTGGTTGGTGCTGTTCCTGATTTTCCTGTTCATGTCCATTGGCTTTGTGACAGTTTTTTTTTGCTCATCAATGGTCACTATTTGCCAGAACGTTCTGCTGTGAACTGTGTCGCTGGAACTTTGGCTCCGCATTCTTCATCTCACATCATGAAGCGTGACCACACATTTGTGAACATTTCCGCCTTCCCAGTCGCTGATGGCATCGTATGGGATGCTGTAAATTTCAATTTCCAAATTCATGGACCAACCGAGATTATTAATGTACCGAATGTCCTTTGTGTTTCCATGGGTGATGTGGTAAAAAGGAATATTCATTCTGACGATTGGGATGTGCATGCTGTTGAATCGTTATTCTCTGATTTGAAATATTATGCTGCTTTTAATGCTGAAGATTTGTACTTAAATTCTGCAAATTATGCTAATTTATATTGTTACCAGCATTGGGGCAACCATTTTCTCCATAAACCAAGTACACTTCAGGGTACTTTTAATTACACCCAATGGGAACATTGTCCGACCCCTCTACCAGGTAGCTCCCACACACTTAAAAGTAAATTTACTTACTTTACAGACTTTGATAGATCAAACCCTGGGTCCTATTATTTTAAATTGAACATTTCGTCGAATCAAAAGGTCATGTTGACACACACCAAATTGCTATATTCCAGTTCCTTTCTGGACGCATTAGCCGTGGGTGGTTATGAGCGCTGGATGGACACCATCGACTTAAAATCTATCTGGGGCACGAAATCATGGCAAGTACGCGGTACGGAAGCCTTACACCGTGCTTGCCTAATCCCGGCCCAAATTTTATTTTTAAATAGTACGATCTATCAAACAACTTGTTGGGGTTTGGCTACTTCCAAACAATTGAATGCACCCTCCATTCCCATATTGTCTTCAAATCCCAACGAGAGCTTGCATTTCAATATTTCCCTTGCAAATTTGCAAGCTTTGTTTCAAAATAATTCCTTTAATATTTCTACGATTGTTCAGTCACCCTGGTTGGCTTGGCCCATAGCATCAAATGCCTGCCAACTACGTTTTCATGACTCGGCTCCTGGTTACAAACAGGATAGGCCAGATCCAAGGTTTTCTGACTCTCGTACTGTTACAACATATTCTGTTGGTAAATTGTGTAAACAGTGGTTGCAGCACTCTTCATTAGATTCTGTAAAACAACATTTATCCCTCCTATCAGGCAACATTGATCTGTCCGATTTTGTTCTAGGGCCTCGAGGTCCTAGACCTAAAAGATTTATTTATGAGACTTACAATGAACTCTGGAAGCTTTCGCAAATTGAAGCTGATTCCCGTTTACGGGAAATCGATCCGGCAAATCTAGAAAAAGTGCTCGCTGTTGTTGACAATAGTATTAATACCCTGTCTTCCCGTATTTACACATTAGAGAATATTGTTTAATCTGTTGTTGATATTGTACAAGATGATGTGTCTGTGTTATATCATGGTCAGAATCAATTGCGTTCAGTAATGAAATGAAATGAAATGAAATGAAATGAAATGAAATTTGTACTTGTAAAGCGCACTGTTACCCTAGGGTGTCCTGGCGCTGTACGCATACCGCTGTGGAACCCTTCCTGTCTTTTCCCTGTGAAATGTCCACTCCTGGGCACCCCCAAGGTGAAGCCAGGCATCCCAGCGCTGGTGGGGCCGTTGTGGAGATTAAGCAAGCTATTGCCCAGAGTTGCAGAGTGGGACCCATGATTAGAATAGGCACCGAGGCGAGAATTATCAGGTCTGAGGAAATTGAGCCCAAGACCCGCCGAGGCGGGAATCGAACCCTGGTCCCGGGCCAGATCTCTGCATCAGGGTCTGCCGCTCTAACCATTGAGCCACACTTCTCCAATGCAGTTTGTGTGGACGTTGCAAACATTGAAAATGGGCAAAGTTCCATGGCATTTTTTAAACACGTCTGCCTTGTTCTTGCCATTTAATTTAACTGAAAAACAGCAATTCATGTCCATGAAAGATGCAACATACACTCTCTTACATATCGAAAAGATAGAGCTGTTACCTTTCTCTGTGGCGGAGACTGACTCTGCAGTGTGGCTAGTTCACGGGGTTATCGCTTTGCCTTTTTCTTTATTTGAGTTCAGTTCATGCATGAAACATTATCCTGTTGGCCGTTTTCAGCCTTTAGGCAGTGCCTTCTTCCATGAACTTTGGTCCCTGCCTTTCATGTACAGATGCCTTAGGGACGGGAAGGAGGTCTTTCTCACAGGAGAGTCTTGCGATTCTACAGTAGGTCATTCCCTAATTTGTAAAAACATTAAATTGCACGGGGCTTGTAATGTTTCTGCTCCGAATCTTGCTTGTGTTTTAAAGGGCATTCCGGCACCTGTTATATCGCCTACTTTCACTGTGCTTGCAAATGGTAGCTATCTGCTTCTGAATAATCAAGACTGCTGTGGAATGCAGGCAGGCATCCCCTACATTGTAACGGTTTCACACCGTGTTGTGTGCTGCAAAAATGTGCTTTTTCCACCCCCGCACGAAATGATAGATAGTTCCATTTGGCCTTCCATACCCACTTTGAAGGCGGATTTCAATACATTGAGCAGAATAAAGGCGCTATTATTAAACCAGGAGGTTATGCTCACTTCCGCACGGGAGACCTTCGTCCTCCAGGTGGCTAGTACCCACAGTGAGATACAGGCTCTTTTGAACACAAACCTCCCACAACATTTCGGTGAACTGATTCACCGCGTATTCAATGCTTCTAATACCGAAGGTCTTGTGCACTTTTTTAAAGTTGTGGGCTCAGGCCTTTTAACCTTCTTTCAAACTATATTTGGTGTAATTCCGGCTTTTATTCATTCTATTTTTTCCAGCGTCTTTGGCGGCTTCCCATTGCTCCTAGCCTTAGCTGCTGGAATATTACTTTTAATTTGTTTGCTGCGCAATGGCTGCACTTCCTGGGGGCCTACTCGACCAAGGTCGACTCCGGATGCTCCGTGAACGCATGCTCATCAGCTTCGGCATCCTACCATTGGCGACACTCGGTGTGTCCTATAGACTTTCTTTTCGCTTTGCGTATTTCACTTGCGTGCAACCTGTGATGTCTAGCTTACGATGTCCTTTCTCTTGGTCCTTGGATGTTTGCCTCTCCAATATGTCTCAGTCGGACCCGGATTTTGGCCAGTTGATGGGCCCCTTAGTGGCCCATGAACGGGAATGTTCTGGCACTGGATTGATGGCGCTTGCGGCTGCACTTGGAGTTTTGGCGCAATGGGATATCTGGGCGGCTGCTCAGAATCGCCTACAACGAAGTTATATTGAGTATCACGCAAGTTGTCCCGCAATGCTGATCACTGCTCCCTATTATGAGGAACATGAATGCAGTTTTGATTTGTTGAACTGGATGGCATCTCTTTTTTCAGACGATACCAATGATGTCCTCTTGGAAGGTGTGGCAGTTTTCTGCACATACATTCTATTGGATTAGGGGCCTTCGCATTCAACGAACTGCATTTCTGGATTTTTTCTATTGTCCTTTAGTGCCCTGATTTCTGGCCCAATCTGGAATTTTTTGTGGTCCTGAACTTTTTTTCCATTCACTGTCCTTCATGGGGACTTTTCATACATAGACGTTTACATTCTGCTCCATCTATTTGAACTCTGTTTTCATCCTATTTCTTGGCCTATGGACTGACCAGGGGAGGGTGAAGTGTGGATTGTGGCCCCATTGTCTACATTGCTATGTTAGCTTAGGCCTGGCTGCCATGATGCCTTTTTTGCACATGTTACGCTGTGACTTTGTTTTTCCTGACTCTGTTTGTGCCCGGCTATATTAGAACTGTCTGCCTTTTTGCCTTTCACCTTTTCTCATGTTCCCTGTGGGTTTCGTCTGCACACCATGTACAAGGTCGAAAAACAACGTCCCTTGTTATTGCTGATCTGGTCAGCCCCTCGCACTTAGAGATAACACAAAATACAGCTGCACTGGAGAAATTCGTGTGCTTTTAATATTGTGATCGCCCTGTTGGTGACACTTGGAGAAAAACCTTTCCAGGGAGAAGAGCTGTGCTTGTCCGATGATGTAAACCTTGCATCTAGTTCTTGAGGTATGGGGGTCCCCCTGACAAAGCCCAGAGGTCTTCTATTTTTATAATAAACTAGTTACTAGCACGGGGAGGGTGGTAAGGCAATTTAGCCCTATATCCACTGTCTTTATAAAATGCTGTCCCCGTTTGTATTCTATGGAATTGTAACCATGCTTATTATTTTATCGTTATGCATTATGCTGATAGTACTGGCACGTGTACTTTATCTTAGAGCACGATAGTTGAAATAAACATTTTAAGCTATACTGTGTCTCTTATTACGCACGTTGTGGACAAGTATGAGTGAGTAATGAAAGAGTGTTCTTGCTCCCGCGATTCCTGAGAGAGTCCGTGTTCTGGGATGTCTAATCATTGGTAGCTTCGCTGTAGTATGGAGAACGAATGAGACGCTAAAGCTAGTCGGATTGGGATTGTGGGTACTAAGGTGCATGGTTGGTACACCACTATACACCGAGGTCCTATTTTCCTGTGCATTGCTCTGTATATGTGCAGAATCCCTGCAACAATAAGTATTTAGTTATGCAGCACAATATCCTTGGTGCAACAACATCAACTGTTGCATGGCTAAACACTTATAAGGTCCCAAAGGTGAGACCTATTGGCTATGCCAATGCTTGTTCCTGTTAGAGCCACCTAAAACAGAACCTACTACTATCCAAAAAAGTTGGGAGAGGATGTGGCATAATGGCCTGAGCCATCAGCTTCGGAGCTGGGGAACCAGGTTCGAGTCACGGGCGTTGGCTCAATATCCTGTGATTCTGAGCAAATCACTTAATCTTCCCATAAATGAACGTGTCCTTAACTGGTGCTCAGGAAAAGCGTCGATGTTGATGACTAAGTGCCGAAAATCACTAGCTCAATTTAAGCACTGGCGATATGGGAGACTAAGGAGCCCCTCTTCATATTGGGCGGTGGTGGAGGGGGGCATCATTTTACGTTATGCCACTGCTCAGACAAGGCAATATCTGTTGCCACTGGACCATACCTAGCATATCGAACAGGCAGCATGGCTTACAGATAAGCAAATGAGACACGGTGCTTTCGGCTCATTGACATTTAAACGCTTCGAAAATATCCAGATTCAAAATGAAATGCTGCATATAAGGCGTTATCACGAAGGGTTGGGTGCAAAGCAAAGCTGAGAAACAGAAGGCCGGGTCATGGAGCAGAATTGGTAGATTTGGAATGGAAAAAACAATTTTTCGAGATAATCCTCAAAATGAGAGAGTGTGGTGTGAGCCCCATCAATCTGTGGGGCCTAAATGTCAGGTGCTGTGGAGCCTACGAACAACACAACTACAAATAACAGGCATGGACAACCAGCGTGGTGAGCTGTGTATGACTTTCACACAAAAACCACCTTCACCCAGCACTGCTCTATGATTTACCATTTGTAATGACTATTTACGGAAATTACACATGCCCGTGTGTGGGATGGAAGTGTATAAAAATACACTCCAACGAGCAACTGAAGAAGGACAACTCTGAGCCATGCAGGTACACCAGAAAGTCATCTCTTCCCGTCGAGACACGTCACTGCATGTATTCGCCATTTTCATAGACATTTTTTAAAAATATAAGTGCCCTGGGCCCTAGCACCAGCAGAGCACGCGTATAAAGGTCTAAAATTATAAAGGTCGTATAAAACCACTCAGCCGGACCACTTTTGCAAAAGCTGTTATTTGTTGACAGCATGTTTGAAATAGTGACTTCAATATACACAAATTAAAGTTTACAACACAATGTAGTAGAGAGTTATTACCACTCCTAATGATGTAGAATACGTACTTCTTGTACTGAAATAACGTATATACAGTCAAAAAAATTGAGCAACTTCATAAATTGTTAGGCTTATAATATTGCACGCAGTCACAAACAAATTGAGTTACGTTTATGAATTGTAGGCTAATGACGTATGCAGTTATTACATTTTAAGAACTTTGCGAATTGTAGGCTTCAAATGTATTTACTCACAAAATGTTAGCATTTTTATGAATTTTAGGCCCTTCAGTTTTCGTAAAGATACCCGTTTCAGGGATTCACAAAATCCCTTTAATTGCACTTTAAAATCTACACATTGGATGTTTTCCAAGTGTATGCCTCACAAAGTTTTTGAGTGAATTTGATAAATGTTATACTTACGAAGCAGTAAGAAGTTTCCAGAATTTTCGTAAGTGCAGTGTTGCAAACATTGCTGCAGCTTATGTAAGGTTATACTCACTTCTACTCCACTAGTACCACAGCCCAAACAGGTTCGATCTACTCCAGCCGAGCTGTGAACTAAATCAGACACTTCACAAAGCCACTCACAGTTACTGCAAGGGAATCACACAGAACTCAATGGAGACAGGCAATAACACTACCAGCAGAAAGCCTACCACCCAAAATAAAAGAAAAATAGAAGTAAAAATTATCCTATAAATTTACACATTGCATATACATCATATTGTGCAAATTAAAAAAACGTTAAAAAATAAAGCTAATAAAAAAAATGAATGTAAAAATGGTAATTTTACTGTACCAGTGCTTACAACTATACAAATCACCATATATAAATGTAAACATAACGTGCACACTCATTGAAAATTACAAACACGTAAATTGCTAATAAATTATAAAAAAAAATGACTCACATCTGACTCTGCTCTAAACACACTCAAAGACACCTAGTAGTAGCAGTGGAAAAAAACTTTATTCCATTTTTTTCGAAAATCACAAAAGTATACAGATAAAATACATAGCATAGAAAATCATTATTTTATTTTATTTTATTTATTTTATTTTGTGTTTTATAGAGCGCGAACTTGACCCGTTAGGGTATCAGAGCGCTTTACAGGAAACATAGAAATGTACAATAGGCTTGGAATCACAATAATATACAAAAGGTAAAAGAGGGCAGGGTGCAGGATATATGAAAGATAGTGGACACGAATGTACGGTTTGCGTTTTATAGTTGCTCGAAACAAGTCCCCAGGTTTCTAGGAGAGGTGACTAGGTAATCCGAGGGGAGGCGCTAGTCAGGAGTTAATCAGAGTCTCTGTGCTGGTTGGAGGCAACATTTAAACGAGGAATTTACCCATAAGGAAGGTTTTGGCCTCCTTTTTGAAGCGTGTCAGTGAAGGGATTCTTCTGATGGTGGGCGGGAGAGAGTTCCATATTCTCGGAGCGGCCCCAGAGAAAGCCCGATTGTACGTTTTTCTTCCGGAAGCGTGCAGGTTGTAGCAGGAGGTCTCTGGCGGATCGGGAGTTTCTGGTTCCTCCGGATACCACAAGTTTCTGTGCAAGATAAGCAGGGAGTTTGAGTGTAAGGCCTTGTGTGTGATACAGGCCAGTTTAAGCTGTATTCTAGCCTCAAGAGGAAGCCAATTCAAAGCTTTCAGGTGCGGAGAAATGTGGTCGAATTTTCTTGAGCTGGTAAGAAGTCTGGCGGCAGTGTTGAGGCAGGCTTTTAAAGGTGCCAGGGAGATTTTTGGTAAACCCGAGAGGGTAGAGCAGCCATATTCCAGTCTGGAGATGACGAGAGCTAGGACTGCCATTTTTAGATCGGCAGTGTCGAGGAAGGGTTTCAGTTTCCTAAGGTAGCTCAGGTGGAATCTGGCTGATTTGGCCATCACGTTGATGTGGTCTCGCATGTTCAAGTTTCTGTCCAGGGTAATTCCCAGAGATTTGGCCGAGTCCACGATGGTCGGTGGGCAATCTAAGGCTGTGATAGCCTTAATCCATGTCTGCATCTCGGGATTGGTTTTTGAGGGGGAAATTAAGAGAAATTCTGTTTTCTTTGCGTTGAGTTTGAGTTGATTGGAGGCGAGCCAATGGACAGTGAGTTTCAGGGCTTCGTTCAGGGAGAGAATCTCCTCGAGGGATGAGGTCTTGATGTAGATCTGAGTGTCGTCAGCGTACATATGGTAGGAGATATTCGCTGTGCGTAGAACTTCGGTAAGAGGTTCAAGGTAAAGGTTGAAGAGGGTAGGGGACAGGGTTGATCCTTGAGGGACTCCAACCGTGACCCGAGAAGGAGCCGATAGGTTGCCGTTGATTAGGAATCTCTGTGAACGGTTTTGGAGGAAGGACCTAAACCACTTTAGAACGGTGCCATCCAATCCCATCCTGAGTTTAAGGCGTTCGAGTAGTTTTTCATGGTTGACCGTGTCGAAGGCCGAGGATAGATCTAGGAGGATTAGGAGACAGGTTTTGCCTTGGTCAAGGGCTTGGAGGGCATCATCAACGATGTGGAGCATGGTGGTTTCAGTGCTGTGCCCGGGTCTGAATCCAGATTGGAAGTCATCAAGTAGGTGGAAGTTGTTGATGTGTTGACTTAGTTGCTGTTGTACACATTTCTCCAACACTTTGGCTAAGAGAGGGATGTTAGAGATAGGTCTGAAGTTGTCGGGGAAGCTGGGTCCAGCAACGGCTTTTTCAAAATGGGGAGGACTTGGCCTGCTTTCAGAGAGTCAGGAATGGATCCCTGCCGCAGAGAGGCGTTAATTACCAGCTTGGAATAATGGACTGGGCGGCGGCCACTAGGCAGTTGGGGGGGAGAGGGTCATTAAAATGGTTGTTCGGGTTTAAGGTCGATAGGATTTTAGCGACGGAGTCTTCATGATAGGGATTGAAGTCAGTCCAGCGTGCTTGATTTTTAGGTGAAGTCTGTGGGGGCAGCGCTGGAGGAGGAGGCAGGTCTGGAGGGAATAGAGAGTATGTGGCGGCACTAAGTTCTTTTCCTAAGGCTGTAAATACATAGATAAAATACATAGCATAGAAAATCATTAACATGGTTCCAGTACAGATTATAAACGAATACATTAAAAATACTTTTATAACAAACTGATGAAGCCACAGCAGTAAAAATAGCTAAAAGCGACAAAACGCTCAAAAGTTAAAAAAGAAAACAAATACTAACATTCACCACCCATTAATAACACCGGATAAAAAACGAGACAGATAAAAACAGATGGTAGGTGGAGAAAAAAAAGGGCCGGCCTCACTTGATTCAAATTCATTGACAAAAGAAGTGGACGTATGAATTTATGACGGAGACGATTAAATCTGGGGCATATCATGGCAATGTGGAGAGAGTCAGGGAGAGAAACATCATAACAAGAACAGGGCAGAAGGTTGGAAACTTTGCATTAAGACCCCTTTGGTAACAGAAGTTGATAAAACATGTTAAACCTAAAATATGTTAACACCCTGTGGTGATAGTTGGACATCTCAAGGAGCAAATAGGGCTCCATTCCAGGAACAGTTTTCACCATTATGCAATGATGCATAGAGCGTTTGTGAAGGGCCAAGGCCTTGCGTTCCACAGCTACTCTTTCATAAAATGGCTGTTTTAGCCATCGTATATCCTGCCTAACTATACCTTCTGGATTAGAAAACTGCTCGGGACGGCCCAAAGAATTAAAGGTGCATCTAATATAAGCGAGCCAGGGAATGCTCAACATGCCGTCCAAGGCCATACAGTCGCGAATGATGAGCCTATTAAGAGACAAATCCTCTTTCAACCAGACAGACAACCAATATAACAGGGGGGGTGCTCGCTGGTACTTTGAGAGGGCTTCTCAGGAAAGAATTTTCTACCACCTGGAGCTGTGTACAAGACACAGCCACAAATTTCACAGCCATAACAGGCCAACAAGACACACTTAGCCTTAAAAACTATAAGTATTGCCTCAATGTTGGTATGACCCATACCCCTTGCCAAAAGACCAACCCCTTTAATTGCCAATTTAAAACTCAAGCTATTTTTGTTCGCCAAATGTTGCCAAGGGAGTCTGGAATCCAGAAGAATCCCTAAATACGAAAAGTGCTCAACCCTGGAAATTGGATGGCCCTTAACCATATAACTTTTAGATCAAGTGTTCCTAGGGCCCACTACCATGACACGGGATTTGAGGTAATTAGTGGTGAGATCAAGTCCATCCATATAAATAACCAAAAGTTCTAGCAGACGCTGCAAACCCATAGCTGTTTGACACATGAGGACGGCGTTGTCCGCATGTAAAAGAACAAGCAGATGGCAACCGCCTGCCGTCGGGACATCCACTCCTGAATCCAGCAGGGCCATATCCAGGCCATTAATGTAAAGAGTAAAGAGAAAGGGAGCCAGTATGCACCCCTGGAACACCCCTCTCTTCAACTCCAGGGTAATTGTGCATTCTTCCGGCCCGTATCTGACGGAAGAGGAGAGCCCATCATGCAAAGAATGTAAGAAGGACAGCATCTCCGGTTCTACCCCCATGGACCCTAGCGCAGCCCAGAGCTTAGCTCAGTTGACACGGTCAAAGGCTGAGCTTAGATCCATGAAGGCCAAGTGGACTGCTTTCTCCCTCGCCCTAGTATATTTAGCAGTCAGCATGAAAAGATTCAGCGTATGATCCACAGTGCCCCGTCCAGCCCTAAACCCACACTGGACTTCTGAAAAGCTGTTCTTATCAGTCGCCCACGTGGACAAGCGGTCTAGCGGACCCTTCCCAACACCTTAACCTCTCTGTCCACCAGTGAAATGGGGCAATAGCAAGCTGGGTCAGTCCTGCTGCCCTTCTTGAAAATTGGGACAATGAAGGAGTGTTTCCAGCCAGAGGGGATCCCCCCACTAATGGCCACATTGAAATGCTGCGTGAGGAAGGGGGCCCACAAATCTACTTCCGATTTAAATAAATCACCCGGAATGCCATCACGGCTCCTCATAACATTGCATGTTCCCAAACTTATGATGCCTGTTTCCCTATTCTTTTAAATTCGTAGTTCAACATATATTTCCATCTAAGTTACATAGAAATACATTGGGAGGAGTTACAATGATAACTCTTTATGAAAATGTGAAATAATATTAAATAGAATAATACATGTCTGTAAAGTTACTACTGTTAACTTTACAGCCATGTTTTGAGTTGTACTTGTCCTCATCCCCTCAAGTAAGTGAGGGGGATGCATATTCTTTCTACTGGTTGTAAATCTTTGCCTGGAGTTGCTGGAATCTATGAGTGTTGAATTTTACACTCCTGGATTTTGCTATCTGAATGGGGCCATGTATTTTTTGTCATTAAATTAGGTTAATTAGTGCCCTTCTTTTTCTCTGTCTTTGTCTCAGCTTTCCTGTGCTCTTTGGACCTCACATGCCTGTCAGAGGGAAAATGGGAAATGGTTATACTAATCAATAAACTTCACTTTTTCTTCGTTAGGACTTTTGCAGGTCATCTGTTATTCCGTATCATATGGTTTGTCTCTGGCAATCTTTTCAATAAACAGTCTTTTTTATTTCAGAAAAGCCACGCATGTGCTTATAATAAAATTAAGTAGTGCCTCCCGAGGAAGGCTGGGTCGATGGATTCAGCATCTGGTAGCCTTGGCACCCGAGTGTGAGGTTAGGGTGCAGAAACTCCCAGATCCATAACATGTCATGCCCACAGTGCCGATTCGAATTAATGCTTCTTTATGTATGGTAAAGGCAATAAACCAGCACAAACTACGTAGTGAAGATCTTACACCCTCACTCCCATCACATGACTTTTAGGAAACTTCTATCGGTAACGGATGACTACAGTTTCAGTCAGAGTTATCTAAGAAAGATTAAATGCGTTATTATTGGTATCAGTAAAGCTGAGTCAAACATATTGGTGCAATGTAAACAGCACTGCTGTGGTTGATTTAATTTCTGCATCAACGTCACTGCCTTAAAGTCGTCGATACCAAATTGTTGCAAGTGTAGGCGGTGAAGGGAGGGTTCCTACCCCTGACGTAAACTGATCAAAGAGCCATAGGACGTCATTCAATGACTGGAGAAAGCAAAAGTGCAGCTAATGAGACCACTTTGGCACCCACACGACCTCCCACACCGTGGCGATCCTGAACGCACCTGACAAAGAATAGCCACTAACTTGTAACGTAAAATGTATAAATGTATACATTTACACAAAGCTTTGTGTCCATTTTGGCTGTTTGTGGAATCTAAATGAAAAAAGCCCCCAAAAATAGCTTACACATTTTCTTTTTTCACAATTATGTTGAACTGTTATCAATGTGAGGCATTCATGGGACATGTCACCTTTCCATGTAAGTTTTAGTCTGAATTACTGCCAAGGTTAGGCATTAATATTAGAGGTGGGGGAGGTTCGAAATACATCTGCATAGTAAACAAAATTTGTAGAATGTTGCACTTTGAAAAGAAGTCCGAGGATTCCCGAATTTGCCCCAGGCTGGCTGCACTGAGATGTTCTGCCCACTGTGAAAGAGACTACAGGCTGCAGGGAACCTGTGTGGGACTGGAGAAACACAATATACCAACTTTGCAGGAACAGCAGTCAAAACGTTTGGGCGTTGTCTCATAATACACTTTGGAATAGTGTTAAAATGCGTCATAAAGGACGGTCAAAAATGAAGCAACACTTCACGAATAGGGCAGAATTTTCAACCTGTAAGCTCAGTGAGCGAAGTGTACCCAATTTCACAAAGCGACAATTACCCTTAGCCAGACACACAGTATAAGCTGAATTAATGCATTCACTAGGAGTAAACACCATAAGCCAATAAATGAGATCACACCAGTTCTTGTTGGAGAAAGCTTTGCTGAAGGTTTATTATCAGTAGTCAGGTAATGGGTTAACTTACAGGTGATCCAAGTGCAACCAGCAATGCTAAAATCTATGCTGGCTGCTTGCCTAATTAGCTAACAAACACCAGGACTGCACTGCAGCTGATGCTACAACGTTGGGGATTTCACCCCACTTCTGGATCCCATAGTCCAGACGTTAGAGCTCATGCACAAGACAGAGGGTAACCAGGGAAGCCCCCAGTTGCTCAAGGTTACAATTGCCTTTGGGGCTAATGATGTGGCAACACTTTCGTCCTGGGGCCGTACTGTGGGAATTTCAGAGGTATTGCCATGAAGCTCCCTCTTTGGCTCCTTGCTCTGGTTGCTTTCTGTACACAAATCATTTGACTCATCCTGTAACTCTGCCTGCAACACAGAGTAATGGAACTAAGAAACACTGCAATATATACAGGAACGTGTTGATCCAGACATAATAGATTGAGGTTAAGTGGTAGGGTGGTGTAAGAAACTACACAATACATTTCAAATATGTTCACAGGTAGATGAAAATAAGTTTGGTGACACCCTCATCTCGCAATACACCCATAGTGGGTCCTAAAGCCCATAACTACACTACCCTCACCAGAAACACAAAATCACAATATAAGGGGGTGTCATTATCAATAAGGCAGGCCTCCCGGCTTTAAGTGTGTATGTGAGGACCCCCTGCTACTTATATCTGTTCCTAGGGCAGGGAAAATACAATTGAACATTACAAATCCCAAGGCAACTATTGTTCTACTTAGCATTATATACCAAAATTGCTAAATGATATTGAAAAAGGATAATTGTTCACATGAATATAACTTATAAAAAATATTTTTATTACTACACAATATCTAAAATCAATGATGGCCTCCTGGCTTTGTCAGAGTATGACCATATTAGTGAAAGATATTCACCTGTGTAATTCAACAATGCACCACAATTAAAATCATGAGCCTAGTACTTATAGTCAAAAACTATTATATTGGTAAACTGTTGCATTGTCAAAATTGACATTGTTAATAAAGCATTTTAATTTGATACATGTGTGTCAGTCTTTTTCTCACTATTATTAGTCTGCCACTGCAGTCATAGGACCAACCACAAGGGGTCCCCGCACTCCAGAGCTTCTGTACAATAGTACAGGCTCCAGCCTAGAAACCAAGATAAAACTCTCCCAGGTTCAGGGATTTAATCCCAGGGAAGAAGTAGGGTTACTTTTCACAAAACATTCCTGAGGGCCAGCTGCCCTTTTGCACCCCCCAAAACAGGCTTCCACAACGTTGGTGGTGCCTCCTTGAGGCACTACAAACAACAATCAATCTAGCCTCCCTCTTAGGGAGTGGCTTGCAGGAGCAAGATGGTGGGCATGTTTTAACACTGCTCCGCAACACACCCAGCTTATCCGCCAATTATAACACCAGTGAGGCGCCATCCAACAGATCAGGCTGAACCCGCTGAACCTCAGCGACCCCCAGACCGCGGTGATACTGTGGACAGGGCTAATGTGACTGCTTTTGAGCACCGGCTGAAATCCGAGACCGGTCAACGTACGCAGGCCATGACACGCATTGGACACGAGGAGGAAACCGGCTGGCGTTGTAGGGGATTACAGGGGAGCGCTGCCCCTTGAGCCACCCAGCCACAGTGAGGAAGGCTGCTCCACCCACCTCTGATGCCAGCGATGGCAGGAAATCGGGATGTGCCAGATCGCACAGGCCGAACCACGTAGAGAGAGCTGTCCGACGCTGGGCGGGGCCTGGTGTACGTAGAGGAAGACTGCGACAAAACACTGCACCCCGAGAGCACACAAACGGAAGACGGTGCCTGAGTCCCAGAGCCCGCCGGAAGGCCGCCGCCTGGAGGTGAGAGCCTGGAGGTGGCATAGTGGAGCAGACTGTGGATGTGCCCCTCCGGCCTAGCGGCTTCCCCTAGACTGGACACTCGCTGTTGCCCGACTCCGCTTGGAAGCTGCACCTGGACACAGAAACCGGTGGTGCCCTGGTGCTTCTGAGCCTGCCCCTGGCCTGATAAGCTTCCCGCCTCACTGGACGCAGGTGCTTGGAGGTAGGAGTGGGATGGCGCCTGCAAACACAGCAGAGGTGGGCTAGAGATGGCAGCGGTGATATGGCTGGACAGGGCCATGCTCTCTTGAGGAACTGGTACGTGTACTTATCTTCTTTAGTGGGAGCACACTGTGAAATACACCTCACTACCCCCCTCATAAAGCTGCATGTCCAGGGGTAACTCAATACCAGGGGAAGAGGTGTGCTCGGAAGCGGACACTGCTATGCACTGTGCTGATTGACACTCACACAACTGGCCCACATTATGTTGGTCAGCAGTGCTGCGTCGAGACGCCTTCCTGGGGTGAACCAGCTGCTGGCCCTTCTGTCATTCCAATCACAATACATGCGGACCTGGCACATCACTTGAGGCACCCTTGCCCTCTCGTAACTCACTAGTGCAATACTGAGATAGACCGGGGAGAAGGCAGATGTATGCATGCTGGATGAAAGCACCGTTCTGCAGTTAAGCTATCATATCACACTTTATGCCCATATGTTGCCCCTGGACCCTCACCAGACACTAATGCATAGCAAGGACGCATAAGCAGGAGCACATACAGTTAACAATTACCAGAGGCAGCTAGATTATCCCGCAAGACGCCGAGATGGGGCGCACCAGAGGAGCTGGCTCCAGAACCTCCTCAAGGTCATCCTCTGTAATGGAAACAGAACAGCAGTAATCCCAAACTCAGCAGAACCCATCACTGGGGGACAGATTTGAAGCGATACTTCAAGCTTTTGAGTGCTCCAGAATTTCCCTGGAATTTAAAATTGACAATGTGGCAGCAGACCTCACACTCCTTCATGCAGACCACAGGAAATGATCCAACCTCGTCAGCAACGTAGAGCAAACCTTAGCTGAGGTACAGCCTACCACTGATATTATGGAAAAACAAATGAGGGAATACGAAGTCATACTCGGCCACCTAGAAAACAGGGTGGAGGATGCAAAGGGACGCTCAAGACGTAACAATGTTCGCCTAATAGGTCTTCCAGAGGGAGCAGAGGGCCAAGATGCAGTGGGGTTCACTGAAAATGATTGTGGGAACTATTGCCAACAGCGTCCTTGTTGCCCTACTTCTCAGTTGAAAGGGCACACCGCATCCCCCTCAGGAGGCCTGCTCCAAGCTCAAATCCCCATCCATTTCTAGATGCTCCATTACCGCGACAGAGACTCAATATTAAGAGAGACACGGAAGCTGCAAGAGGTCAGAGTGGAGAATACTAAGGTGATATTTTTTCCGGATTATACTGTAGGGGTGCAGCGCCAACGCAGCCCTTTCCTAGCAATAAAGCAGCAACTATGGCAACTCAACATCCAATACTCCCTGCGAGACTGCGTACAGTAGCTGATGGTAAAACTGGATTCTTTGATACGCCGCAGGACACATTGAACTGGCTGGAGGCATCAGGGAAATTCTCTAGTCCCTGGCCAGCCGGCAGGGGGGTAGGCGAGGAGGCACAGCGAAAACTGCTGAGCGACGCAGACAACGGAAAAGAACCCGTGCACCAAATTGACTGCATTACCGAACCTAGAACAAATAATCAAAGAACGGCAGCAGGCCAATCGGAGGGCAGAACGGATTTCTGATCTGGCCAAAGACTCTGATAGAGAAGTGGTATCTGCTCAGTAGTCTGAGGATGAAGGCTCATCGGTGGCCTGTCCCTCAGACACTAAATCTCTGACTCTGCCAGATGTCACCCAGCAGACTTTGGACAGACTCATCTGGTATATACTATATCCTTTATTTAGCTAGCTCCTCATTGCTCTGTCTTTAAATGCCTATAGGTAAATCACTAGGCATTGCTATGTTGTTTATCTGTGGAATGATACTGGTATTGGGGGGGTGGGGAGGTGGGGGGAGAATTGGCCTTCTCCGATGGAGAGATGGTCTGGTAAATTGTTTCTCTGACATATAGTTGGGAGATCACTAGTGGAACCTCATTTCCTTGCTACTGGGTGGGTATGTTGCACCTGAATGCTCTGAGAAGCTACGAGCCCTCACACCCACACTCTCTAGGAGGTTAGTTTGTTTCAGTGCAATACAGCTTTTGGTTTGGGCAATCCCTCACGGTTGAAAGGTCCGCTCTTTTGGTATTACATATCCGCAATGTTGGCATTACGTTTTAAGATGAGTTCACTCAGACGCTATTGTACTCGATTTATGCTGACTCCAGACGCCACTTTCAAATATGAGCACACAGATGTATCCTATCCCTCACAATATATGAGCATTACAACGCATTATAACGTGGAATGTGCGAGGCCTGCGCATCCCCTCCTGCAGATATGCAGTTTACGCATACCTCAAAAGACATAACATACAGATAGCTCTTCTGCAAGAGTCTTACCTAACACACTCGGAGACAAAAAAGCTGCAACGCAGGTGGAGTGGAAATATTTTCACCACAAACTACTCAGCGTTTGCCTAAGGAGTGCTGATTTGGGTCTGCCCATGCACCCCCCTTCTGATAGAAGAGGAGGTGACGGATGCAGAAGGGCGATATGTTTTCCTCAAAGGTAGACTAGATGGAAGATGCCTCCTGCTAGGTAACATATATGCACCTGTGCTCTCCAAATGTTGTGATTTGCCCTGGGTAATAGGAAGGGACTTCAACAGCACATTGGACACAACCCTAAATCGCTCGTTCCCACCACTGGGTGGCACAATGGCATCTACTGGAGCCTCGCTGCTGAGGAACTGGTCCTGTGGCTGGGGGTTGATAGATATATGGAGACACTGCAACCCTAACACACGAGTATACACCTTCTACATTCCCTATACTCTGCATGTTCGCATTGATAGGATCTTGTGCACATCCAACCTGCTGCCATAGGGGACACACGCTGAGTATCTGGGTCACACGCACTCTGATCACAATCCTTATTTCGTATCGTTAGCATGGGACACACAGCCCTCTCCGACTCCAACATGGCGCCTGCAGCCTACTATGCTGGAGGATCCGCCCTTTTGAGAATCCCTCAGCACTGCTGCTGAGGACTATTTTGTACACAATACAGGTACGGCGACGTCCATCTTGTCGGAATGGGATGCATTTAAGGTGACACTGAGAGGCAACTGCCTGGGCTTGGGCTGCGGGATGCGGGGGCAGGTGGGCAGTGAACTACAAAAGCTGGAGCGTAAATTGCTGATGCTGGAGACACGCATGTCCACCGACCTCTCCTGCTCCTCGGAGCTGCTGACAACAAGGACAACGCACACAGTGCTGATTAAAATACTGAGATTCCTGAATTATGCGTCACACTCGGCCAAGACACATGCAACAACAGACCAGTCTGGAACCCTACTTCCATGGCTAATCCGGCAGCAGCAGCCGAGTAGTCCCATTATGGCATTACAATCCCCCAATGGGTTAATGAGATATACTCAACACAAAATACATAACGAGCTGGTTCTCCACTTCACCTCACTATAACAATCAACCATGGAAGTCTCTGACTTGGAATTAAATAGCTTCCTAGATGGCCTCCCATTCCCTAAGATAACCCCTGACCAACGTTTGGAATTGGATGCACCCATCACATCAGTTGAAATTCAGGGAGCGATCCGATCCCTAGCTTCAGGGAAGGTACCGGGCCCAGATGGTCTTCCATCCGAGTTTTATAAAGCCTACTCGGACCACTTAGCACCAACCCTATGGAAGGTATATGATGAGGTGCTACACTTATCACGCCTACCGAACTCTATGTGTTAAAGCACACTGGTCACCCTACTGAAACCAGACAGAGACCCCACTCAACTCGGCTCTTACCGCCCATTGGCGCTGTTGAATGTGGATTATAAGGTATTGGCTGGCATACTTGCGGGGAGGCTGGCACCATTAGTACCCTATTTAATATATGGTGATCAGAATGGGTTCGTCCCGAATCGATCTACTACTCTAAATTTGCGCTGGCTGTTTTGCATCATGCGATATGCTCCTCAGATCTGGCCCTGCTCTGGATGTATGGTGCTGGATCTGGAGAAGGCATTTGACACGGTAGAGTGGCCCTTCCTCTTCAATGTCCTGCCTCGATACGGGTTGGGGCCCCTCTTTACTACACTGGTCAAGTTATTGTACAACAGCCGGTCGTGAGGGTCAGGACTGGTCGCATGGTGTCACAGCCCATATCAGTGGGAAGGGGCACTAGACAAGGCTGTCCCTTCTCCCCTCTTTTCTTTTGATTAGCCATCGAGCCTTTGGCCCTGGCCATGCGAGCCTCTGCAGACCAATGGGGCGTCCCACTGGGAGGCGACATACTTGCGATTTCTCTATACGCAGATGACCTGCTACTATATATAAAAGATGTTGGGATGGTCCTGGATGTCACACCCAATATGCTTGCTCTTCTTGCCCGTCTGTCAGGACTACGGGTTAACTGGGGAAAATCATGTCTGTTCCCATTTGATCCCAACACACCTGATCAGACGCTTATTGTCAGTGGAACCCCAGTCACATGGCAGTCGACCATGTTCCACTACCTGGGCATTAGGGTGTATCATGATGATCAGGACTTACTTGATGGCAACCTCACCAGGGCATTCACTTTCTGGAAGACGCTTGCTCTTTCGGTGGCAGGAAGGGTGCCGCTCATTAAGATGGTGGCGCTCCCCCGACTTTGTCTTTATTTCACCAACTTGCCATTATATCTGCCACCATACGTTTTCTGGCTCATCAAGTGCATGCTCCGTGAATTAATATGTAATACATCCCGATGCAGAGTAGCGCTCACAAAGCTAAACCTTCCGTCAGCCAAGGAGGACTAGCGGTACCCAATTTAGAGCATTAATACTTAGCATCTCAACTACACTGGGTAGCCCACTGGGTGGTGGGTCTACACCTACTGGATACAGCTGGTGACGATGCTCCACACACTAACCCTTCTTTGTTTCATCCCCCTGCTGTTACAAGTGACCAGCTGCTGCTTCCATAGATCCCTGTTCCTCACCAGAAACATCAGACCATATGCTCCAGCAATTCCATTACTAGGGATGCCCAGAGGTAACAGGAAAACTTCACTGACAGATCTTGCTGTTTGGCACGCGGGGGTATAGCTACGCCGGGCGACCTCTCCCAAGACGGCACACCAATACCGCATAGTGACCTCGCACAGGAGGAAGGAATGCCTCCAGGACACTTCCTTATTCACAACTCATGGATTAGTCTGCTGCAACGCAGGTGGGGGGCATAACGCTAGAATTACACACACATCTAGTACTTCAGTATATACATGTCATGAGAGAAGGTAGACACCTCACTTGTTGCATTCTGCCTGCACACAGCAACGGACCTGATTCCGCTACGTACAAAATGGGAGACTGATTTAGGCCGTCCATGCACTGGCACGGAATGGAACACAATTCTGGCGAACCCCACACATATCCCTCTCAATGTTAGGTTTAGATTGATACAATACTATATAATACACTGAGGATACCTGACCCCGGAAAAAATCAATCGCTACTTTCATAGATGCGATATGGGATGTCCTCGATGTTCTCACCAAGATGCTGGTATCATACATATGTTATGGTCATATCTTAAGCTGCAACAATACTGGGGGGGGGTGACACAATACCTATCCAACTGCACAGATAGACAACTCTCGAACACATGGGAAGCATGCAAACTGGGGTTATTCACGCGAGATAAAAAACACAGAGCCACAAACCGATTCCAAGATCTGGGCCTTGCAGTGGCCAAATGGCTCATAACGAGATGCTGGAAATTTAACCATCCACCTTCCTTACTGGCCTGGTCCCAGTCTATTCTCATTTGGGCTAAAGCTGAGGGTGTGTCCCTTCGTAGGGAGGATACCCTGGGGCTACGCAAATTCCCTATATCAGACAGTTGGAACTCAATTCTCGTAGCTCTTCAAATGGCTATACACCCCAACTCCGAAAAGGATATCCCTATGAGTGGGGAACCGACGCCTAGATGAGAGTGGAGGCCCAGTATCCTCCTTTACGGGGCAAACTATTTGTTATGACCCATGTAGAGTCAAATATATAGGAGAATGTGATATTTGGGAAATACTGGTCTTATAGCCTACTAGATGTATTCGTCTCCCGTCTCGGGAAGGACGCTTTGAGTATTAGTTTGCCTGAGGCTAGTTAGTTCTATTGTTTAAATGTTCATTGGTCTACTACAATTGCCTGATGTCAGCAATACTTATATATATATATATATATATATATACATATATATATATATATATATATACACTCATATGACTGTTCGCTTTATTATGCTATGTGGAATCTTTATCTACGCTAGTATTCAACAGGACAATACACGCCTAATTACTGTGTAACTTATTTCCTTAAGTTTCATTGAAATGTGTGGGACTGCTGAAGCATAGCTGTAACATGGATATAGGCTACTTAGGTTAACCGAACTGTATATTAAGTCACTGTATCAGTGTCTCACAGGGTTGAGTTACTTGTAATTCTCCAATGTGGTTAACTGCAGTACTGGTGCACTTTGTCACCCCTGTGCTAATACCATACTCATGTATGAGCTGTACTTATGTGCTTTCTTTCCTGCAAAAATCAATAAACAGATCAAATAAAAAATAAATCTAGCCCCCCTCTTGGGGTATTATGGGGTGCTCCTCACTGGCACTGGCCCAAAGTGAGAAGCCGCAAAGCAGTGATTCTTTTAATTTCTTTTTTTTCGGTCTTGCCTAGGCAGTGCTTGCGCTGTCTCTTCGAGACATGCTGTATTTAGGATATGGGCTTTAAGCTCCGCCCATGTTTCGCCCATGTTTTGAATTGGCTCCTTTGACTGTCTTTTGGAAATGCCTTTTTTTCTTTAATTAATGTTTTTAGTAGTCCCTCCTTTTCTACTGTTGTAACCTCCCATGAGGACAACCCCTGTTACATGTGACTTTACTCAGTACGTTTTATTTTCAGCTTCTGAGCACTCTTTTCTTAATGACATCTTCCTCCTCGCTGGTGTTGCAGGAACAACAGTCCCTTCCCCGAGCACACTTACCCACACGCCCTTTCTTCGGACTGCAGCTGCCTTTTCCTCCTCCTTCCTGCTTGCTATTATATATTTCATATGGCCGTCATCTTTCTTTTCTGTTTATTTACTTTTGTAGCATTCACGGCACGCCGCGCTTTAGCTTCACACGTTTAAAGCTAAATAAATAGAAAAAAGGCGGGCGGCCGCCATGTTTAACCACACAGCCACAACACCTGCTATGTGTGTTAAACTAAAGCATACTGTACAACGCACACAGCCACAGCACCTGCTATGTGTGTTAAACGACAGCATTCTGCATAATGCACACCACCACAGCACCTGGCATATGTGTTAAACTACAGCATTCTGCATAATGCACACGGCCACAGCACCTGGCATGTGTGTTAATCTACAGCATGCTGCACAACACACACGGCTACAGCACCTGGTATGTGTGTTAAACTATAGCATTCTGCAGAACGCACATGCCACAGCATGAGTTAAGCCTAGTCTGATTTTAGATAAGTTCCTCTTCTTGGACTTCTATGATAAGGTGTCCTAGGTCTCGAGGAAAGGGGGCAGTACCACAGGCTGTTACTAGGTGTCCGTGTGGAGTTGTAAAGGAACCTCTATTAGCCACATAAGGGTGCAGTACCTTTCCTTGCTTCGTGGGATTTCTTTTATTACTTATGTTACTGCTGGGATATTAACAAACATTAGAATTTGTAAACGCCAATAGCTCAAAGTTTCACTAATGTGAGACCTATTACATTGCAAATGCTTGTCTTTAATTGTTGTGGCCCCACCTGGGGCACCAACAGGCTTAGGGGCAATGGGGGGATCCCCAATGCCTCCATGCCCCAGCCATCTCTCCACACACTCTCACCTCCTAGGCCACGCCTGGGAGTCAGCATTTCTCTTTCTGCCCTGCTTGGCTGGAGCAAGTTCTTCTAATATGAGTGCGGCCGTGTTGGTGCTGGGCCAAGCACCCACCCCAGACACGGGTATAGGGGGCTGCAACATGCCCAGCCAAGGAGTCCATGTCAAGGGGATGGATTCCCCGGGACAGTAGCATGTAGCCAGATGTTGCAGGCCCATTTACCTGGTCCAGTTGGGCCAGTTTTAACATGGTTGTGCTTGTGTTACTCCTGGTGGTCAGCCCTAGCCACTGGGAGCCTTTTCTTGAGGTCTCCTGGATTCTAAAGAGGCTCTTTTCATGGGAAGCTGGATTTCCGGCTCCCTGCTCCAGAGTCCAGACCTGTCCTCTGCCTGTTTCTTGGTGACCTTTTCCTGCTTGTGGGGGCATCTTACACAGCCCCACTGCAACCAGACTGCAAATCACTCTCACTGCCGCACTTCCCAATCCTAGAGCCTCCTGGCTTCTTGAAGGGCACGGGTGGGTCAGCCGAGTCCAGGACCAGTCCACAAAGTCATAGGGGAACAATCCAGGGTCCCCCAGCAGGTTCATTCTCCCAACTGTTCATCAAGGGGCATAAGGGGGCCAGGGCCACTGGCTCTTGGGAGACTCATCCTAGTTCTGTGGGTCAGCTGATGTTAAACACTTTCAGTCCATCCTTGCAGGGCATTCAGTGGCTTCTCCTTTCAGCAGGGCATCTTTTCGCAGTCATGGCTCCCAGCTCCAGTGTCTTCTCAACTGTATTTTCCTTGGGCAGGGCCTTTTAAGTAGGAGTGGAACGTTCTAGGAGCCAGGCACCCCAAGCCAATCCTTGGATGCCACATCATCCCTCTACTCCACTCTGGTCCCACCCCTCCTGCCAGCATTCTGGGACTAACCCATATGTCAATTTCCTGTTGTCTGTGGGAAAAGCTCTCATGAGAGCCTCAGCTCCATCCCTTTATGACACAGCTGCCTGATCCCGTCCACCTTAAACTTCAATGGCAAGTGCCACCTGTGGTGGTTCCAGATGTCTGGCCCTCCTTTTTTCCAGTGGGTTCGGTCTGTCGCAGTCAGGTGCAGTATGACTAGCTAATTATCAGATGCAGATTTCCTACCCACCTCTTCTTTTCCTAGGAAGTGGATCATGAAGTGTTAATTGCCCTATTGAATGGGGACTTGAATCACACTGCTGGGGAGCAGAGTACTTAACATGGCCCATTAGGCGGGGGCAAAGGCCTGTAATCTGATTCTGACCTTAGCCAAGGAGATGTGACAAATCTTGAAGTGCCATAATAGGTGTATTTGGGATGTTGGGGGCTGTACATTCACACCCGAGGTGCATGTTTTTGCCCAGATTGGTACCTCACTGGACCCTGTAGGCCTAAGTAGCACAATATTGTACTTTACAGCCTAATCCTAGTGATCTACGAATGAAAGAAAAAAAGAGCTCCAGAAGAACCCCGCTGGATATTGCATCCCACACCCAACGTGAAATTTTATGATGAAGCCTGCCACTTGTGGGTGAGGGTCCATTCACCCTGACAAAGGATTGCCTTTAGGATCTAAAGTAGCTGACTTTTGAGGCCTAAAAATACTTTCCTTTTGCAGAACATCACATTTTTTGGTTGTCATATTACACAGTTACTCATTAAGTATTCTCTCTCTCTCAGTGCCTGACCTTATGGGCTGGTCACAGCTCCCCTGCCTTTTCTCTGCCGGCCTGCCTCCTGTTGTAAGGTTGCCTAGTAACCGCCCACATCCTCTTTGCGTCTCGCTGATGCCACCTTTTCCTGCTGCGCTGCCCCCGCTCTCCCATGTCCCTGCCAGCCCCTCCCACCTCCCAGGACTTTTAATGGAGGCAGCATCACGGCCGGGCCGCCGGCACACCGAAGGCGCACCAAAGGCAAACCTGTCGGGCCTGGTCCACAGCGAGCGGCAGGAACCCTGGACCTTCCACCGATACACCACCGAGGAGCTCTTGGACACCGGATACCGCAACAACAGCTGCTTCACATCCTCCCCACGATCTACCAAAGGACCCAAAGGACCCTTCACCTGCTGTCATTGCTGCTTCTCCTGTGACATAGAACCACCGTCCCGGACTAACACCCGTGCCGCATCCACACAGAACACTATGAACAACCCAGAACTGCTCTAATGCACCCTGCTCAATGCTCGCTGCCTCAGCAAACACACCACGGAAATCTGAGATACCATCACCACCTTCTCCCCACATGTTGTCTTTATCACCGAAATGTGTCTCAACCCCTCCTTGAACACCGACATTGCCACTGCCACGGCTACAAGATGATACTCCAAGAACGCACCAACATGCACGGCGGGGGCATCGTTATCATCTTTAAGGAAACCATCCGATGCACCATCATCAACGATGACCCAAAGCCTTCATCGAACATCTCAACTTCCGACTACAGACCAGTTCTAAGACCAAAATATAAGGCATGCCCGCTTACAGACCCCCAGGACCCCAACCGGCCTTCTGCGATGCCATCTTCATCTTCAGCACCCCCATTGCCATCAACTCCCTCCACTACATCTTACTCGGTGACCTCAATTTCCACATCAGTGACCCCAACTACACCAACTCCACCTCCCGCCTGGAGAACTTCAACCACATCAGCCTCACCCAACTGGTCACCGAACCCAGGCACAAATCCGGACACACACTTGATGCCATCTCCAACTCCAGCTACAGAATCAAATTCACCCACATCACAGAACTCACCTGGACTGACCACGACATTGTCCACTTTACCATCTCCGATGCCCAGCAAACCATCTGCAAGCACCACAGCACCACCCACTGAAGATGGGCAAGGTAGCCAAAACCCAATGGTTGCAGGCCCTCGGCACCACACAACCCAAGTCTACGGCAGACCTTGACCAGGCCATCCAGAACTTCACCGCCTGGATCACCAAAAGCGCTGACAGAGTTGTCCCACCGAAACCAGCAAAAGCCAACAACACCTCCAAATAAGCAAGATGGTACACTGAGAACAACCAAACGCAACTATTACCGACTTGAAATGCCCTGGCGCATGACTAAGGGCCCCTCCGACAGAGCCGCCCACAAAGCAGCCCTTAGCAACTACCACCTCCACATCAAGGAAGCTAAGACAGCAGCAATCACCGTCCGCATTGACACTGCGGCCAACCACACGAAAGAACTCTTCGAAATCGTCAAGGAATTCTCCAACCCAATAGCCACAGAGACCACCATCCACCCCTCCCAAGAACTCTGCGACTCCCTCTCAGACTACTTCCACAGCAAGATCACCACCATCTACAACAACTTCAACCCCCAACCCACCACTCTCAGCCTCAACCACCTATGTCAACCAGTGAACACCAGCCGCGCGATAACCACCTGGTCCCCGGTCACCACTCAGACCACCTCAGCCATCATGTCGTTCATCCACTCTGGGGTACCCACCGACCCCTGTCCCCACCTTTTCTTCAACCTCGGAACCAACCTTATCAGCATGGAACTCACCAGCATTCTCAACGCCTCCATCTCCATGGCAACCTTCCCAGAAGGATGGAAACAAGTGGAGGTCAGACCTCTTCTAAAGAAGCCCTCTGCTCCCCTACCCAGCCAAAGTACTCAAGAAAGCCATCAACCAACAGCTTACCGAATACCTAGAACTAAACAACCTTCTCAACGCCTCACAATCAGGGTTCCATACCAACCACAGCATGGAGACTGCGCTGACTGCTGCCGTCACAGACGACATCAGGACCCTCTGCGACCGTGGAGAAACAGTAGCCCTGATCCTCCTTGACCTCTCTGATGTGTTTGATACAGTCTCACACAACATTGGCATACAGCAAAACACCCTCAATGGATCACCTCTTTCCTCTCAGGATGCATACAGAGCATCCGGCTGCCTTCCTTCACCTCCACACCCAAGGACATCACATGCAGAATACCCTAAGGGTCATCCCTCAGCCCTACCCTGTTGAACATATACATGACCCCCCTCGCAGACATTGTCAGATCCCACAGACTCAACATAATCTCCTACGCTGATGACACTCAACTGATCCTCTCGCTCACAGAGGACCCCTACAACGCCAACTTCTGCAATGCCATGACCGATGTAGCCACATGGATGAGAGACAGCTGCTTCAAACTAAACTCCGACAAAACAGAAGTACTGATCTTCGGGAAGAACACCTTCGCATGGGATAACAGCTGGTGGTCAGCAGAACTCAGACCAACACTCACTCCGACAGACCACGCATGTAACCTCAGAATCATCCTCGACAGCCAACTTACTATGAAACGACAAGTCAACTCAGTCACCTCCTCCTGCTTTCACACCCTCTGTATGCTCCGCCGGATCTTCAGATGGATCCCAACCGACACCAGAAGGACCATCATGCAAGCACTCGTCACTAGCCGCCTCGACTATGGCAATGCTCTCTATGCCGGAATTTCCACCCAGCTCCTCAAAAGAATCCAAACCATACAGAACACAGCAGCTGGGCTCATCCTGAACCTCCCCAAATGGACCAGCATCACCACTCACCTCAGATACCTCCACTGGCTACCCATCCAGAAGAGATGCCAGTTCAAGATCATCACGCACTCATACAAAGCTCTACACAAACAAGGACCATCCTACATCAACCAACGACTAAGCTTCCACCTCCTTGCAAGACACCTACGCTCTGCCTCGCTCGCTCACACACCCCTGCATCCATCATAGCCACAGAGGGTGCAGCTCCTTCTCCTACATCGACACGAAGACCTGGAACAACCTGCCCCCCCACTTCCGAACATCACCCTCCCTGTCGGACTTCTGAAAGAATCTCAAGACCTGGCTCTTCGATGAAGACACGGCACCTCCAGCGCCCAGATACCCTTATGGGTGACAGTGCTGCACTTTACAAATATTGTTTGATTGATTGATTGATTGATTACTGTTATTATATATACATTAAATATTAAGGGGTAAAAAATGGTCCTTACCCACTCACCTGCGAAGTAAAGGAGGACTGCAAATTAAAGGCATGCAATATAAAGGTACTCCTGATATAGTGACATACGATCGAAAGTCACTCCTGGTGTAAAAACTGCAATGTAATAACTTCTGAAGTAATTAACTGCAACATAACTACTGACATCCAAGAGTAAACTGGATCTCATATAATGCACTCTCTCACTACAAAGAACCCCTTACATCTTTGATGCATGATATAAATTGGCAGAGTACTTTGATATGGTGCAAAGGTATGAGTAACTCACCTCTGTGCCCTTTTTAGGTACTTTTATTCTTGGCCCAGGATAGGTTTGGGAATTTGTATGTTTTTTCAACCAAAAAGGCTTGCTGAGCAGCCACATGAAACATGACGGCCCCTCAGCACACTTTCAGTGCATACAGAGGCGTATCAGCAGGCAGGGGATCTCTAAAAATCGGCAGGAGATCTCTAAATATAGCCATTGGGGCAATTGCGTACATTTCCCTGCTGCCCTTGCAGAACGTCGTACAGCCCACCAGAGTCTTAATGACCGCCCATAGTTTGTATATTTTGGACTGGACCATGCAGTTGACAAATCTGCAGTGTTACAGCTATGTGTTGGTTCTGGGCAAAACATAAATAACAATCAAATATATATAATTTCAGGGCCCCTCTCGCAAACTATCTCCTTATACTCTGGCCGCTAGATGGAGATGACCATCACTACTGTACATCACAAGCACATAGTTTGCACCAGATTTTTTTACACACTGACAGCTGCCAGAAGATGAGCTTTTAAGAGACAAACTGTTATGTGAATCTGATGTCTCTGGTTTATGTACTTTAAGTTGTTAATGGGTACATTACATTAATACAGTATTTTCTCTATAGAGTAATTATTGTAAAGTTTTCGATTCTTTGAGTTGATTAATTTTTTTCTATCTTTTGGAAACAATTTAAAGAAAGCTGGATTGTAATTTTCTTTCAAGATCAAATCAATATTATTTTGATCCTGATGGAGTGAGGTTTGTAAAATACATCCTCATGAAATTAAGTAACTCCATAATAATGTATTGATTGCATGAACTAATCAACTCCGGATACACACATGTACAGAGGGGGCAAACGCAATTTACATAATATGCTAAAACATGTTGGCATGAGTACGTATTAACTGTTTGCGCTTTCAAAAACTGTACTAATGCATGTTTATTCTGTGTTGTACATTTCACATTTTGCATGTTGTGCACGAATAATGAGAAGTTTGCTTTAAATTAATAAGCTTTCGCTAGGATTTATTTAACACAGGGCATTAGTATGGTGGGAGGTAAACCTAATGGGTTTTATTTCACGAATTAATATTCTTTTGTGTTTGTTTATTTTAGTACGGGATTGGGCCTGCATGAAAATGGCCTCTCGTTCAAGCCAGCATGTGGTTGGCCTGGTCGGTACGGAGTGCGCATGTGCCAAGAGGGGTTGCCTGCTCGCAGACTGCTGAGTGTACCCGATGATGCAATCCGTGTGAAGGCCATGTTGACCTGCGTCTTATTGTTTATGTGCCAAGATGCAACAGCGACTGTGGGAACAGCCATCACTACGTGCAATGCGAATGTGAACGCGGATATCATAATAAACATTGTAGCAGAATGTATAACTATGAATGTTAGTATCATCAAGCCTGGACCTTGTCGCCAGTCCCTGGCTGCCTGCTGCACAACGCACTTTACCCTGAGTCCCTGGAGGGGCTTTTTAAACATCTTGCCGGTCCCGCAGCGCGGAGACCGTTTCATCAAGCCTGGACCTTGTCGCCAGTCCCTGGCTGCCTGCTGCACAACGCACTTTACCCTGAGTCCCTGGAGGGGCTTTTAAACATCCTGCCGGTCCCGCAGCGCGGAGACAGTTTCATCAAGCCTGGACCTTGTCGCCAGTCCCTGGCTGCCTGCTGCACAACGCACTTTACCCTGAGTCCCTGGAGGGGCTTTTTAAACATCTTGCCGGTCCCGCAGCGCGGAGACCGTTTCATCAAGCCTGGACCTTGTCGCCAGTCCCTGGCTGCCTGCTGCACAACGCACTTTACCCTGAGTCCCTGGAGGGGCTTTTAAACATCTTGCCGGTCCCGCAGCGCGCGACGCGCTTAGCCCGGTCATAGACCGACAGAGACTGGGCTGGGCCACATCCCTAAGGTGGGGTGGACATACACTCATATCTGGTGAGTCCTTGGGATTTCCCGATTTTTCTCATCTGACTGAGAAGTTCCCGCTTAGGAATGGGTAAAAGGAAGACGGGCCACACAGCTATCTCAGTCCAAAAACGGGAGGTCAGAAATCCCTGATGAACTACTTGACTGGTGCTATGGGGGCCATCGAGGAGCAAATAAATACCGTAGAAGAGACTCTTACTCAAGGGAGGCTGGGATCGCTAACTGGAAATAATGTACATGTTAGCCCCCTATTAAATCTGTTATAACAGTGTGTGAGGGACAAATTGCTATGGGTGTTCAAAATGGGTGTATACAGGAGACGTCTGATCTCTTATTTGTAAGTGAGCCAGAAGATGATCCCCAACCACCCTCGAAACGTTGTAAAAATCCTGAGGGGTCGGAGGGGTCTCAAGCGGAATATATTGTTGGGAAGAGCTCTGTGAGCCCAAGCAAAAAGTCGTTGTCTAAGAAAAGGAAAAACTTGGGTAAACAACTAAAAACTGTTGTACATAAAAACCCTGGTAGTGCAAGGAGACCTACGGTGAATTCGCAAATCGAGGGCCAAACTATTGAACTAGAAAAGATTTCGAGGAAAATTGATGATCTATATAGCTATATGGTTGGCGCCCTAGGAAAATTAACAGAAAGAGTGGCTAATTTAGAGGGGTGTTTGAGAGGAGATAACATGGTTATCACAGAGGGGCGAATACGCAAGGAGCTGATAACCATTCTCGTAGTCAACCCTTAATCCCACAGGTAGGGACTCATTCTACAAGGACTAGACCTGTAGAAACTTTATGCTCAGATACTCAAAGAGCAATTCCCCCGGTAACAAATTGCAAGTTAATAATGCTCAAAATAAACCCTTAATAGAGAAGAAAGGATCTGATACTGGGATAAGGGTACATCTAGAGAATCTAGAACATAATGTCCTTGATCTCCCACCGGCTGCCACTCCATATATAGTCATTTTAGCCAATGCACCCATACGGCATACATCATTGCATGAAACATGGGAGGGACTTCGTAATAAATCTCTTCACTGGCTAGGAAGTAAAACCGGTCTCACTGAGGCATTATTTAAAAATTTTAAAATGGTCAGAAGGGTTACATGGGTGGGCAAGGGCCGGAAAACACTTCAGGGAGATTGTATTGTTCTGACCTTCAGTGATCCTGCATTAGTGCACGCAATTCTTACAAGGGCTGGGAATGCATGTTTTAATTATACAGAAATTAATGTCTTACCCCTGGATGCTTTTTATTTGCCACCAGTTGTGAATTCTTTAAATAAAAATTATGTAAGGGATCACCAGGCAGACTCAATGAGATCATGTCACCTCCCGCTTTATAATCGTTTTGACCTGTTAACCACTCTGGAAGATATAGATTGACCAAGAATACAGTGTTTGAGGGGGATGGACAATTAGGGCAGGAAACTTTATCACCTTCCGGTGATATTTCATATGAGCAGGAGTGTGGTCAGGATTTGCTGTCTGAGAATAGAATAGATCGTATATTGAGCTTAGATCAATCAATAGAAGGTGTGGTCATAGAGGATAATTTTACAACCCCGAAGGTAACACTGAAGCCAGTATTAAATACGTAGAAATACCAATTAGGGGCGGGGATAATTTTTATGACGAGGTGATAAGTGAGAGGGACCTAGGGGGACATGCAAAGGACGTTACAGCTGATGTATGTAAAATACTGTTCTGGAATATTGCGGGTTTATCTTCTAAAGTGAGAGACCCCCAATGGCTATCTTTCGTAGAAGAATATTCTATAATCTGCCTCCAAGAAACCTGGTCAGTCGAAGAAAAACATATCATTGGTTTTCGAACTTTTCACACACCGGCAATCAGCAGCGAGCAAGGGCGTAATAAAGGGGGCTATGTATTTACGTCTCTAACACGGCAGGGGTGATTAATTTGAAACTTCTAATTGTGACTGATTATTATCAGATCTTATTATTGTATATGGTTGGAGGAAAGGGTACAGTAATAATTAATTTTTACAATAATATCCCTAAAAATGAGACTATGAGCGTGTTAACAAACTTGAGGCAAACATTGAGTAATCTAGAAGATAAAATGTCTGGTGATATGTGCATTGTATGGGGTGGGGATTTTAATTGTTTTTTGTGTCAACATAGTCAACGGGGTATTTGTGGCCTAGGTAAAGATAAAGAAGATGAGCTGGCCCACTTTTTACATATAACACTGGGGGACCTGTTAAATGAAATTGTATTTCAATTTGATTTGGGATATGCAAATGAATTGTGTATTCCCCCAGTTCCTTTTGAGCCAACTTTTAATGGAAGGGGTGCAATTCAATTATTGACTTTGTTTTAGTGTCAAATAGGTATTCCTGTAATGTCTGTACTTTTGTAACTCATGGTATTCTAATGAGTGATCATTATCCAATTAGTGTGGCCTTTAATTTGGAGAGGTCGGTTAGAAGTAAGAATAACAAGAATTTACATTATAATCTTAATATTAATCTCTCAAGCACAAACGGATATTCTCTAAAATGGGCAGGGGTGGATCCTGCGGCTTTTTAAAGCAACTTGTAAATAGGACTAGTGATGATTTTGAAACCTGTCTTTCCGAGGAAAGGGACTATACGGTAGTCCTAAATGCCTTCCTTAATATTACAAGCGAGGTTCAGAAATTACTTACCAGGAAGCAGAAACAGGGTACGCATAAGTGACAGGGTTGGTTTGATATGGAATGTAGCAAGGCCCATACTCATTTGAATAAGGTACTGCATAGCGAGATTAGGTCAAGGGAGGAAATAAAACAGGCTAGAACTAAATACCGGCAGGCGATAAAAAGCGTAAAGCACAATTGAGATCAGAGGCGTGGCAGGCGTTACACCAGGCATGCTTAAGGAAGGATAATAATGGCTTTTGGAAAGCTGTGAATGCCCCTTTTTTTGTTAACAGGGACACTGATATTATAGACATTGTTATTACAGAGGATAAGTGGGTAGAATATCTCTCGTGCCTCTATAATGATGAGACCATTGGAGACAACGAGGTATCCTCAGTAGTCAAGGCGACCGATGATAATGTACAGACTGCAGCTTTTCCTATATCTATTGGACTCTCGTTGGTGGAAGTCACCAGGGCCATAATAGAGAGTGCTTCTGGTAAAGCACCAGGACCGGATGGCGTCCCGGTGGACATTTATAAATCTAATATTGAGCTGTGGGCCCCACTTTTAACTAATGTTTTAATTTTTTGTAGTCGTTATGGTTTTATTCCTACATGGTCAGATGCAATATTAATTCCTATTTTTAAAAAGGGGGATAGAAATGAACCAAGGTGTTATCGCCCAATCTCCCTCTTAGATTCCCTCCTGAAAGTAGTAGGGAGGGTAATTCTAAATAAGCTACAATTATGGGCGGAAGAGACAGGTGTGTTGTCTAACCTGCAATATGGGTTTAGACCAGGGCTTGGTACGATTGAGCAAGGCCTCAATTTAACCCTGATCATAAGTAAATATACTTTAGCAAAGGAGGGTAAACTTTTTTTGACATTTGTTGACCTCAGTTCAGCGTTTGACTGCGTAATACATGATAAGCTGTGGAGTGTCCTTAAAGATATGGAAGTCGATCCACCTTTGCTTTAATTTATTAAGGAACTGTACAGGGAGTCTGGGGCAAGGGTTCGTTATGGGAGACAGGGGGAGTGTACAGCTAAGTTCCGTATAAAAAGGGAGTGAGGCAAGGCTGTATACTTGCCCCTTTCCTTTTTCCCTATATATTAATAGCCTTGGTCAATTCTTGACTGAACGCCGGCAGGACTACCCGATTATTAATAACACCCCTGTCCCCATTTTACTTTATGCGGACGACGCAGTTATCATGGCGCGGACGCAAATAGGCTTGCAAAGAACTGTCACTAACTTTGCCAATTATATGCTTGATAGGGGCCTAAAAGTAAACATCAGCAAGACATATACAATGAGCTGTGGAAAAAAAACAAGAAAAATATGTGATATTTTTATTGACAATAAAAAAATTGAAAGTACTGATAAGTTCTCCTATTTGGGAATTAACTTCGATCGGACAGGGTCCTGGAATGCGGCCACGCAGGCAAGAAAGCTAATGTTTTCAAGAGCAATAGGTGCGGTTATTAATTTCTCAAGGAAATTGGGCTGCAGACCTGTCCCTGAGCTATTGGCCATTTACAAATCAAAATGTATTTCTACAGCGATATATGGGGCAGGTATCTGGGGATCTGCAGATGTGCAACATATTCAACGTTGTGAAAATGCCTTCACTCGTTATCTGCTGGCAGTCCCTAGTTCCACAGCTACTTTTAATTGCCATACGGAACTTGGTCTGCCATTTATCTCTGATATTATTAGTCTTAACCCGCTTCTACTCTGGCATAAGGTGTGGGCTTCACCTGAGACTGGTTTTAATCGTGATGTAATTATGGACTGTTTAACTTTGGACAGGGTGGCTAATATACCATGGTTTAAGTTCATCAAAAATATGTCGAACGAAATTGGCCATCCTGAATATTTTGAAACCTTAAAATCAGAATGTCTGACCCACTTAGAAAATAAGCGATGGTTCATTGAGAGAGAGAAAGATCGGTCATGAACAACCTTTTGATTACAACATGCTCAGGTATTCAACCCTATTTAGTGCAGGAACAGGGAAGCTTTGGGCGTATGCTTCTAACTCGTTTTCGTTTTGGAATTTTTCATAGAATGATTACCTTCCCTGAAATCAATGACTGGTCGAGAAACGTATTACCATGCCCTGTGATGACATTTCGACTCAAACTACGTTGCATTGCATTTTATTTTGTAAATTTTATACCTCTCCCAGGAAAAGGTTTTTATTACCTATTCTGAGGAGTATGGGCTTAAGACAATGTAGAATAGCTCTTTTGAAATTACAATCCTTAGAAAATCAAATGATCTTAATGGCTATTATCTCTTTTTTAAAGTCTGTTATTAGATTCAGGAGCACGATGTAAAACATTTTTTTTAAGTATGTGACTCTGATTGCTTTTTACTGTGTATTATAATTGAAATGTCTCTTTTAATTGTGCTTTTATGATTTTTACTGTAAGAAAAAATCGAATAAAGCTGAATTTGAAATTGAAAATGAATGTTAGTACTATACAAATTCAATAGTCTTAAATCCTTCTGTAGTAATTGAGGCGGAAACAGTCATGAACAAATGACAGTTTATTGTGAACTACACGGTCGTGGAGCACCAAAGGTGAGCTCCACCAGGCTCAGCATCCAGGACCAAAAGTGGGCAAGATGGAGCATGAGCATTAGTGATGGCTTCTAATAAACCAGGCTTGGGACTCACACCTTCTTGAGAGACGACATGTCCAAGGTAGTCCACCTTATCACAGGCAAACTCACATTTCTCAGATTTGAGAACAACACCATGTTCCTTGAATAGGGATAAAACCTTATGAAGGACAATATCATGAGATTCGGTGTCTTTACCAAAGACTAGAACATCATCTTGAAAAACCAAGACGGAGTCAACATCACGGAGAATGTTACTCATGGCCCTTTGGAAAACAGAAGCCGCAGATGCTAGTCCAAAAGGCATTCTGCGATACTGAAAGGTGCCTAAAGGAGATACAAAGGCAGTTAGGTGTCTGGATTCAGGGTGAAGCTCCACCTGGTGATATGCACTTGCCAGGTCAAGCTTGGAAAAACATTTGGCTCCCTTGGTAGCAGCAAATAAATCATAGATTTTGGGTAGGGGATGAGAATCGACCCAAATTTCTTTATTGAGGGATCTCAAATCAACACAGACCCTGAGTTGACCATTCTTCTTTCGGGCCACCACCAAGGGAGAAAGCCACAAGGAGGATTCGGCAGGTTCGATGACTCCCTTGGCACATAATTCTTTGAGCTCCATCTCTAAAGCTGATCTAACGCTGAAGGGTACCCCCCTAAGTTTGTGTTTGACGGGTGTGGCGTCGTGTGTGACCACAATTTTATGTTTGAAACCACTTATTTTACCAAGATGTTCCCCAAAGACAGAAGGAAATTTAGCTTTCCACTTTTGTTTAACGTCATCGAGACATTCCACCACTAAAACTTGTTCAAGTGTCCCAGGTTTCAATACCATCCCAAACAACCCCTGGTGAAACCACCCGAGGATGTTTCATCCTTTAATGGCAACATAAATTTTACCTTTAATGCATCTCCCTTTGAAAAACATTTTATCTTAAAAAAATCCTAGAAGATCGATCTTCCGCCCTTCGTAGGAAACAGGAGAACGATCTGGAGGAGATAACACTATGGAATTACCCCAAGTTTGTTCGAATAACTTTTTGGTAATCATCGTGATGCGGGCACCTGAATCCACAAGTAGAGGAATTACTTTATCACCCATACCAATATCAACAATAGGATCTCTACACGATGAAGGATCACCTTCAATAGCTTCAGCTGAAAAACCAATATGCTCAGTCGCATCGTGCAAAGAATTGTCACATACATCACGAATTACAGAAATGACTTCAGAATCACTTTCGCAGTCAGAATCAACTACACACACCACAGGTTTTTTTGAGTTTTTCCTTTTCAGGCAAACTTTCGCAAAGTGCCCTACTCTCTTGCAGTAATTGCACGTGACAGCGATGGCAGGACACCTCCCATTCTTACCATGAAGAGGATTACCACATCTGAGACAGATATTGGAATTAAACCCTTCAGGCTTAACAGATTTGGCAAAATTATTGGTAATAGGACTAGCATTCTTGCCTTTGGTAATGGGTTTTCTGCTCTTGACAACATTAGCACTTTCATTTGCCTTTTCTGTACTTTTGCCCTCTAATTCTTTTAAAGATGTCATGGAAATCTCAATGCTTTTAGCAATTTTTAAAGTCTTGTCAAGAGAAGGGTCACTTAGACTCAAAAGTTTTTGTCTAATGCTTTTGTCTCTGCATTGACAAACAAATTGATCCCTTATGAGTTGATCTGTAAAGTTCTCAAATTTGCAGACTAAAGCTAGCCTCCTCAAAGCAGAAATGCAAGAATCAACGTCTACATCATCCATTTGCTTTCTTTTGAAAAATGTATGTCTTAACACCATAAGACTTGGCTGTTTGTCAAATCTTTTTTAAGTTTCAAAACGGTCTCGCGAAATTCATCAATACCATCACTTTCTTCAGGAGTCAGATTTGGCAAGTGTTTGAAAATAGACCTACCTTCAAAACCCAATGGGTGGAGTAGAAGACATTTCTTTCTATCAGCAGTATATCTTGTTGCCCCTATGGCTCCCAAATAAGGTTCGAATGCATCGAACCATACTTCCCAACGGACAGGAGGTTCAACTGGAGTATCCAAAAACGAAGGAGGTGGGTTGACAGCTTGCATGGTACACATATTTAGTACACCCACAAATGACACATATGGCAAAATATAAAAAGAAAGGAAAGAAAAATGTGTGAGTATAACACTGTGGAAACCTCAAATTAGTAGCAAAATTGGTAAAATATAAACGTGATGTACTTGAAGAAAACTGATGATGATTTTGACAAGTGTGTGTATCACAGTGTAATACACCAACCATAGACAAGAAGAGAAAAAAAAAAACTTGATATTCCTAGATAAAACAAAGGTGTGCGTATCACCACATGATACGCAGTAGAAACGTTGCAAAGTAAGTATATTTATTAGAGGGTGTGCGTGTCACCGTGAGACTGTGGCTTTAGATGAGGCAAGGTTAATTGAAAATATGCAGTACAGCGTTAAACTATGTGCGCATCACCGAGTGATGTACAAACGAAGAGAGCACTGCTGGGGGAATAAAAACATCATCCAATACTAACAAGGTGTGCGTATCACTGCGTGATGCGCAAACGACTAGGTTTCCAGTATGCAGGAACAGAAGATGAGGTAAGGTGCATGTAGAAATGCTTGAAACGCAAACCCCAACGAATTTGTCGAGATAAAATGATTCCAAGATGGCCGGCCCAGCGTAGCGTGATGATGTCACTGAAACACAAGTGACGATGCAGGGAGTTGGAAGAGAGCAAGTCTGAAGAATGGAGTTGAAAGTTCCAGTGCTCCCATTCCGTGGTTGCCAAGTGAACACAGCCAACCGTGAGTAGCCGTTGAAATTATAAAAGTTTTGAAAGATGCTGGATATAAATTAATGTAGAAGGAGCCCAATTACATATGCGCATGGGAACGCTGAACCTAAAGCGCGAAGCGGGGCAAAGTCCAAGCTGAGTGTGATGCGCAAAGCGAGCCAAAGTCAAGAGTCAGAGCAAACTCACAAACTGAGTGAGGTGAGCAAAGCGGGCCAAGTTCAGAAAGTCATAAAAACAATGTGCAGACGCCCTACCAGTTCGGTGTATTCAGGAAGCGATTTTCAGAAGTTGCAGGGATGATGGGAGAGCCGGAGCACTTCAAACTGCAGTGATTCTTTTCCAGATAAATCACACAGGTCGTTTGGCTCTTCTCCCAATGTAGATTAAGTAGCACGCAGGGTACAGCAGATTGTGACCATGTAGTTCATGAATCGTCGCCAAATATTTGTAGTAATTGAGGTGGAAACAGTCATGAACAAATGACAGTTTATTGTGAACTACACGGTCATGGAGCACCAAAGGTGAGCTCCACCAGGCTCAGCATCCAGGACCAACAGTGGGCAAACATTCTAAGTAACTAAGCAACTACAGACTTCTAAATGTGACATAATAAGAACATTAAAAGGTGTATACACATTACTACACCTTCCTTTGTCAGAACCGGTATAGGATGGATTTGTGGGGAGAACTGGATGAGACGACCCTAGTGTGATTTACGACAACCAATCACAGACTGAGTTTCGACCGATAATGCAACATTGTGAGTTAGGCAGAAAGGTATAAGTGATATCCCAATTGGGGTGTGGCAGAGTCGGAGTCAGAATCAGAGAGAGGAGAGAGAAGAGAAGAGAGCAGAGAGAACGCAGAACAGACGCATAGAGAAGATCCAAGACAGAGAGAGCAGTCCTGCACAGAATCAGAGAACTTTAGGTACGAGAACGTTACGGGAGTGCTGGGGAGGAGACTGCGACCGAGGAGGTAGATTAAGTGGGAGATTAATTCTAGTTGTTAGTGTAGTAAATTCTGCTGCATCTGTCCTGTTTAACTTTGTCCTCCGAGCCTATCTCTGGGGACCTCTTGCCACAACCTCGGCCAAGGAAGTGGTTTCCTATTTCTTTGGTGGGTATTGCCCTCCTTGTTTGCTTTAAGACTCAAATATATTTTCTGCAAGTATTTATGCTGTACCTTCTTTCCCCATTCCCTTGCATTGCTTTGATATCGGTGCAGCTGATTCATTTTGATTACATTGCATGATAATTTGTTCTCTTATATGAAATCTTGTATGTGCACTGAAAATTTTCATTACGAGCATTATTAAGATAAAATCATTAACTGAAGAAATGACTTTGTGGTTATTTAGTTAAATGTTAAACTGTTCAGTTAATCATAGTCACCATCAACTCTTCAACTAATGGTCCATCGACCAGAAGAAGAAGAAGTTGAATTACTAATAGTTAGGAAAGATTCAAATGTTATTGATGTGAAGTATAATATTTAATAAAACTGACAAATTAAACCCCCCAAATCCAGCGCCAATCATCAGGGATCATTTATGGGTAATGTGTGATGGGCCCCGTTGTTTGATAAAGAAATTTATGCATGACGAGATTTCCTTTGGTCCCTGACGTCAGGAATTTAGGGGTTGCGCTGGATCAGTTTTTCTGGTAGCAGAATGATGGTTATTATTGATTAGTTTGGTGATTTATTGATTATTGATTATTGACTAAATGTTTAACAGTCTATGTACAGTGGGTTAGAGTTGTGTTTTATGTAGTTTTTGGAACACAGGTACAGAAGGGTATCTGGGAAGCCGGCAAAATAGAAGTTAGCCTGAAATAAGGCAGAAGAAAAGTGTGAGAAGTGAAATCACGCAGGAATAAGTGCATTGTCTGTTTAAATTAGTGATACTATTTAGCGTATAGGTGAAGAGAAAGAGTGAAATAGCGAAGGGTCCACCTGTGAAAATGTGGCCTTATCCCTGGAAGAGTAGCGAGACCTCCTTTTTAAATAAAAGGTCCTCTTGTGAAATTTTGGCTTTATCCCTAAAGAAGTAACAGGTCCCCTCTTAGCTTGAGTGAAGGGAAGGCTAGCGGAATTGTTATACTTGCCCATATGGTAGCAAAGTTCTTGAAAGTGAAAAGCTATCTCTTTATTTAGTAAACAGACAGTGTGGTATTGTTGTATGTCGTGACTAATAAGTTATTGTAAAGAAAACGGACTTAAAAAAGTGCCGATAATTTTTGTAAAGGGAGGGTCAGCAGCAGGAGGAGAGGCTGACGTCACAGAAAAGCTGCGCTGGCATTGGTCAGACTGTAAAGACAGAGTGAGCTCAGATTGGTTGGTTGGTGTGAGCCGCGCTGGCATTGGACAAGATAGCGGAGACGTAGAAAGCTCCGATTGGAGGAGATAGAGTGTGCCGCGCTGACACTGGTCAGGTATTTAGGGAAACAAAGGAGTTCGATTGGTGAATTAAAGTGGATCATATTGATAAAGATTTGAATTAAGTAAAGTCGTTGACAAGCAACAAAAATGTATTTTGAACAACCGAAGCAGGAGAAATTGACTTTGTTTGGAAAAATTAAAAGATTCTTTAAAAAGGACAAGCAAGTAATAACGAGAGAAGGAGTTCCTATTCCTCCACCAAAGACACCAGCGTCTTATATGATGTTAAAATATGGTTATCGTACATGTATTTGGCTAGAAAATTGGGTAGGATATACGAAGAATGATGGTATACTAGCTTTCCCAGAGCATGGTTCTTTTAATTTGGCAGTGTTAAGTAATTTGAGAGAAAAGATGATGAAATTAGATCCAAGACCTAGACCTACACAGTTTGAAGCATTAGTGGAATGGGAAGATGAAATGTACGAAAGAGAAAGGCATAGAGGTGGTAGACTACATAGATTTACGTTTGGGAGATTTCATGATGAAAGACATGAAGACAGAATGAAAAGATGGAGGAATGGAGAGATTACTGAAGTATTGTATCCAGTTTTAATGGTAGGAGAGACTGCAGGAACTAAATGCAAAGAGAAAAAGAGACATTTAGAGCAATTTGGTTATGGGTACAACCCGAATGAATCTGATGATGAGCTGCTGGATGATATATTAGTTAAACGACCACCACCCTATCAGGAGAATTCAGCGATGGTGACACCAAATGCACCGTCAATGGAAACCCCAATGACATCTTAAACAACACCAGCTCCAGTTGAAGGTGAAGTAGAGCAGGAAGGAGAAGTTGAATTTGCCATACAAACTAGAGAATTTGTTGAAAAATTGAATCAGGTGAACATGAAAATAGATGCAATAACTGTGCCAGTGACTATAGGTCCAGCAATACCTGTATTTGAAAATAGACTTATCCATGAACCTTCTTTAACTGTCCCATTAAATTCAGCTATAACATCAGCTAATAGTAGAATTAACGATGTAAGTATCCAAAATGAACAGCCCAATACCGTTACTAGATCAACACCTCCGACTAATTTAACAATTATTGAAACGCCTAGGGGAATAATGCAGTTTCAGCCTAAAAGGATAGAGTTGGATGAGATTCCCGGAAGTGAAGTTCCAATAGGACCAACCACTGAAGAATTAGATGATTGGGTGAAAGGGTTACAAAGGAGAAAAACACAGCCACAACCTATAGATGTATGTAAATTGAGAGTAGATTTGGAAGAAATGATTATTGGAACAATAAGTCCAGACAGGTTAAAGACGTATCAGGATGATGAATTGATGTATCTGTGTAAGAGTATTACTTGGAAAGCAAAAATCTACATGAGAGGTTAGTGGAAGCCGCAGAAGAGTTGGGAATGGACATAAGTAGATCAAAGGTGTTGCAGAAGACATATAGAGTGGATTTTACTGAAAAAGATATAGAAAATATGAATACGTATGGTAGACGATTGCAGGTAAAAGAGTTAATGGTTGTTTTGAGAAAATGGGGAGACGTAGAAAGATGGAAGGGTAGATGGATGAGGAAGAAAGAAGAATTGGCTGCTAAAGAAATACATTTGCGTCCAGTAAGAGAAGTAGAAAATGTAGCTATGGAATGTCCCATGAGAGAAGTTCCAGGAGGAGGTTATGTGCATGTTCCGTGGACTAGACAAGATATATTATCTTTCACCAATGGGTTTCCTAGATTGAGATAAAAGCCAGTGGAATGGTACAAACAAGTTGAGAGATTTGTGAAAGTGCTGAAAGTATTGTTGAAAGATTTAGATGGATTATTTGAAATTGTTGTCCCTGCAGATTTATGGACTGAATGTAAGATTACAAATGATTGGCCAAAGGATGAATATCCTAGGGATGCCAAAACAGGCGCACCTTCGGATGAGGTGATGAAAAAGTATCATCAAGTGATTACTTTCTTGAAAAGCAAAATTTCCCCTAAGGAAACTAATTGGGTAAAAATTGATAGAACAACCCAGGAACCGAACGAATCCCTATTACGAGAGGTTATTGCAAGTTTTTAAGCAGTATAGTGGTTTTGAGAATATTGGAGATAAAGATATGGGTCACTTTGTGTATAGATTTGTGTATGGATTAAAACCCGAGATTAGCCAAATGATACAGCAGCATATGTTGTGTTCGCAAGCCAAAACGATAGATGAAATCTTGAGGTATGCAAAGTATTGTAGTGACGACATTGAGTCTCGTCATCGTAAGTTAAAAGAAAAGGTGATGTGGGCACAAGTAAAGGCAGCAGAGCAGCAAGAAAATCAGTTCAATTCTTAGGGTTTAAACCAAATGGGAGGAGTTAATCAGAATGCTCAGAAACCAAGTGGAGGTAGAGGTAGAGGACAAATGAGCAGAGAAGAAGCGAAAAAGAAATTTCCTTGTCATGGGTGCGGAAAGTATGGACACTGGAAGAATGAGTGTAGATCAGGGCAGAGAACTAATGGAGGAAATCAAATTTTAACCCCACAGGTGCAGAGTGAGATAGTTGTGCAGCAAACACCGCAGCAACAGGTAGTTACTACTCAATATCAGGTCCCGCAACCACCGTTACCACATAGTGTAAATGCTCAAAGATACATTGCGGATACAAGGTTTCACGGAGGAGACCAGGTTGGTAAAAATACTAACACAAATGTGATTCCCCAATTTTGGATGCAATGTGATGGAAGTGATGTTGAATCGAATCATTGACGGTGCCTGAGGGGGGAGGAAGAGTGCGTGCTTGGCGCAACTCTAGAGGTAGATCAGTCAGGTCCATTCGTTGATGGAAAAGTGGAAGGTAATGATATCACCTTTCTTGTGGACACTGGTACTACCCGTTCTACTGTGAGAGCAGCAGAAATTCCAAACCTACCCCTCTCGGGAAAAACTATCCAGGTAGTAGGAGTCTCAAATAAACAGATAAATACTCCAGTTACTTAACCAATTGAAGTACATATTGGTCCCTTTAAAGATATGCATAGGTTCGTAGTGTGTGACTCGAGTCGAGTTAACTTGTTAGGAAGGGATTTGCTGTGCAAAATGAACTGTACAATTTATTGTACACCGGATGGTATTGCATTTCAGACACCAGATGAGGATGTTGCGTTTAAAATGGTGCTAGCAATGCAAGGAACAGAAGTGAATGAATTATTTTCACTTCTTACAGACAAAAGTGTGCCTGAAGAATTGATGAAGGTAGTAAATTCAGAGGTATGGGATTTCACAGGACAGGAGATTGGACTGATGAAGAAAGTGGATCCGATTAGAATCACAGTGAAAGATCGTATTGGCTATCCAAATACACCACAGTATAAAATGAAGCCAGAAGTTATAGCAGGAATAACTCCTGTGATTGATCAGATGATTGAACAAGGAATTTTAAAAGAAATAATGAGTAGTCCTTGTAATTCACCTATTATGGGATTGAAAAAGCCCAATGGAACATATAGAATAGTACAAGATTTGAGAAAAATAAACAAAATTGTTGTGCCTTGTTGTCCAGTTGTGTCAAACCCTGCAGTGATTCTATACCAAATCCTACATGATGCGGAGTGGTATACTGTGATAGACTTGTGTCATGCGTTCTTTTCGATTCCTTTGCATCAAAATACCCAGTACTTGTTTGCTTTCCGGTTTGGAGATCGTGTTTTGGCATGGTGCCGAGTTCCTCAAGGCTATACTGAGAGTACAATCAGAAAAAGGGGGAGGAGGAGAATTGGTCTAGGTTCACCCTCCTGTGTGATCAGAATACATCAAAAAGAATCCGTAGGTGATGGATCAAAAGAACCTAGCCAAGAAACAAGGGCGGGTTCACCAATTGGGGTGAAGGCCACCTCTACTGGTAGAAAAGAAAAATTTCTTTTCTTGTGTCCCCTCACTCACCCAGGGTTGCCCCTAGGTGACATGCTTCATCATTGGGGCCATCCCAAACATCTACTGATTGGGGCGTGCTGCGACTTGCGGATTTACGTAGGAGCACTTACCTTGTGAGGCTATGTGTCGTGCAGTGTAGGGGGAGTGGTGTAAGTGATGTTTTAAAAAATTACCTAACTAGTGAGCTATTGTTTTATTCCTGCTCCTAGTTGGTAGGGATAAAAGGGGGTTAATAAAAGGGAAATGTAACTGTTATGTGATTATAATCCCTTGTATTATGTCAACATGTTTCAAGGTATCCCCTAAACCTTTTCTTCAGGACAACAAAGGGACCAGCCCTTTGTGTACCACTCCGTGCCGGACCTATAATAAAGTGAAGTGAAAAATTATTAATGCACACCTATTGTGTGAGCATTGGGAAAAATATATACATACGGTTGCTTCTGAACACGTAGTAACTGTCATTGGGAAGAAAAAGCAAAATGCAAATTAATACATACTGCCTGCCCACCGTTCTTGTGGGCAGGTAAAAGCGTTACGCTGCGCGTAAAAGAAGGTACTTCATACTATGGTGTAAGTGCCCTTGAAAGCAAACTTAGTTAGTGCTCAGATCTTGTGTGGGTAATACTACACATGATACCTTAATTGTGAGCAGGCAAGGTTGAAAAGACATAATTTAAAAACACTTGTAGTCAAGGACAAAAAACAGGACACACACAACATGTAACATAAAATCAATTTCTTTTGAAACATACTTATTTTTTGGCAAAAGTGCGCCTCATGGTCTGTCTGGGTGGAGGGGCCTGTAGAAACCCTATATTATAATAATAGACAAAGGAATGAGATAATGAGGATTTGTTATAAGCCACTCATTGCTTGTGCCTTCCTATGACTGGCTTAGAAAGAGCAAATGGAATTTAGTGAAAAAGGCAAGTAAAGTTATATAAATTCCTGTAGAGAGAAAAAAATTGATGATGTCCTGTAGGGAGAAAAAAGTCTTACTGTGCTCAGCAACCCTCCGTCAATACGACCTATTCAGTCCCAAGGCAGACCGCATCTTAGCGTGTCTTTGCCTTAGTGCCGGTATAAGTAGTCTGAAAAACAGCCGAGTCATTCCCTCGTGCTGTTAGAGACTAGAGCGTGTAAAGCGTAGTCTCGTATTGTGGTGTAAACGGTCCACCATGTTGTTGGTATTTTATGAAATGGGGGTGTGATTTTTGAAAGTCTAAATTACTAATTAGAGTGCAGGAGTACCTTATACGAAAAAGAAGGACGCCCGGTATTTTGTCAAAATAGGTTGGGGTCAGTATCGAACCCTGGTCACAGGGACACCGTGAGTTTCTTAAATAGCGGCCATATTGGAATGGTCAAAAAAACAATAAACAGAAAAAGAAAAGGAAAAAGGCTAGGGATGTTTTGTCATACTGCCTTCAATTGTATCAAAAAACGAGGTCGAGGATTTCATTGCCTTTGTTCTTGATTTAGATTTTCATAAAATGCCGTTAAGAAACATGCCAGGCGGGGTTTTTTATTTATTTATTCTCAGATATCGGGGTTAATTTATCTAGTGAAATGGCCCGATAGTATATTCACGTTCGAACCTCTAATTTTATGAAAAAGGTGTTGTGATTTTAGAAAGTCTAAATTAATAATTTGAGTGCAAGAGTACCTCATACTAGAATAAGAGGACGCCCGGTATTTTGTCAAAAATAGGTTGGGTCAGTATCGAACCCTGTTCAAAGGGACACCATGAGTTTCTTAAATGGCGGCCATATTGGAATGGTAAAAAAACAATAAACAGAAAAGGAAAAAGGGAAAAGGGAAAAGGCTAGGGATGTTTCTTGTCATACTGCCTTCAATTTTATCAAAGAAACACGGGGTAGAGGATTTCAGTGCCTTGGTTCTTGATTTTGATTTTCATAACATGCCGTTAAAAAACATGCCAGGTGGGGTTTCCAGATATCAGGGTTAATTTATCTAGTGAATTGGCCCCATGGTATATTCTCGTTCAAACCTCTAATATCCGTGCGTAATTTGAAAACCCATCTTTGCTCTTTCTCTAGTAGTATCTGTTCTAAATTTTCACAGGGTTTTATATGTTCCAACACTACCCACCGCATGTCATTTGGGGTGTGTTGTTTCTCGTTGAAGTGTGCCGTCATTCTGGTACTTGCTCTGTGGCATCGGATGTTGCTCCGATGTTCGCAGATTCTTGTGCTCACCTTCCTGGTGGTCATACCCACATAATGTAGGTCACAGTGGCACGTAATTAGATACACAACTCCTATAGTGTTGCAAGTAGTGAATTTTCGCAAATCCCATGATTTTCCTGTATTGAAAATGACCCTTTTGGTGGTTGTTGTGAGATGGCACACACTGCAGTTACCACACGGGTGGTGGCCCGTTGGTAAAGTACTGAGTATTTGTTGGCTACTTTTGTCTTGGGGCTTCGGGCGGGTGTGTACCAGTATATCCTTCAAATTTTTACCCCTCTTATGTGAGAACATCGGTGTTGGTATGTTCAAGGTACCACTGTTTAAAATCCGCCAATGTTTCTTCACTACCTTTGCGACTTTGTCTGATGCTACACTGAAAGTTGTAATACAGATGGGTCTTTTCTCTTTCTCATTCTCCTGTCTTTCATAAGTTTCTAGAAGGGCATCTCTATGATTATTTCGTGCTCTTTTCTTTGCCTTTGCAATGATTTTAGAAGGGTATTTCCGTTTTTCAGTTTCTCTGCTAGGTCTTTTGCCTGCTTGTCATAATCCGATGTTTCCGTGCAGTTTCTCCTAAGTCTAAGGAACTGTCCAAATGGTAAATTTTCTTTCAGATGTCGTGGGTGGAAACTATCGTACAGTAAGAGGCAGTTTTTTGCAGTTGGTTTAAAATGTGTTGTGGTTTTGAGTGTGCCATCTACTGCATAGATGTTGAGGTCAAGGAAGACTAACTCAGACCTGCTCATTGTGTGTGTGAATTTAAGGAAAGGGTCCTGTTGGTTGAGCCATTCCAAGAAGATGTTAGCCTCTGTTTCGTCACCTTTCCATATCACCAAGATATCGTCGATGTATCTCTTCCATATCACAATCTTTTGGCGATGTGGGTTTTGGTCTGATAGGATCTTTTGTTCCTCTAAATGATGAACGTACAAACCTGCCACACTCGGCGCGAAAGTACTGCCCATGCTGGTACCGTGTTGTTGTTGGAAAAGGGATTCTTCAAAACGGAAGTAGTTCTCTGTTAGAGCCCATTTACAACATTCTAGGACCACATGTTGTGGTGTGTGGTAGGGCCATGCTGATCCATATAGAACTTCCTCTAGAATGTCCATAGTTGCTTTGTGTGGTAAGCTTGTATAAAGGCGTTCCACATCTAGGCCAATCAGGATGTTGCATGTAGGATCAAAATGAAGATCTCTCAGTAGGCAGAGTACTGCCTTGGTGTCCTTCAGGTAGGTGTTAGTGTTCTGTATCAGTGGACGTAGGAAGGCATCTGCAAATTTAGAAAGTGGTTCCAGGATGGATCCGATCCCGTAAACAATGGGTCGTCCTGGTGGTTTTACTACTGACTTATGAATCTTCGGGATTGTGTAGAAGTAGGGTACTGTCGGGTGGGTGTTGATCATAAATTCCCCTTCCTTCTTGGTTACCCAATCATGAGCGAGTGCTTCCTCTATCATGCTTGTAATTCCAATCCTGATCCGTTCTGTAGGATCCTCTCTGATGCGTCTGTAGTTTCTTTCATCCGACAGGAGTCTGAGGCATTCTTGGCGGTATGCTCCTGTACTCTGTAAGACAATCCCTCCGCCCTTGTCTGCCGGTTTTATGGTTATGTCCTTATGTTGGCCACCACCTTTCCCAGCACCACCTTACTTCTACGGCCCTCCACAATACCAACCACAACCGTATTCCTACTGGGAGACAGCCCCCCAAGCAGAATATTCACCGGTTCCTTTTTTAGGACGAGGCAGAGGGGCTCAAAGAAGCAAGACGAAAAGAGGGCAGCAGGTACAATGGGCACAACCTTTGGAGTCAGCACGGAGTCACACGAGGAGTATGGGCCCACCGACTCTACCGAGCACCAGCAACAACCGAGTATAGTTGTAAACTTATCAGGAACCACTCTATCTACAATACAACTAGCTGTTTTGGAGAAAGGATTGGTTTTCGTGCCTACCCCAACATTGGACAAATTCCTACTAAACTGTGAGCTGAACGAATTCATCAGGAAAATAAAATTGCGGGTTTTTTCGAAAATAAAGAAACAAGTGATATACAAAAAGGAGACACTGGCCTATACCGAAAGTCAACATTCACACCACCTTCGGCCACCCTACCAGTGGAATTACTGGCTTTTGAGAAGGCGGTCTTGAGGGAAGTTGGAGAGATGGACCCAACCACCATGAGAACATTCCATAATACGACGAAAGAGGAACAGGAAGCCATTAAATGTCTGGCCAACAATAAGGACATAACCATAAAACCGGCAGACAAGGGCGGAGGGATTGTCTTACAGAGTACAGGAGCATACCGCCAAGAATGCCTCAGACTCCTGTCGGATGAAAGAAACTACAGACGCATCAGAGAGGATCCTACAGAACGGATCAGGATTGGAATTACAAGCATGATAGACATGCGGTGGGTAGTGTTGGAACATATAAAACCCTGTGAAAATTTAGAACAGATACTACTAGAGAAAGAGCAAAGATGGGTTTTCAAATTACGCACGGATATTAGAGGTTTGAACGAGAATATACCATGGGGCCAATTCACTAGATAAATTAACCCTGATATCTGGAAACCCCACCTGGCATGTTTTTTAACGGCATGTTATGAAAATCAAAATCAAGAACAAAGGCACTGAAATCCTCTACCCCGTGTTTCTTTGATAAAATTGAAGGCAGTATGACAAGAAACATCCCTAGCCTTTTCCCTTTTTCCTTTTTCCTTTTCTGTTTATTGGTTTTTTTGACCATTCCAATATGGCCGCCATTTAAGAAACTCATGCTGTCCCTTTGAACAGGGTTCGATACTGACCCAACCTATTTTTGACAAAATACCGGGCGTCCTCTTATTCTAGTACGAGGTACTCTTGCACTCAAATTATTAATTTAGACTTTCTAAAATCACAACACCTTTTTCATAAAATTAGAGGTTCGAACATGAATATACTATCGGGCCATTTCACTAGATAAATTAACCCCGATATCTGAGAATAAATAAATAAAAAAACCCCGCCTGGCATGTTTCTTAACGGCATTTTATGAAAATCTAAATCAAGAACAAAGGCAATGAAATCCTCTACCTCGTTTTTTGATAAAATTGAAGGCAGTATGACAAAACATCCCTAGCCTTTTTCCTTTTCTTTTTCTGTTTATTGTTTTTTTGACCATTCCAATATGGCCGCTATTTAAGAAACTCACGGTGTCCCTGTGACCAGGGTTCGATACTGACCCCAACCTATTTTGACAAAATACCGGGCGTCCTTCTTTTTTCGTATAAGGAACTCCTGCACTCTAATTAGTAATTTAGACTTTCAAAAATCACACCCCCATTTCATAAAATACCAACAACATGGTGGACCGTTTACACCACAATACGAGACTATGCTTTACACGCTCTAGTCTCTAACAGCACGAGGGAATGACTCGGCTGATTTTCAGACTACTTATACCGGCACTAAGGCAAAGACACGCTAAGATGCGGTCTGCCTTGGGACTGAATAGGTCGTATTGACGGAGGGTTGCTGAGCACAGTAAGACTTTTTTCTTCCTACAGGACATCATCAATTTTTTTCTCTCTACAGGAATTTATATAACTTTACTTGCCTTTTTCACTAAATTCCATTTGCTCTTTCTAAGCCAGTCATAGGAAGGCACAAGCAATGAGTGGCTTATAACAAATCCTCATTATCTCATTCATTTGTCTATTATTATAATATAGGGTTTCTACAGGCCCCTCCACCCAGACAGACCATGAGGTGCACTTTTGCCAAAAAATAAGTATGTTTCAAAAAGAAATTGATTTTATGTTACATGTTGTGTGTGTCCTGTTTTTTGTCCTTGACTACAAGTGTTTTTAAATTATGTCTTTTCAACCTTGCCTGCTCACAATTAAGGTATTATGTGTAGTATTACCCACACAAGATCTGAGCACTAACTAAGTTTGCTTTCAAGGGCACTTACACCATAGTATGAAGTACCTTCTTTTACGCGCAGCGTAACGCCTTTACCTGCCCACAAGAACGGTGGGCAGGCAGTATGTATTAATTTGCATTTTGCTTTTTCTTCCCAATGACAGTTACTACGTGTTCAGAAGCAACCGTATGTATATATTTTTCCCAATGCTCACACAATAGGTGTGCATTAATCATTTTTCACTTCACTTTATTATAGGTCCGGCACGGAGTGGTACACAAAGGGCTGGTCCCTTTGTTGTCCTGAAGAAAAGGTTTAGGGGATACCTTGAAACATGTTGACATAATACAAGGGATTATAATTACATAACAGTTACATTTCCCTTTTATTAACCCCTTTTTATCCCTACCAACTAGGAGCAGGAATAAAACAATAGCTCACTAGTTAGGTAATTTTTTAAAACATCACTTACACCACTCCCCCTACACTGCACGACACATAGCCTCACAAGGTAAGTGCTCCTACGTAAATCCGCAAGTCGCAGCACGCCCCAATCAGTAGATGTTTGGGATGGCCCCAATGATGAAGCATGTCACCTAGGGGCAACCCTGGGTGAGTGAGGGGACACAAGAAAATAAATTTTTCTTTTCTACCAGTAGAGGTGGCCTTCACCCCAATTGGTGAACCCGCCCTTGTTTCTTGGCTAGGTTCTTTTGATCCGTCACCTACGGATTCTTTTTGATGTATACTGAGAGTACTTCAATTTTTAATCAGATATTGAAAAAGTGTTTGGAAGACTTGAGAATGTCTGAAGAGTCTGTTTTGGTTCAATACATTGATGACCTACTAGTGGCATCAAAGACTCGAGAAGCCTGTGTTGCAGACACAGTCGCTTTACTGAACCATTTGGCAGAAGGTGGACATAAAGTGTCCCCTGCAAAATTGCAATTCTGCCAACGAGAAGTCCAATATTTAGGTCATAAGATTGAGAAGGGAGTTAGAAAGGTAACATCGGAGCGTATTCGAGTGATTAGGGACATGAAGCCTCCAGCGACACAAAAGGAAGTGCAAATGTTTTTGGGAGTGGTTGGATATTGCAGACAGTGGATCAGTGGATTTTCACTGATGGCAAAACCTCTACAGAGGTTGACGAGGAATGATGTGAAAGATCCAGTTAAATTGGACGAAGAAAGTATGGATGCTTTTGTTAAACTGAAAGATAGTCTGTGTAAGGCTCCGGCATTGGGAATGCCTGATTATTCAAAGGAATTTGCATTGTATTGCAGTGAAAGAGATGGATGTGCACTTGCAGTTTTAACTCAAAGACATGGAATATCAAGACGGCCTGTGGCCTACTTTTCAGCTACTTTAGATTCAGTGGCTGCTGCATTGCCTGGATGTTTGAAAGCAGTAGCTGCTACTTTTGTGAGTCTGGAACAGAGTGAAGGGATCATAATGGGTCATCCTGTAAGAGTTTATGTGCCACATTCAGTTGAGATCCTTTTAACAAGGACACGGACACAGCACCTTACCTATAGTCGGCTGACTAGGTATGAGAGAGTGATTCTGGGAGCAGAAAATGTGACAATAGTGAGAAGTACGAATGTGAATCCTTCTACTCTATTGCCGGATGCTTGGGATGAAGAAGTAAAGGATGAAGTTGAACATGATTGTTTGGATGTGACTGAATTTTGTACCAAGCCCCGTCCTGACATAATGGACATTCCTCTTGAGGAATCAGATCGTGTGATGTTTGTTGATTGTTCTTGTTTGCGAACTGAAGGAGGTATATTGAGTTCTGCTTATGTTGTTTGTACTGTAGCGGAAATCCTGGAAGCATCCTGTTTAAAAGGGATAAAATCTGCACAAGTGGCTGAATTGATAGCTCTAATTCATGCCTGTAAATTGGGAAAAAGTCAGAAAGTGACCATAATTACTGATAGTCAATATGGCTTTGGTATTGTGCATGATTTTGGAGAACTATGGATGCAGAGGGGATTCTTGACCTCTTCGGGGTCCCCTATCAGGAATAGTGAATTCGTAAAAGAATTACTGGAAGCATTACAATTGCCAAAACGAATTGCAGTGGTCAAATGTGCCGCAGTCAGGAAATGATTATGTGACTCAAGGCAACAGATTTGCTGACCAAGTAGCACAATATTGTGCAAAGGATGAGACTTCCATAAATCGGGGAAGAGCAAAAGAACATATGGTTTGTCAACTTATGTTTACTAACACTATTGAAACATGGGATTAAGTGAGACAATTGCAGGAAGAGGCAGATGATGAAGAGAGACAGCAATGGGAAAAAGTAGGATGCAGGAGACGGGAAGATGACGATGTATGGGTATACACTGATGGAAGACCAGTCATGCCAGACAGTTTACTTTCTCATATGGCAAGGATGTATCATGGAATGACACACATAGGCCAAGACGCCATGGTTAGATCATTCCAACAGACATGGTCCAATCCTAAGTTCAGGACTATCGCAGAGAGCCTTTGTCAGAGATGCCTGACGTGCCAACAGTACAACCCAGGAAGAAAAACAATAGTTAGTATGGGAACAATTGGGAGAGCAGGTGGTCCTTTTACCAGATTGCAACTCGATTTTATTGAGTTGCCTCCCTGTAACAAGCTCAAATATGTGTTAGTAATTGTCTGTTTGTTTTCTAGATGAGTAGAAGCTTATCCCACAAGGAGGAATGACAGCCTAACAGTGGCCAAACTTTTGTTGAGGGAATACATTCCTAGATATGGTTTTCCAGTCACGATGGAAACAGATAGAGGAACACATTTTGCTAGTGAAACAATCAAACTGATTTGTGAAGCATTGAGTATTCAACCAAAACTTCATTGTGCTTACCGTCCAGAGGCTTCTGGAATAGTAGAGTAGATAAATGGCACAATAAAGAGAAGGTTCGGAAAAGTGTGTAGATCCACAGCACTGAAATGGCCTGATGCTTTACCTCTAGTTTTGATGAGTCTCAGAAGCATTCCTGACAAAAAGACAGGACTAAGTCCTCACGAAATACTGATGGGAAGAGCGATGAGACAAGCATTTGTACCTGCGAACAAATTAATAAATATATCTGATGATCTCATCCTTGACTATTGCAAAGGATTAGCTGATATAGTACGTTCTGTGTTTCATCAGGTTGGAGCTGACGCAACTAGAACACAACAGACTCAAGCACATGATCTAAGTCCTGGTGAGTGGGTTCAGGTGAAAAGGCATAGAAGAAAAACTTGCCTAGAGCCCCCGCTGGTCATATTGGTGACGACCACAGCAGTAAAGTGTGCTGGTCTACCGAATTGGATCCATGCCAGCCATACTTATCGAGTCCCAAATCCACTTGAACCACGAGTAGAGTGGCATCTCGAGTTCTCAAGTACAAGCTCTGAATCAGAGGCTGAAGCACAAGAAACTGGTGAAATTGGAGCACTAGACTCTGAAACTGGTGAACATAAACTAAAAGACTCTGAAGAGCAGATTGAGGAAGAGTTGCCTAGTTCAAGTCAAGTAAAGTGGGTACCAGCTACTGGGACTGAAGAAACTGCTGTTGAACGAGAAGAGAGACAACTTCCTGATAGAAAAGAAAAAGATGGAAGAGAAATAAGTGAAAGTAATACAGAAGAAGAAAAAGAAAAAGAAAGCAAACTGAAAGCAAAAGCAAAGAAACAAAGGTATGATTTGAACAAGGAAGAAGAAGAAGCAGTCGCGGTCCGTGTAGGAGTGCCGGCCGGGCGGTGACGTGGGGCGGGGGAGGGGCAGGGTGGGGGGTAGCAAAGTACGGATTACGGACCAATACAGGTAAGTAAACATTTAAATCAATAAAACGAAATTCGTTGAGCGCACTGCATCGCATTTGGCGATGCAGCGCTCACAACGAAATTCGTTTTATTGATTTAAATGTTTACTTACCTGTATTGGTCCGTAATCCGTACTTTGCTACCCCCCACCCTGCCCCTCCCCAGCCCCACGTCACCGGCCGGCCGGCACTCCTACACGGACCGCGACTGAGAAGAAGTACAACCAAAAAGGGCAAAGACAGATGATCATTGGCCAAGTGGAGTGAAAAGACTGAAATACAGAGTGGTAAAAAGAAGACCCGATAGCAAGTTGGAACAGATAAAGGAAGTTTCAGGTGAAATAGAACAAGGAGAGTGACGAATGACGAATCAGTGCTGCGACCAAAGAGAGTGAGAAAACCAAACAAAGAGTTCAAGTCACCTGACTGGATTTACATAGTGTTGGAAGAGATTGAAGAAGAAGATCTAAACAAAGAAAGAAACAGCGCTGACAGCAAGCAAGAAGAAAAGAGTGATTTAGATCCACCTTAAGAGATTGTAAACATATTAAGGTGTCACGCTAGCAACTGAAGAGAATTTCCTGAAGACGTCTTGGAGATTTGGATTAGTTAAAATAAAAGAAGGGGTAAAGAAGAAAGCTTTTGAAGTGTGGGATCACACAACATTTTTATTTTTGAACATTTTTGATAGAATTAGAGAATCTATTAGGATTATATAGGATTATATAGGATTATATAAAGATTAGTATTACTATGGCAGATACACAGGAAGCAAGATCTAGATGTAGTTTTATGCGTAGGTGTTATAAAGCCTGTCGATGTTTATTTTGTATATTAATAGTATTTTGGATAATATTAACAATTATAATACCTTTACATTTGATTAAAGAAGATACAATACATTCTAATAACTTGACAAGTCCAAAGGTAGACACTGACAGTAAGAAAATTCCAGTTACTCACTTGAAACAGATAGACACTAGTAGTTTGCATCATGATAGATCAGTTACTAATTTTTCCTCAAATGTTTTCACTAAACTTCTCTATGAATATGTGGAAACAATGGAAGTGAAGGATTGTTATGTATGTATACAGTTACCATTGTCTGTTTCAGAGGGTGTGACATATCATCACCTTCCTTTGACATATGGTGTGACCTGTAGTGTTTTATCAAGCTTATTGTATAGAACAGGAAAATTTGATTATTACTATTGAAACGTAGATACAATTTTTTCTAAAGTCCCTATAGTACCAGAGTTGAATAAGATAGCACATGCAAATGTCATGGGAGATTTGTTCCTGACGACAAAGCCTTTAGATATAGCTTATGCTAGTAAAAATAACTTAACTTGTAGATTGGAAAAGGAAGAGAAAATATTTTTGGAGATGGTAGAAGAAAGAAGGGCTAAGTTCCAGAGAAAAGCTGTTGAAGAAAAATTGAAAACACCACCTTTGGTTTTCAGAGAAGACAACTATGACAAAAGCGAGACTTATGCTGCAATGGCTCTGGATTGGTCACAGAAGGGAAAATTATGCTTACGTAGGGAGAAGACTAATTATAATTCCTATTTCATCGGTTCCAGTGAATGTGAAGAAACCTATAAAATGATAGGGGGTTGGGGATTAAAGGGAGGAACTGACCCTGTCTTACCAGGTATATATTATGTCTGTGGGAAGAAAGCCTATTATCGGCTGCCAGATCACTGGTATGGGACATGTTATCTTGGGATTGGCTTTCCAAAAGTCTATCATGTAGACAAAAGTACAAATGGAATCGATGAAATAAAGCAAGGACTAAACCGTGTAAAAAGAGAAAGTTTTTCAGAAATTGTAGGAGATATATTTGGAGCATTGATACCTGGAGTTGGAGTTACACTGAATGCATACAAAATTCGACAATTGTCCACAGTGGTTGATCGTTTATCAACAGATACTGCTGGAGGATTCTTAATGATTGACACTGAAATGATTGCCATGAGATCTATGGTTATGCAAAATCAACTTGCCCTTGATATATTATTGGCAAAAGAGGGTGGAGTCTGCGGAATGCTGAAAGTTCAACATTGTCGTACTTACATTCCGACAAAAGTAAGAATTTGGAAGGATACATTCAGAATATCACTAATTTGCATAAGAAAGTAACCCAACTGGAGGTTGATGGTGTTTGGGAGAGACTAAGTAAAAGTTTCTCTACAATAACCAAGTGGTTTTCTTCTATAGGTAGTTCCTTAGTTGCAAAAATAATAGTACCAGTAGCTTTTATAGTCACTATGATACTCATGATACGAATGACCTATGTTTGCGTAAAGAAGAGTCGCAAAGAAAAGAAAGAAAGGAAATTGAGTAAGGAACATAAGGAAAGGGAAAGAGAGATAGAAGAGTTAGAGATGGAAAATTTCAAAGAGAAATTGTATGAAAAATGTAAGGAGCAAGGGTCAAAAGCTAAAATAACAACAGTATAACTTGAAAAACCGTATGTTTGGGATTTTATGATGGTAAAACCATCAAAGGGGGGATTGATGGAGTGAGGTTTGTAAAATACATCCTCATGAAATTAAGTAACTCCATAATAATGTATTTATTGCATGAACTAATCAACTCTGGATACACACATGTACACAGGGGGCAAACGCAATTTACATAATATGCTAAAACATGTTGGCATGAGTACGTATTAACTGTTTGCGCTTTGAAAAACTGTACTAATGCATGTTTATGCTGTGTTGTACATTGCACAATTTGCATGTTGTGCATGAATAATGAGAAGTTTGCTTTAAATTAATAAGCTTTCGCTAGGATTTATTTAACACAGGGCATTAGTATGGTGGGAGGTAAACATAATGGGTTTTATTTCACGAATTAATATTCTTTTGTGTTTGTTTATTTTAGCACGGGATTGGGCCTGCATGAAAATGGCCTCTCGTTCAAGCCAGCATGTGGTTGGCCTGGTCGGTACGGAGTGCGCATGTGCCAAGAGGGGTTGCCTGCTCGCAGACTGCTGAGTGTACCCGATGATGCAATCCGTGTGAAGGCCATGTTGACCTGCGTCTTATTGTTTATGTGCCAAGATGCAACAGCGACTGTGGGAACAGCCATCACTACGTGCAATGCGAATGTGAAAGCGGATATCAGAATAAACATTGTAGCCGAATGTATAACTATGAATGTTAGTAGTATACAAATTCAATAGTCTTAAATCCTTCCTTTGTCAGAACCGGTATAGGATGGATTTGTGGGGCGAACTGGATGAGACGACCCTAGTGTGATTTACGACAACCAATCACAGACTGAGTTTCGACCGATAATGCAACATTGTAAGATAGTGAGTTAGATAGAAAGGTATAACTGATATCCCAATTGGGGTGTGGCAGAGTCGGAGTCAGAATCAGAGAGGAGAGAGGAGAGAGAAGAGAAGAGAGCAGAGAGAACGCAGAACAGAACGCATAGAGAAGATCCAAGACAGAGAGAGCAGTCCTGCACAGAATCAGAGAACTTTAGGTACGAGAACGTTGCAGGAGTGCTGGGGAGGAGACTGCGACCGAGGAGGTAGATTAAGTGGGAGATTAATTCTAGTTGTTAGTGTAGTAAATTCTGCTGCATCTGTCCTGTTTAACTTTGTCCTCCGAGCCTATCTCTGGGGACCTCTTGCCACAACCTCGGCCAAGGAAGTGGTTTCCTATTTCTTTGGTGGGTATTGCCCTCCTTGTTTGCTTAAAGTTGCAAATATATTTTCTGCAAGTATTTATGCTGTACCTTCTTTCCCCATTCCCTTGCATTGCTTTGATATCGGTGCAGATGATTAATTTTGATTACATTGCTTGATAATTTGTTCTCTTATATGCAATCTTGTATGTGCACTGAAAATGTTCATTACGAGCATTATTAAGATAAAATCATGAACTGAAGAAATGACTTTGTGGTTATTTAGTTAAATGTTAAACTGTTTAGTTAATCATAGTCACCATCAACTCTTCAACTAATGGTCCATCGACCAGAAGAAGAAGAAGTTGAATTACTAATAGTTAGGAAAGATACAAATGTTATTGATGTGAAGTATAGTATTTATTAAAACTGACAAAGTAACCCCCCAAATCCAGCGCCAATCATCAGGGATCATTTATGGGTAATGTGTGATGGGCCCCGTTGTTTGATAAGGAAATTTATGCATGACGAGATTTCCTTTGGCCCCTGATGTCAGGAATTTAGGGGTTGCGCTGGATCAATCAGTTGTCGCGTGGCCCGTAAAAGAAGTGGGAACCATAGGCCGGTGCCTACTTTGCCTATTTGGTAATCCAGAACTGCTGAGAATAACGAATTAAGACAATGAGTATTATGCAGTGATGGTTTTTAAAACGTTTCTTCAATTAGCAATCTAATTTACAGTGCCCGAGCTCTAAGTTGACCCATAGTTATTTGCAGTACAGGCATGTCATTTCTCCCGAAAGCATGTTTGGAACATTAATCAGAGACAGTATAAAGACACCTGACTGAAAATTATAATTAGTTCAATAACAATTAAGATGCAAAATGGCTCAGATGTTTTGTTTTCCAAAGCATGATGCCACCTCTGTCGTTGTTTCTCAATGCATAGCCTAACTGCAAATTGTTGGAACCAGGCTGGTGGTTGCTGCCTTTAGTGCTTTTAACGAAACTTGTCCTTCCTCGATTGTGTCACTCCCACCCTGTCTGCCCTTTGACCCTACCGGCTGGTGGTTGCTGATTAGATCTGACTTCCTAGCAGCAGACATCTTGGGTTAGGGTGATTTCCCTGTGTTTCTTTTGTTCTCACCTATACAGACATTTTTGACAGAATCTACATTTGGGAATTCTAACAACCTGGTCCTGTTTTGCTCCATATCCAACGATGATGTACACATCAGTAATTTTTTGTTTGATGTTTGTATTTCAATAAGTGAGGACAAGCACTTATGGTGTTGGACTATACTGGAATGCAAATTTGAGTTTTTTAAAAATTTAGTTGCACTTGGAGGTGTGGATTTTTTTTCTCCTTTATATATAGAACTTAAACAAAAAAGGAGGTATGACAGATAAGATGCAAAATGTCACAGCTCCTGCAGTTTTTTTCACCCTCTCCTGGAGATCCCTTAATTAGTTTGGCCAAATGGAAAAACGTTTTCAGCAACTATGCACGTGTATGTGGTACCAATTTGAGTGCGGAGAAGAGACATGCTCTGTTGTTGTATTGCTCAGGTGCAGAGGGACAAGATGTGTTAGAGAATTTACCAGAACTTCCTCAAGCTGAAGCTCATGACCTTAATAAGTTTGCGATAGCTATAGCTAAATTGGATCATCTTTATTTACCACGGGTCAGTACTATTTTGGAGAGATACCATTTTGGATTGAGATGTCAAGGTCAGAATGAATTGGTGGAGGAATTTGTCACACGTTTGAAGAAACTGGCTTCAAATTGTAAATTTGGGAGTGCCATTGAAGAGAGAATTAGAGCCCAGTTTGTTTTGCGTTGCAACAGTGATAAGATACGTGAGGAATTGTGGATGAAGGATGAGCCACCGCTTGAGGAAGTGCTTTTAGTTGCTAAACAGGAGAACATATGATGAAGTGTGTGGGAGAAGTCAAAGCTGGAAAAGAGGGGAAAGTTGCTGATAAAGAAAATGTGACAGAAGTGAGCGTGGTTAAGACACAAAGTGCTACTGTAAAAAGATGCAGTCAGAGGCAAGGGGACTTAGGAAAGTGGAATTAAACTTTCGGGGTACGTGCTACAGATGTGGATTAGAGGGCCACCGGGCTAATGATAAGTCTTGTCAGGCATGGTCTCAGGTGTGCAATTCCTGTGGGATCTGAGGGCATTTTAGTAAGTGTTGCAGAAATAGAAGCAAGAAAGTTTTTAGAAACAAAAGTCAGGAAACATGTCAAGAAGTGGAATTGCAGGTAGGAGGGGCAAACAAACTGTTTCCCTCGGAGGTAGTAACTATGAGGGAAGGCAAATCCCAATGAAATTTGACTCATGTTCATGGATCACAATAATTTCTAAACAGACACATATTTGGAGATGTTTACAAAGATAAAAGAGCTTAAAGTGATGGATATACACCCTAGCGGCTATGGAGGAGCAAAGATTGAGATTTTAGGGTATTTCAAAGCTGATATAAGCATTAATGGAAAGAGCATTTCTGGTAAGGTAAATGTATCGTGTCAAGGTGATGATTTGATGGGGTGGGCTCATCAGAAGGAGTTAGGGGTCAGTTTACATCCTAACAAAATACCTCAGGTTCAAGTAGATGAAATCGATTGTAAGCAACACAAATTTGTGAAGGAATTTGAGAATTTGTTTCAAAACAAGGTAGGTTGATTAAATGATACAAACACAAAATCAAGAGGAATGCGAGCCCGGTAGTGGCCAAAGTGAGGAGAATTCCGATACACATGCAATCTGCAGTAGCGGATGAGTTGGAAAGATTAGTTGAATGTGGGGTGATTGAACCAGTTGAGGCGACTGAATGGTCGGCCCCCATAGTAGTAGTTGCATGCAAAGGGAATAGGGACATTCATCTTTGCGTGGATTTGTGAGCTCTGAACAGGGAAGTGGTGGTTGACAGATTTCCATTATCTAACATAGAAGAAATGGTCACGACTTTTGCTGGGGCCAACATTTTCACCACAAAGGACCTAGTGTCAGCTTATCATCAGATTAAATTGGACGAAAGCTCTCAAGACCTTACAGCGTTTGTAACTCCCTTTGGAGTTTATCGTTTTAAAAGAATGCCATTTGGGTTAATCTCGGCGGCAGCAGTTTTCCAAAGGATCATGATGAGGATTGTGAAACTTTTACCTGGAGTACAATGCTATCAAGACAACATTCTTATATTTGGTGCTACAAGTGTTGAACATGATCAACGTGTGAGGTGAGTTCTTGTCAAGCTACAAGAAACTGGCTTAACTCTCAAAGCTGAAGAGTGCAAGTTTGGTGTTAGTGAAGTCAGCTATCTGGGATACAGGATTGCGGAAACAAGAAACAAACCTCGTACAGAACTGGTTGATATGATCAAATCACTGGAGGAACCCAAATCCATGCTAGAGTTGTCATCATTTCTAGGCATGGTGGAATATTACAATAGGTTTATTAAAGACTTTGCCAGTAAGACATTCAGCATGAGAAAGTTATTAAAAAAGGGCATATTTTGTGTAGGATGCTGAGTGTAGTAATACATTTGTGAGGGTAAAACAAGAATTGAATAATGTTTCTGTCCTCCAGGCTTATGATCCATTGTGTAACACCAAAGTGGTGTGTGAAGCCAGTGCAAAAGGTCTGGGGGCTCTACTCATTCAGGTAAAAGACGGTAAAGAGAACTTAATAGCGTGTGTTTTGAGAATCCTGAGGGATGCAGAATGTAATTACTCTGTCATAGAGAGAGAATCTCTAGCGGTTTTTTGGTCCATCAATAGATTCAAACAATTCTTGTGGGGCATAAAATGTTGTGTTCAAATGGATATTAAGCCACTTGTGGAGGTATTTACCAGAAAGGGTCTGGATTCAATCTCGTCAGGCATCAGAAGATGGGTTGTAGCTTTACAACATTTTAGTTTTTCTGTGCAATATGTCCCTGGTGCCAGCAATTATTCTGCGGATTGTTTATCAAGATTTGGGGATTTTTTTCGGGACAGATTCTGTTGGAGGGGATGATATGGATGAGGAATATGTGGTGAGCGTATGTGAGGTAACTGATGGAACCATAAGTGAAGGTGAATTAAGACATGTGATGCATGTTGTGAGTTCAGGTAGACCGCATGCAGCAGAGCTGAGAGAGTACAAAGGGAGGTGGGAGAAAATGTTGGATGAACTTGCGGTAGACAAAGGGTTTTTGTTGAGAGGAACAAGGTTGATTTCACCTAGCAAGTTGAGACAGAAAGGGCCATATGTATGAAAATCGGAATTTGCGATTCTCAAAATGCGATATTTTGCGAATCGCATTGTGAGAATCGCAAAATACGATGTATCAAGAAAATCGCAATTATTTAGCAATTCGCCTAAATTCGCAGAATAATTCTGAGAATCCCAATTTGCGATTCTTTATTTGCGAAATTCGCTAATAAGGAATCGCAAAATGGGGAATCTGCCATTCAGGTGCAGCTTGATGACATCACAACCAGGAAGTGTGACTGCACAGCTGCACCTGATTGCCAGAAGCACAGTCAGAGCCTGAGGGGAGAGTGGAAGAGCACTGCACTGACATCCAGGGAGGCAAAATGAATCCCCAGGAGCAGGAGAAGGAGAAGGAGAAGGAGGAGGCAGGAAGGAAGAGAAAACCCAAATTCAGTGACAGGGAGCAGGAAGTCCTGATAGAGGAGATGGTAGGCAGCCATGAGCTCCTATTTGGGGAAAAAGCCCTGAACGTGCCAGAGGCAAGGAAGAGGAAAATCTGGGATGCCATACAGGACAAGGTGAATGCCATAGGTGTAACCCACCGCACTGTGGAGGACCTGCGCAAGCGCTGGTACGATATGCGGATGAGATCTAAAGAAAAGCTGGCAACCAGGTTGGCTGAGGCGAAGAAGACCGGGGGCGGCACATCCAGTGCCACAGAGTCCACGCCCCAGGAGGAGTTGGTGGAGTCCACCTTGCTATCGGAGAGTGTCAGTGGAGTGGCTGACCTGGACAGCTCCGACCCACCCACCACCAGTCAAGGTAAGATGCATGCCATCTGTCCCCTTCCACTCCACCATAGCACCCACACAGTTATGAGCCCCCAGCAACCAAACAGTTTTTCAACTCCAGTACATGGTGTTGTGTACACCCTGAAATGCATCATGGGAGATGTAGTCACATGCACCAAACAGTGTAGTATTGAGACACAGCAAGGTAGTAACAGTGACAGTGAGTTAGGGAATGCAAAATACAGGCAGACAGGATGTAGGTAATGCAAAAATAAGTAGATTTAACCTCTTACAAAATGAGAATGAGTACACTACAAATATTGTCTGTGCTTCTGTCTTCACAGCACCACTGGCAAGGCAGGAGGGCAGTGCAGGGCATGAGGAGGCAGATGTCACCGATGAGCAGGCAGGGGAGGAGGAGCAGGAGGCACAGACCCCTGAAATCCCTGTTGCATGCAGAAAACGCAACATCGTGCCACCACTACCACAGATGGAGGCAGACCTACAGGGAAGCGGAGACGAATCCCAGGCAGGCCAGGCCCAGCTTACAGTCCCACACAGGCAACAGTCCCCTGACCACCAGAGGGAAGGAGGAGGAAACAGACGCAGGGCAAGGCAGTCCACCAGTGCTGGTGATGAGGAGCAGCAGTCCGTGTTCTCCGGCCTCGAGGGCACTATGGTGAAGGTGCAGCGGCTGCAAGTAAAATCAATGCGGTCAATGCAGCGTCAGTTCCAAACCCTAAACCATCACATGAGCAACATGAGGGGTGAGATGAGGGAAATGACTGGTGCCATACGTGAACTGTGTGCCGTGCAGAGGAGATCCAACGCCCGCATGGACACATACAGCAAGGCGGTCAACCGCCTGTGCACTGTTACGTCCCTGCTGTCACGTAGGTGTGTCAGTATGCAGGTAGAAATGGCACATAACAGCCAGGATATGGCCAAGGCCTTGGTGCAGGTGACACATGCTGTGGAACTGATGCAGGCGGCTGGCTCAGGTGGGACAGGACCCCTGCCCACAGGGGACAGTGAAGACCAATCAAGCCGCAGCAGCATTACACCACCAGTGCCTGAGGTCAGACGGCAGAGCGTGAGGCAGGGGAGAACCCAGGATGACCCGGGGGAGAGCAGTGGGCACCCAGAGCGAGGTGCAAGCAGCCGTGCACGCAGAAGATAAGGTGGCATCAGGGAAGCATGGCCATGGGTGACTTAACACATTGCTGTGGACTGAAGTGTCTAGGACACCTTTGCATTGTGAATTTAACAGTTGCAAATATCATTCACACACATTAGGTGTGCGTCAGGCTGTGTGCCAGAATTGTACTAGCACCAAATGGAATAAAAACACAGTTGTGCACCAATACATAGCATACTGTCATTATTACTCACCTAGAAATAGTTGTGCGTGATCTCCTGGCGCCTCTGCCGTCCGGCAGCTGCCCCAACACCACCTGCTAGTCCTGCACGAGGAGCCGGTCCCTCCTCATCGGATGACTCTGATTCGCTGAGCTCCACTGGGGTGCCCTTCCTGGTCGCTATGTTGTGCAGCATGGCACATGCGACCACTATCTTGCAGCAGGTCTCCGGGCTGTATTGCAGGGCACCTCCGCTCTTGTGTAGGCACCTAAATCGGCTCTTTAGGATGCCAAAAGTCCTTTCAATCACACTACGGGTCGACCTGTGGGCGTTGTTGTAGCGGCGCTCCGCAGCAGTGGCTGGATTCAAGTAGGGTGTCATGATGAAATCCCTCACTGCATACGCGCTGTCCCCTGCAGGGTGCAAATGAAATGGGTTACACACTGTCATCCCACTCAAGGCCTCAACTGTATGTGTGAATGTTAGCCATTTTATACCTAGCAAGTAGCCCTCACCAAACTCCCCAGCCAAGAGGCGACGGTGTAGCCCACTGTGGCGGAAAATGAATGAATCATGGGTGCTTCCAGGATATTTCGCAACTATGTCCGTGATGACATGGGTGGCATTACAAACTACCTGGATATTCAGGGAATGATAACACTTTCTGTTCCTGTACACATATTCTGTCTGGGAGGGGGGACAGGGCGACATGGGTCCCATCAATGCAGCCAATTACATGGGGGAATTGGGCTATCTGATAGAACCCCTGCTTGGTTTGGTCAAGTGCCTGCTGCGTGTTAGGGAAATGGATGTGGTGTTGCAACCTCTGCATCATGGCATCCAGGAACCTGTGAAAGAGGCGAGACAGGCTACTCTGTGTCACCCCTCCTGCTGCTGCTATCACCCCCTGAAAGCTCCCAGACGCCAGCAGGTGCAGTGAGCACAGGACCTGCACATGGGTGGGGATGGTGCGTGTCCTGCGTGTGGGGTGCTCCAGCATGGGCTTTAGCTCCTCAATGAGATCCATGATGCTGTCTGGGTGCAGCCTGTACTTTTCATGGATCTGCTCCTCTGTTTGCTGGATGCGTGCACTGAAGATCCTCTCTTTGCGTCTCCTTCTCTGGCCAGCAGCTCTGATCCTCAGCCTCCTAGCGATGATGTACAGCGCAGCCATTGTGAAAGCCCCTGTTGCATTTTGGGCCAGCTTATATGGGTTGCACCTGGTTACCACCTGCTCTGAGTTGGTGGTAATTGCGAGGTGCTAAATTGCGAATTTTGCTAATTCGCAGATAGCGAATTTTTGGTACATCTCATTGCAAATTCGCTATCTGCGATTACGTTATTTGCGAAATTCGCAAATCGCGTACAGCAATATGCGAATTCGCATAAAATATTCGCATAATCGGGCTCGCACATTTGTGCGAATCGCTATTTTTGCGATTAGCAATTCTGCGATGCGATTCCGTTTCATACATCGCAAAAGTCATTTTTGCATTCGCAAACACTGAAATTTAGCGATTCGCAGTGTTTGCGATTGCGAAAATGCTTGATACATATGGCCCCAAATCTTACAATTAGCCCATGAGGGTCACATGGGATTTGTGAAAACTAAAGGGAGGCTCCACAGAGATTTTTGGTGGCCAGCACTTGATCATGATGTTGAGTGTTTGATTAGAGATTGCATGGAGTGTGTAGTGTGTAATAAAGGATTAAGGACGAGTCAAATGCCCATGGTTTGTAGAACTCTTTCCAAATATCCATGGGAGGAAGTGGCAATGGATATTTTGGGTCCAGTGAGAGGTGAGCATGCCACCTATTATGTTTTGGTGTTAATGGACTTATATTCCAGGTGGGTGGAGGTGTCGTGTGTTCAGGATATCTCGTCCTCTGCTGTTATTAAATTTCTAACAAATATCTTCAGACGAGAAGGTTTTCCACAATATTTACTGACGGATAATGGTGTACAGTTTTGTTCACATGAGACAGAATCATTTTTGAAGGAGTGTGGTATTGAACACAAGAAATCTGCTTTATATCACCCTCAGACCAATGGAGCCATTGAGAGGGTGGTGAAGATGTTGAAGGAAGGTATACAACTAGCAAAGGTTAATGGTTTGGATTGGAAGAAGGAGTTGTCCAGTAGATTGTCTGGTTATCTAATCCCCAGACACTACCACTGGGAAATCTCTATTTGAATTATTTAATGGGAGGTCTCTATCAACTAAAGTGAGTCCTGGTTGGATGTATTTGAACAAAGGGTGTGTGGACAATACTGTAGGGGAGTGGAGAAGAAAAGAAATTGTAGCTCAAAATAAGAGGAAGGAGATGTTCGACATATCTAAAAAGGTGAGAAATGCGGAAGTCAAGGCTGGAGACTTTGTGAAAATAAGAGCGCCCAAGGGGTGTGATGAGTGGTCCAAAATACTAGGACACTGGAAGTGGTTAAATGTTTTAAGAATGCCATAAAAACACATGATGGCCATATTTGGAACAAAAACAGGGTGGTGGCTGTTCAAAAGCAAAATCTGTATTCCTCTGATAAACCGGTTTCTGAACAAGCAATGGGAAACATGTGGAGTCTAAGTGTGCAGGGGGGGACATGGCGAGGTCCAGTGAGGCATAGGAGAGGTAGTACGGTAACCAGGAAACCTATGTACCTCAAAGAGTTTGTGGTGTGAATTGAATAAGATCTGTTGTGTTCTCTTGTGTAATTCCATGATGTTTCATGAATTGTTGTGTTCATAACACATTTTCCTTTGGGTTTAGTATCCTTTTAGTCTCTTATCTCTAGGACATTATCTTCTTCTTGTTCACATTGTTCATAGCCATTGAGGGGGTGGGTGAGGGATATTTGCTTTTAATTGTTTTGGGGTGTTTGTTATGGGAGGAAGAAGTGTGACATAGAGCTTAGTAGAACATTCATGTTTAGAATGTCATGAGGTCAGATGGGATAGTGAGAGAGAACATTGAGGGGGAGCGGCAGTTGGATAGTATCACTGTTGGATGAGGTGTTAATATTAAAGCCTGTCTTACCTTGCAACTTCATTAGTCTCATCATTACAAGAACATCACACAAAGGGCCAGGGATAGATGGCTTGAACTGGGGTCAGGGGAGATTAACATGACCAGCTAGGTGTTATCGGCATAGAAAACTAGTGACAACCCAAATGAAGGCACAATTTCAGCCAGGGGATACATACAAAGGTTAAAAAGGGTAGGCCTCAAGGAGGACCCCACAACTAAGAGGAAGAATGGCAGAGTAGCAGGACTGAACTACAACCTGAAAAGGTCTGTGCTCCAAAAAGGAGGAAAGTCATTTTAGTGCTTTGCCCTTGAACGTTTGATATTTTCCGAATAAGAGTATGAATGATCTACTGTATTGAAGGCCCCACTGAGATCTAAAAGAATAATCGCTGCCGAAACCTCCTTTGTCCAGAAGTCGTCTAAGTTCTTAAACCACAGCCAGCAGAGCTGTTTTTGTACTGTGCTGTGGTCGGAGCCTCATTTGAGTGGGGTGAAGGACTTCATTGGACTCAAGGAAGGGGAGAAGTGTTTATTAACATGTTTTTTCCATGAGCTTGGAGGCTCCTGGTAACAGGGAGATTGGCTGAAATTATTCAGACAGATGGGGGTCGTGGTTATTAAAAAAAAAAAAAAAAAGTGGTTTGACTATTGTGTGCTTCTATTGAGTGGGGACCTGGCCACTATTGAGAGAAAGATTTAGCAGGTCTGTCAAAGCAGGGGCAATACATTCAGACCCTTGACGGAGGATATGAAGAGGAGCAGGGTCTAATGTGGAACCTGATTTTCCTGTGTTTAAAAGGTCTAATAAAAGACTCAAAGTAAGATTGAGGAAGGCAGTAAGATTGCCTTCTGATTGATCTAAAGGGGGCTTTCTGGAAAGGTAATCATCCATATTAGACCACCCATGAAAAGGGGAGTAAATATCCATTTTCTTCTTTTGAAAGAAGAGTGCCAAGTTATTACTATGCTCTGCGGACGCTTCTGGGTATAGCTGGCTGGTTTAAGCTCCATAATTTATTTGAGGATCTGAAAGATCTCTTTAGGGGAGTTGGAAGAGTTTTCATTTTTTGCAGAGAAGTAGGAGGCCTGAGACACTTTTATTTCTGAATGATAAACCCTCACAGCTTTCCTGTATTTGAGTTTGCTCACCTCATCATAAGACCTTCTCTCCAAATGCTAACACTCCTTTTTCAGGGCCATTAAGTGGGCCTTAAAACAGATGGATTTGTTGCTCTGCTAGGAGTTAGTAATCCACTCATTGAACCTGCGGGTGGATGGGGTTATTCGGTCAGAAGGATCGGATCTCGTTGCTTCCAGAGAGGCTGACCAAGTTTCAAGGTTTCAAGGTTCAGTTTAGGGTAACGTTGTTCATGCTGCATGACCGGAGGTGGGGGAACATGTGGGGAGGAGAGGGGTAAGGGGTAAAGCAATGGGGAGTTAGAAGTGGTCTATCCAGGTTAAAGGTAAGGGGGTCAGGACCTGGAGACTGGTAATATTTCTAAATGCAAGGTCAATAGTGTGCTCTTTATCGTAAGTCGGTCCATCCACCAATTGTATTAGTTGTAAAGAGGCAAGATCATATAGGAGGATTTTGGAGGCGCAATTATTAGTGTCATCCATATGTATATTAAAATCACCAAGCAGGGTGAAGCAGGCCCTATCTATAGCTAGGCCAGCGGCCACTTTGGGTAGGGCCTGTAGAAAGTCTATAGAAAAGGATTCCAGAAAGAGTGAGAGTGGGGCTTAGTGTCAAAGAAAAGAGTAGACTCTCACAATTCTGAATGTCAAGCGGTGAAGTTGAACACTTTAGCATTTCCCTATATATAATGGCTATCCCTCCACCTCCCTTGCACAACCTGTCTAACCTCATGATACGGTAGCCGGGGGCAGGGCTTGGATGACATCAAGGCCGGAGTCCTTGTGTAGCCAAATCTCGGTGAGGAACAGCCCATTCGGTTTTGACTCCGTTGGGAACAAAAAATATCCAGCTTATTGGCCATCAAAGAGCGACAGTTGACCAAAAACAAGCGTCAGAGTAATGGAGTAGGGGTTATGCAGGGCTGACTTGAGCCAGATTGGAGAGACAGTCTGCAACTATCCCAACCCCATGTGGATCGGCTGAGGTCAATAGCATGCAGTCAGGAGTCAGATAAGGTGGATTGGAGCGCTTACAGTTGGCCAGGGGAATAAGTTACCTTATTTGGAGGAAGAGGGGCAGAGTCCCTGGCCTCTGGTCCCAGTAGGGCACAGATGGGTGAGGATGGACTTTCCTTCGGCACGCCCGCTGAGCATGTCTGCACCTCGTCCTTCATTTATGGAGGACCAGCCGGAACAACTACAGCACATCAAAAGAATGTGGCTCTAGACGTGTAAAAACATACAAATTGCACGTGCTTAGTAACCCCTAATCAGTGGCCCCCAACTAATGGTTACACACAACTTAGTATTAAACAGCTTTTTTCAAACAGATTAAAAAACTTTTGAATAAAAATAGTGAGCGCATGAACAAGCACTGAAAAGCGTCTACACACCGTATTAGTGGCAACAAACAGTGCGGTGCCTGTTTGGGCTAGTTGTCCGAGCTTTGTCCTTCATTATGGGGAACCAGCCTAAACAACCTTCCTTCAATTACGGTAAGATGGATAACTTTCACCATGCCCAACTCTCAGAGCTCTGTGCCGCAGTAATTCATAACATGGCCGGTTTGTTGTTAAACCCTAGCACCTCTTTATCTATTTCAGACTTCCAAGCAGGACACATGACTAAACCTCCACCACAGAGTTTCCTTGAAGGAAGGTGGGGGATATAGATTACCCCTTCCATAACGGTGCTCAGGCTTGCTGACAATCCATATCCCTCCTTTATACGTTTCAAGCTTCCAGGCCACAGGGACTGGAAGACTCTATCCACGAAGACAACTTGAAGTTCGGAGGCATACATTGCCTTTTTCATTAAGGTGAGGATTAATTTCCTTCTCATCTTTACAAACGGCCCATTGCATAGTGTTGTTTTTGCCTAGATATGGCCTACTTCATCCCCTTATTATCTGTTACAGACAACCAGGCCTTTCAAAAAAAGAAGACAGATTGCTAATATTTTATCAAAAAGATGGATTCCTCCTGACACTGCTCACTGTCTCTGTGACTTTTTCAAGACGTTGGTTATGGTCACTTCACCTGGGTTGCTTATCACTTATATCCAACGAAACACCTATTATTGAAGCAATATGCGCAGTTGTATGTATGTATATATATATTCACTGAAAAAACCATAGGTTTCAGGCACGTTAGCACGTTATAGTTAGAAATTAGCATTTAAAAAACCTTAGAAATTCACTGAAAAAACCATAGGTTTCAGGGACATTATAGTTAGTTGGACATTTCACTTGTACAAAACCAGTGAAATTCCGCCTTTATAGTTAGTTCAGCTAACTATAACTCGCGCCCCCGCAATGTACTGCTGATGACGTCACATATTACATCATTCATGACATGGTCAGTGACATCACTGATGACATCACTGATGACATCTCAAATGACATCACTGATGACATCATCCACGTGATAATCTGCTGCACCTCCTCACACCCTAATATAACCTTTGATACACCCACTCTAAAATACAGACTACCATTTTCGAAACCATAGACACACCAATTCCAGTTACTACATACGCACTCACTGATTCCTAGGTCTACACACACATCCACTCATTCACCCATACAGTCACTCATACATGCAGTCTACCATCAATACGGCACTATCATATGCACTCACATATCTATACAGACACTCACACACCGCCACTCATCCATAGAGCTACTCACACACCTAGTCAGTCATGCAAAGAATCAATCACACTTCCATTTACTCACCTATACAGTTATACACACACCACCTCACTTATTCATACAGATACTAACGCATATTTACTTTCTTATACAATCACTGATACAAGTACACACTCATCCATACAGCCACTCTCACAATCACTGACTCTCACGTATAGCCATTTATATACTCCAACTCTCACATACACTGCCTTTTAGATATGTAGTTACTTGGACATGTACCACTGAGACATCCATTCACTCACCAACACACCCATACACACACTCACCCACCCATACAGCTGTTTCCACATGCACTCTTGAACCCATACACCCAGTGAATCAACCACCCACACATCTATGCACAGAATCACACACCTCTCACCCACACATACACTCATGCACCCATACAAATACTCAGGCAACCAATCAATAACCCATATAGACACTCATGTAGCTACTCACCAACCCATGCAGCAGCTTACACAACAACAGACAGACTGACACAGACATTCACACAGTTTAGTCACTAACCCATGCATTCAGTAAGACACATTTAATCACTCACTTATACAGTCAGTCACGGACCTACTAAATCTTCCATCCAGACACTTATACACCCACTCATTCTTCAATACACCTTGGCATATATATAATACATATTTAAACTTTAAAGAAACACACAGTCACGTGGATGATGTCATCAGTGATGTCATTTGAGATGTCATCAGTGATGTCACTGACCATGTCATGAATGATGTAATGTGTGACGTCATCAGCAGTGTATTGCGGGGGCGCGAGTTATAGTTAGCTGAACTAACTATAACGGTGGAATTTCACTGGTTTTGAAATGTCCAACTAACTATAACGTCCCTGAGACCTATGGTTTTTTCAGTGAATTTCTAAGGTTTTTTAAATGCTAATTTCTAACTATAACATGCCTGAAACCTATGGTTTTTTCTGTGAATTTCAATGGTTTTTTAAATGCTAATTTCTAACTATAACGTCCCTGAAACCTATGGTTTTTTCAGTGAATTTCAATGGTTTTTTTAAACGGAAATTTCTAATTATAATGTGCCTCAATCCTATGGTTTTTTCAGTGAATTTCTAAGGATTTATAAATGCTAATTTCTAACTATAACATCCCTATTAAGTCCCCTTGAATCCTGAAGGTCCCTGGTGGCCAAGTAGCCCACCAGGTACCTCCAGTAAGCGCCACAGAGCTGCGTTGCAGAGAGGTGTTCCTAGGCCACACCCCTTTTTACACCATGCTGCAAACGCGGCTTCTGGCGCACTGCTGCTCGGACGATGAAGTCCACTTGTGTCCTGAGGTCACGGGGGCGTGGCCACCGGCGAGATGCCGTTTTTTTTTTTTATTTCTTTTTTTTACTTTTTTGGGGCCCTGGGGACCCCATCCCCCAGGGCCTAACCCCTTTTTCTAAAAAAAATTAAAAAAATTAAATCGGGAGGCGGGTCTCGTGACCCCCTTCCCGAGGCCAATTTTGGCCCCCGGGAACCCCATCCCTCGGGGCATGGCCACATGTTTAATTCATTTTTTTAAGGAGGGGGGCGTGGCCCCCCTCCTGAGGCCATTATTGGCCCCGGGGACCCCATCCCCCGGGGCTGTGCCTCTATATATATATATATATATTTATTTATTTTAATCGGGGAGGGGGGCCGCATGGCCCCCCTCCCCCGCCACTTCTGGCCCCGGGGACCCCATCCCCCGGGGCCGGCCCTTTCCGTTGGGGAACGTGGGGGAGCCCTAATGTCCCCACGGTCCCGCCGGCTCCCCGCGTCCTGCGGGAGATGGCATTGCTTTTCCACAAGGGGAACTGCAGACATGCAGCTCCCCTTGTGGAAAAGCAATCCTGCTTCGCTTCATTGAAGCGAGAGCAGGTTTTCCTGCTCTCGCTTCAATGAAGCAAAGCAGAGTTTGCTACATTTGCTACCATCAGTAAATCCCCATAATAATAATGCTCAGGTGAACCACCTGAAGCAATGCTTCCTGGGACTGGTGGTTCAGGTTCCACCTGGGAGTGCATCCCACCTAGAGGAACTCTTTTTTTGTATTTTGTACAGCGGCCTGCCTGGTCGCGGGATTGCACCACCGCGAAACACTTGCGGGTCCGCGGCTGCTTTATTGGGGCAGCTAACTATGGAACAGGAGGTGCCTGTTATATGCAGGGGTGCCGGCGCGAACATCGGCAATCCTTTTTAAGAAATTTTTTAATGTGAGTGCCGGCGGTGACCTACTTGGGTTTTACTGAACCACCAGTCCCAGGAAGCATTGCTTCAGGTGGTTCACCTGAGCGTTATTATTATGGGGATTTACTGGTGGTTGCCGCATGCCGGCACGTCACATGGTCTGCCACTGAAGAGGGCATTGGCCCGAAACGCGTCTGGCAGGTTAACCAGAAAAGGACTTTGTTCATGGCGTGTGCCCTTGCTTTGGCGTAATTTCCACCTGGGAGTGCATCCCACCTAGAGGCAACTCTTTTTTTGTATTTTGTACAGCGGCCTGCCTGGTCGCGGGATTGCACCACCGCGAAACACTTGCGGGTCCGCGGCTGCTTTATTGGGGCAGCTAACTGTGGAACAGGAGGTGCCTGTTATATGCAGGGGTGCCGACGCGAACATCGGCAATCCTTTTAAGACATTTTTGAATGTGAGTGCCGGCGGCGACCCACTTGGGTTTTACTGAACCACCAGTCCCAGGAAGCATTGCTTCAAGTGGTTCACCTGAGCGTTATTATTATGGGGATTTAATGGTGGTTGCCGCATGCCGGCACGTCACATGGTCTGCCACTGAAGAGGGCATTGGCCCGAAACGCGTCTGGCAGGTTAACCAGAAAAGGACTTTGTTCATGGCGTGTGCCCTTGCTTTGGCGTAATTTCCACCTGGGAGTGCATCCCACCTAGAGGCAACTCTTTTTTTGTATAATATATATATATATATATATATATATATATATATATATATATATATATATATATATATATATATCTACTGGCGGTCGCCAGTAGATAGTTATAGTTAGGACCTATTATCCATAGGAAATCCGCGACATTCTATTTGCAATAACGTTGGCGCCGGTTGACGAATCTTCGCGAAAGCTTCCAACTTGTTGGGGCGCTCCGGTCCGCTCCTACCCTGAAAGTCTCGGGGTGATACGTCAAGCGGGGGCCGAGAAAAAAGGGGGTCCCAAAACGCGTTTTCCCCATTCATTTTTCCATAGGAACCTTTAGTCGCAGCTACAGCCCGAACTGCTGAACGGAATTACCCCAAATTTGGCAAAGAGGTAGCCCTTGGTTCAGACTGGTGCCTTTTGCTAAAATGGTGTAAATCCGTTCAGTAGTTCCTGAGAAATTCACAATTAAAATCACATATATATCTATGGGCGCGTCGGATCCGCGTACCCTCCCGATCACGAGCTGCATGCTAATTGGCTGTCAACACTCCAAATCAAGAAGTGTTGGCAGCCATTTTGTCCCTCGGTAGAACCGAGGGACAGAAACAAGTGCGCAAAGCGCAAAAGGGGGCAGGGTAGAAACACCCTGACCCCCTAGGTCTGCTCAGGGGTCCCACAAGGACCCCCTGGGCAGAAAAAGCATTTTTTTAATAAATCGGCGGGATGCGCTTAGGGTGCGCGGATCCCGCCGAGAAAAAAAAAGAAACAAGTGCGCAAAACGCACAAAGGGGGCAGGGTAGAAACACCCTAACCCCTAGGCCTGCTCAGGGGTCCCACAAGGACCCCTGGGCAAAAAAGCATTTTTTTTTTTTTAAATCGGCAGGATGCGCTCAGGGTGCGCGCATCCTGCAAAAAAATCGAAGCGCGGTCTCCCGCGCTCGATGTAAATTTGCCCCCGGGTGGGCCAAGTCCCGGGGGCATGCTGGGGGGGTTTATTTTATGTATGGGGGCCTCTAAGGGCCCCCAAGCCCCGGGGACCGCCACCCCCCGGGGCTTTATTTGAAAAAGTAGCGGGAGGGCTCTGAGCCTCCCGCAGCCCGGGGACCACCACCTCCCCGGGGCTTCTTTATTAAATTAACATGTGTGGGGGGCTCCAGCCCCCACACGCCCCGGGACCACCACCTCCCGGGGCACTAACAAAATTGAAAATGGGGGTCCGTTAAGGACCCCCGAGCCCCGGGGACCACCACCTCCCCGGGGCTGTGCATTTGGATGGGAGGGGGGCCGCGCGGCCCCCCTCCTGGAGCCTGTGGTGGCCCTGGGGACCGCCACCCCCCAGGGCCGGCTCCTGCAGTGTCCCGGGGTGCCTACCCCGGGACACTGCTGTTTGCAATGACAGGATGGGAGCCTCGCGGCTCCCGTCCTGTCATTGCAAACTGCTTTGGATATTGGAAGAGAGAGCAGGGAAACCTGCTCTCGCTTCCAATATCCAAAGACAATTGCTTTTCCACATGGGGAGCAGCATGTTAGCTGCTCCCCATGTGGAAAAGCAATGCCGGCTCGCGCAGGAGGCGGGGAGCCGGCGGGACTGTGGTGGGTTTGGGGACCCCCCCACAGTCCCCAACCAGAGGCCAGGCCCCGGGGGATGGGGTCCCCAGGGCAAGTAGTGGCCCAGGAGGGGGGCCACGCGGCCCCCCTCCCCAGAAATAATTTTTTTTTAAAAATAAAAAAAGGCCTGCCCCGGGGGATGGGGTCCCCGGGGCAAAAGGAGGCCTGAGGAGGGGGGCCACGCAGCCCCCCTCCTTAAAAATTAATGAAAAAGTGTGGCCATGCCCCGGGGGATGGGGTCCCCGGGGTAGGATTCGGCCAGGGGAGGGGGGCCACGCGGCCCCCTTCCCGTATAATTAAAAAAAAAAAAAAAAAGGGGATAAGGCCCTGGGGGATGGGGTCCCCAGGGCCCAAAAATAGGAAAAAGGAAGGGGGGCCACACAGCCCCCCTTCAGGGAAAAAAAAAAAAAAAAACGATCGGGCCGCAGGCCCCGCCCCCTTCCTTCACCACTCTGCAAACGCGCCCCCTGGCGCGTTTGCAGATGGGGAAGTAATTCCCCTTCAATACTGGGGTCCCTGGGGGCCAACTAGCCCACCAGGAACCTCCAGTATGCGCCAGGGGCTGCGTTGCAGAGAGGTGTAAAGAGGCCACGCCCCTTTTACACCTCTCTGCAAGGCAGCTCTGTGGCGCTTTTTGGATATACCTGTTGGGCTAGTTGGCCCCCAGGGACCCTCAGGATTCAAGGGGAGTTAATCCCCCGACTTAAAACGCGCCACGGGGCGCGTTTGCACAGTGGTGAAGGGAGGGGGCGGGGCTTCAGGTGACATGTGTGCAAACAGGCCCCGTGGCGTGTTTTAAGATGGGGGATTAAGTCCCCTTGAATCCTGAGGGTCCCTGGAGTCCAACTAGCCCACCATGTACTTCCAAAAAGCGCCACAGAGAGGTGTAAAAAGGGGTGTGGCCTCTGTACACGTCTCTGCAACGCAGCCCCCTGGCGCATACTGGAGGTTCCTGGTGGGCTAGTTGGCCCCCAGGGACCCTCATGATTAAAGGGGACTTAATCCCCCAACTTAAAATGCGCCACGGGCGCGTTTGCACAGATGTCACCTCAGGCCCCGCCCCCTCCCTTCACCATTGTGCAAATATTCCGCTAAAATCAGCCGAAATACGAATTCCGATTTACTCACCTGTTATCAGGAGAGACCTCAGTGCTGCATCTTTCAGCCCAGTACTGATCCTGAAAAGTAATTTTTACCGTACTTACCAGTAACTTGAATTTCCTTCCATAGGATATCATTGCCTGCTTTTTGCTGAAAAAGTTTCTAAGTGTCGATTTTTGAAACATACAAATATTCCTCTAAAATCAGCCGAAATACGAATTCCGATTTACTCACCTGTTATCAGGAGAGACCTCAGTGCTGCATCTTTCAGCCCAGTACTGATCCTGAAAAGTAATTTTAACCGTACTTACCAGTAACTTGAATTTCCTTCCATAGGATATCATTGCCTGCTTTTTGCTGAAAAAGTTTCTAAGTGTCGATTTTTGAAACATACAAATATTCCTCTAAAATCAGCCAAAATACGAATTCCGATTTACTCACCTGTTATCAGGAGAGACCTCAGTGCTGCATCTTTCAGTCCAGTACTGATCCTGAAAAGTAATTTTAACCGTACTTACCAGTAACTTGAATTTCCTTCCATAGGATATCATTGCCTGCTTTTTGCTGAAAAAGTTTCTAAGTGTCGATTTTTGAAACATACAAATATTCCTCTAAAATCAGCCAAAATACGAATTCCGATTTACTCACCTGTTATCAGGAGAGACCTCAGTGCTGCATCTTTCAGTCCAGTACTGATCCTGAAAAGTAATTTTAACCGTACTTACCAGTAACTTGAATTTCCTTCCATAGGATATCATTGCCTGCTTTTTGCTGAAAAAGTTTCTAAGTGTCGATTTTTGAAACATACAAATATTCCTCTAAAATCAGCCGAAATACGAATTCCGATTTACTCACCTGTTATCAGGAGAGACCTCAGTGCTGCATCTTTCAGCCCAGTACTGATCCTGAAAAGTAATTTTAACCGTACTTACCCAGTAACTTGAATTTCCTTCCATAGGATATCATTGCCTGCTTTTTGCTGAAAAAGTTTCTAAGTGTCGATTTTTGAAACATACAAATATTCCTCTAAAATCAGCCGAAATACGAATTCCGATTTACTCACCTGTTATCAGGAGAGAACCCAGTGCTGCATCTTTTAGCCCAGCACTGACCCTGAAAAGTAATTTTAACCGTACTTACCAGTAACTTGTATTTCCTTCCATAGGAATCCATTGTCTGGTTTTCAGCAGAAAAGTTTCAAAGTGTCGATTTTCACAAACTACAAATATTCCTTAAAAATCGCCTGTATGACTTAAACGCATTCTTTCAACTGTTTACAGGAGATGCACCAGTGCTGGATCCAGGATCCACCACTGAGTGAGAAAAAGTCACGATAACACTACTTACCTGCTAAGTGAATTTCCTCCCATAGGATAACATTGGTGATTCTATGTGAAAAAGTTTCTAAGTGTCAACTTTTAAAATACAATAATATTCCTTAAAAATCACTACTGTAACCAAAACGCTTTTACTCAACTGTTTACAGGAGATGTCCCAGGACTGAATCTAGGATCCAGTCCTGTGGTTAGAAAAGTAATCCATAAAGTAACTAATTGCATTTAGCTAGAAATTCACATTGAGCTCAATGTTGCATTGTGTTTGAAATTGTGTTGCCCATTGCAACAACTGTAACTACTGTACTTAAAAGTCTATTGCCTATTTGCAAAGTATTTAAAGTAAATTAATTCATTCTGAGAAAGTATATTTTGTAATGTAATGTATAATGTAATTACAATGTAATTTAAAAAATAAAATATCTAAAAATAAATAGTTTAAAAAAATGTAGTAAATCAGTATGAAAAAAATAAAAATAACAATTAATACATTTAAAAATTGGCATTTACAAAACCTTTGAAATTCACTGAAAAAAACCATAGGTTTCAGACATGTTATAGTTAGGAATTAGCATTTAAAAAACCTTTGAAATTCACTGAAAAAACCATAGGTTTCAGACATGTTATAGTTAGAAATTAGCATTTAAAAACCTTTGAAATTCACTGAAAAAACCATAGGTTTCAGGCACGTTATAGTTAGAAATTAGCATTTAAAAAACCTTTGAAATTCACTGAAAAAACCATAGGTTTTAGGGACAGTTGTAGTTACTTGGACATTGCACTCGTACAAAACCCGTGAAATTCCCCCGTTATAGTTAGTTCAGCTAACTATAACTCGCGCCCCGCAATGCACTGCTGATGACGTCACATATTACATCACTCATGACATGGTCAGTGACATCACTGATGACATCACTGATGACATCTCAAATGACATCACTGATGACATCAACCATGTGATAATTTCATGCATCTTCTCACACCCTAATATAACTTTTGATACACCCACTCTAAATTACAGACTGCCATTCTCAAAAACAAAGACACTCCAACACCAATAACTACATACCCACTCACTGATTCTTAGGTCTACACACACATCCACTCACTCACCCGTACAGTCACTCATACTTACGGTCACTCAGTACAGGACTATCATATGCACTCATACACCTATATAAACACTGACACACCGCCACTCATCCATAGAGGTACTCACACACCTAGTCAGTCATGCAAAAATTTAATCACACACCCATTTACTCACCTATACAGTTATACACACACCAGCTCACTTACTCATACAAATACTAGCACATTCTTACGCTCTTATACAATAACTGATACAAGCACACACGCATCCATACAGCCACTCTCACAATCACACACTCTCACGTATAGCCTTTTAAATACTCTAACACATATATATACTTCCTTTTACATATGTAGTTACTCGCACATGTACCACTGAGATATACATACACTCACTAACACACCCATACACACACTCACCCACCCAAGCAGTCCATCACAGACGCACTCTTCAAATCATGCACCCAGTGAATCACCCACTCACACATCTATGTACAGAGTCGCACACACCCCACCCACACAAACACTCAGGCACCCATACAGATACTCAGACAACCAATCAATAACTCATATAGACACTCATGTAGCTATTCACAAACCCATGCAGCCACTTACACAGCAACAGACAGACGGATACAGACATTCACCCAGTTTAGTCACTAACCCATGCATTCAGTAAGATAAGTTTAATCACTCACTTATACAGTTAGTCACGCACCTACTAAATCATCCATTCAGACACTTATACACCCACTCACTCTTCAATACGCCTTTCCCTATATATATTAAACATATTTAAACTTTACAGAAACACACAGTCACTGGATGATGTCATCAGTGATGTCATCAGTGATGACATTTGAGATGTCATCAGTGATGTCATCAGTGATGTCACTGACCATGTCATGAGTGATGTAATATGTGACGTCATCAGCAGTGCATTGCGGGGGCGCGAGTTATAGTTAGCTGAACTAACTATAACGGGGGAATTTCGCGGGTTTTGTACGAGTGCAATGTCCAAGTAACTACAACTGTCCCTAAAACCTATGGTTTTTTCAGTGAATTTCAAAGGTTTTTTAAATGCTAATTTCTAACTATAACGTGCCTGAAACCAATGGTTTTTTCAGTGAATATATATATATATATATCAATATATATATACACACACACACACACACAGACACATATATATATATCTATATATATATATATAAAGATATATACGTTCAGAAATCCCGTGGGCAAGTTTGCACACAAAGAAAGTGACTCACACACCAGGGTTCGTGTTAGCAAGATCAGTTGTTATTGGCGACGCGTTTCGACCAGAACGGTCTTTTTCACAAGCCAGTTTTGCATTTTACAGATCCACCATTTTATCGTGTATTTACAAGTAATAGAAAAAGGACCAAAGCGCCTTAGTTCATGCATGGAGCTAGAAGACAGACTTTTACACGTTATACATATAAACCCAAACCATGTTCAAAATCAGTAAGTTACTTGCGCAAATATATACATTTCATGTTATAAATTGAATTGATTATAAAATTTATCATTATATAATTTATGTACATTTTTAGAGCATAATATGTTACTTCACAAGAGTGCAGATAGGAACAGACTGTTAATCAAAGAAAATCCCTGTGAGTACATTCAGTTGCAAGCTCCTGTCGTAAATACAATCATGGCCATGTGGCCCATTATATGGTTATGGTATTTTGATCCATATCTTGGTCCTTTAATATTCAGTGACATTGGGCAAGCCTATTAATGTTATCATAGGATGTCCTGTGTGTATCCCAAAAGAACTACCCTAAATTTAAAAACTCAAAAAGTGAGGGGGGTTATATACAGGGGTGCCTCACTACAAAGACAGTGATTGGTGGGTGAGTGGTGCAAAAAAAAAAAAAACACAACAGGTGAGAGCAAGGGGTAAGCAGATTCAGCTAGTGCTAAACAGATTAGCCACATATTATTTTTACAATTTGTCCCTTCCCTCATGGGTTTATCATTGATTCGATTAGCTATAGTTGGCATATTGAGAACAAAAATGCTGCTACCTGGTTAAATCAAATGATTAAATTATATAGAAAGCTTGAATCAGGTTGGTGAGATAAGTGTTGCATCACACACGTAAGGGGGAGGTTTAATGCAGGCTGCGCTTCATGTGAAGTTTCCAACCTGCTGATGCTGTGTCAAGGCAGAGAGCCCTCCACCAGGCCACAGCATATACAGAGAAATCGGGGATCACATTGAAAGCATACAAAGTCAATAAATCAGTGGGGGTACTCATCCGATATGGACGAACAACTCTTCATCTTCGTTCAGCCCAAAAGGGCTCTTGGTTTCGAGGAGGATAATATACTGCGATTCCAAGATTCTCAGTTGTATTCTCCTATTACCATATCCCAATTCCAATTCCAAAGTAACGTCAAGTATTCAAATAATACTACATTGGAATTGGGATATGGTAATAGGAGAATACCTTGTTTGGAGATACAGACCGGGAACAATATATAAGCCCTGAGGAAGTCGTAAAGTTTATACTCATTAACGACAAAACGCGTTGGCTTAAGGGAGTGGAAGACCCTGTTATATTAAAGCAGAAACAAAGCCCGAATTACTGCTTTCTTGTTCTTTTACACTACTGTATTGAATTTTGTTATGAGATGCATGTGCTTCAGGAATCGTTAATTGCTTTTTGACACTGCCCCAGATTTACGAGAAATCGTAAGTCTGAGGCAGCTCCAAAAACTTACGCCTCCCCAGGGTAGGCGTAAGGGAGGCACAACGAGGAGAAATATCTTTATTTCATCTCGGTTTTTTTACTCTTTCTATGTGTGCTGCATTTTGCAGCACACATAAAAAGAGGAAAAAACTTCTTGTGATTGTTTTGTGCAGGAAGGCTTACCTTCCTGCACAGAAATAATCATCCCTCAACGCAGGCACCATTGCTCCATGGTGCAAAGGTGCCTGCGTTGGCACACTGCAGCCCGTTGTGCGCCGGCAGAAAAGACAGGAATGCGCTGTATCTGATAGATGCGGCGCATTCCCTCCCTTTTCTTTTGTCGTAGTGCAGCGCAGCAGCAAGGGCTGCTGCGCTGCACTACGGCAAAAAACCTATAAATGAGGCCTTAAGGATTTTACCAAACCTGATCAGGGAAGGAAGTGATGACTGGAGGGACGCCATTTTAAGTATTTCTGTTTAGGTCCTGGTTTACTGCATTGTTTCAAGTATGGAAAAAACAAGTTTCCCCAAGATAGATTACAGCCTTCTATTGTGTCCTTGTCGGCGTCTTTTACGTCAGATTTTTGAGAATCGTACCCCGCAGATGTCTGACCTACAATTTAGACTTGAGGGAAAGAACTTGGCACCACTGAAGCCTTCACTGCTGACCCCTGCGCGATGGAGTCAGCCTTCAGTGTTTATAAGTAGAGCCAAGAGGCTATCACCTGACGTCAAACAACACTGGCCTGCTAAATTAAGACGCACATCTGAGCCAAATCTCCTTCCATGGGAAGATGAGTGAATAACGAAAACAAAAGGCAAGTCATACAGTCTGAAGTAGATTATCAGACAGAAACTGAGATTAATTTGTTATGCTTTCGGATGTCTGTCCACAGACTCCTATTGAACAGCGGGGGGGGGCGGGGGAGGTGACTCAACCGCGGAAGGGCACATTCAAACCTTGTTGCTGAAATATTGAAAGTTCCTATCTGCGTATTCCTTGTGTGTCCACTGGGGAAGTAAGTTTTCAGAATATTTGAAAATTTACGGAAAGCATTTGCTCGACAGCCTTGGCAGTGTTCTAGAAATTTGATATAGCACAATTATATGTATTATGGAGCACGTTTTGGGTTCTGCAATGCAATAGTACGGATATTTAGCTGTAACATAAATGTTCAAAACTTTCGTAATGGGTGACCTGTCTGTAATAACTCGATGTAAGCTTGGGAATGTGTCTGTCAGTCATGTGGGGGCAGAGAGAGAGTTTTTATGTTGAGGATGAGAGCCACCAAGCTGACACCCCTTAGCTCTTTAGAGGAAAATACGAGGCTTCGATGGAACTATGAAACGGACAAGGATGCTCATTTTCTCTCCCCAAAACTCATCATCAGTCTCCCATTTGCTAAGATGCTTAGCATCAGCGAAAATGGTGGGAAATGTAGAAAGTAAGCGAGGTTGTAGAGATTCATCCGTATCCGTCTGCCTGCTAAAAACCCCAGCGATCTCAAAATATGGGTTAGAAAGGGAGGTGCCAGGGGTACCAAAGGGACATGTCAGACATAGCAAGTGCTATCTCTTGGTAACCCTAAATCTATGCCCATGGATAATTCATGTTGACAGTAGGCCTCTGTAATCACACATATCTAAAAAAATACATATTGGGAGGAAGTACCAAGAAGGAATTGCAGTTTTAGAGACAGAGAGAAGCCTCCCATTGAGACCAAGCAAGCATGTTACAACAACAAGGCAAGCACTGATTTTGAGGTGTTCGCAGTTTAATGCAAACCTTTTCCTCTTCTATCCCTCCACTCTCCTTCTCAATGGAAATAGCAGACTAACATGTCCACCGCTCAAATTACTTGCATTTCACTATACTAATTCACCACTAATCCTTTATGGGTTCCAGAGTAGCATGCTACTTGCCGAAAAAGCGCTTCGACGCCTTGTCAGGGGTAGTAAGCGCTATATAAATGCAATTGCAATACAATACAATAATTCAGACTTTCTCCAGCATTCATTTATTTTTGCAACACACACGCACTTGTGCTCTGAAAACACAACTATTGAACAATTGCAGTGAAATATGTCATAATTTAGAGCACTAAAGGCAAATCCTGCGAGCCCTCCTAATCCAGAACATAAGACCCTTTTCAGAGGTTTCAAACCCGCACGGCTGTACTGGGTTAGGAGTAAGGCTTCCGGTTTTAGGGGTTTACTGATTTTTACAGATAAATACAGACAGAAAACAATGTGTTCCTGTCTGTATTTATTTTTAAAAGCTGGAAAATACTGAAAATTGTGCTTCTTGTGAAACTTTTCATGGTGTCTTTCATGAATTCCAGCCAACAGCTGAGCAGATAGCGCGGAGAGTTAAAAAACAGGATGCCATTTACGTAAATAATGGCATATGTTCTCATTTGTTTGTAGTATAATGCTAAAATGTACCTGTGATTGTAGTGTTTTGTCATACGTGGCTGCTTAATTTGCCTAAAATGTGACAGGCATCCATGTATGAGTGCACGATCAAGAGTTAAATAAACATGGAAATATACCATTTTACAGCTCCATTTATTCTCAAAATACAAAAGAATTTGGACAAATACCAATAAAAAGGCCGAATAATAAAAATGGATATATACAGATGGAAATGTTAAAAAAATAAATACCATAAAACCGGAAGCCCTAGTTATGAGTGAAAGTTAGACCATGTACTCACCAAGCACCACCAAGATCCTGCTTGACAAGCACTGAAGGAAGGTTGTCTATGACGCTGATAAGACACCAACTGTTAGGACAGATTGTGTGAGAGATAACTGTGAAAGGCTGTTTGTTGCTTGTGAATGTTGGATGAAACTTTACATTTAATATAGCTAGCACGCGCACAGGGAAAAGTGAAGGACTATCAAAGATGGCGGAGGAAGAAACAGAACATGAATAAAAAAAAATCTTATTTGAACTCAGAAGTTGTAGATAGATGCAAGAATGGAAGCCCTGACTAAGAGGCTGGTGATACAAAAGGGGATGATGGACGGAACGTTTGAGCCAATCAAACACTCACCCCCAGTCAACTGATCTGGGTTTAATCCATCATCATTCTTTAGCTCACTCCACCACCCCAGTTCAGACATGGCCATATGCAAATCAGTCTGACCCTGTGCCTCATGGGAACAGTCCAGCACGAACTGCCAAGCCATGTCTTCCCTGGACCGGAAACAAGCATCCTAGGACCGGTTTCTGGCATTCCAGCCGTCATCAGCCAGGCTTGCTTGAATCCAGTGGCAAAGTGAGCAAGGGACCCACGTCTGGGCATACCCCCGCCAACTTAGGGCGAACAAAGCGATACAAAAGGGGATGATGGACGGAACGTTTGAGCCAATCAAACACTCACCCCCAGTCAACTGATCTGGGTTTAATCCATCATCATTCTTTAGCTCACTCCACCACCCCAGTTCAGACATGGCCATATGCAAATCAGTCTGACCCTGTGCCTCATGGGAACAGTCCAGCACGAACTGCCAAGCCATGTCTTCCCTGGACCGGAAACAAGCATCCTAGGACCGGTTTCTGGCATTCCAGCCGTCATCAGCCAGGCTTGCTTGAATCCAGTGGCAAAGTGAGCAAGGGACCCACGTCTGGGCATACCCCCGCCAACTTAGGGCGAACAAAGCGATACAAAAGGGGATGATGGACGGAACGTTTGAGCCAATCAAACACTCACCCCCAGTCAACTGATCTGGGTTTAATCCATCATCATTCTTTAGCTCACTCCACCACCCCAGTTCAGACATGGCCATATGCAAATCAGTCTGACCCTGTGCCTCATGGGAACAGTCCAGCACGAACTGCCAAGCCATGTCTTCCCTGGACCGGAAACAAGCATCCTAGGACCGGTTTCTGGCATTCCAGCCGTCATCAGCCAGGCTTGCTTGAATCCAGTGGCAAAGTGAGCAAGGGACCCACGTCTGGGCATACCCCCGCCAACTTAGGGCGAACAAAGCGATACAAAAGGGGATGATGGACGGAACGTTTGAGCCAATCAAACACTCACCCCCAGTCAACTGATCTGGGTTTAATCCATCATCATTCTTTAGCTCACTCCACCACCCCAGTTCAGACATGGCCATATGCAAATCAGTCTGACCCTGTGCCTCATGGGAACAGTCCAGCACGAACTGCCAAGCCATGTCTTCCCTGGACCGGAAACAAGCATCCTAGGACCGGTTTCTGGCATTCCAGCCGTCATCAGCCAGGCTTGCTTGAATCCAGTGGCAAAGTGAGCAAGGGACCCACGTCTGGGCATACCCCCGCCAACTTAGGGCGAACAAAGCGATACAAAGGGGATGATGGACGGAACGTTTGAGCCAATCAAACACTCACCCCCAGTCAACTGATCTGGGTTTAATCCATCATCATTCTTTAGCTCACTCCACCACCCCAGTTCAGACATGGCCATATGCAAATCAGTCTGACCCTGTGCCTCATGGGAACAGTCCAGCACGAACTGCCAAGCCATGTCTTCCCTGGACCGGAAACAAGCATCCTAGGACCGGTTTCTGGCATTCCAGCCGTCATCAGCCAGGCTTGCTTGAATCCAGTGGCAAAGTGAGCAAGGGACCCACGTCTGGGCATACCCCCGCCAACTTAGGGCGAACAAAGCGATACAAAAGGGGATGATGGACGGAACGTTTGAGCCAATCAAACACTCACCCCAGTCAACTGATCTGGGTTTAATCCATCATCATTCTTTAGCTCACTCCACCACCCCAGTTCAGACATGGCCATATGCAAATCAGTCTGACCCTGTGCCTCATGGGAACAGTCCAGCACGAACTGCCAAGCCATGTCTTCCCTGGACCGGAAACAAGCATCCTAGGACCGGTTTCTGGCATTCCAGCCGTCATCAGCCAGGCTTGCTTGAATCCAGTGGCAAAGTGAGCAAGGGACCCACGTCTGGGCATACCCCCGCCAACTTAGGGCGAACAAAGCGATACAAAAGGGGATGATGGACGGAACGTTTGAGCCAATCAAACACTCACCCCCAGTCAACTGATCTGGGTTTAATCCATCATCATTCTTTAGCTCACTCCACCACCCCAGTTCAGACATGGCCATATGCAAATCAGTCTGACCCTGTGCCTCATGGGAACAGTCCAGCACGAACTGCCAAGCCATGTCTTCCCTGGACCGGAAACAAGCATCCTAGGACCGGTTTCTGGCATTCCAGCCGTCATCAGCCAGGCTTGCTTGAATCCAGTGGCAAAGTGAGCAAGGGACCCACGTCTGGGCATACCCCGCCAACTTAGGGCGAACAAAGCGATACAAAAGGGGATGATGGACGGAACGTTTGAGCCAATCAAACACTCACCCCCAGTCAACTGATCTGGGTTTAATCCATCATCATTCTTTAGCTCACTCCACCACCCCAGTTCAGACATGGCCATATGCAAATCAGTCTGACCCTGTGCCTCATGGGAACAGTCCAGCACGAACTGCCAAGCCATGTCTTCCCTGGACCGGAAACAAGCATCCTAGGACCGGTTTCTGGCATTCCAGCCGTCATCAGCCAGGCTTGCTTGAATCCAGTGGCAAAGTGAGCAAGGGACCCACGTCTGGGCATACCCCCGCCAACTTAGGGCGAACAAAGCGATACAAAAGGGGATGATGGACGGAACGTTTGAGCCAATCAAACACTCACCCCCAGTCAACTGATCTGGGTTTAATCCATCATCATTCTTTAGCTCACTCCACCACCCCAGTTCAGACATGGCCATATGCAAATCAGTCTGACCCTGTGCCTCATGGGAACAGTCCAGCACGAACTGCCAAGCCATGTCTTCCCTGGACCGGAAACAAGCATCCTAGGACCGGTTTCTGGCATTCCAGCCGTCATCAGCCAGGCTTGCTTGAATCCAGTGGCAAAGTGAGCAAGGGACCCACGTCTGGGCATACCCCCGCCAACTTAGGGCGAACAAAGCGATACAAAAGGGGATGATGGACGGAACGTTTGAGCCAATCAAACACTCACCCCCAGTCAACTGATCTGGGTTTAATCCATCATCATTCTTTAGCTCACTCCACCACCCCAGTTCAGACATGGCCATATGCAAATCAGTCTGACCCTGTGCCTCATGGGAACAGTCCAGCACGAACTGCCAAGCCATGTCTTCCCTGGACCGGAAACAAGCATCCTAGGACCGGTTTCTGGCATTCCAGCCGTCATCAGCCAGGCTTGCTTGAATCCAGTGGCAAAGTGAGCAAGGGACCCACGTCTGGGCATACCCCCGCCAACTTAGGGCGAACAAAGCGATACAAAAGGGGATGATGGACGGAACGTTTGAGCCAATCAAACACTCACCCCCAGTCAACTGATCTGGGTTTAATCCATCATCATTCTTTAGCTCACTCCACCACCCCAGTTCAGACATGGCCATATGCAAATCAGTCTGACCCTGTGCCTCATGGGAACAGTCCAGCACGAACTGCCAAGCCATGTCTTCCCTGGACCGGAAACAAGCATCCTAGGACCGGTTTCTGGCATTCCAGCCGTCATCAGCCAGGCTTGCTTGAATCCAGTGGCAAAGTGAGCAAGGGACCCACGTCTGGGCATACCCCCGCCAACTTAGGGCGAACAAAGCGATACAAAAGGGGATGATGGACGGAACGTTTGAGCCAATCAAACACTCACCCCCAGTCAACTGATCTGGGTTTAATCCATCATCATTCTTTAGCTCACTCCACCACCCCAGTTCAGACATGGCCATATGCAAATCAGTCTGACCCTGTGCCTCATGGGAACAGTCCAGCACGAACTGCCAAGCCATGTCTTCCCTGGACCGGAAACAAGCATCCTAGGACCGGTTTCTGGCATTCCAGCCGTCATCAGCCAGGCTTGCTTGAATCCAGTGGCAAAGTGAGCAAGGGACCCACGTCTGGGCATACCCCCGCCAACTTAGGGCGAACAAAGCGATACAAAAGGGGATGATGGACGGAACGTTTGAGCCAATCAAACACTCACCCCCAGTCAACTGATCTGGGTTTAATCCATCATCATTCTTTAGCTCACTCCACCACCCCAGTTCAGACATGGCCATATGCAAATCAGTCTGACCCTGTGCCTCATGGGAACAGTCCAGCACGAACTGCCAAGCCATGTCTTCCCTGGACCGGAAACAAGCATCCTAGGACCGGTTTCTGGCATTCCAGCCGTCATCAGCCAGGCTTGCTTGAATCCAGTGGCAAAGTGAGCAAGGGACCCACGTCTGGGCATACCCCCGCCAACTTAGGGCGAACAAAGCGATACAAAAGGGGATGATGGACGGAACGTTTGAGCCAATCAAACACTCACCCCCAGTCAACTGATCTGGGTTTAATCCATCATCATTCTTTAGCTCACTCCACCACCCCAGTTCAGACATGGCCATATGCAAATCAGTCTGACCCTGTGCCTCATGGGAACAGTCCAGCACGAACTGCCAAGCCATGTCTTCCCTGGACCGGAAACAAGCATCCTAGGACCGGTTTCTGGCATTCCAGCCGTCATCAGCCAGGCTTGCTTGAATCCAGTGGCAAAGTGAGCAAGGGACCCACGTCTGGGCATACCCCCGCCAACTTAGGGCGAACAAAGCGATACAAAAGGGGATGATGGACGGAACGTTTGAGCCAATCAAACACTCACCCCCAGTCAACTGATCTGGGTTTAATCCATCATCATTCTTTAGCTCACTCCACCACCCCAGTTCAGACATGGCCATATGCAAATCAGTCTGACCCTGTGCCTCATGGGAACAGTCCAGCACGAACTGCCAAGCCATGTCTTCCCTGGACCGGAAACAAGCATCCTAGGACCGGTTTCTGGCATTCCAGCCGTCATCAGCCAGGCTTGCTTGAATCCAGTGGCAAAGTGAGCAAGGGACCCACGTCTGGGCATACCCCCGCCAACTTAGGGGCGAACAAAGCGATACAAAAGGGGATGATGGACGGAACGTTTGAGCCAATCAAACACTCACCCCCAGTCAACTGATCTGGGTTTAATCCATCATCATTCTTTAGCTCACTCCACCACCCCAGTTCAGACATGGCCATATGCAAATCAGTCTGACCCTGTGCCTCATGGGAACAGTCCAGCACGAACTGCCAAGCCATGTCTTCCCTGGACCGGAAACAAGCATCCTAGGACCGGTTTCTGGCATTCCAGCCGTCATCAGCCAGGCTTGCTTGAATCCAGTGGCAAAGTGAGCAAGGGACCCACGTCTGGGCATACCCCCGCCAACTTAGGGCGAACAAAGCGATACAAAAGGGGATGATGGACGGAACGTTTGAGCCAATCAAACACTCACCCCCAGTCAACTGATCTGGGTTTAATCCATCATCATTCTTTAGCTCACTCCACCACCCCAGTTCAGACATGGCCATATGCAAATCAGTCTGACCCTGTGCCTCATGGGAACAGTCCAGCACGAACTGCCAAGCCATGTCTTCCCTGGACCGGAAACAAGCATCCTAGGACCGGTTTCTGGCATTCCAGCCGTCATCAGCCAGGCTTGCTTGAATCCAGTGGCAAAGTGAGCAAGGGACCCACGTCTGGGCATACCCCCGCCAACTTAGGGCGAACAAAGCGATACAAAAGGGGATGATGGACGGAACGCTTGAGCCAATCAAACACTCACCCCCAGTCAACTGATCTGGGTTTAATCCATCATCATTCTTTAGCTCACTCCACCACCCCAGTTCAGACATGGCCATATGCAAATCAGTCTGACCCTGTGCCTCATGGGAACAGTCCAGCACGAACTGCCAAGCCATGTCTTCCCTGGACCGGAAACAAGCATCCTAGGACCGGTTTCTGGCATTCCAGCCGTCATCAGCCAGGCTTGCTTGAATCCAGTGGCAAAGTGAGCAAGGGACCCACGTCTGGGCATACCCCCGCCAACTTAGGGCGAACAAAGCGATACAAAAGGGGATGATGGACGGAACGTTTGAGCCAATCAAACACTCACCCCCAGTCAACTGATCTGGGTTTAATCCATCATCATTCTTTAGCTCACTCCACCACCCCAGTTCAGACATGGCCATATGCAAATCAGTCTGACCCTGTGCCTCATGGGAACAGTCCAGCACGAACTGCCAAGCCATGTCTTCCCTGGACCGGAAACAAGCATCCTAGGACCGGTTTCTGGCATTCCAGCCGTCATCAGCCAGGCTTGCTTGAATCCAGTGGCAAAGTGAGCAAGGGACCCACGTCTGGGCATACCCCCGCCAACTTAGGGCGAACAAAGCGATACAAAAGGGGATGATGGACGGAACGTTTGAGCCAATCAAACACTCACCCCCAGTCAACTGATCTGGGTTTAATCCATCATCATTCTTTAGCTCACTCCACCACCCCAGTTCAGACATGGCCATATGCAAATCAGTCTGACCCTGTGCCTCATGGGAACAGTCCAGCACGAACTGCCAAGCCATGTCTTCCCTGGACCGGAAACAAGCATCCGGGGACCGGTTTCGGGTTCAAAACCCTCATCAGCCAGGCTATCTTGAATCCAGTGGCAAAGTGAGCAAGGGACCCACGTCTGGGCATACCCTGCCAACTTAGGGCGAACAAAGTGATACCAAAGGGGATGATGGACGGAGCGTTATGTGTGGTGGCACAGTAAGGCATGGACCAGTCCAAATCAACCTCTCCAGCTCCATATGGTTTGGTAAAGTGTATTTTTGTTCCTCTCCTGTTTACTGTCTATGGATATTCACGTCCATGATAATAGTTCCATTTGTACATGTATTGGGTTTATGAGTGTGGAGATCTGACGCATGTGTAAATAGCCAAACTGTGGGTATCTCTACAGGCACTGACGAAGAATAGGGAAACTTTTGAAGAGGTAATATGTACTAATGAAAAAATGTAACATGAGCATGGGACTGAATAAGTAATAACCTATCAGTAAGAAGTTAACTCAATGAGGTGGTTGGAATTTGGGTTTGTTTGCACATGAGCTATAAGCCACAAAAGTCCCCTGGAGATATAAGCCAGACCTTTGAATATCTGACGTACAGACATCGAACATATAATTGAATTACAGTTATGTCTGAAGTGTCACTTCCTCCAGAATACTTTACACCCAATGCTAAATACTTTCTGAGCTCCTCTGTAAGCTGCTATTAGTAAAAGGAATGACTGCATGTTCCTAAAAAGAACTTAGAAGAGAGGGTGGAAGCAGTAGAGTTGTAATGTAATGTAAGGTGGATTTGTACAGCACTGCTTGTCCCCCGGAGGGTATCCAGGTGCTAAGTAGGTGAGAGTAGGCGTGTGGTGAGGCTGGACCTGAGTACAGGCAGTCGCCATGGTCCTCCTAGAAGACTAATTGAAACTGCAGGTCTTCAGCTTCTTGCGGAAATCAAGAAGTGAGGAGGAGGCCCTGATGTGTTGGGGGAGGTTGTTGCAGGATTTGGTGGCTTGGTAGAATAGGTTTTTTCTGTACAACTAAATAAAATCCATGTTTTCACTGGAGGAAAGGGAGAAGAAAGGTGAACAGATTAATAGACACAATGGAGGTGCTAAAATATCTAATTTTAAAATAAATCAAGTCTACGTAGGCTTGCCTAGTGACAAGTGAGTGGGAATCTTTGTCCTCTTAGAAATGCAAGCCAGTGCTGGAAAGAGAAACAAGTAGAAGTGGCGCGCAGAGTTATGCTGAGGTGCTGGTGCAATCCTGGATACCATGTGAGACCAGTGCTTGAAGTGGACATTGTTTATAAGCATTTGCAACTCTTGCATCGCCATGGGGATCATGATATGTAGGGAAGGAGTAGTAAGAGAAGAAACCCACTGCAGTGGTGCCCATCATGTTGATTTTGCTGTGTACTGACTGGTTACAGATATCTCATTATGGTTTTACTGCATATTGAACTTTATTTTTCTGCCTTTCCATGGAGTATGCGTGGTCCTTGTAGCACATCCCACGACCTATCCCATCTGTCTGACTTGTGATGCGGGTTCCAGGTTCTGACTGTCCCATCGAAAATCACAAGCAATATAAAATGCCTGCCTTACTCTAGTCAGCTGTGATTCTCCTATCTGAGTCTGTGGCATCCTACTAGGGCCCTCTCAGAAGAAAAAGATGGTCCAGCCTCAGCTAGGTGTGACACCACTGCTCCAGCAACAAAAATAATTACACTTAATGAGTCACACAAAAACAATATGTGTGACTGTAACAGACTGTAACTCGGCATCTCACAGATCCAGCTTCAGGTTGATGTCCACAAAGGAACCTACGCTATGACTGCATCACATCCTGTGTGGATAGTGAGTCAACAGCAGACGTTGCGCTTCTGTGACATGTTGAGGATCACGCAGACTCATCCTAATCCGCCCATTCTAAAGAGAATTGTAGACCGTGTAGTAGGCTTCACGATCTATCCCATCTGACCTGTCCTGGGCTTGGGGAGAATCTGGGTGCCCAGAACTTGTTCACTGATTCCAGGTGCAAGATACGCGTCCCTGAACAGGAGGTCAGAAAACTCACAAGCCTAATCATCCGCATAGCCCTTACGCTATCCTTTACACTTACCCTAACGTTACCTCACTGTAAACCTATTCCTATCACTAACCCTAGCACCATCACTTAATCTAAACCTTCCCTTACCCTTCACACTAACCTTTAACCATATCCATACTCTGCAAGCTCTGGGCGAAATTTTCATTACTCCAGAGTAATCTGAATAATTTCGCTAATTTCACGTTACTCTTTTTAACCAAAATGACAGAAAAATATGCAATTGTGCCTGTTCACATAATTATGTGTGATTTGGCGCACAAGTCCTACCGCAGGAGCACATGAACAACAAGCTTAGAGTGTGCAGGCGGCCGCTGTTTGCTGCTGTTGGTGTTCTGTTGCATTTAGCATTATTTAGCATCCTTGGGTCCATTTTGGATGCAAGGTTGTATTTTGTAATAAGAAAATAGCGCTAAATACTGGTGTCCTCTCTTTATGTAATTCCACAAAATCTTGCATAATTTTTGTTGTAATTTTATGTACTTACAGTACAGCAAGTTAAGCGAGTTACGCACACTCCAATAATCTGCTGTGATCCATTAAACTAACCCTAATCCTTAACCTAACCCTTAACCCATACTCGAACCACATCCCTTATCCTAACCCTAGCCCTAAATCATACCCTAACACCAATCCTATCTCTTATTCTAACCATAACCATAACTCCAACCCATTCCTAATCATAGCCCTTACCTTAACTGTTAAAGATAAACCGCTTTGGGTTTAGGCGAGAGCCAACTTTAGCTGACTTGCCATGCTCATGAAATCAAAAATTCATAAGAAAAAAACACATATATACAAACATAGAGGAGCTTTGGACCACCCTCTTTATCCATTGGCCTTTTCAACTGTCAATCCTTTTTTGCTTCTGCCCAGTACAACTTACAGCATGGGGCAATGGGTCAGCCCCCTTCAGCCATTGGCTCTCTTGCACTGTGAGGGATGGCATTTAACCCGATCACATGAACACATCCTCCTAAACAGAAATGTACTTTAGTGCCAGGGCTGGTGGCCAATACTTTACTCAGCCAATGTTTTTTTTCTTTATGCTTTTTTCTTTATTTTTTTGTTATTCTTGCAGGTTTAAATTATGTCTTTCGGTTAGGGTAATTCAGAGCCAACTGTACCTGTTCTTAGCGCTAATTAGAAGCATAAGGGTTTATCAAGCTGTTCTAAGCGCACCTGCTTACTAGTAAGGCACCATTCTGTTATTATTAAAATAATATGTGATGATTTTTTTAAGATAGAGTTTTTTAATACAAGCAGAGAGAGAGAGGCCATGTGTAGGGAGCAACATCTTTTCTTTATTTTGTTTCTTTTATTTTTACTTTTATGGCATATGCTTTAAATTTTAAAAAAAAGCTATATCTTGCCAAGGCCACATCAGTTGGAATTTCAAATTCTTGCTTAAAATACATTTATAATGTACTTTCATTTTTTAAATTACTTTGAATATGTTAAAAGATGTTTAATGCAATTACTTCTTCATTTTTTTAATAAAATTATTTTTTTCGAGTTACATTTCTTGTGTCACTACTGTTTTTATGGGGCTTCTTTTCCACTGTAAACCATCAAAACGCGCAGGGCCGCTGACTGTGTCGCTGACTTCTCCTTTTGTGAGAAGCAGATAGGGATCCGCCATGGGCATAATTGTTGACTTTCATATCAGCTTCTCTCTGAGTGTGGATTTCAACTAAGTATAAAAATCAGGAATGTATCATTTATTCCCTGGGGGGCGGAGGGGTGGGGTCAACAAGTCACAACACTGCCTTGAATTCGATAAACAAATTACGGAGAAAATGTACACCATTTTAAGCTTGGTGGCCTCTTTTAGGATGCTGCACTTACCAAATTCTCATACTAAATAAATAAACAAATAAACATAGTCTGTGGTAGAGCCAATAAAGTGTGTGTGAGGGTGGGGGGTGCTTAAAGCACGAAAATGAGAAAATAACACACGACAGTAGAACCTTATGTGCTGTCAGTAGTATTATTCAACAGCAAGCAATTTCGAAGATTTCTATAAATATATGGGGGCATATTAGCAAGACCCACGTTAAAATTATCGCCGTTTTAGCGGCAGGAAAATGCCGCTAAAACGGCGATAATGGGCTTGCTAATATGCGTTATGGAATTCCAATAGAAGCCCAGGTTAGATGTCCTGCACATCTAACCTGGGCTTCTATTGGAATTCTATAACGCATATTAGCAAGCCCATTATCGCCGTTTTAGCGGCAGTTTCCTGCCGCTAAAACGGCGATAATTTTAACGAGGTTCTTGCTAATATGCCGCATGGTTCTCAGAAATTTCCCAAATGACTTTTTCATGCTGTTTTCCAAGACTATGAAACACCCCTGCTGCATGCTTTGATGGTCGTCTTTCTTCATGCTCGGATTGGCCTGTAAGGGCTCTATCCAAGATAGTTACAGGAGTAAGCACGGCCGAAGCCAGCTCTTAAATGCAAGACAGACTTGCGAAGCCATGAAGGCTTAATAACATTAGGCACAATTCGTCAACATTGCCAAACTGGATAAAATAAAGCAATACTCGACCGCAGGAATTAAGCATAAAATATAGCATGGTAGGAAAATAAAAATGTGGAAAACTTTGGGGCATATTAGCAAGACCGGCGATAAAATTATCGTCGTTTTAGCGGCAGGAAACTGCCGCTAAAACGGCGATAATGGGCTTGCTAATATGCGTTATAGAATTCCAATAGAAGCCCAGGTTAGATGTCCTGCACATCTAACCTGGGCTTCTATTGAATTCCATAACGCATATTAGCAAGCCCATTATCGCCGTTTTAGCGGCAGTTTCCTGACGCTAAAACGGCGATAATTTTATCGCCGGTCTTGCTAATATGCCCCTTTATTCCTTACTACGTGTGTTTTAGTTCGGATGCTGGAATAAAAAACACCGTTTTTGTTCGCACATACTGTTTGAATATTACAGAATAAGGCTGTTCTACAATTTTAAATGCAGGTAGGATCCATAAATATTTATGCTGGCCCAGGGGAATTCGCCCACCTCTGCATGTTAGACCCCCATTTCTCATTTGCAAGCCTCATGTCTTTTAATTTTTGTAACCACTTTTATTGAGTTTGGAATCAGTAGCAATCACAATAGATGTTTCTGCAGTGAGTATAAACAAAGGAAGAACCGAAACCATAGAAACTTAGGCTCATCTTGGCATCTCTCCACCCCCGTCCCTGTCGGGGTCCATACCCTGTATGTCTAGTGGTGTTTCCCAGTCCACATCCGACCTCCAGTTAGTCAGACTTGGCCCGTGTGATTGTCCCTCATAGGTGAGTATCTCACTGTCAAGGGATTCACCCCGGTCTAGTCCAGTAGTGATCGTGATCACTCAATAGTCCACCCATGGCACCCATATTTTCATGTATTTCTTGGCGCATCCTCGAGCTTCGAAGACTGCACTCTCCATACTCGTACAAAATACCATCCAACTTTTCCATTCCCCAACTGGAGGGGCGAGGGGTTGCATTTTACCAGTAACGGACAGTGTCTCGCTTGGCCAGTGTAAGTCTAAGCCAGAGGAGTAATAGTTTGTGTTTATTCCCACCTGTGGTTGTGCTGGTATGTAGGAGGGTGAGTATGGGGTCCAACAGTACATGCCATCCCAGGACCCCACATAGGCATGAGATCACCCAGTTCCAGAAGGTGGGCTACCTTGAGGCAGCTCCAGGTTGTAGGAAGTAAGTCCCCACAGGGGGCAAAGCAACGGAGACAGTCAGGGGAGGCTATTAACGTCATTACCGTAATCTTTGTCTAGTGAAGTACATCTTGTGGAGTGTCATGATGCAGCACTAGCCTCTGTCCACTCTTTGCTGGTGAGCAGGCCGAGGTCTCCTGCCCAGGCTAAGTGGAGGGCCCCAAAGGTGTTAGGAGTATGGTGTATTATTGTGCAGTATATCTGATACTCCACGGTCTGCCAATGCCCCCATTAGTAATTTTGCCTCCAGGGGTTTGAATTCGGGTAGGTCCTCCAGTCCCATGATGTAGGGGGTCAAGGGGTGTCAGAACTGCAGATAACAGAAGAATTGGCTATGGTGAAGGTCAAATTCAACTTGTAAGATGTGGTAGGATTTAAGAATAGGTTTCTCCATTACGTCCCCGAGTGCAGTGATACCAATGAGGTCCCATCCCCGAAAGCCCTTGAAACCTGAACCAGGGGTGTGCCCACCCGCAGGGAAGTCGGCTCTGTCAGGTCCTTATGCTTTCCCATGCAATATAAGGTGGACCCCAACAAGTGGAGAACAGCCCTAGTGACCGGTAGGAGGTGCAGCATCATAGGGAAGAATTGAGGTACCCTGGAGCACCCACTTTTCCACTGCATCTGCAGGGTCGTGTTTGGTGTCTTGCTGCCATTCATTGCTCATGATTACATGTGATGCTGTATACTATGTTTCAATATCGGTGGCAGCAATGCCATCTTCAAAGGTGGGCTTGAAATATTAAGTCAAGGCTATATGCGGGAGGCCCTCGTTCCACAGAATCCATGGCGCATCCCGTTAACCCTACAGAATACAAAACCTGGTATATCATAAAGTTAGTTCTGTAATTGATATAAAAATATGAGGAGAGACCAAATTTTTAAAATGGCTAAGCGCCACAGGAACAACATTTGGAGGGTTGACCACGTCCTGAAATCTGTGGCTAGTTGATCAATCAGTGGCTGCATGTTGTGTGTCCTGGCGTCAGCCTCGGTGAGCGTGACGTAAACTCTGAGATAAGTCACCTAAAAGTTGGCCCAGTCCAGGCTTTGCTGTTATGGGTTGGCAGGGAAAAACATGGATTTGGTTTTATTAAAAAAGAGTCCCCATGTTTGCTCAAGAGTCTGCAGGATTTGAAGCATACTGGGAACTGTGGTCTCAGGGTCTGTCATAAAGATCAATAGGTCATCAGCATATAGGGCGACTCTGTCAGAGACTCCCCCCCTCCTATTCAAAGCCTCGTACCTGAGCATCTATACAGATCCATTCTGCCAGGGGATCTATTGCTATGGCGAAGAGCAGAAGGGAAAGGGGGCAGCCCCGACTCATCTCATGGGACACCAGAAAGGACGTTGGCATGGCACTACCTGTAGATCAGTATATTGCAGTTTGATGTAGGCCATGAATTTGGGCCTAATGTTAAGGCATCAGAGGAGGGCAAAGGGATAGTTGCATTTGATATAATCAAAAGCTTTTTCGATATCCTCTACTGTTACAACTTCAGGGCGATTCAGTTTATCCACAAGGGAGAGGGCATTGTGTAGACACTGGATATTGTTTCTGGTGGTGTGGTGCGGCATGAAGCCTGCCTGGTCGGGGTGTACCAGAGAGGGGATGATTCCCAGTATATGCCAGTGCCTTGGCAATGATTTTCACTTTGGTTTTGAGGAGAGAAATAGGGTGGTAAGAGGAGTATTGGTCAGGGGGTGGCCATGTTTGAGAACAACAACTATTTCAGCTCTGCAGAGGTGTGGGGGTAGTCTAGTGTGTCTGCATGCAGAGGTCTCAAATTTTCCTATTTGAGTACCTCACCCAATCCAGGTGGGTGCTTTGCATTCTGGGACTTGTAGTCCTGAATTTTTAAAGGGATAAACAGGAGGGCAATGGCAGAAAGCAAAGCAAAAGGCTGTAGAGGATGAGCTACTCACGTTGGACTTGGGAAACTTGAGTTCTTTGTATATGTTTTCTATTAAAGAAACAGAATTTGCAGTAGCAAAGAGGTTTGTTTGGAAAAACAATATTTTGATCTCGCCATAAGTTTGATATCATTAAGGAAGATGGGTGCTGCATTTCTACTTTATTTCATGTAAATAAGTACAAACTGTCCCCAGGCTTGACACATCATCAATGAAAATACAAATAGCATTGTGTTTTCCCTGAGGATAGGTGGGTCAGTAAGGTTGTAAGTTCTTCCACTTTCAGGTCTCCACAAGGGCTTGCCTTTCTTCCTCTGAGAGGGTACAGAGCAGCAGGTCCTACATGAAGCCATCGATCAGAGCCTGGGGTAACGTTACTCCTCATGTGTATAGCGCAGTGTAATATTGTGCAAAGTGGTTGGCGGTTGCTTGTTCACCGGTAACCAGGCCACCTACAGGGCCTGTCAATGCTAGGATTGGTGGGAGCGGTGGTGACGAATATTGTAATAGAGGCAGTGCAGTATTTTGCTAGATTTGTCGTCCCAATGAGATATACGAGCCTGTGATGCCAACCATACCTTTTTGGCTTTGTCTAGAATCATTTGTTACTACAGCTGCTGTGTGTGTGTGAATCCCTATGGACTTGTAGACTAGGGACATTTCTGCTTCGGCTCTCCAGGTCAGTTATCAGATGCCGTCTCCTGTGTTTCTCACCTGCATAGTAGGTGATAACGACCCCCCCCAGGGTTGCTCTAAAAGCCTCCCATAGGACACAGGGCGAGGTAACTGATCCATGGTTCTATGTGAAGTAGAGGACTACAGCCTTTCCAATGTAAACCCAAAATGTCCTGTCCCAATGAGACCAGAAGGATTTTCTCCAGTGCATAGGTGATCTCATATATCCAGTTTTGTTATATATCTCTATCTGGAGTGATCAGATAGCCCACCACAACTTTCTACATGTCTGCTTTGAGCAAAAATAACTAGTCTGAGCGGGAAAGAGTGTTGTGGGCTCCTGAATGGAATGTGTTCTCACAGTCTGTTGGGTGGAGAAGATGTCACGTGTTGGAGAGGCCCATAGCTGTTATGAAGGGTGCCAATAAAGAGCAGTCTTTGGCATCACCCATCATTCCAGTTACCCTCATCTATGAGTGAACAGTTAAGGAGGTCGCTCAGCATCACTGCGATCCCCTCAAGGAAGGAGGAGGACAGCACCGTTGGTGCTTAGATATTAACTAGGGCAAAGGGCTTCCCATAGAGGATGCCACTGCAACATAACTACCCCATCTGCCTGTCCATTGTTTCTTTACAGTGAATGGTATATGGTTTTTGATCAGGAAATCAGTGCCTCTTGACCCCCCTCATGAACACAGAATAGAACATTTGGGTGAACCCATAAGGAGCTAGAAAGGGAACTTTGTTGTCCAATAAGTCGATCTCCTGAAGAAATAGGATGTGTGCGCGCATCCATTTAGTGGTCTGAAGGACTGCAGTCCTCTTGACCTTGGCAAGGAGGCCATTTACATTCCAGGAGATAATGTGCAGGCATGCATCCTGAGGACTTACTATGTGATCAGTTGGCATGGGGGTGGGGGAGGTTTTGTTGTAGGCATTAAGCCACGAAATAATGATGTGTGCCGGTTCCATTACAAAAAACACAAACTGGAAACAGAACTATAACTTCCTGCCCCTCCTGACACTTCGGGAACATGAAGCATCTGTTGCAGAAGATGCCGCAGACTGGTGACAACCAGGTGCCAGTGTGGTCCTCCCCCAACAATACCCAATCACAAACATTGTAAAAGGGGAATGTCCGCACTCCTCCGGTGATGTCCCTTCTGCCATGGCGAGCGGGGCAGTATAAACTCTCGGTGGGAGAGTGAGTCTCCACGTCCCTTGCTTGTGATGTGCCCACCTATGTACGCATAGTAAGAAAGTCTCCAGGATCTGATGTAAGGATGGCACCAGAAGAGGCTGTAGCATATCAGTCCCCAGGGTGAGTCTGGGAGCATCAGGCTTCATGAAACAACATGGAGAGGCAATAATGGTTCATATCTATCTGACTTACTATGGGTTGAGGGGACATCGATTTCAGATGCTCCCTCCTTGACTCCACTCGCAGCAGAGTCTCATGGTTTGTCCTCGTGGTTCCTGAGAGGAAGTGGGAGCATTCTGTGTATTGTGCCATGAGGATCTGGGACGGGTTTCTGTTGCGTCCATGAGGTTATGATTTCTGAGGAGGCAATCGGACTAGCCTGATGAAGCGTTAGCGATGATCGACAGTTGGGTGTGTAGGGAGGGTGAACCCTCTCTTCCACCCAACGGAAAACCTATTCTGGCATTTCAGGGAAGAGAGACAGTTACTAGAAGATGACCTTGAGTTTGGAAGGGTAGAGGAGCATATATCTGATGTTAAGTTCTTTGAATTTGCTCTTGGCTGTTGCAAAGGACTGCTGTTGTTATTGAACTATTCCGGTGTAATCTGGAAAGATCATGATTGTATGTGATTGGAACATCAAGAATTATTGGAAGCACACACCTTAAGATGATGTGCCTGCTAGCGTAATTAAGAAGGTGGAGGAAGAGGCTCTTCGTGGTGGCTTCTGAGCGAGTGCTATGAGTACTCTCTCGACTACAAAGCAGAGTGATAACAAGGACACAGGAAATAGCAAACACACCCACTGGTCCAGGAACCTCTCAGGAGAGTCACCCTTGCATCCCTCAGGAAATCTGACAAACCACTGGTTCTTCCACAGCACCCTCCCCTCAGCGTCCTCCACTCTTCCGGCTAGTTTTTTAGAAACTGTTGTCAGTCTTGTAAATGTAAATCCAGTACTTGTATAGCGCACGAATCACCCCCGAAGGGGTATCTCGGCGCTGGGGGCCGTTGGGAAGATTAAGCGAGCTATTGCCCAGAGTTGCATGGTGCTGGGCAGACCCCTGCCGCCGGAGCCAGGGATCGAACCGTGATCCCCAGCGTCCAGCGTCAGTCGCACTGGCCGCGGCGCCACACCTCTCCCCAGTAGTGGTGGTGGTGTAGTGGTGTTCTTCATCTCTAAGACAGAGTCTTCCACACCAGATACTCTGACTTCAGCCTCAGAGATCCTGTTGACAGCTTGCAGGAAGTCTTGGCATAGCAGCATGATTTCCGCTCCCATTGCACCAACTTTCGACTCCAGTGCCTTCCAAAACTAGTTAATGGCAGCCAGAATTTTCCCTGTGTCCATAGGGGTAGCATCCGCAGGTCAGGGGCTGGGCCCTTCTTCAAGTGGGGACGTCTGCGATGACTCGGCTGGGAGGCAGACCACCCCGGTCCCCTAGAGCAGGGATATTTTTCGAGGTTGCCCTGCTTGTTTTGGTGGTAGGAGGTTTGTCTTTCACCATGCTGGTTGCTGCGCTGGTATCTCAATTATGTTATGGGTTCAGAGGTGGCAGTAAGGCAGCCGTAGTCGACTCTCCGGTCACCAAACCGCAGGGCTCATTGGTAGGGCAGCATGAACAGTTAGACTATTCCCTCTCCGGCGGTGGCCCTCCCAGACCAGGGCCACCTGGGTATTAGCGCTTCTAGTATTTGCAGGGGCCCAGGGCAATCTTGGTAGGGGTCCCCGTCACTGATAACAAGAGGGCTACTGCAGCTGGAAAGTGTAGAGAGCCCTCCACTGCCCAGTGCAGCCCAGAATTTCATTCCGCATCCTGGCTGCTGTGGACCCCAGGGGTTACGGCCAGTTCTCGCCCAGCACAACCACGTAACGGGGATCTGGCGACCTCCAGGGGCTCCCAGGCAGCACCCAGGATCAGCTCCTCTGCAGCAGCCGCAGTGTCTAAGATGAGCGGGGTGTCTCAGATGAGCAGGAGCAGCTAACCCCTCTTCACTGGGCTCCCATAGCTGCGGTTTCCCCTGGGACCCCAAAACGTCTTGACTATCTCCAGGAAGGCAGGAGCACAAGGGACACAGTCCCCTCAACCCAGACTCATTGCTGCAGTACCCCAGCACTCATCTCCAGGTTGGGGCCGATGGGTCCAGTACAGTGGAGGTCTGTCTCCCAATCAGGGGCCCTGCACTCAGATACAGCAGGGTGCCGGCCCTTGGACCTCGTGAGCCAGATATGGTGTCAGTGTCCCGGGTTGTAGTCACTCCTCTAGGCCTGGGCTGCTGGGAAACCCGCTGGCCATGCCTATTAAGGGTCAGCATGGGCCACTGAGGCGCCAGGCAATCCAGCCACCAGCTCCATTATGTGCAGCAGCCCCAGGGCTCTCGCAACTGCTTGGTTATCAAGAGAAGGCCCAGGGTTCGAGTATGTAGCTAGGCCACTCTCCACACACCCAGCACCACACCTCGGCCAAGCAATCTCGGTATTGCGGCCTCAGGTCATGCCCACCAGGTGCCAGTAGTTGAGCAAATAACTCCATGATAAGGGGTTCAGCGTCTTTTTCGTTGTTGGCCTTTTTTGCAGATCTTTGGTAGCTAGCCATGCCCCCCCCCCCAACAAGCCTCATGTTAAGAGAAAATAATTCTCCCTCCCAAATGTAAGGATGTGCTTGAGATAAGTTGCCTGGGTGTCCTCTGGTGTGAATTACTTTGGTAGGGATGAGTCTTCACTGTCTGCTTCTTCCACAATGTCTCACATCCAAGGGGGGTCCTACCGGTGTTGTGGAGTCCAGTATTTGCAATGTAGTTACCAGGTCAGGGTGCAGATGCAGATGAACATCTCCATTCCTCTCTGTCATGGGTGCAGGATCCAGGAAAAGCCTGAAGGTTGGCTCAAGCACCTGTAGAGGGACAGCATTTTCTGCTTTACAGCTCAGGTTGTAATTTATAGAACCACCTACCATTAATGTTCTGTGAGCAGGTACAAAATCTAACTGAGGACCTGGTCTTGGAGTACCTCAGATACAACCACCCTCCTCATCATTCTGAAGCCCATTTAGAAAGCATTTGAAGTTGCTGAAGGCCATCTCCAGCTCTGACACTGGGAACATCTGTCTGGAGGCTGTGATGTCACTGGAAATTATGGCGCTCGAGCTGCCCACTGGGTCTGCCACTATCTCCATTGGGATCACTTCCATGCAAAATTGCCATGTTGCCCACCCAACACTAGGGTGGGTAGAAAGCACACCAGAGACCATGGAAAATGTAGTATAAAAAACAGAAGGGGAGGGGAGACTTGCCCAGGTATCGAGCCTGATCCCACCCCTAAAGCCCCAACTGTTTCTGTCCCTCCTGGGAGCCAGAGAGGGGTGCTTACCCCAGCCTGTCCCCCTGGGCGAGGGAGGAGCAGATACCCCACTACACCCAAGCATGCTGGGTGCTAGGAAGTTTGTGGATCCCTGTAGATTTAAGAACTTTCCCTCACAGTAATGTGTTGTATTCCGCTTTAGGTGTCCGTATATAGGTTTTCCTGAAACATGTCCTTATATAGGCACAATTCGCATTGCCCTTATATAGGCATAAGATCCCAGTCCTTATTTAGGCATTAGCCATGCACTCCAAATACAGGCATGGTCACCGGCATCCGTCCACCCTAACGTCACAACGAGTTCTTAGAAACCAAACCCTAAGCCCAGCACAGTATTATTGATTTCTCCAAGAACTCATCTATTATGCATGAACCACTATTCCTTAAGGGTTCATTCCTGACGTCTTCCTCTGTCCGACTTCACGTCAATGCTAACATTCCAAGGCACCTACCAGGTATAAATATACCTTCCCTTGCCCAAGCAAGTTAGAGGAGACCTCGACTTCAGAGGAGCCCGTATCCCGGCCTGATGCACTGAGAAGACGCTGTCATCCCTGCTCGCAGAGAATCCAGCTCCCAGTGTTCTGACTCCCTTCGCGGGGTGTTAGAGTTCAAGATCCGGCAGGAGATTCCCACCTCTCTCATTCTCAAGGTATGGAGCTGACTAGAACCTAGAGGGACTCTTGGCATACCAGACTCTTAGTATACCATACTATAGAATACTTCACCTACTTCTTACCTTTCCCTACACCTAGGCTAGGTTAGGTACACTGGGGTAGAACTAGCTTAGAGAAGCATCTTATGAGTACTCGCATTTTTAGCTCATGTTATTTATGTATGTGAATATATGTATCATAGCTAAAAGATAATGCTAGCGCAGTATTATTTATTTCTACTGCTTACACTGTACATTAAAAATCTTGCATACTGTCTTGTGATCATAACAGCTCATATCTCTTACACGAGAAACAAGACTGTTCAATAAATCCTTTTTATTGAAACGCACGTCTATTCTTTCTGTGTAACTCTGAAGAAACTAAGCATGCACGATTAGCTGAGTGAAACTGTTATCTATTGTTTCCACGATTCTGAGAATGTTCCGATTCTAAAGGGAAACAAAGTTGTCATGTTTATGCGGTTGCCAGAAACTACTCCCTTCTTGTTTACAAGGAGTTTCTAGTGGCCTCTGAGTTAGCTGGCACAAAGTAATTAAGTTTAATACACTCGATAGGGACATACTGACCTCAGTCCTATGTCGAATCTATAGGGTATATTATTCCAATGCGCAGAGCCTATTAGGGAAATAGGAACTACACTACATGGCGCCCAACGGTTTGGTAAGGCACTAATTTAACGCTAGATACTGAGTAACTCAGTCATGCTTTTCTCTCAGAGACCCCTACTCACATACTCCATAAGACGTCTGGAGTGGGTAGGGTTAAATATCCGCCAAAGCTAAATAGGACAAAAAACCTATAGATTAGCTGTTTGGTTTGTTCAACGTTGAAGGATACAGTGCTCCAAAATATTGTGCACCTTATCTTTTGTTTCCTTGAAACTTGTATTACATTTTTCAAAAAACAAACGTCCGAACACGGGGACAATGGCACCGAGAACGCTGTAAATACGGCTGACCCAGTCGTAACAGCTTTTAACTTTACCGGTTTAAATGAAGCCGATGAGGGTGTTATAAACATCCCTCCAAACTTAAGGAGAGCCATCACTCTAAAACTTATAAAACACGTCCTATCACCAAGAGGTGGTAGAGCAGTTTTCGTGATAGAGGCACACGAATCCTTTAAGACAGAGGTATTCTATTCATGGATAGTATTCCCAGAATCAAATCCAGTAACAAGAGTGTTTGACTTCTTTAAAGAAGATGAACCACCAGAGGAATATATTCCTTTCGAGGATATTGAAATTCCACTCACATACCAGGAGAATCATCTCTGGTTTAAAGGCGCCCTAAAACATCACAAAAACATTACCAGACTCGGTCCACTAGGTAGACCAGGAGCAACATGGCCGACTCTAGCCGGCTACACACCTCATCCTGACATCGATGTAATGTCAGACGAGGAATTACTTACTCAACTACAGGAGTTAATACAAATTTACAGACAATTAGTTCAATATGTCATGCGGACTTTCACAGTCCAACCACCAATGACCATTCCAATTCAAACCCCTCATCAGGGGAATACACTAAAAATTACTCCACAGACTTTATACGCAGTCATGGGTAAAATGCCCACAAAATGTGAGGAAATTCCATTCTGGATAGCTAAAAAAATTACTCAAATCGAAGCAGTATTTCCAAATACTAGCCCTTATGAGAAACACAGAATCCTAACAATCTGTTTACCAATGGGGATCACACCACAACTGGAAGATTGCACCACTTGGGGTGCAGTCTTTGCTGCCATCTATACTAAAACACATGGTGTTCCGTCAATTGCCGTAATACCAGATGTCCTGAAACAAATTCAAAACGAATACGGGGCAGAACCTGCTCTGAATTTAGGTATGAAATTACTGAAAAACTTCGACAATAATATTATCTAATATTAAAGGGGAGGCAGCATCAGTGGCGATCCGCCAACGCTTAAGGGAATTTGATGTTACAGAACATCAACATGAACTACCCAGAATAATAGAACAATCTTATGCAGAATTAGGCAGAGATAGTTTGGGTGGAAAACCTTTGAAGCCAAAACTATCTGAAAGTCCTGAGAAGGACTCTATTAAACAAAATCCTACATCTCCTAAAAAGAAGTGGGAAACTAATAAACAAAATTCAAATGAGACACGTTCTCAATCCCGAGGTAGGTCTCCTCAAAAGGAGCCCTCTGAAAGGAGGTATAACCTCAGGAATAGGGATAATTTAAGAAAGCCTGACAGGTATCAAGATACTGATACACGTTCCTCTCGTACCTTTCAGATATCGTCACAGACATCAGAAAGAAGAGGACGGTCAGAACACAGAGAAGAACGCGTGAAATCCAAAGACGATAAACACGTTCAGAAAAATAAATCAAAACCTCAATTCACAAAAAAGAAGGTAGCAGGTCTCAAGATCAGACATGCCGAGAATACTGAGAACACAGCTCAAGAACGGAGAATGGGCTCAGACGATGCTGGACAGTGCAGCAGAAGTCACAATAGCTCGCCAGAACCTGAAGGAACTTCTGGAGACAGTGGACTTGAATGAGTACATCACAGTAGAGACTGTAGACACCAGGGTTAGTGCTCCACAAAAGTTATATGAAATAACACTCCGAATGGAGGGAGACATACCAAGAAAAGTGAAAATACTCTTTTGGGAGAAACTTTCAAGGGGTTATGATATACTTCTAGCAGAAAAGGACTGGCCACCAAACTTTGTCAAGGAGTGCCCACATGGTGAGGACATCATTATGCCTGCCTTCTCCAACCATATTCCAATTCAACTAAAATATACTTATGCCAGGAAATGGGCAGTTGCCCAGGCCCCCGCATTATATAAAAATCATGTAGGATGGGATGAGGACTCACCTCACCACAAAATACATCTAAAAAATGAACCTACTGCACAAAGGCAGTACCCAATAAAACAAGAAGCTAAAAACAGGTCAGGGAGATCTTAGATCAACTTGAATACCAAGGGGTGATTGAAACATGCACCTCCTCAATGAACAATCCTTTGTTTCCTGTATCCAAACCGGACAATACATATCGTCTAGTTTTGGATTACAGACACTTGAACACTTGTTCAAAAACATTTGCAGTGCAAAATGCACATAGTACAGCATTAATGAATAACATTGTGCGCAAAAAATATAAAACCACATTGGACATTTCAAATGGTTTCTTTTGTCAAAACATAGCACCTGAAAGCAGGTACTTAACAGCTTTCTCAATAATGGGGACCCAGCGTCAATTTTGTAGACTCCCACAAGGGTTCAAAAACAGCCCGGGGTTATTCTCAGCAAGAGTAACAGAGTTACTACAAATTTATGATAATGAGGCATTGCCATATGTCGATGACATCTATCTGACAGACGATGACCTAGATAGGCACTTGAACAGGGTGAGTACCATTATATTGGGCTTCGCCTCTGAGGGCTATAAATTCAACTTTAAAAAATCCAGAATTGCCCATGTCAATGTCCTTTTTCTAGGCTATGAGCTTTCAAGTGAAGGCAAGAGCCTGGCAGCAAACCTTTTAGAAAAGTGCGCGCTGCTCCAACCTCCAAAAACGCTGAAAAACTTACAATCCATCTTGGGTTTCCTAAATTTTGGACGAACTTACATTCTAAATTACGCAGAAAGGGTTAAACCTCTCTACGAATTAATCAAACCTGATTTTTCAACAAAACATTGGACACAGGAACACACAGAAATCCTGCGTTCACTCCAAGCTAACATGTCAGCAACAAATCACTTACAAACACGCGTAAATACACGGAATTTAGTGATCCGAATAATTTCGGGTCAATGCGGATTCACCTATTTAACATTTAATGAGGGTGAAAAAGTACCAATAGCATACAAATCACATTTGTATACACAAGCAGAAATGCGCTTCACTTCAACAGAAAAAATACTGACAGCAGTTCAAACCGCTGTAGCAAAGAAAGAGCTCTAGCCCAAGGGAAACGCATTAATGTCGTAACTCCAGTACCAGCCTTAGAGGCGGTCACAAAAGCGAGCATTCCAAATGCAAAAGCTTTACATCCTGGATGGATACAATGGGTTAATTCTCTTGCTGCAACAGATGTTGAATATGTTTTTGATCCTGATTTAAAAACACAAGCGTTCCTGCAATATGAACATGAATGTCGTCTGCCCACTGAAATTCTGCCTCTCAATCAGTATGAATTTATAATTTACACTGACGGATCCGCACAACCCGCAACAGGGAGTAAGCAAGCTTACAGTGCAGCGTGCGCAATCGTTAAAGGTCGCATGCAAGATGGTAACTTCAGACCAATGGTCACTAAAACTCAATATCTAGGAGATTGTACAGCTCAGCGAGCTGAACTACAAGCATTCAAACTGGCACTTGAAAGTACAGATCGCGAATTCCCCACACTCATAGTGTGCGATTCTTTTTACTGTGTTCAGTCGTATAATGAATATATACAGAATTGGCTTGAAAACGGGTTCAAAGATGCAAAAGGTGGCACAATAAAGCATAAAACACTTTGGGAACAAGTAGTTCAGTTAAAAAACGAACTACCAAAAGCTCACGTGATACACACGCTGAGTCATCAACGTGATGGCGTTCACGTTGCAGGGAATTCATTGGCTGATGAAGCCGCAAAGGGGGCTGTTCAGACGGCTTCCGTGGCTGCGATCACTCGTTCAAAAACGAGAATAGACAGTGAGATATTGTTGGCTGTCAATGCTTCAAGCAAAGGCAGTGGTGCAGCGTTACCAAAGAAATTTCCACTCAAGTACTCTTATGTAATCGATGCAAACAACGTTCCTTTTGCTCGAATCCCTGGAGTGGGGGATAGGGTAATTCCAAACATGGAACGTAGATTAGGACTAATCCTAGCAGCACATGAAGGGATAGCCTCTGCCCATGCAGGTGTTTCTGCAACAGTATCTTTACTTAAACAAAGATATTGGTGGCCTGGCATTAGGAAACAGACCAAGAACTATGTTTTGGAATGTGAAATATGCCAACAGATGAAAGTCTCCACAGTGAAACGTCCTGCGCAGACACCCCTGTTGATTTCAGACAAACCATTAGCTTGTGTTTACCTGGACCACTGCGGTCCCTTGCAAAGGGACGGTAACTATAAATTTATAATGGTCGGAGTGGATTCATGCTCTAGGTTCCTATGGATATGGCCTCAGCGCTCGGCTGACGATCGAACTGTTATAAAAGATTTGCGAGTCTTTATCGGCACATACGCAATTGGCACACTACATTCTGACGAGGGCCCTGCGTTTAGATCTCGGGCTTACATAGAAGCCATGGCCAGTTTGGGCGTAGCATTGCGGTACTCCTCTCCGTTTCATCCTGAGGGAAATTCTGTTGTGGAAAGGAAAAACCGGGACATAAAGCAGTCTGTAACAGCTAGAGTATTAGGTTCGGGTGATGGGTGGGTCAAACATCTTTATGGGGTCCAACGCTCATTAAATAATTTGCCAAGAAGTTCTCTAGGGGGGGTCACTCCATATGAGGTCCTATTTGGGACAAGAATGTGGGTTCCTGATCTCGAATGTAAATGCACAGTGGTGGAAAATAAACCCTTTAATATCAAAGATCGTTTGGCTGTTTTACAGGATCTAAATGAACTAAGATCGAAACAAAGCAACGTGTTCCTGAAGTCAACCACTACTGGGGAAAAACCGGCAGTCCCAGCAAGGCCTATCTGGATCCCAAAAGTTGGGGATCTAGTCAGAGAGAAGATTGCGGACAAGAAGGAATTTGGACCTTCTTACAGACAACCAGTACCTGTCCTAGCCGTACACGGAACAAGAACAGTACTTCTGCCGCCCCTTGCTGGAAAAAAGGAGAAAAGATTTGTGTCAATCGACCTCATCAAACCACAGTATGTGGCCAATACTAAATAGTAGGCCTCGTGGACTCCGACCTAGTAGCAGACGCACTCCTCTCGCTACTACCCAAGAGGTTCAGACTGAAAGACTCATAACCATCGAGAATTCAGCAGTAATAGAAGGAGGACTAAGCAACAATGCTATGGAACTCATCCCTCTTGAAACTCAAGTAACAGTTCGTCCAGATACACCTGTCTACACCAACGTAACAAGTGATCAACTGGTTCCAGCGATTTTAACAAATCCTGATGCAATTCCAACAATTGACAGAACTGCTTCTGGCTATTTCATTAACTTTGATACGTTTTCTGAGGATCCGAGTGAACCTGAAACGACGCCAGCATCCAAAACTTTCAAACAACAAGTACAAGACCTTTTTCATTTCCTGAAAGAGACTTATCTGGTTTCACCATGGATTGAACTATGGATTATTTCTGGAATATTTTTCTTTCTGCTTTGGCTAGCTTTGGTTATGACTATCAGCGTGCTTATAAATGGCAGATACATCCATATGTACACTGAAAGTAAAAATGTGAACTTACTTTTGAAACCACACAAATCATCCCATCGTGAAGCTAGAAACTTGTCAGCAGTGAACATCACAGCCGTTCCTATACAGGATGGTATAGTGTGGGACAAAACCGATTTCGATATCTTCGGCCCTACGGAACTTTTGAACATTCCACATTTATTTAAAATTTCATTAAGTGATTTTATTACCTCCAGTACCTATTCTGATGATTGGGACTTTGAGACTGTAAATGACATGATGTCTGATCTAGAAAGGTCTGTTGCATTCTCTAACAATGAATACTTAGAGGGTTCATCAGACTACGAACAGCTTTATTGTTACAACCACTATGGTCATCATTTCTTGCATAAATCTGCAACACCTAGAAATGTGTTTATGTTTAACCAATGGGAACATTGTCCTACACCACCAAAGGGTAGTTCAAAAACGTTTGCTAAAAAGTTTCCTATTTTTCAGGGTACAATACATCTGATCCACAAACATTTTACTATAAAAATGTAAACAAAACAGGACAGAAAATTATGTTAACCAATACAAAACAGATTTACTCTGCAACCTTTATTACCCAACTGTCTAGACATGGATTTGACTTTTGGAAGGACACAATAGACACGAAATCTGTCTGGGGTTCTAAAGATTGGCAAGTACAGGGGATAGAAGCTTTGCTTAGAGCATATATCATCCCTCAGCAAATATTGTTTTTGAATGACACTGTGCAACAAACGTCTTGCCTTGGTTTAGCTAAGATCAAAGACATGAACACACCTTCTGTACCAACACCTGCAAGTAATACCACTACACAGGGAGCGGTCACAGTAGACACAATACTACAAAACAACAGAACAGATCCTGATTGGAAAAAATGGTTACTCTGGCCCACAGACACAAAGATCTGTCAAGAAAGATTCCTGAATACAAGACAGGGCTTTACTATCCATAGGCCAGACCCACGATATGTTCAACGACAACATCCGGGGTAGTAACAACATACAGTGTAGGAAAATTGTGCCTCGACTGGCTACAAAAATCTACACTTGAGGATGTGAAACAACACTTATCTTTACTTAAAGAAGACGCAGACCTTAGGGAATTCTTGCTAGGACCAAGAAAACCGCGTCAAAAACGTTTCATATATGCCGGCATTTATGCTGCTTATAATGAAGTATGGAAGGTTTCACAGGCAGAGGCCGCAGAACGAATACGTGAACTTCATCGTATTAACATAGAGAAAACTCTCTCTGTGGTCGACAATAGGTTAACAACTTTGTCATCCAGAATTTATTCATTGGACAACATTGTATCCTCTGCTATAGACATACTGGAACAAGATTTAGCCATGTTACAACAAGGCCAATCTCAGTTACGTTCTATTATGTTATTAGGCTGGACGCTGCAATCTTTGCATGCGGGCTATGTGCCTTGGCGTTTTATCAACACATCGGCTCTGTTTGCAGAATACAATCTAACAGATAAACAGATCGAACTGGCCCAAAGGGGAGCAAAGTATATAGTGCTGAGCATTGGAAAAAGTACCATTTACTGTAAGCAGAAAAACCAGCTACAGAATGGCTTATCCATGGCAAAATCACTCTGCCTGCCACTACTTTTCAGTTTCAGTATTGCCTCAAACAAATGCAAGCAGGCAAATATGAAAGGTTGGGTAAAGAATACATTAAGACATCCTGGGATTTACCTTACGAATACAGATGTTGGAGTGGGGATCGTGAAGTGTTTCTAAGCGGTACACACTGTGAAAATGCACTAAGCGGTTCACTCATATGTCAGGACATTTCTTTACACGGGGCTTGTAATGGTTCTGTGGCAAACTTGTCCTGCCACCAGCAGGGTACACCCGCTACTGTGATTAATCCAACGTTTGGCCAACTTTCTAACGGGAGTTACCTCATGTTGAATGATCAGAGTTGCTGTGGCATGTTGCCAGGCATCCCATATCTGGTAACGGTCGACTCCAGGGTTACTTGTTGTATGCAAGTATTGTTCCCCCCAATAGACACAGTCAGGGAGTCGCCTCTATGGCCTTCATTGAATGTTTCTTTTATACGTTTTGATACTTTCAGCAGAATGAAAGCCATGCTTTTGCAACAAACCGTGCCTTTGACCTCGGCCAAAGAAATCTATGATTTACAAATTGCAAGGACTTTGGCTGAGATACAGGCTTTAATTCGTACAAACTGCCCTATACATTTCGTAGAAATTATGGGACGTATCTTAAACATGTCTGATACGAGCGGAATTGTACATGAATCCTGTTCCTATTCCTACTATTACGCTATGGCAAGCCTATCCACCAACATCACTCCGAGCGATGTGGAGAAAGCTCTCCTAGAACGGAAGTGCAGTGAGCGCATAGTGCAGCTTTTGGGCATGCCTCGTCTACGGGAACTTAATACAATATGGTTCCTGTCATTCAGACCAATCTGGCAAGATTGCATCTTACCTGTTCTACGCTGCCTACTTTGCGGTGAAGAATGCGTGCTAGACACCTGTCTAACACTCCCATCAGTCATGCCAACGGATATCGATACTCTGCTGGACCCGGTAATGGCCCATGCTCTGTGTTGTCCCCAGAGGCTACCAATCCTGATGACGGCATTCATTGAGATCTCACAGACGCTTCCTGCTGCTGCTGAGGTACGAGATGGATCAACAGGCCCACAGGTAACAACGGACGCGAACATTGCTGCGGCATCCTATGCTGAGGGCGATGCTTCACATCTCTGTGCAGTCAACCTTCTAAACGAGGTATTCCAACTGTCACCGACATCGGTAGACGATCTTTTGTCTACAGAAATAGATGATTTCATGTTTACACCAGACCCATACACTGACTTTGATTCGGCTCACAGTGTACCAGGGACGCAATGAATTTGGCCTTCATATTTTCAAAACTTGGAACTCTTCCTAAAATTGAACTTTTTCTTTTTTCATTATTTTTTGAAAATACATGGCAACTCAATCTGCTTACAGTAGAACTATTCATATAAAACGGACTTCTTCAAATACTTCCAGGGACTAAATGTCACCATATTTGACTAAAAATTCATTCAGTACCATGATATGCAATGGCTTTGATTTTTGAAAACTTGTCAACCATTTCATCATATGTATATATTCCTGTTTATTCATTCATGTTGCATTTATTTCCAATATATGCTTAGAATGAAAAAAATGCTTTAAAATGTACAGTACCTATTGAATTACATGTTTTAGCAACAGTTCTTTTAAAAAATTTCTTTTAATAGGCTTTTAGAAATGTTTTTAGCAATATGTGGTACTCAAGTTTAATGTTTAGCATTTAGTATTATCGTTCATTCGAAAGTGGAGTGGGTGTTGTATTCCGCTTTAGGTGTCCGTATATAGGTTTTCGTGAAACATGTCCTTATATAGGCACAATTCGCATTGCCCTTATATAGGCATAAGATCCCAGTCCTTATTTAGGCATTAGCCATGCACTCCAAATACAGGCATGGTCACCGACATCCGTCCACCCTAACGTCACAACGAGTTCTTAGAAACCAAACCCTAAGCCCAGCACAGGATTATTGCTTTCTCCAAGAACTCATCTATTATGCATGAACCACTATTCCTTAAGGGTTCATTCCTGACGTCTTCCTCTGTCCGACTTCACGTCAATGCTAACATTCCAAGGCACCTACCAGGTATAAATAAACCTTCCCTTGCCCAAGCACGTTAGAGGAGACCTCGACTTCAGAGGAGCCCTTATCCCGGCCTGACGCACTGAGAAGACGCTGTCATCCCTGCTCGCAGAGAATCCAGCTCCCAGTGTTCTGACTCCCTTCGCGGGGTGTTAGAGTTCAAGATCCGGCAGGAGATTCCCACCTCTCTCATTCTCAAGGTATGGAGCTGACTAGAACCTAGAGGGACTCTTGGCATACCAGACTCTTAGTATACCATACTATAGAATACTTCACCTACTTCTTACCTTGCCCTACACCTAGGCTAGGTTAGGTACACTGGGGTAGAACTAGCTTAGAGAAGCATCTTATGAGTACTCGCATTTTTAGCTCATGTTATTTATGTATGTGAATATATGTATCATAGCTAAAAGATAATGCTAGCGCAGTATTATTTATTTCTACTGCTTACACTGTACATTAAAAATCTTGCATACTGTCTTGTGATCATAACAGCTCATATCTCTTACACGAGAAACAAGACTGTTCAATAAATCTTTTTATTGAAACGCCCGTCTATTCTTTCTGTGTAACTCTGAAGAAACTAAGCATGCACGATTAGCTGAGTGAAACTGTTATCTATTGTTTCCACGATTCTGAGAATGTTCCGATTCTAAAGGGAAACAAAGTTGTCATGTTTATGCGGTTGCCAGAAACTACTCCTTCTTGTTTACAAGGAGTTTCTAGTGGCCTCTGAGTTAGCTGGCACAAAGTAATTAAGTTTAATAAACTCGATAGGGACATACTGACCTCAGTCCTATGTCGAATCTATAGGGTATATTATTCCAATGCGCAGAGCCTATTAGGGAAATAGGAACTACACTACAATGTGTGGAAAATGCATTGTTTTAGCCAAAGTCTGAGGTTTCCCAGACATTCTGAGTAAGAAAACGACATGGGATCCACACAAGTCATGCCTCCCCGGACTCCCATGGGTTACTACTTTTCAGAAATGTCTAGGTTTAGTAGATTTCCCTGGGTGGCGGCCGGGCCCAGGCCCTATAACAGTTGATACCCATATCACAAAAACTGGCCAGATTTCAAGGTTACAATTTGATGTCTCCATTTGTGTTTTTGTCCCTTTCCTGCAATGAGCAACAGGCCTAGCTATCTGAGTGTTGTACGTATTTATCATGTGGAGTGTGGGAATGTTGGGTGTAGGAATTTTGTCGATCTCTGTAAATTCAAGAATTTACCTTCACAGAAATGTGAGTAAAATATGTGATTTTAGCCAAAGTTTAAGGTTTGCAAGGAATTCTTTGTAATAAAACATTATGGGATGAACGCAAGTGACACCACCCTGGAGTCCCAGGGGTGTATAGTTTACAGACATATCTCCACATTGCATTTTGGGGTCTTTCCTGTTGTATGCTATAGGCACATCCACACAAGTCTGGTACAGTCATTATCGAGAGCAATGTGGGAATAGAGTAGTATGACATTTGTTATTATCAGACAAATGTATCTTCATTTCTGGCTGCTAAATATAAGCCAGTTTAAGAAAGAACACATTTTACAAAATGCCCTCTGAATCACATGGTAGTATGGGTAACCTCAAATTCAGAGTTGTAAATATAACCACTATTCCTAAACTCAGAATCGTCTGCACATATAAAAAATGCACAGGTTTCTTTTATATTCATTTTTCATTCATTAGCTTTTACCATATGTATTGCTGCATTGTCTGTACACAGTGAAAAATCATATTAATTGAAGCTGTTGGCTCTTGGCATCATGTATTTATGGGGCAACACTAAACACTTTAAATCCCTGTGATTAGAAGGATCTGACGGATGTAATGGTATATTACTTTTGAAATCGTCCATCAGGGCAAAAAATTACACAAGAAAACCTTCTTGCCTATTTCTATTTTTTTTGTTGTCAAAATTCATTTTATTCAGCATCAGAAGCCAAAATGATAACATTGATACAGTGGAGTGTGTAGGGCCCGGGGTCAAAACATTCAGCTAATTGCAGTCCAGATTCACATGTCCCCAGGTCATTACAACCCCCCCGACAGACAAAGGATAAAATGCCAGTTATTTAGTTACAAGCCTTAAGTGTAACACCTCAAACAAAAAACACAAAACCAAGCCCCCCCATCCCTCCCCCCTCCCCTTCCCTGGTGGTGGTGGTGTCGCATGATGATGGAGTAGGTAGCACAGGCACATCTATAATGCTGGGCAACAAGAGTAGGGCCACATCCGATCAGTGAGTGAAGAATGCATCAGCCAACTCTATTTGGAGAGATTAGAATTGAAAAAGATGCATAGCCCTTAAAGAGGGCGGGCACACCGCCGAGGGCAAACCGCGGGACAGATAGGTTACCAATGGGCCCCATTTATATTCAAAATTCTTATATTCGTCCCGAAAGATGTCCGCGAGACGTTCCATCGAGAGGATTCTCGACAGGCGGGCATGCCACATCGATATCGCTGGTGTGTCTCTCTTTTTCCAAGCAGCCGCTATCGTGAGTTTTGCCGCCCCCAAACAGGCCCACATTATCGCCTTGTCGGCTTTCGTTTGGTGTTCCAGCTTAGGGTCCCTGATGCCTAGTAGAGCCCCCTCTATGGTTGTCGGGATGGGGTATCCCAGTAAATCTTTAATATGTGAAAGGATTTCCTCCCAAAACGGCCGAATACCCGGGCAATCCCACCAAATATGACGAAAATCGCCCTGCAAACCACATCCCCGCCAGCAGAGATCTGAGGTGTCAGGGAAGATCCTCCTAAGCTTAGTGGGGTAAAGATACCAGTCTAGTAGTGTCTTGTAGTGCGCCTATCTCAAATACACTGAGTGGTTGTGTCTAGTGATATCGCCCCATACGTGTTTCAGCACCTGTTCCCAAAAAGACATGTAGCGTGCCCGGGGGGCATGTAGTGTAGTTAATAACATGGCATATAGTGAGGAAATTGCTCCTTTCATGGAACCTGCTTTGTGCACCAGTCGCTCCATAGCCGTAAGTTCCCTAGTAGCAGCCTCTCGTATGTGCGGTAGTGAGACCCAGTGCTTAAGCTGGAGGTAATGGTAGTGCTCGCTGTGTGCGACCTGGAAGTCCCTTTTCCAGCTTTCAAATGTCAGCACGTCAAAGTTGTGAAATAAGTCTGATAACTTTAAGCATCCCCCCTCCCTCCAGCAATCAAAGGGACCCTCACCCATTGACGGCGGGAATGCCGGGTTGAAGTGAATTGGGGTGTATGGGGAAGGAAAAGAGGTCCAACCCTCTCTCTTCGTGACTTGGTCCCACACTGTCAGTGTCGTACGTGTGGGGGTGCTTAAATAGGTGTTCACAGGCCTGTCTTTCTTCGGTTTCCACAGGACATCCCATATGGAACGCCCCACAATCGCCCTGTCCATGTGGAGCCAGTGCTTATTGGATTCTCTTGCAGACCATTCTGTCACCACCCGCAGTTGTGCCGCTTGATAATATAATGCAAAATCCAGTAACGCCCCCGCCCCTGTCTTTCTTTGGACGTCGCAGCACGTGGAAGGGAAGGCGAGCCCTCCCCCCATGCCAAATGAATTTGATGACGAGCGAGCGCAGGCGCAGCAGAAGATCGCGGTCAAGCTCTATAGGTAAAGCCTGAAATAAATATAAAAGTTTTGGCAGGACCGTCATTTTAACGGCGTTGATCCGCCCGAGCCAGGAGATGTAGAGAGGTTCCCATCTCTTAAAATCCCGTTGAAGCTGTGTCACTAGAGTGGGGTAATTGGTCTTGTATAGGTCCCCAATTTTAGGAGTGAGGTGGACGCCCAGGTATAGGAGGGAGTGTTTAGCCCAGTGTAGGGACGTCTGACCCCTCAGTCTCGTCGCCTCAGCGTCGGGGAGCGTATGGTTTAGTATGGATGATTTGGATAGGTTAACTTTAAACCCTGCCACCAGTTCAAAGTTCTTCAGTTCCTCCTGTACTGCCCGGAGTGAGGTGGCCGGTTCCCTGAGCGTGAGCAAGATATCGTCCGCTAAGAGGGACGCTTTATGATCTGTGCCGCCAAAGCGTATTCCCCGGATCTCCTCATTGGCCCGGAATTTCACAGCTAGGGGTTCGATGCTGAGGGCAAATAAGAGGGGAGAAAGCGGGCAGCCCTGCCGCGTACCTCTGCTAAGGGCGAAGGGGAGTGACATTTAGCCGTTGACCAAGACTCGGGATTGCGGAAGGTGATAGTTGGCCCTGACCATGTTGAGGAATGTGTCCCCAAAGCCGTATTTCCGTATGGCGAGGAAAAGGAGCGACCAATCCACCCTGTCGAAGGCTTTTTTGGCATCAAGACCCACTAAGATCGCTGGGAGTTTGAATTTGGACACTTTCTCAATGAGGTGTATGGTGCGCCGGATATTGTCATGTGTTTGCCTTCCCTTTATGAAGCCTGATTGATCAGATCCTCCAATCTGGCGGCTAAAATCACTGAGTAGAGCTTCGCGTCAAGGTTGAGAAGGGCTATGGGACTATAAGAGGCGCAGTTCTGGGGATCTTTCCCGGGTTTGGGAATAACAGATATCACTGCCTCAGCCATTGATGGTGATACCCTGGCGTCTGCTGCTATCGCGTGGAACAGCTCGGTGAGGTGGGGGCTTAGCTCGGATGCAAAACATTTATAAAACTGCGCCGTTAGGCCGTCAGGTCCTGGGGCTTTATGGAGTTTGAGTTTAGAAATGGCCCGCCTGACCTCCTCCAACATAATGAGAGCATCCAAGAGCTCCGCGGTCGCGGGGGAGAGGTGGGGAAGGTCCACTGACTCTAAATATTGCTGCTGTAGGGCCGTATCAGGGGGAGTACCTAGGTAGAGTTTCCCGTAGAATGTGCCAAAGATGTTGGCTTTGATGTCAACTGAGTGGGTGAGATGGCCATCCCCATCTAGGATACCCCCAATGAATTCGCGTTCCCTCTTTACTCAAAGCTGTCACGCTAGGTGGGTCCCCACTTTATCGCCCTGAGCATATGATGTCTGACGCAGTTTCAGCAGTGTGTACTCGGCTCTATTGTTGTAAATGGAGCGTAGTTTGCCTCTTAATGTGGTAAGCTGTCGCTGTAGTGCTCGCGTGGGTGTTTCCTTATGAGCTTTCTCAACTGTCTAATTCCCCTTCAAGAGCTATGCGCTCCTTCGCCCTCTGATTATTTAAGACTGCGTTAAGTTGGATGCATTTGCCCTGCATTACTGCTTTGAAAGCATCCCAGTTATTCTGTGGGGTGGTAGCCTGCGGGGTGTTGAGCGTGAAGTATTCATTGATGGAGGCCCTCAGTTCATCACGGGAGGTCTTGTCTCGAATGATCGCTGTCGGGAAGTACCACCGCGATGTGCCAGACTTAGTCCCACCCCATGTCAGACTGATAGTTATTAGGCTGTGATCCGATATCGAAATTGGCAAGATCTGCGCTGCCTGCAGGGGGCCCATTAGTGCCTGACTAATGAAAATATAGTCAATCCTAGAGTCTGACTGGTGGACATGTGAGAAGTACATATAGTCTTTGGTGGTAGGATGCAGTGTCCGCCAGGCATCGCAGAGGCCCAGTGTGAGCATTTTCTGTTTGACCCCTTTGGTAAAGCTGTGGGGGGTCGCCCTATGTGAGTGTGAACTGTCCAAGGTTTCGTGCCATGTCAGATTGAAGTCTCCCAGCAACATCACCGTGCCCTCCGCAAAGCCACCAATCAAGTCCAGTGTGTTAGATAGGAATGTCGTCTGTCCCGAGTTGGGTGCATAGAGAGAGATAAATGTGCATAGGGTGCCCCGTAGCCTCCCCTTCACCATTATGACTCTCCCCTCCCGGTCGGCCTTGATTGCTTCGGGCTGGAACTTAGCTGAGCTACGAAAAAGCAGGGCCACTACTTTGTGTTTGGTGCTAGCGGATGACTTATAGATTAAGGGGTAAGATTTGTGACGCAGCCGAGTTTCCTCGGACTTTTTGAGGTGTGTTTTTTGTAGCGCCACAACCTCAAACTGGCGATCATTGTGATATTTCCAGATTTTTTGGTGTTTTTGGGGTGAATTCAGGCCCTTAACGTTTCAGGATGCTATGGAAACCATTAGAAAGTCCTACCTCTCTACCCCCGTCTACGGATCGCCCCTCGTGGGCCACCCTCTGTGTGTCGCAGCTCACCCACCCGAAAGCCTCGTACCTCAGGTAAATTCCCATCCATGGGCCGCTCGTACCCAGGAGAACAGAAAGCTAACGCAACCCCATCACCACCACCAGGAACCCTCCCCCCAAAAAACAATTCCCCAACCAACCCTAGAAAAATTGTGCTGAGACGCCAAGGGGCCCCCAGTTCGATCCTTTTCTTAGAAGAATACTGTAATTCTGGGCGATATGGACAAGGCCCACACCCCCCAGCTGCCATGAGATAAGAATATAGAGAACCTTTGAGAATATCAGTAATGTCATAGACGGATGGATACTGTAACCTAATGGCCTGGAGTGGAACCGTGGTTATTCTACTGCACCAGGCCCATGGCAGCCAACGGCTCATCAGTGGAGCTCCATGAGTGAACATCGTGAGCGGCAAAATGTCTGTAGCCAACATCCCTTGGAGAACGTTCATTTAGGAGTCTGCCTGCTTTTCGTGACTGTCTGCCAAGACCGGGTCTCCCTCTGGGGCTGTCCTGAGTCGGTCGAAGGCCCGCGCCGTTGTCATCCTCTGGCACAGGCAGGCCCAGGATACGTAGACCCTCACTCAAATCGGTTAAATGGTGGGACTTATTCTTGTATTCGAAAGCAAGACCAAAGGGAAATGTCCAGCGATATCGCGCGTTGTCCTCTCGTAGCTTGGTGGTGACCGGGCGAAGCAACTGCCTGCGCGCCAGAGTGGAAGGCGCCAAATCCTGAAAAAGCGCGCACTTGTATCCCTGAAAGGAGGTCTCTTCCTTCTTCCTCGTGGCGCTTAAGATGGCTTCTTTCATTTTGAAGGAGTGCATCTTCACCAGGACGTCCCGTGTCCGTCTTCGTTTCCCAGTCTGTAGGGTCCCCACCCGATGAACTCGATCAATCTTGAGCTTCAATTGCAGAGGTGCCAGGAGTTCCGAGAAAAGGCCGACCACAAACGCCTCCAGATCTGGCCCTTCCGCACCTTCTTCCAGATCCCGGATGCGTATGTTCTCCCTCCACGCCGTCAATGCCTCTGGAGCCCGCTTCAATTATGCCTCGGTTGTCTCTGCAGGGCCTTGCGATGCGTCTTAGCAGTTCCGCATGGTGCGAGACTGCATTCACGCCAGTACTGTGAAATGCCAAATTCCGCACTGATCACCGGAGCCCCCCCCCCACGGTGGCACTCTTACAGGGGGGAGTGCATTGCCGTCGAAGTCGCGGCCAGGATCTCCCGGTAACAGCGGGGGCTCAGCTGTACATGACGGCTCCGATCGGGGCCCACCTCCGCGCCATTTTGGGGTCGGTCTCGGCCTCTCGTCCCGCCACACCGCAGACACGCTTATCAGTCGTGGGGCCAATGTGTGGACTCAGTGCTGCGATCCTGGTCAGCACGGGTTAGTGCCTAGTGCGGCCATCCGTTTCATGGCCCTACATGAGCACTGAAAACAGCTTGTGGCTGCCTCGGGTGTCCGGAGTTGAAGCGGCTCACATCCGCTCAGCCATCTTGCTTGGCCACGCCCCCCTATTTCTATTTTGTCTTATTTGTTTCTATTAGTTTTGATTTCAACAACTGAGCCGTCTACACAAATGACCCCTTTATAAATTCCAAAATGTTCCCACTTTTCAGAAATATATAACTTTGTGTGAACATCCAAGGGTTTCAAACCTGTTTCCACCTTAAACTGCTGGTAGATAGAAACAACAAAAATAGGAAAAATCGACTACCTCACTGAAAAATAAAAAAGTTGGTAAGAAAAAATTATTTGTTTTTAGAACTCCCCTTGTACCTGGAAAGATGGTGATTTTAGCACAGCAGACCTTTTTGCTGATATAATTTTGGGAAAAAAACATGCTCTTTTTTGCACAGTACAGTTTTCCCATTTTTCCCCAAAATAAAATGTTATATTTTGGCAATTTTCTCAGTTCCCTCCAGGGGAATCCACTAACAATGGATATCTTTAGAATCCCCAACATGTTGGAAAAAGCGACGTAAAACTGAAGTTGATACCTTTTGCAGAAAAAACATTATGAAGGCTTAAGTTTGAAGTGCCCAAAACATCATAAAGGGGATCAGCCTTTGGGCATAGGGAAGGGAACCTCAGGAGCTACAGGGCTAAAAAACAAGTCTTACCCTACAGCAGTGGTGTAGTGTTAGGGGATCCACAGGGGCAGTTGCCCCAGGTGCAAAATTCTTAAGGGCGCAAAATTTTAAAAGAAAGTTTTGTGCCGCCTAACCCATGGACTTCCTTAGCTAACAGTCCAAGAATTCGGGGGCACAATATTTTCTTTTAACATTTTGCCCCGGCCGCTGGCAACCCACGCTACGCTGCTGCCCCACAGTGGCACCAACAGTTCTGAAAAAATTTTCAGGTTAGACATTGGCTGTCAGGCAGCTAAGTGCTGGTATATCCCCGAGCAGAATTCGGAGTAGGATTTACTGGCAGTGGCTTGTTCTTTTGGCCTTGGGTTGTGTGAGGCAAAGTCAGCATGTCTCAGGTACATACGTTTGTCATACAGTTGGATGTTCTCTTTCACTTCACACTGCAGGTGAAAGTGTCTCTGTGATTGTATCTACATTGTGGCCCATACAGAGATCTGAAGCATGAGAAATGTCAAACGGGGATTTCTTCCTTTGCAAACCATTATTCAGAAGTACCATTCTCCTGGAATAGCAAGCGGAGTTAACCATATATTTGCATCTATCCAAGATGGTTGTCTCTTCTGTTTTTAAGCCTGAAAATCCTAAATCAGGATAGCCTTTACCTTGTTCCAGTAATATAATTTCCTGTCTTAAGTGTATATAAGCAGGCTTGGGCTTGAGAATGATGCGCTGCAACGCATTTGTTCCCTGGTGTTTTCCTTCACGTTCATCTCCTACTTGCTGTTCATTTTTGTCTGTGATTTTTTTGACTTTTCACATCAGGGGGGATATGTACAAGGAAGTGGCGGAGAGAGGCGTTAGCCTTCCTGACTTAACGCCTCTCTCCGCCACTTCTGAAACGCAAGGCGGCACCATATTTACAAGAATGTGGTGCAGCCTTGCGTTTCCCCCTGCGATGGCACTAAGTTTAGCAACTTAGCGCCAACACAGGCACCCTTGCACCATAGTGTAAGGGTTTCTGCGTGCAAGGGAGGATTGTCTATGTGTAGGAAGGTGTCCCTTCCTGCACATAAACAATCCTAAAATGCCATTCTGTCACTGTCATGTGTCAAGTGTGCTGCTTCATGCAGCACACATGAAAGTCACAAAATGGAATTTTTTTAAAGGATACATAAACAATGCATGGCATTTGCTTTTTCCATGTGTGCTGCACAAGGCAGCACACATGGAAAAAGCAAAAACGAGGAGAAATAATTCATTTCTTCTCGTTTTGCCAACTTAAGACCAGGTTTTACCTGGTCTTAATTTTGGCACTGCCTCCTATGTACGCCACCCTTGCACATAGGGGGCAGCATCAAATCAATGGGTGTTGCGGTGGAACGCCCACCGCAACACCCACTGCCCACCCCTTTCACGCTAACCATAGCGTGAAAGGGGTCCTTATTTACAAGGCAGCGTTAAGCCACATTAAGTGGCTTAACGCTGCCTTGTAAATCAGGCGCAGCCCCTATCGCCACCACAACGTCGATATAAGTGACATTGTGGTGGCGATAGGGGCTTGTACATATGACCCCAAGGGGCATATTAGCAAGTCCGGTGATAAAATTATCGCCGTTTTAGCGGCAGGAAACTGCCGCTAAAACGGCGATAATGGGCTTGCTAATATGCGTTATAGAATTCCAATAGAAGCCCAGGTTAGATGTGCAGGACATCTAACCTGGGCTTCTATTGGAATTCTATAACGCATATTAGCAAGCCCATTATCGCCGTTTTAGCGGCAGTTTCCTGCCGCTAAAACGGCGATAATTTTATCGCCGGTCTTGCTAATATGCCCCCAGGTTTTTTCATTAATTAAGACTTATGCTGTGCTCTTTCTGATCCCTGATTCAGGGTGGTTTTGGTGCCTTTCTTCTCTGCCTTAGCCTTGCCTTCAACTACAATCAGGAATCATCAAGATTACCAACGAGGGTTTTTATCCCTGTGGCATTTTCCTCCTAATGTCCTAACTGGCTCCCACCTAAGGAGGCACTAGACACTTTTCATGTGTGCGTAAAAGTGCAGGGTGGCACTTGAGATGGAGACTAGAGAGGCCTTCCTTGCAACCAGTCCTTAATAAGCACCTACACTGTGCCACGTACAAGTACAACCCATACTTCATTCTCATGAGGGGCATCCTGTGCTGGAGGCAAATCCCCAACATCCCCAACGTGGTCCACTCAGTTGTTGCATCATGTTCACTGAGCTGTTAATGCTGCTGCTAGTGCTAAACTGGCCCTAATTCAAACGGTGCCAGTAACACCACCTACCAGAAACTGCCTTCATGTAACCATCATAACCCACAGTTACAGAAATAAGTGCCACCACTTCTGCTCCCTATAATGCTAACTTGTGCAGAATCTTCTGTCTCATTTCAAATCTGGCCTGCAGAAGAATTTTCCAGTGGCCGACAGTCACCACCAAACACTGCTGCATAGCAAGCATTGACATCCGGTCCCTGAACCGAGGATACGTAAATGTGACCAGAGGGTAGTCACTGTTGCCCTTCATTAATAGAAAGTATGATTCCACTTTCAAGTAATCAAGCATTTTGGAGAAATTCAGTTTAGTTGTTCTTCCCCATCCCCTACATTCTGATCACTCTACAACTTGTATTACATGTCTACAACATTATTCACTAGCATACAACATGAATAGGATTGCTTTTAGACCACTGTCTTCCTGAGTCACCCTCACAGTTTCTTCCTCAAAAGGTGGTAGTTCATCAGTCTGGCTGAGTCAGGGATTAGATTAGTTCCTATTGACTTGATGTTAAGATAGTGACAACCAGAACATTAGCAGGCTTTCCTACTATTCAGTGCTCTGTGAGGACAGTGCACTGCTCCAGAAGTCATATCAGCATGCACAATCGCTGATAATGTCCAGTTACCTACTACAATGTGTTGGACCTGTTGACTTTGAGGACTCCGCATCCCCACCAGGAGTCTGTGTTTGTCCTCAGGATCACAGGTTAGATTCCCAGTGGATCCACCCAGCTTTTCATCCTTCTTAGGTTGAGAGAATGAGTTACATTGCATTAGGTAACAATAAATATGTTTTATTCCGCGCCAAGGTACCTTGAGTGGTGAATATGTGCTTTAGAAATACATATTATGTCCAATTTAACTTAATGTTAGGGGATGTGGTAAAAAGGCACTGCAATCATAAAATGATTGACTGAAATGAGAGCAGACCTTGCGCGCCCATCTGAGTATATCATAATAGATGCACCTTTCACTACTTGATAAGCACAGGCATCAATGTCACTGAATCCTTCTACCGAGTGACAGTAGGACTCATCTGGTGCCTGCTGATGCTCTTGGTGTTTGGCATGATGGTCTGATGCTCTGCTTTGATTCTTCAAATCATACGTTGACTTCAATTTTAATTAATTGTGACACTACACACATAATCTTTTGAGTCCACACTAACATAACATAAATGTTATAGAGAGAGAGAGAGAGAGAGAGAGAGAGAGAGAGAGATGCCCAGGTCCACACACTGTCAATGATTATTCACATGTCCCTATAGGTAAATAAAGCAGCCTCTGCATCTGGAAAGTTCTTCTCAGTTCCAAATGCAAACTGTTCTTCAAGTAACCTCCAGTTTAGACATCCAAATCCACAGATATAGTTCTTCGATTGTTCTAAACAAGGGAATCGCACTGGAAAATAAACAAGATGTGGTTGACAAGATGTGGGAGTCTTGTATAAAATTCATATCACTATAATTTAAGGAAGTCACATGTCCCACTTACCTACAGGTCTTGAAACTTACTGCGACCACTCGGTAGGTGACATACATTGTAGAACCAGAGACATGCCCAAGGATCGCCCTACTTTCTTCTGCCTAAGGCCCTTGGTGGGTGATGTTGTTGTTTCCTGTTTATCCCTTGTTGGCCTACATCGCCCTCAAACCTCCCACCACTTGACCCATCTTCACCTCTTCTGCCCTCTACCCACTGATCTTTTTCTCTATTCTATCCCTACCAGCCAATGGTTGTAGGTTGGTGTATGTGTTATATTCATTAAAATAAACAGATTTGAACCATAGAAAGAGGGGAATCAAAGATTTCTATTTTAATAAGACTCCTGGCCTCAATGGCGCTAACAAATTAAAAAAGCAAGAGTTACTTTGGACATAGTCCTAAAACGTGGTGTTGATACCATTTAACGTTTGTCCGCGTAGAGCGGAGACCCCCAGGTTCTGGTTCCAAGCTTTGAGCTCTCAATGAGACAGAGCGGGACAGAGAGAGCGAGAGAGTGTAAGAGAAAGTAAGGATGGCAAGCTGGCCTTCAGAGAGCACCAACTTCCCTTTAGCTCTGCAATGCAATGGTTGTCTCTAAGAGTAGGGGGTCTGCCACTTGCACTGACAACCCAGTCTTTCTGTCTTGATAGCTCAAAGAAATATGAGAAATAAAAGTGTAAGACAGGACACTGGAAGGTTAGAGAGAAAAAGAAAGTAAGCCGCAGTAGGAGAGAGTTTTTGTGAGACAGTATGGCAAACGTGTGAGAGACAAGCCGAATGTGAAAGAGAGCACTTGAGAAAGACGTGTGGAAGAGAAACAAGTTTTTACTCCCCTAATACTTTTCTGGCTCCATCTTTGCTCTCCTCTGTAACTGGTCCACTGGGCTGCTTCCGGTAGAGATGTTCTACTCCACAACACAGCTGCCATTGTCCTTGAGAATAGGGGGGCTCCTATGTGGCTTAGACCAAACGTTGAGGTTTCTGTGCTCCATAGTCTTAACAGAAATACAAGTTTTTTTAACATTAAAAAGCAAAGAGGGAGAGAGGGGGTATATTGAGGGAACTACAAGGCAATGAGAGAAGCAGAGATAGTTCAAGAGAGTATGTGAGAGAGCTAATGATGATGATATGGTATTTGTTTCACTTGTCACAGCTGGCTTCATGTGCAGACCTTTCACTCCTCTGCCTTTATCCCTAACAGCTCATGGATGTCACTTAAGGGTTGCATGGCAGCACACAAAGTTGCTGCACTGCTTTTCATGAATTGGATTAACTTGACAGAGCAGAACTGCACATAGATATGCACAGTTCTGCTCTCTCCCTGCACTGGTGCACTTTCAGCAGCCATGCGCCAAAGCAGGCCTCCTTCCACCATATTGCAAGGGTGTCTGCGTAGTGTCCCTTCCTGCAGAAAACCTATGCTTCAAGGTAATTTCCTCCTTGTGTGCTGCAGTATGCAGCACACATGCAAAGAGAAACAAATGAGGCAAAATAAAATTACTTCTCCCCATTAAGCCAGCCTAAGAGAGATGCTAGATTTTGGCACAAATCTATGTCTACAATCCTCTGTGGCTATGGATTTGTGTCAAAAGGCCTAGGTGGATGCACAACGTACCACCATACAATGCCTTCATGACACAGAGTAATCCACGGCTTCCCTGCTTTACTTTTGGTTACAGACCAACGCAAATGTCCAAGTTTGTAAATCCTACCATTAGTCGGGTCTGCGTTAATAAATTAACGCAAATCAGATGCAAAGTATTTGGAAATCTGGGCCTGAGTGTCAGTAAGTGCATTCAAATGAGACAGAGTGAGTGAGAATGTAAGTGAGATTAAGAGTGACTGCAAGCAAGTCAGTGAGAATGAATAAGAATGAGTGTAAGAGAGTTTTAGAGGGTGTGAGTGAGAATGAGTGATTGAATGTAAGTGAGCATGATTGAGAATGTGGTACTCAACTTGTGAGTCTGACATTATTAGTTCCTGTCTTATAGAGACACCCGCGGTAAAATACTGGCAATAGCATATTGGATGCAATTCTTAACATGACAGACAAAAAAAATTGACACTGGCACACTGGACATAATTCTTGTCATTATGGGCACCAATGGTAAAATACTTGTACTGGCAAACTAGAGTTCATTCTTGGCATGTGGGGTACCCTTAGTAAAATACTGAAGCTAGCACATTGGAGGTAATTTTGACATAATGGTCACCTATAATATATGGAAGGCATTAATGGCAAAAAAATGTATGTAATTTTTGGTATAAAGGGACACTCATGGCATATGGGGACACCCATAACAAAATGTTGGCCATGGCACAATGGAGTAATTTTTGACAAGTGAAGGCACCAATAGCACATTTTGAAAAACATGGGGTCAACTTCTAGAGATATCAACCATAAAGGAGGGGAAGGAGAGGACATATTTGTTCCGGTCCAGCGCACAACCTCCCCAGATACAATGAGTTAAAAGACAAATTGGTGTGGTGTTCCGCCAAGCAATCAGGTTTCAGTCAAAGTTAGATTCCACTGGTCTTCCAGATTTTGAGGGATCCCTATTTCAAGGATGGGGGTCCATTGTCAGTCTTGATTTTATCTGGAATCCATAATAGTGTGAAGATCTTCTTCAGCACAGATTTGACATAGCCAAACGGGGTGAATCTCACTAGTTCCACTATGGGGTACTTCATGTACCATTACTACCGCTGTGAGTCTGCCAAAGGGGAAATGCCAAAATCCATGCTGACACATCACCATGGAGTGAGGCTTGCTTCTTCAGTGATTACCGGAGTGGCTGGTGGGTCTCCACTTGTGATGGCACAAGAGTGGCAGTCTACGACCTTTTCATCCACCCACTTGTCAATGTAAGGGAACCATACTTTGTCTCAGAGATGGGCTTTAGTCTTTGCGGTGCACTGGTGTCCCTGGTGGGCCAACTCAACAACCCTTGCCCATAGACTCCTCGGCACCACAGTCTGACGTCCTCGCAACAGCAGACCTCCGTCACTCGTGCTGAGCTCATCTCGAATCTGCCAGATATGGCTCATCGCCATTTGCTCCTCCGCTGTAAGTGTTCTTGCTCCATCTAGGAAGTTGCTCCATTGTCGTCTCTGAACCATCTTTGCCCTTGTATGTACATGTATTGCTTCCGGTGACTTCCTGGATTTCCACGAGAGAGAGAGAGTCCTTGGACAGGCATCATGGACGATCACTCGCACAAAATCTTCTGCGCTGTGGTTCCGAGTTGTTGACCCCACCGGGTGTAATTGGATGTCTGGATAGGTAATAAGCGGTATATAGGTGGAAGTGCCGGCATGCCCACCAAATTGCCAGTGCATCACGCTCAATTTGGGCGTACCGGGTCTTCATGTCTGTGAGGGCCCTGCTTTCATAGGCAATGGTAATCCATTCCCCTTCCTGTTTGTCTTGGACCGGGACAGCGCCAAGGCCCATGAGGCTTGCGTCTACTACCAGGTCTGTTCTGCCTCTGGTGCTGAAATACACCATTGTTGTGTCATCCTGAAGTGTTCTCTTCACCATCTTGAATGCCTGTTCGGTTCTGCTGTCCCATTCCCAAGGGTAGTCACGTTTGGTCAGGGCCCTGGGCCAGGTTGGGGATAAATCGCCCACAGTAGTTGGCGATCCCCAGGAAGCTTCTCACTTCAGACGCATTTCGTGGGACAGCTGCTGACTGAATGGCCTCCACCTTCTTCGAGTCAACCTGCAGTCCGTCACTCAATAAGCGGTACCCAAAGAACTCAACAGCATTCGTGTAGAAGGAACACTTTTGTCTGTGGAGGGTCAGCCCACAGTCCACCAGACGCTTTAGAGTATCTCTTTGCCTCACATGGAGGTCTTCCAAGGTGTCCCAGAATATCAAGATGTTTTCGCTCACATTTGGCATGCTGACTAGCCATGACATGGTCTCTCAAATGATGTCTTGGAACACTTTGGCAGCTGACAAGATCTTGAAGTTGAGGCGTCGATATCTGCGAAGACCTACGTGGGTGGAGATGGCAGTGATATATCTGCTCACTTCATTGAGCACAAGCTGGTGGTATCCAGCATTTAGATCCAATTTGGAAAACCAGCGAACACCATTCAGATCAGCTACTATGTCATCGACTGTGGGGATGATGCGCTGTTCCCGGTGTATTGCTTTGTTTGGGAACCGCAGGTTGATTCAGATTCTTATGGCTCCTGGTTGTTTCGGCTCGGGGACTATTACGAGGGGTGATGCCCACGGAGTCGGTCCGGTCACTTTTTCAATCACCCCTAGCCGTTCAATTTGTTACAGTTCTTTTTTTACTAACGGCGTAGGTGGAATGGCACCCTCCTGTGTCTCAGGGCTACAGGTCTTATGGCCTCATCAATGTGAAGCTTTATTTTCATAGCTTTCAGATGTCCCAGGCCTATGAACAGATGCAGCATTCCTCCAGGATGTTCTTTGCATGCAATTCATGCACCTGTCAGGCAAAGAAAACCAGGTCTATGTCTGCAGCTGTGTGGCACCCCAGGAGGGTGCCCATGTCCCCATGGTTACTTGAAATCTGGCTTGTGTTCTTTTCCCCTCATTTTCTACCAGGACCTCCAGGACCCCTTTCATGGGTATTGGCTCCATGCCCCTGTATGTGTAGATCCTGCCTTTCATGAATGTTTGTGGAACTGGGTTGAGTCCATGACATTTGCAAACGTGCCTGTGTAGATCAGGGTGGTGATTTGAGTTCCTCCAATTTACGCCTTGCACATCAGCATTGGGTTTTTTGCGATGGTTCTCTCTGCCTGCAAATGATACTGTGAAAACATCATCGTCATCATTATCCTCAGGGTGACGCATGGTTTCCGCCCATTGCCCAGGCTGCCCTTCTTCACCATCCTCAATGGACAGCTGGCGGAGTTTAGACCTCCCTCGCCGTGGTGCCCTGTGCTTTTACTTGGCCTGCCACTGCGGCACACCTTGGCAAAATGATTTGTGAGGACACATTTCAAGCACAATCTTCCTTGTGCTGGGCATTGGTGCGTCAATCTGCAGTTCCCGCACTGTTTAGGAGTGGGAGCTGTGCGTTGCAGGGCATCTCTGGATGGCATCGACTTGCTCCTCCTTGACCTTGACAATTCTCTGTGCACTTGACTGGGCTGCTCCTCTAGCAAGTGCTGGCTCCATGTCCTCAGCCCTGCTGTCAACCAGCTTTTGGGAACTTGCCAATATCAGGATGTTTTTTAAGGTGATGCCTGGTTGGCGAAGTATGAGCTCCCGTAGGGCAGATGAATGGCAGCCTTGGATAAGTTGGGCCTTGATTTCATCAGGTTGGTCGATGTTGGTGCAGGTGCTTGCCCGTTTGTGTTGGCACGCATAGAATACATCTACCGATTCCTTTTAAGTCTGCCGGGCCTGTCTCAGTTTGAACTTTTTGTAGTCGGGGTTCAATTGGGGGTCAAAATGTCGATTCAGGGCTGCCAGGGCAGCATCAAAGCCATCGTCTCCCAGTGTGTTGGGGAGATGTTTGAATAGGTTGTACAACTCCGCGCCTCTCATGTGGAGCATCATGGGTCTCCTAACTTCTCTTTCCATCTCGCGCATGTGCACACAGTTGAGGTGCGGGGGTGCTGCATCTTGTTGCTGGACAGACATGTTCCTTTCTTTTTACTCTCCCGATGTTCTATAGTGCCTGGGCCTTCCTGGAGAAATCCGTAGTTGATGCGGGCCCGTTAAGTTAGTGCGTCTTGCCTCTTTGCCTCCATGTGCACCCCATCTTTCTCCTCGTATCTGATCAGTTCTCACTTGTTTTTATGTGTCACAGCATTTTCTGGGAGCACTGAATGACACCTCCCCGACCTTCTTAACCAGTCACTCCCCTGGCGTAGGCAAACGCCGTCGCTCCTTTCCTCTGCTTCTCTCTCCACGCTGGGTACACCAGCACGTGCCGCTGACACTTCACTGCCGTCACCTCCGGTGCATGGCAGGCAAGAGCATGCTTTCCTTTTGTCTTTTTTTGTGTAGGCCGTGTGTTGGCTGCAGTCAGCCTCGGTCGGGTGCAGTGCTGCGGGCCACCACTAGGTGATGCAGCCGGCACTCGCTGGGAGCCACAGTAGCTGTCACAATGCTGCAGGCCCCTTTGCTCCCCTGGGCACTGGGATGACAGGTGCTGGGGAGGGGCACACAGCACGAGTGCGGCCTCGGCACCAGGGCCATGTTCCCATTACTTGCGGGTGAGTGTATCGACCGCTTGCCGACTGCTGGTCCACGCGGCAGAACCCCTCCTGCCAGGCTGAAGCACGATCCTCTCAGCACCAGACAGCCCTCGATACAAACAGCGGTAAGGTGGGCGGTGCTTGCACGTGGGGGTAATACCTGCCTTGTCGCCAGTGTAAAGGCCTCACAACCGGAATACCAATTGCTAATAAGGCAGCACGCAGGATAGAAAATAACAGGAGACAGGCACACTAGATGCTGGGTATCGCTGAGTGACCAAGAGTGATCACCCAGCCTTTATTTATGCCTTCGGGCCACACTCGGACCTCTGGCTGCATGATTGCAACAGTTTATGGTAGAGGCCAGGTGACCCTCTACAGTACGTGCATGCACTCATCATGAAACATGCGTAACGTTCCACGCGTAAACAAACATGCATCTCAACGCATGCATGTACGTCAGCTACCATCTTGGAATGGGCTTTCTTTAATACAAAACATATTCCAAGATAACCAGTTATTCGTGTGCATCTTGACCCCCGCACAACTATGCAACAGGAAAAAAGCTTTGGCAAATTTTGTAGCTCGACCTTTAGGAGACCCGAGACCTATTGAATTTGCTGCTGGTTGCTTCGCAACTAAGATGAAAAGAGTGTGAAATAACACTGTTTTTCTTTTTGCTATAGTGAGAAACTTTCCTTTGGAGCAAACGTTGTTTTCCGCATTCATTCCAAGGTAAGCAGCAAAAATGGTACAAAAAGTAGCAGCTCGATTCTTTGCACCAGTGTAGGAAGTTGGCTCTTTATATAATATACCAAAAGGAGGTATATCGTGCAAAGAGTCCAGGTATTCCCTTACTAGTGGACAGGGACGTGCTCTAGCAATACTAAGGGGCTCTTCTAGGGGGTAGTGTGGTCGAGCAGCCTTATGCTTATCAGAGGGGAGTGTTAGACATCTGCAAATACACACAATAGTCAATAAAGGATGCACACAACTCAATAAGGAGATCCACACCAATTTGTAAAAGTAACATGTATCTTTAAATATATTTAGGCACCAGAATCAATACGATCAGGTAAGTGCGTTTTTCAATAGAAATTCTTTTGCATTCAAAAGGTCCCCACTTAGTGCATTTTTCTGAAGCTGCAATGTTATCCTATGGGAGGAAGAACAAGTACAGCATTCAGGTACAGAACAGCAACTTATGGGACCGATCTCCTGGACTTAAGGTGAGTGGTGGGCAAGGTCCAAGCAGTACCAGCAAGACACCTCCAGCAGCACTACGGCGACCAGGTGCAGGGGTGCAAAACAGCGTTGGGTGCCCAGTGTTAGTCTATGGGGATCAGTCTTCACTTAAAGAGGCTGCAGGTTTTGACAGGAGGCCAGTCGGGCTGAAACAACAGGGGGGCTCAGACCTCACGATGCTCGGGACGTGGGGACACCTTCAGTCCTCTTCTCAATGGGCCAGGGGCGACGAGTGCAGATGTGTCCTTAGACGTCAGGTTTTTCTTACCGGGAGCAGTTGCTGGAAAGGGGTCCTGTGAACAGAGGCTGCAGACGGCATCAGAAAGTTCACGAGGGGTGAAACCATGGTGGACTTGGTCTTTGGAGTGGTGGGGGACCACTTTGGCACCATTGGCCTACTTCGACTCGGGCTTGAAACGACGGGTGCAGTGGTGTCCTTAGGAGTCGGGTTTTCGCGGTCTTGGAGTCCTCACCGGTCTTTTTGGGTGCCTGCAGGATGCAGGGAATCAGTTCTGCTACTTCACAGAAGTGCTTGGTTCCTGGGTGAAGTGCCGGCAGATCTCCCAGGTTTTGGAGACACGGCAGCTGCAGGACAGGTCTGCTTTTGGCAGTGGTGTAGCTAGACCTTTGGCCACCCGTGGCGGTCCTTGCGTTTGCCGCCCTGCGACGGCCTCAGGTAAGAGCGGGTGGTGCTGTCGATCCCTGAGTTTGCCGACCCTGACAGCTGCAAGTAAGAGCGTGGGGGCCGCTGCCCCTAAAACTCATGCTGCCCAGAGAGGACCACGCCCTCCCGCCCCCCCTTGCTACTACATTGGCTTTTGGTGCAATTGTTGAAGTCAGCAGGCAGGCCGGCAGGGTTGGTGCCAAGTCAGTTGCTGGATTTTCTGTTCTTGCTCTTTGTGACTCTTCATGTCCGTCTTCTTTTTTCAGGTCGGCAGGATCTGATTTTCTGGTGCCAGGAGCTCCCCTAAATACAGAATTTACGTTAGGGGAGTGTAGGGTAGTAGCCAATGGGCTACCTACCCATGGGGTCACTACAACCCCTATATGACCACTTCCTATGGGAAGTGAGCATAACCCTGCACCAGAGTTCCTACGTTTGCCATCACCAAGATGGCCAACTCTGAAAAGTCGGGTCCACTTCAGATTAGGCCACCTTAGGGGTGGTACTATCCTGGGGGTGGCACACCTACCACTAGCTCATTTTCCTGCCTGTCCAGGTGCCAAAGGGCTTTGGACAAAGGGGGCAGCTTCCTCTCCTGTGAGGAAAGCCAGACTCACATTTCAAAGGTGGTAGCTGCTTTGAAGTTCCCCTGCCTTGGAATGCTAATCAGCAGGTCATCCTATGGGAGACGTGTGAGCACCCTCTTCCCGAGCTGGCTTTTTTTTCGGACCTCCTGAGAGCAAAGGCCTTCACCCTTGGCGGGTCAGAAACTCGTCTCTGGTGGCGGGCTGGCAGAAACCAGTCAGTCGACATACACCACAGGCTCATAGGTTTTCAGGGGGCACTTATGAGGTGCCCACAATGTGCATGTTTTAATGAATCCAACATTGGCATCAGTGTGGGTTCATTAGTACGAGATCTTTGATACCAAACATCCCTATTTTCAGTGAAGCCATCGTGTAGCTGGGGAACTCGTTTTCAGCATTGTCAAGCACATGCTTTTAAAATGGCTTCCCTGTTCACTTGTAATGGCAGTAATAGAACTGACCAGTACAGGGGTATGTATATCTGCTCATGCAGATATGTCCTCACATGTAGTATAAGGCACCCTGACTTAGGGCTGCAAGGCTGCTGTAGGGGCAACTTACAAATACTACATGCAGTGTTTTAGAGACATGGCACACAGGGATGTGGGTCATGTTGTGTTTTCTCTTTTGTCTGCACCAAAACATGCAGCCTGCAGTGGCAGTCATGCATGCGTTGGGTGAGGGGTCCCTTAGACAATTCGTGCTGCAGTCCTTAGAGACCCGCTTTAGTACCCAAGACCCTAGGCACCTGGAGTACCATTTACTAGGGTCTTACAGAGAGTGCTAAAGGTATTGCCAATTGGAGGAAACAATTGTACAATTTTAGGAAAGAGATCTGGCGCTGGGAACCTGGTTAGCTGGGACCCAGTGCACTTCCAGTCAAAATCACATCCAATACCAGGCAAAAAGCGGGGGTGACCATGTCAAAAAGGGGCACTTTCCTACAACCGGCGAAAGTGTACATAACATGATATGTGCTCTTTGGTTTAGAAACAGTTCAACAAGTTTATTTGTGGCTTTTTTTCAATAAAACAGTAAGGCAAAGCCTTCACTGGCAAGTGACATGAAAGCATTTTAATTTTATCACTGACTGGTCTCAATATCCCTCTTCTTCCGTGTTTCAGCACCAACACACAAACCACTTAATCCCTCAAAATGGGCTGCGGACCTCATTTATGCAGGGCAGGTTATAAAAACTGTTGTGCATGTTTCTAAAACACTGTTCTGCGTTTGTGGGATGATGCAGTGATAACGGACGGTAAAAATAGTTGCCTTTGTTTGACACAAGTGCAAAGGCACTTTCACCACGGACGCAGAGCGGGAAACCCGTTTGTTTCAAAAGCACAAAGGGTTAAACTCTTTTGCCTGGCTCACAGGGGTCAAGGCTTAGGAACATATTTTCCTGTTGATGGGTCAAGCTCATTATTGCGATGTCAGAATTAATGGCGCTTCATTTCCTCATCAAGGGTTCTGTTTCATTACTTCCCTCATCTCATCAGGCTGGGCAGCGACGCGGGGGAGAGAGAGAGAGGGGCCTTTCAGCTGTCAAGGTGCCGGAACGTTCGGGGGTCACGTTTTGGTAGTTTTTAATTTTATTTCGGAGGTAACTTTAGTCACATTGTGACAGCCTGTGGAGCCAGGCCGCCCTGTGGTCCGCGCAGCACCTTGGCTGTAATGTCTCTGGTGGGGGGCAATAAAAACAACACTATGGGCTGCGTGAGAGAGAATCTAAGCCCTGCTCTCTCTCTTTTCCTCCGTCTCGCGCCATCTTAGTTCCTTTAGCTCCCGCCTTTGAAGAGCTCGGCAATTGTAAATATCCCATCCTTGTTCCGGTTTGACATTGTCTAGGGTTCAGCGACACCGAACAGAGTCCTTTTCAAAAGGAAATCCTGTTAAATGGGAGAATGCAAGGCTCAGAAAGGCTTTAACAACAAGAGAATCGCTCGCTCACTACAAAAGAAGCAGAAAGGGGCCTTAAGCCTGAACAGAAGGCCCCAAGCTTCGTCCTCTGCTCCTGACAAGCTCCACATGAAGTTCCTTCTCCCTGCCTCAGTCATGGTCAGGACAGAGGCCTCCCTCTACCCCTTTGCCATGCCTCCAATGCTGAGGAATGCACCACTTTTCGCCTTACCCCCTCCGTTTGTCGGGCACTTGAATAGTTCCGGCAGTGAATAAAAAAATAAAAAAACTTGACTTGAGCAATGTCGAGGACAGGTAGACCTCCAGACACTCATTACATATTTACTTGCCAAAAAAACCCAATAGTTTTGCCATGACACGTTTTTCATCCCTCTTGTTTCGTGTTAGGTTTCTTTGACAAATCTCTCTCTCTCTCCCATCTACAAACAAACCTTGGCTCTGTATTGGGTAATGCCAAAGAGCTGTAGTAGACAGGCCCTTTACAGGTTACCACTCTAAAAACCAATACCTTGACCATGGCACACGTTCCATTAATCTCCTTTTGTGTTTGGCTCCTCCCCCCATCCCCTCTGACTCGGTGAGGTCTCTGGCACCCCTCTCCCCCTCCTTGCCATGGTCTGCTGCTCTGGCATAAGCCGGTGAATAAGGCCTGCTTTTGAAACACTAGACAGGTTATTGACTTTCTGCTGCTTTCAGAATCTTCTATAGTTTATGGGGGATTTATTCTGGAGCTTTGATCTAGTTTATGTTTCCTGAATGTGCACAAGCGAAGCTTCCGCCCCGAATTAGCCCAGGGCAGGACATTCCTTTCCAGCTGCTGCCACTCAGTGCCTCGGGAACAACTCGCCTTATTGTGGAAAAGGTCGCAGCGCTATGGCATGGGCTCGCTTGATGAAGAACATTCCACTTGCCCAGCTTCCATTTAATTAAATTCAATCAAATTACAGGCCCGTGAAGTGCTGCATTCTGGAAAATAATAATATTTCGGGAAAAGCTAGAGGCGCCCCTCACCCAGTTCGGGGCCGGATTGCATGCTGTGCACCAGTGTCTTAGCACCTTTGCACTCAAGGAGCGTGCACATTCCTATTTTCAGTTGATATAAATTCTGGTCTTGCTTTGGCCCATCAGTGCAATTGTGATTGTGCCCTCATCGTTCACTGCAGATTCTGGTGTAAAATTGCTCTGTTCTTTTAGCTTTTGTCGCCCTAAGTGCGCCGGGTATGCCCAGACGTGGGTCCTGTGCTCACTGTGCCACTGGATTCAAGCTAGCCTGGCTGATGAGGGGTGATTCCCCGAAACCGGTCCCAGGATGTTTGTTTCCGGTCCAGGGAGGACCTGGCTTGGCAGTTCGGGCTGGACTGTTCCCATGAGGCACAGGGTCAAGGCTGATTTGCATATGAATGGGTCAAAACTGGGGTCCAGATTTGTTGACTGAGGTGAATGTTTGCATTGTTCAGCATTCTATCCATCATCTGTTCTTTTTGAAATTGCTCCTTCACAGGTGCTAAATTGCCCAGTGCTTTGCGTAACATATGTAATGAGGCCCATGATGTGGTGCTATCTAGCTTCACACTCTTTTAGAAACTCCTTATACTAGTTTCAGAATAGTTTCATGAGAGAGAGAAGGGGGTTAGATCATTTGCACAGATGAGATTCAGTCATTCCCAAAGGGCCTATTCAGAGGCATGTTGGCCTACTCTACTCTGTTGCTTTCCTTCTCCAATACTAACACACTCACATCTAGGCGACTCCCTCACATGACCTTGGGTGCAGCATATGGTGCACTTGTGGAACTGGGCTCACTGGTAGGTGGGCAGGTCAGTAAACAATACTTATGTATACAAGGGGCATGTTGGTAACTCGGCAGAAAAAGACTGGAGAAAGTCAACGCGCTAAGGTGTCCCACATTGAACTTGCCCCTTGCTTCTGTGTGAACTCATCTGCAGACACAGTGTTGAACCTTCCAGCAAATGACAACATCCCTGATGGTTCTAGTCCATCAGAGACTTTGTAAATGATCCCAATAGAGAAGGTAAAGATAGGGATGCAACATGACAAAAAATACAAAGCCAACATGACGAGGAGGTGGGCCAGTGGCACCTGAAGGTGGCACAGAACGGGTGTTCTGCTGCTTGCAATGGTGAACATTTTATTTTTAGCATTCTTGAAGCTCAGTCATGGAGAGAATTGAAGCTGTTAACAGACAGGTTTGAAAGCATTTCAGAGGTTCTAAATGGAACTCTTGAATATAGTTAAGTAAAGTTCTTCTCTAGACAGAGAAATTTAGCAAACTTTGCCAAACTTTCTAATTTTATTCAGCACGATGTTGGCAAACCGTTCGAGTTGACCTTCGCTTTCATCTATGCAAACTTTTCCTCCATGTATCAAGATCATTTTCACTCTAAACAACCCAGCCAAGTTGAACATTTTTTGCAGAATTATCCTCTGCAGGGCTACCTTTTTTGGCAGCTTTTGCATGTGGCACGTCACTGGAGATAAACACCAGCGATTGTATGTTCACTATTTATTTTTTATTTTTTATAAACTTTGTTTAAAGTTTTCAAAAACATAACCATGAGTGTGACCTCAGCAGAGAGCAAATGCAGTACATATACATTAGATACAGTGATAATGATTCAAGAGATCAGACCCTCCGTTACTGCACCCCCCTTTTTCTAAAGCAAGTACTGGACATTAGAGACATTTCCCCCGCCTCCTCCTCCCCCCCTTCAGAGGACCCAGAATTTTCCCCTTCGTTGGTGCTTTGTGTTCCTATTTGGGGCCCTTTGGCCAGTAATTCGCGGCATAACTCCCTCCAGAGCCTTAAATCATCCTCTAGCTTCTCATCTCTATGACATTTCTTCATGTGTACCTCTTCAGCTAGTGTCCACTTGCGCACATCCCGCAACCATGCCTGATACTCCGGTGCCGCGTCCCCATCCACACTATTTATTTATTTTTATTTATTTATTTTTTTAATTGTAATTGCATTTTTTTTTTTTTTTTTAGTTCAAAATATTTTATTTAATTTTTGTTCATAAACAAATAATAAAGACATTACAAAAAATGTTATTATTTAGCAACAAAATACCTAATAATTCGCAAATTGACCAAAATTATTTAAAAGTTACAATAGGTATTGAGATATTACATATTGTAAAGATACATAAAAGGGGAAGGAAGGAAAGGAGAGGAGGGGACAAATATAACAACCAATGCATAAGATTTACACAGAGCTACTATATTTTATCATACAAATAGCCTATTTGAGTTAAAATCACAATTGGATATATAAATACAACATTAAGAGGATAGATATACATCAACCGGTAACCAAAAAGATTGATAAGCGAGCAAATTATGTGAAATCCCATTCATGGATAATTGAGCACCTCTTCTAGTAAAGATAACCCACGACCACCTAGCATTAACAGATAATTTAGAAACATCTTTCCAGCAAAAAGTGCTGAATTTTATAGCTGCTGAGATTAGGAAATTAAAAAGTTTACTTTCCAAATCCTGTAAGTTTTGTAAAATAATAGCAGATTTACATATTATTAATTGATAGGAAACATCAATATGGAGATTAAAAATCTTTTTATGATAACCCAAACTTCAGACCAAAATGTAAAAACTAGAGGACAGTCAAAAAGCATATGTTGTAACGTACCAGGATGTAATTTACAATGCCAACAATCTGCAGAGGGAAGAAGTTTAGCCTTAAATAAACGTGTTGGAGTCCATAAACAATTGTATAGGATATATGAATTGGTTTGGTAGATTGAAACAGGTAGCCAACCAGATATGCTACCAAGCCAAATATCCTTCCATGTGTCAATAGATAAAGAAAGCGAAAGTTCATTGTTCCAAAAAGATGAAATCATCTCTAAATTGCTACCTAGAGTATCTGATAATTTTTTATAAAGAATGGAAACCCCATGAGACGATCCAGAGACTGTTTGAATGTAAATTGTTAAATCTGCTGTAACATTGGACGGAATAGCATTGGGAAAGGAGTCTAAGATTGAATTGCACAAATATTGATACTTAATAAGGTCAGATTTAAGTAGACCAAATCTTGCTTGCAACGTTTCAAAAGCAATAAAGGTATTATTGGAATAAACATCTTTAAGATAAAAAATACCAGCTCTAATCCATGAAAACCAAAAACTAATATTCCTGTTTAATTTAATGACATTACTATACCACAGTGATAACTCATCAGTATTATTCATGGGAAAAAGAAAAATTAAGTCAAGATCATTAAATAACATTTTAGTAGATTTAATAATAACTGATTTATGAAAAAATGTGGTATTATTATGCATAGACATTAAAGTAGGTAATGGAAATGGACTTACTATAGATTTCTCAATAGATAGCCAAGCAGGAGGAATATTTAAAAAGGAGTGGTTAAACCATAATGAACTTTGTTTTAAAATAAAAGCTTTATGATAAAGAAAGAAATCTGGGATACCAAAACCAGCATTATGTTTAGACACTTTTAACTTTTTATAACTAATACGAGGAGATTTGTTGTTCCATAAAAACTTTGATAAAAATTTATCAACCTCTTTATAAAACTTTAATGGAAATTGAGTAGGGATCATGGCAAGGGTATAAAAGATTTTGGGCGCAATAGTCATTTTGATTGAGTCCATTCTGCCCCACCATGAAAGATGTAATGACGCCCATTTAGACGTTTTATTTTTAATGTAATTTAGGATGAAATCACAGTTTAAAGCTATTGTTGATTTTATGGATGAGGAAAATAAAATTCCAAGATATTTTAACTTATTCTTTTGCCAAATGATTTCACGCATGGGAAGCATATCATGAGTGCAATAAACATTAAGGGGAAAAAATTCAGTTTTGTTGGTATTTAAAGTGTAGCCCGAAACTGTAGAGTATTTTGTTATAATATCCATTAATGAGGGGAGCGAAGATATAGGGTCACTAACAAAAGCACATCATCCGCATAAGCAAGAGTTTTAACAATAACATCCTTGATATTAATTCCTTTAATATTGTCACATTTTCTTATAGAGGTAAGAAAAGGTTCAATGCCAATTAAAAATAAAAGAGGAGAAAGAGGACATCCTTGCCTTGTACCTCTAAAAAGCAAAAATTGATTTGAGACTTGTCCATTAATAAATAAACGAGCAGTAGGGGCGAAATATAGAGCTGAAATCATGCGTATAAAAGTATCTCCAAAATTAAATGAGGACATCGTATGAAATAAAAATTGCCAATGGATTTTATCGAATGCTTTCTCAGCATCTAAGGCTAAAATTCCAGATGGCAACGTTAAAGTAGGACTTTGTTCAATAATATGTAGCAAGGTTCTTGTATTATGAGCAGAATATCTATTCTTCATAAAACCAGACTGATCCGGGTGTATAATAGAATCTAATATAGGGCCCAATCTAGTAGCAAGTATTTTAGCATATAATTTACAATCTTGATTAATTAAGGATATAGGGCGATAATTAGACACAAGAGTGGGATCCTTATCTGGTTTTGGAAGTACTATAATTAGCGCTTCTGTAAAAGAACCAGAGGTAGATCCTGTGGATCCGAAAAACATAAATAGTTGGTGTAAAAAAGGTAAAAGGTATGACTTAAATTCTTTGTAGAATTCCGCTGGAATCCCATCAGGACCAGGAGATTTGTTCTTTTTAAGGGATTTTATAGCTGATAAGATTTCATCTTTGGTAATAGGTGCATCAAGTCCAATTTTATCTGATTGTGGAATCTTGGGTAACTCACAGGAATTTAAAAGGAGTCGATTAAAGAAGCATCCTGAAAATCGGGTTTATTATATAATTTAGAATAGAAATTCAAAAATTCATTAACGATTTCATTGTGAGAGAGAGCAATTTTACCATGGGCACCATGAATTGAATTGATTTGAGATTTATCCTTTTTATACGTAAATAATTAGCCAATAACCTTCCAGATCTATTGGTATTAAAACTAAATCTGGCTTTAGCATTAGAGATTTGGATACCTGCTCTTTACTTAGGATTGCATTAAATTCATAACGCAATTTTTGTAGTTTAAATTTATATTGAGGATTGTTGGATGAAATAAAAAGTCGTTCAAATTTTGCAATCTGTTTTTGAAGATTATTAGAATTTGCATGAAAGGTTTTATTTTCGTGGGCCATAATAGATATAGTTACACCCCTAATATAAGCTTTAAAAGCATCCCATCTATTAATCATAGAAGTAGAACCTTCAGGGTTGAGTATAAAATATTCTTGAATGGCGGATAAAAGTTTAGGCTTGTTAAACTCATTTAAAATTATACCAGTGTTCATACGCCATCTAGATTGTTTAGTAAAAGATTAATCTAAATTCAAAACCAAAGAAATCATAGCATGATCTGAGATGTCAATGTTACCAATAGTAGGGGCATTTATTGAACCAATTAGATGCCTAGAAACCAATAAACAATCAATTCTAGAGTGGGAATTGTGAGGATTTGAGAAGAATGTGAAACATTTTTCTGTAGAAAAATGTAATCTCCAAATATCAACTAACTTAGTGGCTTGAATAAATGATTTGAAAGCAAAATAAACTTTAGAAGGGTGAAACTTAGTATGAGATAATCTATCCAATAAAGGGTCCGAGATAACATTAAAATCACCTCCAACAATTAAAGGGGCATTACCGACCTTTAGAACCTCGGTTGTAAGATTAGTCCAAAAACTGGGTCATCTGCAGTAGGACCATAAACATTTAATAAAAATAGAACTGAGTCATGAACTTTAATTTTAACTAGAATGTATCTACCATCCTTATCAGAAATGTTACTCAAAATTTGACAGTGAAGTTTTTTTGCAAACAAAATAGCTACTCCATTTTTTTTACCATTAGCAGGTAAAGAAGCAATCACATCCACCCATTTCTTCTTCATATAATCTAAAATTTTATCATCTATATGAGTTTCTTGCATAAAACAAACATCTGCTTTGCAACTACTTAGATAATCTAACATTTTTGTACGCTTAACTGGATGGCGCAATCCTTTAACATTTAATGAAACTATTTTAAAATTAAGTGTATTAGCCATAATAGAAGAAAGGAGAAAAGGAGATAAAAAAGAGGAAGATAAAGAATATCAAGAGAATGAGAAAAAGGTAGCTCCAAATAAGAAAAAGGGAAAGGAAAGGAAAAAAGAAATAAGGATGGAAAAAACGACAAACAAAAGACATAAATGTGAAATGTGAAACGCACACACGCTTTACAAGCATGACCGGAACCGCTGGAGCCCTTCACAAAGAGATTTCAGTACTTTGTCAGAAAGGACATAACTGATAAAAATCGTAACTGATAAAAGTCAAGCAGCAGAGTCATTGGTATCCATTGAGAGCTGAGACTGATGAACCAAAAAATGTCTCAAATCTTCTGGACGTTGAAAAGATTTCGAGAAGTTATCCTTCCAAATGCGCATCGTCGACGGATCAAAAAGACCATATTTGTAGCCCAGACTTCGTAGTTGAGGACGAAGAGCAGTGAATTCTTTGCGGATTGAGACAGTTTCTTTGGCGAAATCCTGATGAATAAATATTTTATTTCCATTTACCATCAATGAAGGTATTTCTCTAGCTGCTTTTCTGATTAAAACCAAATGGTGGTGTCGAAGAACTTTAAAAATCATTTGTCGCGGTTTTGTGTGTAGTGGGTTCCTATGTGAGGGAATCCTGTGAGCCTTATCAATTTCAAACGGTTCTGAGAATTTCATTTGCAAAAGACCAGGCAATAACTTCTCCAAATATAATCTACAGTTATTTCCCTCAACATCTTCAGGCAAATTAAATATGCGTAAATTATATTGTCTGTTACGGTTTTCCATGTCAATAATGCTGAGCACATAGGTGAAATTTTTGCCACAAGTGGAGAAAATGTGTCAATTTTTGCCTTATTATCCTGTATTTTGATGGAATTATCTGATATTTTCATTGACAGGCTGGCCATTTCTTTGCGCACATGTTTAACTTCAGAAGCAATAGTGTCTGTATTGACACGAAGTGCCTGAATTTCTTCCAATATTAAAGATAGTGAGGGTTCAGAAGACTCTACTACTTTAGATTTAGCAGGAGGAGGAGAAATTTGCTGCCTCCTTTTATTATTAATCGCACTTTTATTTTCCATTTTGAGTAAAAAGAGACAAAATGAGACTTGCAGAAGCAAAATAGTGTATGAAAAAGCGAAAGCTGTGGAAATAACCAGGAAATGACTGGTGCAGCAGCTAAAATGGGTAGGGGGAGTGGCTAGGCCCAAGCCAGGCCCTTTCCTGAAAGTTCACTCCGCCCCCTTGACAGAAAGCCTGGCTGTACCTGAAAGCAGTGCAAGGAGCAGGAACCAGGCGATGAAAAGACCCACTTCCGCTGCGCAGAATCGTCTAAAAAGCTCCACAACAAAGGTAAGTTGTTTAGGGATGCAGTGTCCTCCACCAGAATGCCTTTTCTGACAGGAATTCGTCGTTTAAACCCTAAAAAACAGGCTTATTTAGCGCGAAGTCTCTCTCGCGGCGGCCATCTTGAATGAGGCGCCTGACCCCATCCACACTATTGCAACTATGCACCTCGCCAGCACCAGTAGCAGCTGCTGCTGCCTATACCCCATTTTGCTTTGTTTTTTGCTTTTCCGAGTCAAACCTAAAAGGCAGTGTTTTGGCGTTAATTGAACTTTGCTATTCACCTTGCCCCTTATTAGCTCCACTACCTCCAACCAGAAGCCACTGACCGCAGGACATTCCCAGGCAAAATGTAAGAAATTCGGCCCCACTTTGTGACATCTGGACATGAGTTGGGCCTACTAGGGGCCATGCGATGTATCCTTGCCGGGGTCATGTACGTGCGGTGTACGTAGTTGTAATGTATTAGGCGAAAATGAGCGTTACAAGATATTGAGTGGGTGAGCGGGTGAGCGCACCAACCACCTTCCAGTATTTTCCTCCAAAGGCTCCACCAGGTCTGTATTCCAAGCCGCATATGCGACAGGTGGGGGGGCACCGGCATCAGTCCTCATTGACCTGTACAAAAGAGATATATAATACGCTTGCCTGTCCCACACGTGAGTATGGTATCTAGTATCTGTGTGAGTTGTGATATCAGGGGATATGTGGGCCATATTTCTTTAAATATATTGGCTAGGGCAGCGTGTTGTAGATATTGTCCCTGCCCCAGTCCAAAATCCCTGCAAGTCTGTTAAAACGTGATGAAGCACTCGCCCGGATACAAGTCTGCGAGCGAGTCACACCCCCCTCCTGCCATGCCCTAAATGACATACTGGCCATTACTTTCCGGACCTGTGCCAACTCCCACACAACCAGTTCTCGATGGAATGGGGCATGCTTGAGGATTCGCTCCACAAATAACTGCCACACGCACGCCGTTTGCCTAGCCACCTATGGTGCTGTTTCAGAGGCACCCACGCCCTCCATAAATAAAGTTGTCAGTTCAGAGTCTGGCACTCTATCACAGAGGAGCCGTTTCTCCCAGTTGTCCCCCTCGGCAAACCACCTGGCAGCGTGCTGCAATTGAGCAGCATAGTAATATAGCTCCATTCTGGGAGCCTCGAGCCCACCCCCATCATACGTACTATTTAATGTTGCAAGTGCAACTCTTCTGCGCCGTCCCGCCCAGTAGAGGTCTATCAAAAGGGAGTCCAGAGCCCTAAATATTCGTCTAGGTATGGGGCACAACGTATTTTGTAGCATATAAAGGCAAGGAGGGAGTGCCACCATTTTGGCTATCGCTAACCTGCCCATTAGGGATAGTGGTAGAGTGTTCCAGAAGCCAACCAAACCCCTTAAAGCCTCTAACATTTTGTAAATATTTAGTTGCAATATTTGAGAGTCCTCACCCGCCACCTGAATGCCCAGGTACCTAAAATGTCCAGTCTCCCATCTCAGACCCAGTCGAGAGAGCGACTCCACGCACCGACCAGCCAACCGAGCCAGGGGAAAAAGTAGAGCAACTGCCAAACTCCTCCAGCACCCGTAACAGTTTCGGTACTGCCTCTCGGGGCGAGGAGACATAGAATAATGCATCATCCGCATACAACGATATTACCTGAGATGTTCGGCCAACATGGATGCCCCAAGCGGCCAGATCCCTACGTACCCAAATCGCCAGAGGCTCAATTGCCAAAGCAAACAGCAGTGGAGAGACCGGGCAGCCCTGACGCGTCCCCCTCTCCAGCCTCCACTCGCCTGCCCTGCTGCATCCCACCCGGACTCTAGTACTAGGTGCCGTGTACAGGATCTGCACACATCTTCTAAAATTTGGTCCAAATCCAGCTTCCCTAAGCACCTCCAATAGAGTCAAAGGCCTTTTCAAGGTCTATTGATACTAGGGCTAATTCCTAATCTCTTTGTCGTGTTTTGTGTAGTATATGGGACAACCTGCTGGTATTCATGCCCGTATTACGAGATGGTATGAACCGACATTGATCCTCATGAACCAAGTGGGTCATATGAGGAGCCAGTCTAGTGGCCAGGACTTTGCATAGCATTTTAACATCCGAGTTAATCATCGTGAGGGGACGATATGCTGAGGGGTCCCGTGTGATCCACCCAGGCTTAAGGAGCATGACAATTTCTCCCTCGCGCATTGAGGGAGGCAACACCCCCAACTCAAAGGCCTCCTCGTACACCTGCAAAAGGGGCTGTGTCAGCTAATCTGAGTATGCCTGCAAAAAAGCCATAGGGAATCCATCCACACCCGGGGCCTTGGATCCAGGCATGGCTCGAAGAGCCTCCTGCATTTCCTTGACAGTCATCTGGGCATCTAACTCTTCCGTGCCCTACGGCGGGAGCTGCAGAAGTGCCAATTCTTCGACAATTGGGACATACCTATCCACTGTTACTCCAGGGTCTGCAGTGTAGACCCGCTGTAGGTGCTGCGGGAACACCTCTAAGACGCCAGCTCTGGTTGTGAACAAGCCTCCCTCCCTGAGCAGTCAGGGCGGTGGTCATCGTGGGAGCCTGCTCCCTTCGTAAGATCCAGGCCAACAAGCGACCCGATTTGTCTCCCTCGGCATGCAACTGCTGGCGGTAACGCGTCAGGGTATACCTGTCCAGCCTGTCCCAGATATCAGCTGTATACTCGCGCTGCTCTTGTTCCCTCTTGCCCGTTTCCGGCTGGGTTTTCCGCCTGTGTTGCAGCCAAAGCCTTCTCCTCCCTATCGAGGTCCCCAAGCAATTGTCTCCTCACCACGAGTTACTGCTTTTAGGGCCTCACACTCAGTGGCCCTCCCAGTCTCCCCCTCCCCCCAGTTCGTCTCTAGATAATCTGTAATTGATTGTGCTAAAGTAGTATTCCCCACTTGATCTTCCAAGAGGTCAGGGGGGAACCTCCAGCTCCTGGGACCCAGGATAGGAGTCCCCCATCTCACCGTGCATCGCACTGGTGAGTGATCAGACAAAAAACACGCTAAATGAGTCACCTCTGCTACAGGGAGCGCCGGCGCACCAGACACCAGCACTCTTTCCAGTCTACTCTGTGTTCCATGTGTCAGGGATTGGCAGGTAAACAATGGAAGTGCAGGATGAGTCTCCCTCCATATGTCATGAGCCCCCAAGTCCTGCATAACCTTACTAAGCATTTGAGTCATTCTAGGTTTCGTGCCAGCCTTAGGGGGGGATCTATCAAGGGCTGGATCCAGCACACAATTAAAATCGCCCATCCAAATAAATGGAGCATCTACTTCATTGGTCAATAATTCCTGAGTGACCTGGAAAAATGAGGGGTCATCTATCTTGGGGTCATACGAGTTCAGTATGACAATTTCCCTGCCATCTAGGGAACCACGCAACAGTACATATCTACCATTCACATCAGACTCACTATATGTTACCGTGAATGGAGTGCCCGGGGCCACCCAGACCATTGTACCCCTAGTGTAGGTAGAATAGGAAGAATGATACATCTGACCTCGCCACTTCTTGGCTACTCTAGTCGCTCCGCAGTCGTCCAGGTGCATTTCCTGGAGGCAAGCAATCGATACATGGTGACGTTAAAGAAATGTTAACACCCTGTGCTTCTTAATACAAGTGCCCAGTCCCCGCACATTCCAGGTCAGAAATTTATACTCCGTGCCCATTATGGAGTGTACTCACTTCAGGCACTGGTGCCAAATCCTGCCCACCTCGGCATACGCGGCTACAGTGCACACCTTCAAAACAAACCAACCCAAAAAACAAATAACCCCAGTCCCATCCCCCCACCCACAGACATTTTACCAACACAAACTGGTCAAAAATGTCACCTCTAATGTCGTGCCAGGCCACACGCATCCCCTTATATAGCCCAACAGGGGCAAACCCTCTCAAGCCACTCTATATATAGAAATCTGGAAGCATCGTCCTCCATTTCCTAAAATTCGTCATGGACCAGCTTAATTATGCTGTGTCCTAGCTGTGTTAACTGCCAGGTAAGAGAATACATCCTTGTTATTAGAGCCCCCCTCGTACCCACTGCAAGCTCTCAGCATTCCGATGCCCTAACTCTTTTCAGCCTGCAGGTATTCATTATTGATGCTATGTTCCTGGATTCAGCCATACCGACGCAGCCCCTACACAGTCTCCTCCCCCGCCCCCCTACATCCTCCTCCTGCTCAAATAGCATCTGCGGAACCACATCCACCGATGCATTAGGCCACTGTGACGATGTGCCATTGTCTTGACCCACATTGTCCCCCTCGGCTTCCGGCGTTGAGAGTGAGTCCTCACTCATGTGCAGAGTTCCATCGCTCCCAACCCTGATCCTGTTGTCTGAGCCAGCATCCTTGACAGATGATCCCTCCTCCGCTCCCCTGACATGTGTTCCCGATAAGGGTCTGGAGCCCCATTTCTTGTTACGTGTCCGTGGTTCTCGCGGTGGGAGTGCATCCCCCGTATCTTAAACCATTCCCACACTTCCTCAGGAGTCTCGAAGAAGTACACCTTCCCCTGCATTAGAACCTTAAGCTTTGCAGGATATAAGAGCATGTATTGCAGGTGGAGGTCACTCAATTTCCTCTTTACACCTAGGAACGATTTACGCTGCTCCTGTACATGCCTGGTGTAGTCAGGGTAGATAGATATCTTGTTGTTTTTGAAGTAGAGGTCTTGCCATTCTCTTGCGTCCCGTAGGATGCAGTCCCTATCCCTGTAGTTCAACATTTTTGCAATAAACGCACGCGGAGGGGCCCCAAGGGGCGGAGGAGGCACCAGCGCCCTGTGGGCCCTTTCAATAACAAACACATTTGATAAGCCCTCCGGGCAAAGCTGGGTCTTGATCCATGGCTCCAAAAACAGCTCTACTGACCTCCCCTCTGCCCTTTCAGGGAAGCCCAGAATGCGAATATTACTGCGTCGGGCCCGGCCCTCTGCATCTTCCGCACGGCGCTCCAGGGCTTTCGTTGTAGAGGATAATTGTGACACCTGCTTCTTCAGGACAACCACTTCTCCCTTGAGGCCCGATACATCCTCTTCCACTACTGTGACCTTGTCCACCACCTTGCGGAGGTCTGCCTGTAGGAGATTAACATCAAGAGAGACTGTATCAATCCGGTCCTCCAATGCCTTTCTGGAACCCTGTATGGAGGCCAACAGCTCCGCCTCGCCCCCTCCATCCTCTTCATCAGTACCAGCAGTTTGGCATGTTAAGCGCTGCGGAGGGTGCCATGGCGTAGTATATTGCGTGATGGTGTTGGATGCCCCTACTCTGGCCACTTTATCCTTGCCCATAGTAGCATGCAACCAGGGCCACCCGGCGTATAGACTATAAGCCCCACTCCCTCCACCTCACTGGCGTGTCAGTCAGGTCCCGCTTTTGTTTCAGGCGCCCAGCTCGCACCTCTTCTGTACGTACCCCCTCCAGTCCAACTGGCCCAAGGATCTCAGACCTTTTCCACGGGGATCAGCCTCGGTTCAGATTTAACTAAGTGTGGTAGGCCTCTCTCAAGGGTGGGCCCACCGTAGCTGTGCACCTCTGCCTTGTCCAATCTCAAGTCCCACTTTTATAACCTGCCTCCACACTCAGCTGACATCAGACTCACAGTTCAGCAGCTTGGGCACCCCTGCGCCTGTCCTGGATGCCTCCCTCGCCCAACAAGGTCCATCCACTAACACAGGAGCCCTTCTGAGCTACGACCACTGCTCGCAATGCTGCTTCGTGGTGCAGGCAAGGGTCCTGTCCCCCCGCCACAGCCGTGCTGGCAAGAGTTTGCACCCCAATCACTAGGTCCTGCAGCGCCGAGTCTGAACTCTCAGTTTGAGCCCACCTTCGGTTCTCCTTCAGTTCTTCCCCCTCCCCCCCCGGCCTGACCTGGACCCAGAGCATATCCTGCCTCGGCTCCCAGTGCACCAGGTTTCACCAGGATCGCTCCAGCACCCCCGCTGGAGCTCCAGGCGAGGCCTCTCCAGAAGCCCTGCCGCAGACAGCCCCCCCAAGCCGCCAAGTGGCCTGCACAGTTCACCAAATCACGCTGCCAATATGGCCACCAAGCAGGCACGGGGTCTTAAGTCTCCAAGCAGGCCCCGGTCACATTTGCACACACACGGGGGGCTCACCGCGCCTCGCCTGCTGTGATGTCCACTCTGCTGCAGTAGACTTGGTTTCGGGGGGGGGGGGTCAGCTGTTCACTTGTCGGTGCCCCGGAACACTCCATTGTTCACGATGCGCGGGGCCCCCGCCTGTGCGGCTGGATCTCATTTGGGAGGCGTCCACCTCCACTGGGGCTCTCCCTCCGTGCCAGCAGTGCCAACCGCACCACCTGGAGGGTGAGCGGGGAATTCACGAGGGCAGACGGCCAGCCGCCCTCCGCAGCAAACCCCGGCCACCGCAAGCTCCAGCCTGCCTCCAAACTCGGCCGCGCCCCAGCAGGCCACTGTGTCGCAGTACGCTGTCTCCGTCCGGGCCCAGCAAGAGCTCGCTAGCAGCGCCTCCCCATAGCCGTGTTACCACGCAGCCGTCGTGTCCACAGTGCGCCAATGAATGCCAGACACAGCGCGGTAGTCAGGGGAGTCGGACGCTTCCAGATTCCAGGATCAATGAAGGATTATAGCTGCGGGCCGGCCGGGAGCTCGAAGGCTCACGTCCTGTCAACCATGTTACCAGGCCACGCCCCCCTTATTCACTATTTTTAATGCAGCAGCATTTTCCAAGCATTAAATAAGGATACAGGCAACAGAAACATATACAAAAGTGACAATGTTCATGCAGATGTGGGGAAGTAAAAAACGTTTTAAAGTTTTCGTAGACCTTCTCAAAGTTTGCAGAACAGATCTTGGCAAATTCTCACACCCAAGGCCATTAACAAAAGTCAAAAGAAAACAGCCTACCTAATGAGATGATCCGGTGCGCAGAAGGCTTTCTGGGCCAGTGGCAATGTAGACTTTCAAGTGACCCAATGCACAGAAGGCTTTGTGGGCCAGTTTCTGTGTTGTGGACCTTCAACTGATTCAGTGCACAGATGGCTTTGTGGGCCAGTGTCTATGTTGTAGACTTGCAAGGGACCCAATGCACAGAAGGCTTTCTGGGCCAGTAGCTGTGTTGTCGACTTTCAAGTGACCCAATGCACAGAAGGGTTTGTGGGCCATTGGCTGTGTTGTGCAATTTCAAGTACCCAATGCACAAATGGCTTTGTGGACCAGTAGCCATGTTGTGGAATTTTAATTGGCCCAATGTACGGAAGGCTTTGTGATCAAGTGTATATGTTGTTAATGTTCACATGAAAAGATCTAGGTTCAAATCCCAGCACTAGTATTGGACCAAAAAATGTATGATTGCAGGCACATAATTTTATTTATGCCTCCGACTGTAAATATCTGTAATGTTGCATATCAAGTTTATAATATGTTGACCAAGTTATGTGTTCTCAACCTTCCTCTCTTTCAGATGCTGGTTTTTGTCGCTTCGTCTCATAACCACCCCTCACCGCACGTTTTAAAATGTTCTTTGTAAAGTGTTTCTTGATGCCAGGTGTCTATGCTGTGTCAAATATCTAAACAAAACTGTTTAGCAGAACAGGAGTGTGTCAGCCGGAAGGGATGAGAGGGGTAGCCAGAAGGAGTCTTTTGGAGGCCAGGAAGTAGAGGGTTCCAGTACAGGGCGAGTTGAGCATAATGGAGAGCATTGCTATCCACAGACAGATGGTTGAAAAGTCTGAATCCTATGGTAGTCACATAAATACATAATCTACCATAGTCATTCCATAAAAGCCCCTTCTTTGAAATATTCCCATGTCTACCCTTCTTACACAGGGGTCTGCAGGGTCACATTTAGTGTTTCCTCACAACACTATCAGTTTCTTTACAATTGTTGCTGCACTGGTGTAATTCTGCCTTTATGCCATGTTTAGCTAAAAGTTCCTATTCTATTCATCCCATTCTGGAGCTATTCTTGAAATCTGTGACTAAGGATGTTGTTAATCTGTGTTATCTTGTTTATCTTCTTACATATATACAATCAGTTTCTGCTGTAATCAAGATGTATAAGGACCCCAATTAGTGGGAGCCAGGGGTGATGGCTGTCACCTCTGGCTCGCCCTTTGTACTGCCTTTGACATGCCATGTGTCAGGGGCGAATAAATCAGCAGAAGAAACAACAACAACAAAACCTGAGCGCCAAGAACCTGGTTTGCTTTCTCTATTTTCTACCTCGATCCTCCAGTAGCAAGTAGGAGGTTGTAGAATGAATAAGGGTGGGACAAGGGGTCAAGCCAGTGATGTCATTGGGGATAAGAGTGCACATGGTCATGCATGCCCTACCCCCTGGTATTTCCCAAGTACATGTCCAAGAAGCTGACCAGAGCCATTTGATGCTGGGAATGCTATGTGTGTTGTATAGAAGAGGTACATATCTGCAGTGTGTAAGGCAGTTTGTCTTTATTAATACATTGTATAGGGCACAATCTGCTAGGAGCATGGGATTGTAATGCAATTTACTTAGTTTGAGGTATGAATTCCCAAATATATCAGTTGTAGCTTCTTTAGCGGGTGAGACTGGAGGGCTGTACTAAATTGTTTATGCAGCACCTGAACTGGTGCTCATCGCCTGACGCATGTATTTGAGTGTTAAGTATCATGCCGCAGGGACGCTAGCACCTTGGAGTCCACCCAGATCCACAACCAAGACACTGGACACCACTTCCCGTGTAGGGATGGGGAAAGCAGGAAGCAAGTGGATCTAAGGAACTCAATGGCAGAGACAGTGTCGGGACAGCATGGGTGGAGACAAGCTCCCCAATGTATTACCGATGCTGGATGATATATCCATACACCTGATGGGCAATCTGAGAATAACATTTTAAAAGGTGTTTCTGCAAAATGTTCTGTATGATATTTCTTTCAAAGCCAATTTCCAACCACTTTTAACTAGTGGATTTGTGTTTGGAAATACTGTGAGACTTGTTATCCCATTTCAGTCAAAGTGGGAGTTTTCAGTCACAAATTGAATCACAGGACAGCTTAGAATTGCAGCAGTCTATGCAGGTAAGAGCGGTCGGATGGCGGGGCCGGGTTGGGGGGGATTCAACAGATGACCACGAGGGAAAATTAAATAAATACTTAATTTTCCCTCGTCTTCGTCTGTTGAAATCCCCCCCCTACCCGGCCCCACCGCCCCATCGCTCTTACCTTCACGGGCCGCAGCTGTAGAATTGGACCTTTATTGTGCCAACAATGCTGTCCTTTGCAACCAATAAAGCACCAGCGTGCCAAGCACAAGTGGTACAGTGCAAAGACCATGGTAACAACAGGTATGTTATTACTATTAACATGTGATATTCATGTAACTGTACCAGGCCCTTACGCATTTCCAGATTTTAATAGGGAACAATATGTGGGAATAAGTGCTTCTGCGATGAATCCCGCATGGCGCTACCCATTTTCAGCTGTATGTTCACCCCGAAACTTTGCCTGCAGAAGAATGCCTGATGAAACACTCCCACCCTCTGGTGGTCCTAAGAGTTAGTAATCCAAATTTGGCTGGAAACTCTTGTTACCATCTAAATCCAGATTAATGAACACCTTATGGTTGTTCACCAAACGTCAACTACTAATCCCGTAAAATGAGTGGTGCATGATATCTTTTAGACGGAAATACAGATTTCCACCCAAAATGCTAACATAGCTCCTGTGATATTACTGCATGCTGTAATAAGACAAAGGGCCTGATTACGATCTTGGCGGATGGGATACTCCGTCACAAACGTGATGGATATCCTGTCCGCCATATTACAAGTTCCATAGGATATAATGAAATTGTAATTTTGCGGTCGAGATATCTGAAACGTTTGTGACAGAGTATGCCATCCAGCAAGATCGAATCAGGCCCATAGTGTACATGGACACATCCTACAGGTCAAACCTGGAAAACATTGTCCAAGGAAAAATGGTTGGGACTATTGATTCACAAGCAGATAGTAGTTCTGTAGATCTGATTTCGGCATTTTTTATGAATTCTCCAGTGGCTTGTGGAATTCTATTTCAAGTACCTCTGTCTTACTGCAACCAAGGTACCATATTACTGCAAGCGGTATAACTGCAGGACAACAGCCACTTGTAATGAGGTTCTAAGAGGGGCTAAAATGTTTGGTCTGTGATGTGGCCGAGGGCCGCACTGATGCCAGCAGAGTGGTGGTCAGGGATTGTGTGTGTTTGGGGGTAGGGGCGTTGGCGGTAAGGTGGGTGTAGGGGAAGCAAAGCATATACATCTGGTGACTGAATTACGCAACGTTAAATCACAAAACCTGGGATTAATTCAACTCCTCTACTTAACAAAATTGTGTGATCCTATGCAATTTTTTTATTTCACATTCTCTCCTTTTACTTCATGATCACATATAAGAGAGAATCATGAAATACATCAGGATGTGTGCTGTAAAAAAATTCTCCTGTGTTTGATTTAATAAACTATAATGTTGTTCATGTATAATAGGAACACAAATCACCCAAAGAGTGCACATAACAACTGATTTATCTCTTTGTCCACTATTGGCATTGTTGTAAGGGTTGGTAGCGGAGTGGAAGAATGAATATTTCTAAATTCATGTTTGAAAACTATCCCTTTTAAAAAATACTCTGCTGCAAGATGTCTTTAAAAATTAAGGAGTTCCAAAGTTAAGTGGTGCAGGATACCTTAGTTACTTCCTTTCTTTAACTTTAAATATCCTTCAAATACATGTTTTTCTATTAAATAAAAATGTTTATAATGTTAGTGCCATGTTGAGTAAACAGCAGCCCAGTGCTGCTGTTGGCCAGGGGCCGCATGCAGACGTCAGGAGGGCTGCATGCGGCCCCCTGGGTGTACTTTGAGTATCACTGATATAGAGAATAAGGCCAAAGGCCACATCCCTGCAGCCTATTTTCCTCTATAACATTATGGAACTCCAAGGTGATTTGCGATAGATATCCTTTTAATATATGGCAAAGGTTATTTTATTCCTTATAATATATGGTTCTACCATCACTCTTCCAACAAACTGCTTAAATCCTTGGTGTATTGCTCTTTTATATTTATTGCAGACATTAGGAAAAAAAGCAGAACCTTTACTACGAAATTTAACACTCCAAAAGCAGTTGGTAGTTTTTTTCAAAAGATTTTAAGATCAGTTTCATGAACATCATCTTATAAAATGCTGGGCTGCAACATGAAGGGATTCTATCTTTCCTGTAATGACCAATAGCGTGGGGAAAAAAAATGTTGCCATGAATATCTCCTTTCTGCTGAACTCTTTTAATTTTAGAGAAACATTTCGGAAGAAAGAAAATTCAGTGTTGGTTTTCCTTGTTTATATTGGAGCTGCAATTATGCTCAGTGACCTGTGTTTCACCCTTGCTGCTGGCTCCTGCAGCAAGCTCCTTGACCTATGTTTCACCCTTGCTGCTGGCTCCTGCAGCAAGCTCCTTGACCTATGTTTCACCCTTGCTGCTGGCTCCTGCAGCAAGCTCCTTGACCTGTGTTTCACCCTTGCTGCTGGCTCCTGCAGCAAGCTCCTTGACCTATGTTTCACCCTTGCTGCTGGCTCCTGCAGCAAGCTCCTTGACCTGTGTTTCACCCTTGCTGCTGGCTCCTGCAGCAAGCTCCTTGACCTATGTTTCACACTTGCTGCTGGCTCTTGCAACAGGCATTGTGACATCAGAACTCAACTGCAATGTTAATTCAGTTGAGCAGCTACGTCATTTCTTCATTATGGGTGACTAGTTGCGTCAGAAGTCACCTGCAATAAGGAAATTAGAGAGGGGGCTTTATATGGGATTACAGGATCCCATATGATATAATTTTAGAAAACGTAAACAAATATTTTTTATATTTTAGTAGCTCACTCTTTCTCTCGTCACTAGTAAATAGATTAAAAATTTAGAAAGCAAAATGGAAACAAATTTCCTTTTGTTCACTGATTTATTGGATTGAGCGTATTTCCGACAAAAAATATAATGTGAAAAGAAACAGAGAAATACCTATGACTATAGTGAAACAGATCACATGACCCAGAAACAGCGCTAACCAAAAACAGCAGCGCTGCTTCCAGTCATTTAAATAGGGGTGGGTTATTGGCTTCCTTTCATGTTCACATCATTCCTAACTTGTTTATTCCAGTTTCCAATAATCTAGCCAGAAGGTTTCCAAAGCAGCACATACTTCTTTTTTTAACTCAAATTGCCTGTGCTTATATTTTTAGAATAATGTAGCGGATAACTTCTATTGAAAAAATATACTTTATTTGGCTGCTATCAGAAGCGGCAGATATGGATTCTGGTTGGTCCACAGGTTTGGCAGGGGTTTGAGGGAGAAAGCTTCTCCACACCACTGGTTCGAGAACAGACCGGCTCAGGCTGGCAATGTTTGGCACCAGATCTTCCCTAAACTGCTTCTCCTGGCTTGCTTTCTCTTAATCATCAATCTCCCTCATGGTAGCAATCCCCCAGAACACACCACAGGGCACATGTTCTGTTCAGAGACTCAGTGGAAACCCCAATTTATCAATTATTGGACTCCGGCGAAAGGATTTTCAGAGCCCCAGACAAAATGACAGTTTGCGGTTTGGCTGTTCCCCTCCCTTAGCAACACAGCCAATGCATATTTCAATGTGGTGCTGCTTGAAGCGGTGTCGTAAGGCAGCTGCATAAAATTGCCTTAATGTAGAACGATCCCTGAAAAGAGTTGAATTACCACCTGTCTCCCTATGCACTTATGCATCATTTGTCCTCCAACAGGAACTTGTTAAATCAGTGGACTTACATTAATTGATGAAAAGAGATGCTAAACCTACAAGTGGGACTGCAGAGAAGATGTTGGCACAGTTCAGTAAAAGGGCTGAGTGTAATGTAAAAGGACTGGATGTTTTGAACCTGAGATTAGGATTTATTTATTTATCCAAATCATTAAACAAATTATCTGATTTTGCAGTTTTTCGAAAGTGCAGCTCAACTGAGGAGCGGTCGGTGCACTGTACAACAAAGGGGCTTATGTCAGCCCCTTATGCACAGACATAAGGGACCCTGTAAGGCAATAGATATTAGAACAAATAACATCAAGTCAACTCCAGTCTTAGCTGAAAGCATGAGGGGAAGAGTCCAGTGAATCATAGGATGAGACCAGGCTCTAAATTGGAGGAGGTACAAGTGAAGAGATGACGGAGAGAGGCAAACGAGGAGGATGGAACATCTACAGATATTAGATTTGGGGAAATAGCAAGTGAGAGACGAAGCGAAACAAGAGATTGGGTAAAAATTGTAGAACGTAACCTAGGAAGTCAGAATGGAGAGTTGGGAAATGTGAAATTCTGAGGGTGACTCCTTGAATAGAGACGACAAGCCAGCAGTCGTCTACAGATCGAATTCACCGGGGATTTAAACTATGTTTCACTTTTCACTCTGGCATAACCCGTTCCAACTATCGACCTGAAGCCCTTAATTTCGCCTGTTCTAAAAATCCCTCACACTTTTCCCAGCATCCACCTTTATGTTCCCACTTGTCCCACTTCTCTTTTCGATGGATTTAAGAGACTCAAGATGCTTCTTCCTGGCCTCTCGCTATTACACTCTAGGATCTCTCCACGTTTGTTTTTCAATGTCAGACACTCTGCAACAACCTAATCAAAATGATGTCCAGCTCCTCCACGTTTTCCTTAACCCGTCTCCATGCACCACCGTTGTTACTATTTGAGTCGCATTACTGTAGACATCCCCATACCAGGAAACAGGTTTTGTGATTTAGTCAGAGCCTGAACATATTTAGAATGCACCTGGGTGGATTGATTTGAAAAAATAACTCTGACCTGATAATAACCCTGGCAAACCTGAGGGGCCTGCTCATGTAACTCGGAACTCAGAGCTCAAGGCAAAGGCAATTTGACCATTCCATTCATTTGCAACAATTCGAAAACCTCTGCACTGGTGCCATATCTGGTGTGCAGTGATTCAGTGCATCTACTCCAGGAATCATTGTTTGACCCGATTGTCACGGGTTCAAACCATAGTAGGTCCGCATTCAACCTTCCAAGATTCATAAATGCGTACCATTGAGTTGGGTAAAAATAGACACCTTTTTTCAGTATCAGCAATAAAAACTCCTTGGTGGAACATGTTGTCCTCTACAAATATGTATGTTATTTTATGATGAAAAAGCAGAGCATTAATCAAAATATTGTGTCTGGGATGAGATGCAGTTTGAAACAGGACCAAGTCTGATTTGACATGAAACTTGTGTTCCAAGTCTTCCATTAATACGCAGCCAGATCAGCCTGGGAGTTATCCGGTCGCTGTTCATGCTGCTGTACTGCCCAATCAGCCAGGGAGCAAGTGTGAAGAGAAGCCTAATGGCGCTCTTTCATGCCCTTGAGGAGGCTACATCTGGGACATCTGCCATGAAGAGATGGCAGCAGCCGCAGCACAATGCCAGGGTGGCTTTAAATGGTGATCTCTGTGCCTGCAGCCTTAACTACTTCCTTACCTGCTCTCTGTCGTACTATCGCCGCACATATGGTGAGTACCTGGGGCCATATTACTTAAAGTGCCCCGGGGGCGCAACGGGCGTTTGCCCCCACTTTGCGTGCCCCGGGGCACTTTGGTATTACAGAAGGGGCTGCAGACGCTTGTGCGGCCCCTTCTGTAATACCGATAGTGCTGGCCCACATAAAGCGCCAGCGATATCTGCAGGGGGTGTTCCCTCATTTGCATGGGGGCATGCCCCAGGCAAATGGGGGAATCCCTTTGCCTCTGCGCCCGTGCCGTATTACAGACACGGGTGCAGAGGCAAAGAAACTCTCAGGAGGCGCACTGACAGTGCGCCATCTAAAAGGTGGCACAGTGTCAGTGCGCCCCCTGATAGCAGCCCTCTGGAGAGGGGAAAGGGGGTCCCATGGACCCCCCCCCCAGACAGCCCCAGGCAGGTGGGTGCAGTCACTGACTGCACTCACTGACTGCACCCGCCTGCAAGTGGATCTCTAATCCACTTCAAAGGTGCAGGTGGGTTGCTGCATGCACTGTGAAAACACGGAGCGGCTGTAAGGCAGCTGCTCCGTTTTTCACAGGAGTGAGTTTTTCATGCGAGTTCATGGCTGCCCTGGGGGCAGCGCATTCATGGTAATAGGGCGCATTTTCCCTGTTTGCGCCCGGCGCACCTTTTTAAAGCTGCGCCCGGCGCAAACAATGAAAATACCCATTTTCCGTAATACGGCCCCTGGTATAGAGACAAATTTTAAGCAGTGATTGTAAAAATTCAGGGCAAAGTGTCAAAATACAGGACGAAATTTCAGGTCCGAACGTCAATTTTACGGACCCATATGTGGAGGTCAAGCAATAATATAAAAGTACAGGACTACATGGCAGACGCAGGTACAAGTCAAAATAGGTTTATATTCCTTCTTTTATATAATATGAAGCAGTATTGAGCAAACAATAACATGTAACTGGTCTTACTAAAATATTAGAAAACATAACAAATGAATGCACATGCACCTTAGCCTGCTTTCCCCTCTCTTATCTCTTTTATGGAACATGTAACACTATAACACTGGACCTCACTCACCTGGTGCGGGCTTGGGGGCTATGGCTTAGAAGGCTCTCTTTTACTGTGGTAACCTATCAGAATGAACACACACTAAATGACCACCAACAAGGAAATGATCAAGAAGCCACTCCAACGGTGAAATGCCAACCAGGAAATCTGAGCCAGGTAATCCACTAACAGCAAAAGGTGCATCTGGTGACTCACTAACAGTTGAATGCACTTAGGTGTCAGGCAACTGGAATATACACACACCAAGCCATCACCTATGTTTAAGTTCAATGTTGGAAAACCATCAATGAGAAAACGCATACCAAGTATCTCAACGAAAGGATAACATATCCCAGGGAATCCTCCAACAGCCAGATAAATGCAAGGGAACTCTTAAACAGGCTAATCCATGCTAGGAAACCACCAACAGTGAACAACACTCAAAGTAACCAATCAAGAAAAAAAATTAGGAAGGCCATCACCAGGGACCCATATGCTATGCAATAGGTATAGGAGCTCTAGGTTTCAGACAAATGTTAAAATGTAAGTGAGGTAGTCCACTAAAAGATAAACAACAGGGCAACGTGCCCTAGGTCAACCCACCAATAAGAAAATGTGCTCCAGGTCACTCAGAAATGTGCAACCATGCCCCATATAGTCACCGATGTGGAAACATGCGCACTGGAACTCCAACTGTGCAGCTCACACAAACCAAAATGTAACTCTTCATTGCATGGCCCATGATCAGAATGTCATGATTCACTTCCTATGGGGAGTGAGGTGCAGAACCGTTGCCTGGGGAAGTTTCCTTTGGTTGGCTGGTCCCATTATTCAAGTAATACCACCCTCAAAATGTCTTCCTCTCTATCTTTGTCTCCATTGGAGGGTTGGGGAGGGGGATATTAAAGCCCAGGTTGCTGTCTCTAAATATACACCTTGCAGTGGAGCTCATTGGAACGGGCCCCTCATATTTACCCGGTGATTCTCTCGCTCATCCCAGTGCTGATGATGTCCAATTCTAGGAGATCACAAGCAGGCAAAACCAGTGACATGCCCAGGAAACTTGCCTGATTGGCACTAGATCCTGCTTGGCAGGGAGATTCCTGAAAATCATTGGAAGTGGAGTGGAACTTCAGCGGCTTGGCACCAAGCACAACACCACCCTCCAACCAACTCAAACCCGGCACTAAACCTTTGTCAGTCACCAAGGTGGAAACATTAGATGTAATTCCTGACTTCAAAATACCCTTGGCATCCTGTTGTCTTCAGTAGTGCACCACTACTTCTGCCTTCTGCCACCTCCTCTACAGAGGACCTCAGAGAAGTTGTGCACTTTCAACTCCCAACTAAATTAACTTACTCTACCCTGTACAGTCCAGACGTCAAACCTCCCACCTCTAAATGATCCAGTACGCTGGTGCAGGACTGGTAGTGGGGAAGCTGCACTAGGATACCTTCTCACTGACCCTGAAATCTCTGCTATAGCTCCTCATTAACGGCCAAGAGGAGCTAAGCTGCACACAGTGAGCCAGCGCTAGGAGGTAGCAGAAACACTCCTCGTCTTTGTAAATAAGGAGCATGTCTGCTCTCTGCCTTTCACTCTGGTGGTTAATACACATGCAGGAGAGATCTATGTTTGGTCTAGTCCCAGTTTTGCCTCACATAAAATAACAAAAAGGGTTAATTTACCTGCTGCAAAGCACAGCATGTAACATGCAGATCACAGATTTGATTTTATGCAGATACGTCAGTAGATTACTGTTTTTGTCACAGAAATCCTTTTGTTGTTTCCAGTTCATATGTTACACTCTTTCTAATATATTACAGTGGGGCATGAACCAGCACCAAGGAGCTGCCTGTAAACTACAAGGCATAGGTTCTGAAACTTATTGTTTTTCTCTAAAACTTGTATTATTGTATGATTCCTAAAAATGAAAGAGATCCTTTCGGTAGTAATAAAGTCACATTATTGCAGACAACACCAACCACTGTGTTACATTTTAAAATATTACTTTGTTTTTCTCCAGATCAAGCACTCTTAACATAAATCCATTATGGATAATAAGGGACTCATAGACCTTGTAACCCTCCTTGGCTTTTGTGACATTTCCTGAGCATTGAATTCAACATATGAGTCACTGTATAGTGTGTGTGTGTGGGGAGGGGGGTGATGTAAAGTGCTCTGACACTCTACATTGGAATGAGCAGCGCTAGAAAAGAAAAGAAATAAAAAATTAATTAGTAAGGTCTAATTAAATAATTATTAGTGTGTTTAGTTGTACAGTCAGATACACCAGACATTACAGTGCATGCGTATGTCTGTCATACAAGGGTTAAATAAAGTAAAAAACCTGACTCCAAATCGTAGTTTCTCTTACGCTCTTGTGAAGTGATAACAAGTTTAGGTGCCTTTGTTTCCCTTCACTGCATTGGCAACTAGTTGTTAGGTTCCAGATCACTCCCAGGCAGGATGGAACTCCAACACAAATTTTCTGATTGCCCTCTAAGTAAGGCTTTTTTGTTGAACCCAGCTGCAAGCGAAAATAAGAAACCCCTCTGATCTCCTGCAGGTTTCAGCTCCCAAGTGACAGCAGACAACCTCCAGGCGTTGCTGAATATTTGACTGGGGTCGGCAGGATCTCGCTCATTTCCTGCACTGATTGGCTGTCAGCAGGCTGCTCTCAATGCATTCAGGCAGCTTTACAATTAGGAACAAGCATAGAACTGAGACCAGTTTCCTTACAGCCTTATTGGGCAGGTTGCTAGAGCATTTTAAATGCTACCTATTGAAAACAGAGCATCACGGTCTATTAAAACAGAGCATCATGGTCTATTAAAACAGAGCATCACGGTCTATTAGTGCTCTAGATGAGTATTATTAAATAATACTCATCTAGAGCACTAATAATACTCATCTAGAGCATTAATAATACTCATCTAGAGCACTAATGGAGTGAAGTTGTTTCTAGGGTCTGGAGTGAAATGTGCTTGATTAGCCAAACAAAAGCAGCATTTCCTCTAGGACCTCAACGGGATGAAAGGCTGAGTCGACTGATTCAAGAATCAAGGCAATTAGCTGAATGTTTCAGGAGGAGTGATCTACTAACTGAGCAATTATATGCACCTCCTCGACATAAAAAGATGTAGACAGGAACTAATTCTTTACAATCGATGTGACAAGTTGCGCACTTGAGCTAGCATAAGTCAGGACCATCGCTTGCCCTGAGTTTTGCTCTGTTAAGTTTTTTTTGTTGCAGTGGTTTAAATAGTTGTGGGGTATTTCCAATGCTTTTCAAGTCTGGCTTTTGACAGTGCATCTGTCAAGCAGACCTTCGCTTACAATATACATCATGGGCATTTGGACCGCCCCTTTCAACCACTGGCTTTCTTCAAACAGCCTCTTTCAGTCATTGGCTTGAGACTTTGTCAATCACCACCTGGCTCAGCCCAGTGAAGTATTAACCTCTCACCTGTTATTGCCTGTTTGGCTGTATCCTTCTGCTTGCTCATCCACTGCTTGCACTGACTTCCCAAGGGACTACTTTACAACTAGGGAGACTTCAATAAAATCTTTCGTTTCTTGCTCGGCTTTATTGTGCTTACGTTGCAAGCATTAACTTATTAAACCCAGACCTATTGGCTTTGCCAGTGCTTGTTACTTTTTCATTGATGTATGGGACGAGGAAGAGGACATGGAGGACAGAGCCAATGGGAGAGATTTAAAAAGATCCATAGGCACTGGTGATAAGCAATGCAAGGAATGGAGGCATTGCAGCTCTAGATCCCATCCCAACCAGGTGCTTGTGATGTTAACGGGAGTTGATGGAGTGGGCTGGACGTAGAAGCAGTGTGGTGAGTGATGCAAATGCAGCTAATTAGCTGAAAGGCAGGTCATGGACTGTTGTTTCTGCCAACCACCACTGGAGAAAATAAACCTGAGCAAAAATGATCTGGATTAATGCTGAATGTCAAGGGCACTATAGGCAATGGCTCAAGGGAGGTGGCACAAACCCTTTGGCTGAAGAATGCTGAACCAAAGACCACTCTTTGTACACCATTTATGGCAGCACACAGTGCTAATGAAACATTCCAGTCAATTCAGGTCACGTTTAGTCATATGAATCTGTGAAACAGTACGTTCAAAAGCTATGCAGCATATACACTACATTATTACACATTTTACTTTATCAACACACCCACCCTGAGACCAAACGTGAACCACATCCCCAGTCCACACAAGGTAAAACCCGAGGAAAACATTGCTACCATGGTTTTATCATTCGATCTGAGATGTTCTGACTCATGGAGGGATCTGCCCACCCTTTTTAATAATTTAGAGAGATCTGCTTCATATTATAGCAAACAGCTACTATACTTAATCAGTAAATGAATATATAACAATTTATATATAGTGTTACTATGTAAACTGTTGTTATACAGTGAAATCTAGGAAAAGGTATTTTGTAAACTGCCTATATGCAGTAACAACTGTTATTAAGTAAAGGGCTCAGATACCTCTTTGGGTTTTGTTTGCACTCTAAAAATGCAAAAATAAAATTAATAACAGAGATGTTAATTCAAGGCAATGTTTTTTTCTGAATTCATCAACCTGTGAAGGATTTATGCATGTATGTATATGGTATTTCTATAGCACAAACCTAGCCAAAAGTCAGAGGAGCGCTTTAAGGAGAGAAAACTTAGTTGTGGACGGTTAATACATTGTGATGTAGTGTTCTTCAAAGAGATGAGCCTTCAACTCTTTCCTATATTCAGGCTGTGTTGAGTGGTCCAGATGGATATGGGAATGTTGTTGCAGATCCTGGGTTCATAGATGTAAAAGGCCTGTTGTCTTTTTCTTTTTTACATTTCTTAGTCTGCAGTGTGATGGGGTCCTGGCTGTGGGCATGTGGAGAACCACCAGAGGTGGGGAGCTTGTCTGCAAGATAAGCAGTGGTGATGCTTATGATGGCTTTGGAAATGATGCAGCTGGTTTTGAAGATGGTACAGGCCGGCAAGGGGAGATAATGGAGCTCCATCAGGATGGGGGTCATGTCATCATATTTCTTCAGGCCCTGGGTGAGGCATGTTGCAGCATGTAGGATGCCCCTATGGCATGCTAGTATGAAGTCTGGGAGGCCATTTAGTAGGATGCTATCACCATCCGGATGCAAGAGTACAATGGAAGAGAGAGCTGGCATCAGACTGTCATTATTTTTTGACAATGTGTTCCTTGAGGGGGAGGTTGCTGTTCATGCTGAATCCAAGTGATTTGGCATTTGTTTTGACAGTTGGGGTTCGAAGCCATCAATGTTCATGATATTGAGGTTTCTACTATATCTAGTTTGTTGTTCTTAGCAAATAATAGGTTTCTGCATTGATTGGGCTGGGCTTCAGGTAGGCGTTGGGCATCAAGGTCTGGATGATGTGCAAGCCATGTCTGAGACGTTGAATGTCTAAATAAGAGGCGACTTTCAAGTAGAGTTGTGTATCAGCTGCATATTGGTGAATCTTGATGCTGCTATCTGTGAGTAGAGCATCAAGCAGCTCCATTTAAGGACAATCTGATGTTGCTGGGTCTTTGAACTTATAGAGCGCAACGTTGCTCTTACATTTGTAGGGGTGCATTATAATCATGGTTAGTCTGCATCCACATATAATCTGTTGTCGTATTAACATTATGGCATTAGAACGTAAATTGTAATAACATGTAAGTGAAGTGCTAGATATTTTCTTCATGTAATCATAGAATTAACGTAGTAAATGTACGTATTTAGATGAATCATATACCTGTGAAGTGTATTCTCGACTAATGAACTTTTCATATAAAGGCTCAAATAATGTGTGTATATTAAGGACTCATATATGCTTGCATTTTTAATGTGTGCACTGTTCTTATGTTAGCCAATTTTGGTAGGCCTAACTTTCGTTTCTCCCTAATCGCTCTTATATCGAAACTGTTAATTAGAGTTTATGTGTCTGTGGAATATTTTTCTTTTCACCTTTCTGTTGCAGGTGCAAGAATTTGTCCTCGTTAGTTAGAATAATGTCTTTATTTCAGGACTTAGTCAGACATAGGGAGGAGAGGATGCCTTTGAACAAGCAGAGGTAATAATGAAGGGGGATGTTTTCCATGTCTGGAAAGGCCTGGGAACCAAGGTCATCGAGCAAGAGTTTGGATGTATTGTTACTTCATGGAAAGTTACCTACAAGACGGTGCTCAACTGGACGAGGCGGTCAAGTGATGTAATTGGGGGCGTGAATTGCGACTTTTTTATTGGAGTTAGGGACAGAGCCTGGGGGACTTCTGCCTTACCTGGAAAGGGGAGAGCATCTTAGAACGAGCTCTATAGCTTTACGCTACTCGACCCATTCAACGTGAGTGAGCTGATTAGGAAGTCTTCACATGCTGACACCTTTCTGGGAGCTTGCCTGGGGAATGCTAAGTAGGGATGTTACGATTGAAGTAGTGTAGGGACAGATAATGCTTTTGCTTATTACCCACCAATGAAGAAGGCTCTGGATGTGGGTCCTATAATCATTTGTGTCCTGATTTTGGAATTGGTTATTCTGTGCATGTTGCACCGTTTAAATCTTATTCGTAGGTTTGGTTTTGTATTAGTACCCATGTGTCTTTACACTCTCGTTTTCAGGTGTTATATTTCCAATTATTCTTGGCTTTATAATAAATATACAAAAATTTGGATTAGGAGCCTGTGTTCCTTCGGGGTCATGGGCAATGGTAAAGTATAATTGGCTAATGATTTTTCTCCCCGCCACACTTGCAAAGCTGGCAACAAGACCATCGGCCAGAGGTTCCTGAGTAAATCTAGAACGTGGAACCCGGCTCCATCGGAACCTTTGATTTGCAAGTTACCTACACATTTGCCAGCGACCAGCACACAGCTCGCTAAGCCAGAATAGGTTTGCTAAGCCTTTGTTACTAAAATGAGAGCACATTTCAGCACCACCTGGTAAAATAGCCATGTAACATTTAGTGCAAATTCTCAGTGCCGGATTAAACCCTTTGGAGGCCCCTAGGAGTCGAAATTTCGGGGTCCCCCACGCAAATTATCTCCTTATACCCAACGCACCAGATTTTTTTACAAACTGACAGCTGCCAGAAGATGAGCTTTTAAGAGACAAACTATTATGTGAATCTGATGTCTCTGGTTTATGTACTTTAAGATGTATTTTGATCTGTTGTCGTGAGCTCCTAAAAGAAGTGGGGCCCATAGGCTGGTGCCTATGTTGCCTATTTGGTAATCCGGAACTGTAAATGCCATCAGTTTACTTTGGGGAAAATCCAGTAACAAGATGTGCCCTTTCACTAATTTTGTTTAGCTTGAGGTAATAGGAAATTCTTTATAACTGGTAATTTTTATGACGAGTATTTGTCTTTCACGTTGGTCTTGGGTACGACGGGCGCTATAGTTATTTTTAAATTGTGCTGCAATGCTGAGACTTCACTCAGATATGAAGCAGGCTAAGGTGACGTAAATCTTTTTATTTTACTGATGGTTATATATTCCAGAGTCCCCGCTAATTAAGAGCAGCTTTCCCTCGGAGACAGCCGATTACGAAGACACAGTGATGAGAAACACCACGGTTCACCTCTCACGCAGCGCACATGGCTTTGTGTAATCACGAGGCCAAGTCAGGAGGCCTGTTTCAAGAGCAAATCAAAACAACTGTGCTGGTTGAAAGCCCCTGAGCGCTGACATGGTGCCAGGAACAGAGTAGGAAGAGAAGACGGACAAAAAAACGTATCTGACATCACTGCTCTCGTAAAAACACAGCTTGGGCTTGGCGAGTAGGGCTTGTCCATTGATGTAGTAGGGCACATGCTGAATGGACACATGCTATTTGGACACGCGTTTTATGGGCAGACACTGCGCGCCCATGCTTTGTTAGGACATGCTCTGTTGGCACGTGTTCTGTCCACGGGAGCTCTGTGAGAACATCGCCTGTGGGCAAGGGCGTAACTTCAGGGGGGTGTTTGGGATGTTACAGCCCCCTAATAAATTTATATTCTCCTAAATAGTTGGGTACAGGTGCTTTCAGTCGGGTATAGTGAGGTGTCTGTCGGATTTCAACAGGAATGTTTACCTACACACAGACAAAAACGCACACACACTTTTCCCTCTCTAGTTTGAAAGTAAGTATTGGTTATTTTACAAAATAATGTGCTTTCTCTGACTTGGTACCCCTACCAATCCACATTTTCTCCCTTTCCATTACCCTTTAGCCCCTCTCATGCACCCCTCTTGTCCTATAATGTATTTTAACATTATATGCCATTGCCATTGTTGAAGGTGATACCCCTCCCAATCTCACTGACCGAGCTATACCCCTGTCTGTTGGATGTACTCTGTGAGCAGATGTCCGACAGGCAGGTGCAGACAGAGTTTGCAGATGTGGCTCCATACTTAGGGCACCTGCTTTGTATCTGTAGGTTGCTATGGCATGCTGTGTGGGCACCTACCGTGTAGGCCAGTGGTTCCCAAACTGTGCGCCGCGGCACCCCGGTGCGCCGTAATGAGGTGCCAGGGGCGCCGCGCGCACGATGTGGGAAATTGCAGCCGCTGCGTAGGGGGGAGTTAGTAATGCCACCTTCATCATCCTGCAACATGGTTTGGCCCAAGAGCGACGTGTGTACGTACGCGCGTACGTGCTTTCAGAGGCGTAGTCTCCGCCATTGCTGCCATACGCAGTTCTGAGCGTTTGAGGCGCGTGTTTGCTGCTCGCCGTGCCTCGTGGGACCCTCTGCACAAAAGGAAATAGGTAAGTGAAGTCCGCCTGTAGACATTCTCCAGACTCGGGTGTTAAAGGAAGTCGCATGTCTTCAAGACCCGCCGTGAGCGACTTGTAGCTTCAGACGAGTATTCCCAAACTTACTTCTTCCTGCGAAAACGAGTTTCTTTTATAGCTTATGTATCAAGTGACCCTCAAAGCGTTGCTGGCAGGTTTGGAATGGACATGGGCTTCATTCATTCATTCATTGTCTGCTACCAACGGCCCTCAGCCGTCCGTCATTCGGCGGGGCTTGGACGCAGTTTAATGGTTAATGCTGTGTAACTTGTGGTCGGAGCATGAGTGAAGCAGCGGATAAAGGCCCAGCCGTCATTTGCGTGCAGAAACTTCGCTCGAGGTGAAGTCAAATGTATCGGTGGCAGCCCGGGGGTGGTTTACGATATTTGTGTGCCTGAGTGAGGTAAAGTTTAAGTAGTAAGTAGCCAGCTGAACGCTCAGTATTCTAGTTAGCGCCGCAAGGTCTGGAGTGTGATTGGTAAAGGAACTGCCCACACGGGATGGCTTGCGATATTTCCACGTCTGGGTGATGTAGAATAACTCCGGAGTACGCTATGTTTTTGGAATTACCCTCTGGGTCTGAACGTGATTTATTCCGAACCATGTTATTCTGAGTGTAGGAAGAAGACTTTAATTTGGATTGGTCTGATCAGGACCTATTAACCTTTACATGGGGCCTGTCACTGCACATCACCATTAAAGTAGCGGCTTGAAACACAACTAAAGTTGCCGCCACGAATGCCAGGGTCAGCACCAGACTCGCAAGCTCTACAGCACACTTACAAACACGCTCTGACTCATGCTCATTTTAAACTCACTCACTCACACTCTCTCACTTCCATACTCACACTGATTCAGTGCAATGCACTATCACTTTCACTCACTTGCCCTCATTCTCAGTCTCACTCGCTCTAAGTCACAATAGCAGTCACTCACTCCTGTCTCTCGCTCACTTTCACACACATGCTCACACACAAACACACACTCATCTGCATGCACACAATGTTTGACAGATTATTTTTGCACTTCCATGTAGCTGCCTGCCCTGGTTCACTCCAGCTCCTCTCTTGCTAGCGGTGAATGAGTTCTGAAGCCAGGCACATAGCTTTCTCCGCATAGGCTCATGCGCGCAGCGGCGAGAAGCCTTTGCGCAGGTACTGAGACGCATAGTCCTGCACCTACATGCGTCACTCTGGGTCGGTGTTGGTGAAGCCACTCATAAGGAGCCCGCCTTTTAGTATAAAAATAATGCTGATGATACTGATTACGACAGACCAAACTCAATGTTCCATTTTCTCAGAGCGGGTCTCAGTACCAAAAGCTACTGAAAGCAGCAGCTGGCATAAATAAGGGTTTGGGACCAGGCACTCTGTTGGGGAAAAAAACGATGGATTGGGATGCAGCCAAAGTGATTGCCAGTGGATGAGATTAATAATTCAAGCATTCCAACCATTATAATACCTTCATTGCGTCCCAATTACTCTAAGGAAGACAAAAGGAAGTACTCCCGAGGTCGGGCTTACATCCCCCCCACCCGCCCACCGGTAAAAAAATGGTGGGGTGCCACGGCCAACTGCCGATTAGGTCAAGGGAGCCAAAGGTCAAAAAAGTTTGGGAACCACTGGCTTAATGCATTTGGGTTTTGTAGTCTTGTTTCACCTCCATTGAATTGAACTTGTTACATTAGCACACCTGAAACCGATAATTTGTAGGTGAAAAGATGAGAACTGATAGCATCCCTTATGACCTGGAGTTAGGTGATCATCCTAGTGGGCACATGTTCTGTTCACAGATACTCCATGGGAACATGCTTTATGGGCACATATTCTGGGGACACACTTTGTGGGCAGACATCTGGATATAGGATTACCAGACAGGACAGGACAAAGAGACCCAGGGGAGGAATTGCTATCATCTTCTAAGAAACCATCCAGTGCTCCGCCACCTTGGAAAGCACCACCAACAACATGGAACAATTGACCTTCATGCTCCTCACCAGCACTAACTACACCCTGAGCAGCACCCTCATCTATCTCCCCAAACCCAAAGAGCATGTGGCACCTTTGGCAGCACAATCGCAGACTTTGTTGGTCCCCTGATTCTCAACTCCAGTCCCTTCATGCTCCTCTGTGACCTCAACTATCATCTGGATGATCTTCCCGATCCCAACATGATCAACCTCCTCAAGGACCTGTCCAACCTTGGAAGCCCCACACACACTGCAGGCCATCTACTAGACCCCATCTTTACTAGCTTCAGTGACATCACAGTGGACAAGCCCACATCAATCATCTGGTCAGACATCACCCTCATCAACTTCAGCGTTTCTCTCAAGTCATATGGCCGCTCGTCCACTGTTAGCACACCCAAATCTTCACAACAGGACTGGAATAAGACCTTAGAAGCATCCTGGTCTTCCAACCTCCTACACCACCGGAATCAAAACAACTTCCCCAAATCTATCTCCAACTTCAACCTGTGGATAACTGCCCTGACACCCTGGCTCTTCTCAAAGTCAATAAATCAACGAGAACCAGACTGCAAGTACGTTGGTACACAGAAAAGCTCAAGCCCCCCCAACTCCACTGCAAGCAACCTCAACGCAGACAGAGACAAAGTCAGGACAACACCAACAAGAGCATCTAAAAATGTGCCATTAGAATCTTCCATCAGATGCTACCATCAGGCAAATGAAAGCCACTAAACGCTTTGTGCTCACTGTTCGCATTGAAAACAGCATCAACAATGCCAAGGAAATCTTCACCATAGTTGTTAGAAATGGGATCTCTAGTTGGCAAGGGCTTGCACCTTTGTCCAAGTAGGGACCCTTCTTCCTAGTCAGGGTAAGGGTGTTACACTCGTGAAGTAACCCCTGCTCACCCTCGTGGTAGCTTGGCACGAGCAGTCAGGCTTAATTCAGAGGCAGTGTGTAAAGCATTTGCACATAACCAACAGTAATACAGTGTAAGCACTACAAACGGACACCACACCAGTTTAGAAAAATAACCAATTTTTATATACTCAAGACAAGACCAATTACGACGAAAATCCACAATACTATACTTTAAAAATGAATGCTGGATAAGTTAACTTCTTCTTTGCAGGAATAGTTCAAAAAGAAAGTTCGTACGAGTCGGTAGCTCCGTCCGAGCCTACCGCGATGCTGAAAACCACAGAGTCTAACAGTTCCAGCCGACCGCGTCGATACGGGCCAGCAGAGTCGTGAACAGACTCGGTCACAGTACCTTCTCGTTGTGGCTGGTACGGAGTGTACGAGCCGGTCGGGCGTTCGTCGCGGTTGCGGTGCAAGACGGAGCGATGCAAGGTGCGGTGTCCCTCGATGCGGTGCAGGCAGCGGCTCGATGAGCGTCGTGCAGACGAAGTCGGTGAGTCCAAGGCATGCGATGGAGGGTGAGATGATGCTCGATGCGGTGCTGACAGGTTGCGATGCAGGCGACCAAGCCAGAGTGCGGGAGCTGGCGTCGGACAGCGGTGCGAGTCGGAGCGGTGCGTCGCAGACGTGCGAGCGGTGCCCCAAATGCGGTGCGGTCACGACTCTTGAGCCAGTTGCAGCGACCGCGTCGGGTCGGGTCCGGCTGGTTCAGTGAAGCGATGCGATGCGAACTGCGGTGCCCACAGGTCACGGTGCAAGCAGCGGCTCGGTGTTGGCGGCGCCGGACGCCGCCCACGGTGAGACCAGGGTTGCGATGCGAAGCGGGGCGATGCGGCTCTGCGGTGCAAACAGGTCACCGGCCAGGGATGGATTCGGTTGACGGAGTCGGTTGCGGTTCCCTTCCTCTGTGGCAACTGAAACAGCTGCTCCAGAAGCGGTACCCAGAGGCTTGTGAAGTCTTTGTAGTCCCTGAGACTTCTTAACAGGAGGCCAGCTCGGTTCCAGGCCCTTGGAGATACTCAGCACAAGTTTGTAGAAAGTTCAGTCCTTTCACTGCCCAAGGCAGAAGCAGCAGCTGCAGGCCAACCCAACAAAGCAACAACACAGCAAAGGGGCAGTACTCCTCCTGGCAGCTCTTCCAGCTCTTCGTCTTGGCAGGTTCCTTGATTCCAGCGAGATCTAAATTCATGGGGTCAGGGCCCCAATATTTATATCCCAAATTCCTTTGTTCTCTGAAGGCAGAGAGGCCTTTGCCTAGTCCAAACCAGTTCTGGAGCACTTTGTTGACAAGTCTCCGTCCCTTCTTTCAGTGAGTAGGCCAGGGACATCAGACGCACCACAGGAGGTGGAGCCAGCATTGTGGAGGGAAGGCACTGTCCTATTCAGGGCCCAGGTGCAACTCCTCCCACCCATCTACATGTAGATCTTGCTATTCAGCCCTGCGCTGACTCACCCTGTCTCCTGGCATCCCCCAGCCCTTGTCACTCACACTCCAGACAAGGAATACACAACTCGCAGAGGCAGGCTTGGATGGTTAGACAAGAAAATACCCACTTTCTAAAAGTGGTATTTTCAAACACAGAATGTTAAAACCAACTTCACTAAAAGATGCATTTTATCATTCTGAGTCCAGGCATACTAAACTCGACTTCCTACCATGTTCCCGGGTCAGTTAGGATTATAAGCTGTAATAATCAAAACTGCCCGTTCTGGCCTATGGGGAACAGGTAGCCTTGCAATAGTGAAAAACGAACTAGGCTGTAATTCACTATCAGGACATGCCACACACACCAGGGCATGTCCTACCTTTCGCATACAACGCACCCTGCCCACAGGGGTACCTTGGGCCTACCTTAGGGGTGGCTAACATGTAGCAAAGGGAAGGTTTAGGGACTTGCAAGTGTGTGCACTTGCCAAGTCGACATGGCAGCCCCAGGCTGCGCACAGGCTCTGCGTTGGCAGGCCCGGGTTACACTTTACGGGCTGTTTGCGGGGGTGGCACAATCCAGTGCTGCAGCCCACCAACAGCATTTGGTCTATAGGCCCTGGCACTCGCAGTGCACTTTACAAGGGACTGACACATAAACCAAATAGGCCAATCATGGAAACACCAATCCATAACACATTTTACACAGAGCACTTGCACTTTCCCACTGGACAGCAGTGAGGAAAGTGCGCAGAATCATTACACCAGCAAAAACAGAGTCAAAACCGGGAGGTCAGAAAGCAAAAGTCAGGGGAAACACGCCAAAAGATGCCAAGTCTAACACATGTCCCCTCCAGCTGAAAGTAGGGAGAACTACCCAACCCCATTGGAGTTCTCTTCACTAAGGCGGAAGAACCTGGACAGACCATGTGCGATGGCGTGTTCTGTACCAGGACGGTGTTCCACCGTAAAGTCCATTCCCTGTAGGGAGATGGACCACCTCAGCAGTTTTGGATTCTCACCCTCATTTGCATCAACCATCTGAGGGGCCTGTGGTCTGTCTGAACCCGGAAGTGAGTCCCAAACAGGTATGGTCTCAACTTCTTCAGCGCCCAGACCACAGCAAAAGCTTCCCTTTCTATGGCACTCCACCTCTGTTCCCTGGGAAGTAGTCTCCTGCTAAGGAAGACTACAGGCTGATCCAGGCCCTCTTCGTTCAGTTGTGAGAGCACCGCTCCCACACCATGCTCTGAAGCGTCCGTCTGCACGACGAATTCCTTGGAGAAGTCAGGTGCCTTGAGCACGGGCGCCGTGCACATGGCTGCCTTCAGGGCATCAAAAGCTTTCTGGCAGGACTCAGTCCAGATCACTTTCCTGGGCTGCCTCTTAGAGGTCAGCTCTGTTAAGGGGGCAACGATGGTGCCATAGCCCTTAACAAATCTCCTATAGTAGCCGGTGAGACCTAAGAAGGCTCTCACCTCTGTCTGGGTCTTGGGGGTTCCCAAGCCAGAATGGTGTCAATCTTGGGTTGTAGGGGAGCCACCTGGCCGCTTCCTACCTGGTGTCCCAAGTACACCACAGAACCCTGCCCGATCTGGCACTTACTGGCCTTGATCGTGAGGCCTGCACCTTGCAGAGCCCTCAACACTTTCTCAAGGTGCTGTAAATGTTCTTCCCAGCTGGAACTGAACACAGCAATGTCATCCAGGTAGGCGGCACTGAAATCCTCCAGCCCAGCCAACACCTGATTGACCAACCTCTGAAAGGTGGCAGGGGCATTCTTCAACCCAAAGGGCATCACCCGGAATTGGTAATGACCTTCTGGGGTTGAGAATGCTGATCTCTCCTTGGCCCCATCGGTTAAGGCAATCTGCCAGTACCCAGACGTCAAATCAAACGTGCTGAGGAACCGGGCAGCTCCCAACCGATCAATGAGCTCATCAGCTCTGGGGATGTGGTGCGCGTCAGTCCTGGTGACGGCATTGAGCCCACGGTAGTCCACACAAAACCGGAGTTCTGGAGTGGCACCGGGCGCTGCAGCCTTTGGGACCAAGACCACTGGGCTGGCCCAAAGACTGTGGGAGGGCTCAATCACCCCTAACGCCAACATCTTAGAGACCTCCTCCTTGATGCTGGCTCTGACCCGGTCAGTCAACCTGTAAATCTTGTGCTTCACAGGAGGGCTGTCACCAGTGTCCACGTCATGGGTACACCAGTGAGTAACACCGGGGGTCAGAGAGAACAGTGGGGCGAACTGCCCCAACAACTGGTGACAGTCCCCCTGCTGCTCCTGAGTCAGAGTAGGGGAGAGGATCACACCCTCTACTGACCCATCATGCTCCTTGGTAGACAAGAGGTCAGGGAGAGGCTCACTCTCCTCTTCCACCCCATCATCTGTCGCCAAGAGCATACTCACTTCGGACCTCTCGAAGTGGGGCTTGAGGCGGTTCACGTGAAGGACCCTCAAAGGGTTCCTTGGAGCCTGCAAATCCACCAGGTAGGTGACGCCACTTTTGCGCTCCTTTACCTCATATGGCCCAGTCCACTTGTCCTGCAAGGCACAAGGTGCCACTGGGGCCATGACCCACACTTTTTGCCCAGGTTGAAATTCGACCAGAGTGGCATTCTGGTCATACCATCTCTTCATTTCTTCCTGGCTTGTTCTAGGTTCGCCTGAGCGAGTTTCCTGAAGCGGGCAGTTTGGTTTCTAAAGGCCAGCATGTAGCTAAATACATCCTGGGGAGTTTTCCTGGGAGCTGCCTCCCAGCCTTCCTTTACCAAACTCAGAGGTCCTCTGACAGGGTGGCCATACAGGAGCTCAAAGGGGCTGTGCCCAAGAGACTTCTGAGGCACCTCCCTGTATGCAAAGAGTAGGCATGGCAAGAGGACGTCCCACTTACGCCTCATGGGTTCTGTTAGACCCTTGATCATGCCTTTCAAGGTCTGGTTGAATCTCTCCACCAGACCGTTTCCTTGTGGGTGGTAACTTGTAGGTTACACCACACTCCTTCCACTTGGATGTCATATACTTGGATATGAAATTGGTCCCCCTATCAGAAACCACCTCTCTGGGGAATCCCACACGGGAAAAGATCCCCATTAACGCCCGGCCCACCACTGGCGCCGTCGTTGTCCTGAGAGGGATTGCCTCCGGGTACCGGGTGGCATGGTCCACCAAGACCAGGATTGCCCATGGCTGTCTTGGGATCCAGTGGCCCCACAATATCCATCCCTACCCTTTCAAAGGGTGTTCCAACAATAGGAAAAGGTTGGAGAGGAGCTTTGACCTTCCTCCCACTCTTACCACTTGCCTGGCAAGTTTGGCAAGACCTACAGTGTGCATCTGACTGCCTTCGCATTTGGGGCCAAAAGAAGTGGGTGACAAGCCTGTCAAAGGTCTTGTCCTGCCCCAAATGTCCTGCCAAAGGCACGTCATGAGCCAGACCCAGTAGGAAGGTCCTGAAGCGCTGGGGTACCACCAGCACACGGGCTGACCCAGGATCAGCAACCTTAGGCTCACTGTATAGGAGACCACTCTCCCAGTAGATCAGATGTGACCCGGACTGATTACCAGCTGCCTGGTCTGCAGCCTGCCGCCGCAGACCCTCCAGAGTAGGGCACCTGCTCTGCTCCCTGCAGAACTCCTCCCTGGTGGGACCCCTTCTTGCTGCCAATGGGTCAGCTCAGAGATGTCTCCCAGTTCGGCTACCTGCTCCCCTGTAGGCACCGGGGCGTCCCCTCGAGGTCCGCCTCCTCCCGGTCCGTGGGAACTTTGGGGCCGGTTTCCGCGCCCCTGCCCTTTCTCTTGGCAGGGACTTGGGCCACTGTTCCAGGCTCCAAGCCCTCGTGATCACCCTTTCTGGTTGCCATTGACCGAGTAGACACGCATGCCCACTCTGGCAACCCAAGCATCTTCCAAGTGAGACCTGAGCTCAACCTCCTTCCATAAGGACTGCTCCAGGTCGTTTCCTAGCAGACAATCTACAGGCATGGTAGGGCTCACAACCACCCTCAAGGGACCTGAGACCCCCCCATTCAAAGGGAACCTGCGCCACCATACATTGGCGCTCTGAGTTGTCTACAGCAACTACTTGGTGGAATGCCCCGGGACTACTTGCTTCTCAGACACCAGGTGACACCGGACTGAGGTCACACTGGCTCCAGTATCTCTGAGAGCCTCTACCCTGTTCCCATTGATGGTCACCCAGGTGCTATATTTCTTTGTGTTAGGGGGCACCTGGTTTCCTGGGACCATCTCACTGTCCCCTAGTGAGACAAGGGTCATTTCTGCGGGATCCCCACCCTCCTGTGGGCACCCCTCCTCCCCAAGCGCTACACTAGCCAACACTTTGGACTGTCCACCGGTGGGTGGCTGTGTCCCCTTTGGGCACTTGGGGTTCTCCTTAAAGTGACCTACCTGGTCACATGCATAACACTTGCGGGGGCCGGTCTCAACAGGCTTCCCTGTAGAGACCCCTTTCTTCTTATCACCGGGGGGCTGGGAACCTTTACCCTGGGTACTAGTTTGGGGCCCTTTAGAGAACTCCTGTGCTTTACCCTTGTCCCCCCACCTTTCTGCTGGGGACCCTGCCCACCTTTGGCTGAGTCTCCCCCAAACGCTTTCTTGTGGACCCTGGTACTCACCCAGCGGTCCGCTTCCATAGCAAGCTTCCTGGGGTCAGTTAGCTTACTATCCACTAGGTGCTGGCGCAGATCTGCAAAACATAGACTAGACAAGTGCTCCCATGCAATCAAGTTGTAGAGCCCCTGAAAATCTGTTACACTACTGCCCTTTACCCAACCATCCAGCGACCTGCAGAACACATCCACACATTCCAACCAAGTGTTGGCATCAGACTTCTTACTGGACCTGAACTGATCCCTGTACTTTTCAGGAGTAAGACCATACTTAGTGAGAAGGGCATCCTTCATGTCAGCATAGGTGAGGTGATACCCCTTACCCAAAGCTATCAGAGCATCCCTTGCTTCTTCAGGGAAAAGTGGCCACAATCCTGCTCCCCAATTCTCCTCAGGGACCCCATTCATGTGTATGGCTGCCTCATAACCCTGAAACCACCTTTGTATGTCATCCCCCTTCTTGAACTCCTTGCCTACATTCTTGGGAATGTGCACAATCCTGTCTGCTTTTCTGGACGAATTGCTGCCACCATCTGAGCCTGACTTACTCCTAAGTTCTAGCTCCTTCAGTTCTCTCTCATGCTCTAAGAGCATCTTCCTCTCCTCTATGGCCAATCTCTTCTCCTCCCGCTCACTCTCCAGCCTGAGCTTCTGCAGCTCAAACTGCCTTGCCTCCCGCCTGTCCTCCAGCTCCTCTGGGGACAGACTGCTGCTGCCTGACCTGGCGGGTTCCCCCCTACCCAAAAGCATATCCACCCTGGAAATAGGCTCCTCCACCTCCTCACTGAGATTACCAGGCTGCCCACTGGCATGTCTGGCTGCTACCCAGGCCCTCAGCGCCTTTTGTAGCTCCTCCTTCCTTGTGAGTCCTTTAATTTGGACTTTCAGGTTTTTACAAATTGCTCGTAGTTCCTTTACGGCGTAGGTTTCCAACCTATCCTCCTCAAAGATAATTTCCAGAGATGCAACGGATGATGCGGCTGTGTCAGGCATGACAAAAGTAGTGAGTTGAAAACTGGCAAGATCAAAAATAGGCCAAAAGAAAAAGAACCAGTATGTGGTACGTAATGGTCTGCGATATGGTAGTAGTGCACACCAATCACTGTAAGTCAAGTGCAAACACAAGTCCTATCCTCACCGCTGACAACCAATGTTAGAAATGGGATCTCTAGTTGGCAAGGGCTTGCACCTTTGTCCAAGTAGGGACCCTTCTTCCTAGTCAGGGTAAGGGGTGTTACACTCGTGAAGTAACCCCTGCTCACCCTCGTGGTAGCTTGGCACGAGCAGTCAGGCTTAATTCAGAGGCAGTGTGTAAAGCATTTGCACATAACCAACAATAATACAGTGTAAGCACTACAAACGGACACCACACCAGTTTAGAAAAATAACCAATTTTTATATACTCAAGACAAGACCAATTACGACGAAAATCCACAATACTATACTTTAAAAATGAATGCTGGATAAGTTAACTTCTTCTTTGCAGGAATAGTTCAAAAAGAAAGTTCGTACGAGTCGGTAGCTCCGTCCGAGCCTACCGCGATGCTGAAAACCACAGAGTCTAACAGTTCCAGCCGACCGCGTCGATACGGGCCAGCAGAGTCGTGAACAGACTCGGTCACAGTACCTTCTCGTTGTGGCTGGTACGGAGTGTACGAGCCGGTCGGCGTTCGTCGCGGTTGCGGTGCAAGACAGAGCGATGCAAGGTGCGGTGTCCCTCGATGCGGTGCAGGCAGCGGCTCGATGAGCGTCGTGCAGACGGAGTCGGTGAGTCCAAGGCGTGCGATGCAGGGTGAGACGATGCTCGATGCGGTGCTGACAGGTTGCGATGCAGGCGACCAAGCCGGAGTGCGGGAGCTGGCGTCGGACAGCGGTGCGAGTCGGAGCGGTGCGCCGCAGACGTGCAAGCGGTGCCCCAAATGCGGTGCGGTCACGACTCTTGAGCCAGTTGCAGCGACCGCGTCGGTCAGGTCCGGCTGGTTCAGTGAAGCGATGCGATGCGAACTGCGGTGCCCACAGGTCACGGTGCAAGCAGCGGCTCGGTGTTGGCGGCATCGGACGTCGCCCACGGTGAGACCAGGGTTGCGATGCGAAGCGGGGCGATGCGGTCTGCGGTGCAAACAGGTCACCGGCCAGGGATGGATTCGGTTGACGGAGTCGGTTGCGGTTCCCTTCCTCTGTGGCAACTGAAACAGCGTTCCAGAAGCAGTACCCAGAGGCTTGTGAAGTCTTTGTAGTCCCTGAGACTTCTTAACAGGAGGCCAGCTCGGTTCCAGGCCCTTGGAGATACTCAGCACAAGTTTGTAGAAAGTTCAGTCCTTTCACTGCCCAAGGCAGAAGCAGCAGCTGCAGGCCAACCCAACAAAGCAACAACACAGCAAAGGGGCAGTACTCCTCCTGGCAGCTCTTCCAGCTCTTCGTCTTGGCAGGTTCCTTGATTCCAGCGAGATCTAAATTCATGGGGTCAGGGCCCCAATATTTATATCCCAAATTCCTTTGTTCTCTGAAGGCAGAGAGGCCTTTGCCTAGTCCAAACCAGTTCTGGAGCACTTTGTTGACAAGTCTCCGTCCCTTCTTTCAGTGAGTAGGCCAGGGACATCAGACGCACCACAGGAGGTGGAGCCAGCATTGTGGAGGGAAGGCACTGTCCTATTCAGGGCCCAGGTGCAACTCCTCCCACCCATCTACATGTAGATCTTGCTATTCAGCCCTGCGCTGACTCACCCTGTCTCCTGGCATCCCCCAGCCCTTGTCACTCACACTCCAGACAAGGAATACACAACCTCGCAGAGGCAGGCTTGGATGGTTAGACAAGAAAATACCCACTTTCTAAAAGTGGTATTTTCAAACACAGAATGTTAAAACCAACTTCACTAAAAGATGCATTTTATCATTCTGAGTCCAGGCATACTAAACTCGACTTCCTACCATGTTCCCGGGGTCAGTTAGGATTATAAGCTGTAATAATCAAAACTGCCCGTTCTGGCCTATGGGGAACAGGTAGCCTTGCAATAGTGAAAAACGAACTAGGCTGTAATTCACTATCAGGACATGCCACACACACCAGGGCATGTCCTACCTTTCGCATACAACGCACCCCTGCCCACAGGGGTACCTTGGGCCTACCTTAGGGGTGGCTAACATGTAGCAAAGGGAAGGTTTAGGGACTTGCAAGTGTGTGCACTTGCCAAGTCGACATGGCAGCCCCAGGCTGCGCACAGGCTCTGCGTTGGCAGGCCCGGGTTACACTTTACGGGCTGTTTGCGGGGGTGGCACAATCCAGTGCTGCAGCCCACCAACAGCATTTGGTCTATAGGCCCTGGCACTCGCAGTGCACTTTACAAGGGACTGACACATAAACCAAATAGGCCAATCATGGAAACACCAATCCATAACACATTTTACACAGAGCACTTGCACTTTCCCACTGGACAGCAGTGAGGAAAGTGCGCAGAATCATTACACCAGCAAAAACAGAGTCAAAACCGGGAGGTCAGAAAGCAAAAAGTCAGGGGAAACACGCCAAAAGATGCCAAGTCTAACAATAGTAAAAGACTTCACCTCTCTAGCAGCAAGCTCCACCAACATAACTCCTTCTCGGTGCCTCTGCAGCCAGCTGTCCCAATTCTTCAATAACAAGATCACCAGCATCTATGATAACTTCGAGCCCTAACTGAACCCTTCCATCCATGCAGCCCTCCTGCCCATCTCAATCAACACCTAGAGAACCACCTGGCCCACCATCACCACTCAAGAAACAGCAACAACCAAGCACCCTCAGATCCCTACCCACCCCACGTTTTCATCAAAGAACAGGGCCCCATCAGCGCAGACCACTCCCCGATCATGAATGACTAGATCATCACAGCCACCTACCCCAACAAATGGAAACACACCATAGTACTCCCCCTCCTCAAGAAACACTCACTAAATCTGAAAATGCTGGCTAAATACTGGCCTATCTCCAAGCAAAAGTCATGGAAAAGATGATAAACGAACTCCTAGCCACCTACCTCAATGACAACTACCACCTCAACACCACTCAAACGGTATTCAGGCCCAACCACAGTACAGAGACAACCCTTAGTGCAGCCATGGATGACATCCAGATGATCATGGACTGAGGTGACACTATGGCCATCATTCTACTGGACCTTTCTGCAGCCTTTGATGCAGACTCCCACCCCATCCTTATCCAACGGCTGCACAAAGCTGGCATCCAAGGACCCGATTTCGCTGTAATTGCTCTTTCTTGACAGGCTACACCCAGTCGGTCAGCCTTGCCCTCTGCACCTCAAATGCCATGAACTTCATCTGTGGAGTTCCACAATGATTCTCACTCAGCCGCACCCTTTTCAATACCTACATGGCCCTACTCTCCAGCATCATCCACATTCATGGAATCAACATCATATTATGCACTGATGGAATCCAGCACATACTCTACAGGATGCCAAACACCCAGACCAACTTCTCCACCTGCATGACCTAAGTCGCCAGATGGATGAAAACAAACTGCCTCACGCTCAACACTGATAAGACGGAAGTAGTATTCTTCTTAAAAGACACATCACTCTGGGAATCCACCTGGTGGCCTGCCTATCATGGACTCACACAACTTCCGACAATCCATGCAAAGAACCTTGGAATAGTAATTGACAACCAACTCACCATGACCAGCCAAGGGAAGGTATTCACCATCTCCTGTTTCCACACACTCAAGATGCTCAAGAAACCTTCAAATGGCTCACCAGCAACACTTGCAGAGCTGCCATAAAAGCCCTCGTCATCAGCAAGCTGGACTACAGCTATGCACTCTATGCTGGAATCAACGCTCAACTGACCAGAATATTCAGACCATACAAAACTCAGCGGACAGGCTCACCCTCATACTCCTACTCTGAACTCATATCTCCTGCACCTTATAGATTGCCACTGGCTATCAAACCACAGACAAGCACACTTCAAACTCCCTACACACATACAAAGCATTACATAACATGGTTCCCATGTACCACAACAACCACATAAACTTCCACAAACCATTCAGAACCAGATCTGATGGTCGTGCCACATCCTACATGAATTCCTCAAGAACTGAAGACCTGGCTTCAAATATGTCAGCCATGACTTGGAAAATTCAGCACCAGGATACCCTCCTGTATGAGTTGCGCACTATACAAATATTTATTTATAAAGTTTTATATAGCGCGAACAAGATCCTGAAGGATATCAGAGCGCTTTACAAAAAGGGTGGAAGGAAGGTCAAAAACCCAATTTCGACATCAAGTAAGAATACACAACATGAATAATAGCAAGATTCACAGAAAAATGACACAAAGGAGAGTAACACAATAAACAGGTAATAGCAGGTTACGAGGGGAGCACACAAGGCGGTAAAGAAGAGCAGAATCACATGATGGAACAGTGGTTGTAGGATCAATGATTTCGAGCCAGTGGACCTAGACCAGATTAAGGAAGGAATTTATCCATTAGGAATCTTTTGGCTTCCGGTTTGAAAGCAGTAGTTGAGGGGATTCTGCGTACATCCGGTGGAAGAGAGTTCCATATCTTTGGGGCCGCGGCAGAGAAAGGCTCGGTGACAAGTTCTCTTTTTGCTAAGGATGAGAGGTTTCAGGAGGAAAGTGTTAGCGCTTCTTGAGGCTCTCCCACCACAGGATAATTCAAGCTTTTGTGCTAGGTACCTGGGAGTTTTGAAATGCAGGGCTTTGTGCGTCAGAACGACAATCTTTAACTGAATTCGAGCTTCGTAGGGTAACCATTTGAGAGATTTAAGGACTGGGGATATGTGCTCATTTCGTTTGGTACCTGTGACCAGTCTGGCCGCAGCGTTCAGTGATGCCCTTAGTGGAGCCAGGGTGTATTTTGGAAGGCCACAGAGCGTAGCGCTGCCGTAGTCTAGCCTCGGCAAGACCAGTGCTTGGACCACCTGCTTGAAATCCTTTTGTGGCAGGAATGGTTTGATGGTTCTCAGGGTCCTCGTCAAGTGGTTAGCTCCCTTACGCACATTGCTGATATGATTTTTCATATTCAGGTGCTTGTCCAGGGTGATTCCGAGAGATTTGGCTGAGTCAATGATGAGGGGGGTGCAGTTGAAGGCCGTGAGGTGATTCAGCCAGAGGTCTAGCTTGGTGATGTGGTTTGGGGGAGAGATGAGAAGGAATTCAGTTTTGGAAGTGTTGAGCAGTAGATGGTTCTCAGTTAACCAATTTTGTGTGGCCTGAAGGGAAGTGTTGAGTGAGATGATGTTATCCGGGGATGAGATTTTCAAATAAATTTGTATGTTGTCCGCGTACATATGGTAGAGAGTGTTCGAGGAATTTAGTGATTTCGCTAGAGGTTCCAAGAAAAGGTTGAAGAGGATAGGAGATAGGGCGGGCCCTTCGGGGACACCCATGAGTACTGGAGAGGGCTGGGAGAGGGAGTGGTTTGCCTTGAATCTTTGTGATCTGTGGTGGAGGAAGGAGGAGAACCATTGTAACACCAGACCCGAGAAACCCATCTTGTTCTTCAGAATGGATAGGAGGTTGTCGTGATTAACCGTGTCTAATGCGGAGGAAAGGTCAAGGAGGATTAGGAGGCAGGAATCATTTTGGTCAAGCATTTTTAAAATGTCATCCATAACGTGCGTGAGAGCCGATTCAGTACTGTGCCCCTTCCGAAAGCCGGATTGATGCTGGTCTAGTAGTTGGAAATTCTCTATGTGAGCACAAAGTTGGGATTGTACGCATTTTTCCAGTAGTTTGGCTAGTGTAGGGATATTGGAGATAGGGCGGAAATTATTGAGGTCAGTTTTATCTGCGTTAGGCTTTTTTAGTATAGGAGACACCTGAGCTGCTTTTAGGCATTCTGGGATCGTGCCTTGTGATAGAGAGGCGTTTACAATCCTTGTCCAGGTGGTGGCGATGAGTACATTCTTAATTTCTTTGAAGATGGCCGGGGGCAACAGGTCACTGAAGTGGTTAGAAGGATTGATGTTCTGATGAATCTTGTTGATGTCTTTTTCACTGAATGGGGTAAAGGTGCCGCATGACGCATTGTTCTTAGTGATCAGACTGATTGGTTTGCACTTCTCTAAGAGGTCAAGGGATGGCAGTAGAGCCTTCTTAGAGGCGAGTTCAATGGTGATGAGTCTTGACTTCTCATTGAAGAAAGCAGCAAGATCATCACAAGAAGGTGGGATGACTCTGGAATCCGAGTGGTGTGGACCTGCCACTGATTGCTGTTTGACCAATTCGAAAAGTTTCTTGGGGCAGTTTGCAACTTGATCAAGTTGGTGTCTGAAATAGTCTGCCTTGGCGCTCTTGATTTGTTTGTTATAGAAGCTCCTAACATCTCTAAGGAATTTTAGTTGTTCCAAGGAGGGTTTGGATTTCCAGGAGCGTTCAGCTGCCCTGAGGTTGCGGCGTTCCGTGTTTAAATTGTCGTTGTACCAAGGTTTGGATATTTTTGTTGAAGCGTTTTTTTGTTGGAATGGTGCAATGTCATCCATGATGTTGGAGAGGGTCGAATTGTAGGAGTCAGTGAGTAACTAAACATCAACCAAGTCAGCTTGGGAGGAGAGGGCAGATTTACAGTGGGCTGCTAGGTCAGTTGCGTTTATTGATTTGAGGTCCCTTTTCCAGATCTTTGATTTTGTTGGCTGAGCCTTCCTCATCGACACCTCCCTGTTAATATAGAAAAGGATGCAATGGTGGTCGGACCAATCGCAAGGGGTAATGGTATCCAATGTGATGGTCTGCCCTTTCGAGATGATGAGGTCTAGCGTTTCTCCTTTATTGTGAGTTGGTTGGTCACAGTGCTGGAACAGCTCATGATCATTCAGAAATGCTTTAAGGCAGGATACCGCCTGGTCATTGGGGTTAGACCAGTGAAGGTTGAAATCACAAAGGAAGATTTGGGGCATGGCTGAGTCGACATTGCCAGAGATGACTTCCATTAGTTGCTCGATAAAGGGGAGATTGTCTCCCGGGGGGTGATAGAAAGCGTGAAGTTTGCAAATCGGCAGGTTATTACTTGAGATACCTAGACAAAGGTATTCACAGGAGGAGGGCGAGGGGGACTCCAAGTGAAAAATCGAGAGTGTGTTCCTATGAATACAGGCTAGGCCACCCCCCAGCTTCAGAGCTCTGTCTAGCCTAATTATGTCGTGAGTAGGAGGTACTAGGAGGTCTAAGATAGGAGAGGAGGCGGAGTTTAGCCAAGTTTCAGTGAGGATAATAATGTCTAAATCCATGTGTTGGATGAGGTCGAAGATGTCGGAGGCGTGTTTACTGGCTGACCTTCAATTGAGTAGTACACATTTAAGTCGTGATGGATTAGTGTGGGAGGGAGTCTAGATGACGTTCACTCTCGTGAGGTTGTCTTTATTAATGACTCTAAGGTTGTGAAGAGGTTCTCTATACGGGTTGGAATGGATGGTTTGAATTTGTCTCGGTGGGATCAAGTTGGAGTTGGACCTAGTAGAGTAAGAGTTGTGAAGGTCATTGATTTCATTGGACGCCAGGTTGGTCTCAAATCTTCTGGGGCGGGAGGGAGCGTTAGCTAAGGGAATGGTTTGTGAGACGGAGGGGGCTAAAAACTGGCCCAAGCGTTCACTCACGCTAGGGGAGGCTCTGGGCAGGTTCGCTGCAGTGAGGAGGGAGCTAATCGTGGGGAAAAAAACTTTTGAGAGGGCTTTCAGGTCATGTAGTTCAGTAGTGAGGAGGTGCAGCTGGAGAGATATATCATCCAGGCGCGCAACCAAGTTTGAGAGGGGTAAAGGTTGTGTTGGGAAAGCGAGCGGAGAAGGGGGGCCTCGGTGTAGGTCCTTGGGGTCCAGGGTGAAGGAATACAATAAAAATACAAATAACATAGCATTGCACAACATCCTATGGAGAGGTATTCCATAAGAACATACTCTGCAGACAAATACTCTGGGCATCTGTCCTATGTTCATGTTTTATGGGACATGCCTTGTGGACTTTCCTGGCCACCTCCTGCCTAGACACTTGCTCATCACAGCTATAACCATTAGGTGTATGCCATCCTGTTGGACATTTAGTTTACACATTCTTTGTTAGTATGGATTCTGGGCAAATGTTTTGGATACATAACAGACACAGTTTCTATGAGCAAATACACTGCAGGTACAAATTCTGGGTCCCACCACTCTGGTTCTCTCTGGGCACATGCTATACAGGGAAATACTCTGAAAGTGTCACTTTTGGTGTGCCTACTTTAAAAACCTGTTCTGTTGGTATACACTTTGGGAATATAATATGTTGGCACATACTTTGCGGGGCATAGTCAGTTGGCACATGGTCTTAGGAAATATGCTTTGATAGCACAGATTATGTCCAGATACATATCTTGCTCTGACATGCAGGGGAATACCCCAATGTTTTGAGGGAGTCTGGCACGAAGGCCACCCACTTCCCCAATCAACAGAGATTCCAGCTGTAGCATACGCTATTTCATCTTGGTGTAGTACCACATTGTCACCTATTGACACCAACAAATGGCAGCCGAGCCAATAAGGGCGCAGCCACACAGCTTTTGGATGGTCCTAGGCTTAATAACCATCTTTAGAAGGTTTATTCACCTCCTCGCTTGGTACAAACGTAGGGGCAGATTTACTAAACGCTGACACAACGCAGCGCAGCAAGGGAAGCTACTGCACTGCATTGAGCTGAAGGGAGAGAGCAGAAATGTGCCACATCTACTAAAATATGCCACTGTGCAACTGTCTCTTAACGCTGGCGCACTTCTGGGAGCCTAGCACCAACACAGGCACCCTTGCACCATGAAGCAAGGGCACCTGCATTGTGGTCAGAAAACTTTAGTGAAGGAAGGGACACCTTCCTCTGCAAAAACTATTCTTAGAGGCTTGATTCTCTTTGCATAAATTCTGCATTCCGCAGCACTTATACAAAGAGGAAATAACGAGGAGAAATAAACATATTTCTCTTCGTTACTTTAGCCTTGAGTAGGTGCATCATTTTGGCGCAAACTGATATTTACTGACTTTAGAAACAATGGGTTTGCATCAAAATACATGGGTGGATACATTGGAATACCCATATTCCGCTCATGTAAAGTCTTCCCGACGAAAGGTAACACTAGGCGCTGCATTAATTTTCTTTTTTTTACAAAGTCACGCAAATTGACAAACTAAGCATAAACCCTTCTATGCATTACTGAAGCTTGAAACGTATTTTGCAGTTTTATACAGGCAAACCCGGACCGAAAGTTTTGGAGCTCTTTACATAAGCACCAGCTACATTACACAAGGACACACGATTCTAGGTTTCGCCTGCACAGCGCTTGCGCTGTGCTTGCGAAATCTCTTGTATATAATATATCTTAAAAGGGGGCACTTATTAGTTCCCATAACCGAATTACTGTGTTCATTCGCTTTTGTGTGGAACTTTTTTTTTGTTAACTTTCCCTGGCTGCACGCATTTACGATACTTCTACTTAAGCTGTTCACACTGTTTAAGCCCTATTTATTGTCAAGATAAAATCTCTTCCTATGAAAAAGGCAGACAGCTTCTAATAGTATGCTGGAATGCTTGTTTTTTATTATTTAATTGTGTAAAGCAGATGGTGTAGCCGTAGAATGTTTGTGGCATTTCATATTCATGCCTAAGTACCTTTCTTTCCACTTTGTAGGCATTATCGGATTGATTTTTTCAACTTAATCTATTTGGTCATTATGATCAAATTCTAAATGTTGTAATAAACATTGCACATTAAAAATAAAGTTAATATGCAAGACCTATGCTATATTTTACTACTAAATAGGCAGCCACAAGTGCAGTTACCTTGCAGACGACAGGGTCATAATTTGAATGGTGCAGCAGGAGCAGTAGCTTCGGGCCCAAAAGTTGACAAAAGCCCTCTAAACACATAATATTGCTATATTTGACTACTAAACAGGTAGTCATAATTGCAGTTACCTTGCAGACAACAGGGTCAGGATTTGAATGGTGTAGCAGGTGCAGTGGCACTGGGGCCAAAAGCTCTAGGGACTCGACTCAACACAGATTATTGTTAAAATGTATAACTAAACAGGCAGTCACAAGTACAGTTACCTTATAGACAGCAGGGCCATGATTTCAATGGTACAGCAGGTGCAGTGGCACCGGGACCAAAAGCTCCAGGCACCCAACTAAACACCTAATATTGCTATATTTTATTCCTAAACTGGCAACCACAAGTGTAGTTACCTTGCAGACAACAGGGTCCTGATTTCGATAGTGCAGCAGGTGTAGTGACACCGGGGCCAACAGCTCTAGGAACCCCTCTAAACACCAAATATTGCTATTTTTTCCCTACTATCAGGCAGTCACAAATGCAGTTATCTTGCAGGCATGTGGGGCATGATTTGAATGGTGCAGCAGGTGCAGGGGCACCAGGCCCAAAAGTTGTCATAACTCCACGAAACACCAAATATTCATATATTTTACTACTAACAGGCAGTCAGAAGTGCAGATACATTGATGACAACAGGGTCATGATTTGAATGGTGCAGCAGGTGCAGTGGCACCGGGCCAAAAAGTTGTCAGAGCTCCTCTAAACACCTAATATTGCTATGTTTTACTACTAAACAGATGGTCATAAGTTCAGTTATCTAGCAAGCACTAGGGTCATGATTTCAATAGTGCAGCAGGTGCTGTTGCACCGGGACCAAAAGCTCCAGGCACCCAACTAAACCCATAATATTGCTATATTTTATTCCTAAACAGGCAACCACAAGTGCAGTTACCTTACAGACAACAGGGTCATCATTTGAATGGTGCAGTAGGTGCTGTAGCACTGGGCCCAAAAGTTTTCAGAACTCCTCTAAACACATAATATTGCTATATTTGACTACTAAACAAGACAGTCACAAGTGTATTTATCTAACAGGTAATAGGGTCATGATGGTAATGGTACAGTAGGTGCAGTAGCACCAGGGCCCAAAGCTCAAGGCACCCCACTAAACACCTAATATTGCTGTATTTTACTACTACTAAACAGGCAGTCACAAGTACAGTTACTTTGCAGACAAGATTTGAATGGTGCAGCAGGTGCAGTGGCACTGGGGCCAAACATTTGTCATGACCTCCTTGAAGCACCTGATATTGCTATAATTTACTACTATACAGGAAGACACAATTGCAATTATCTTCCAGTTAAAAGGGGCTTGATATGAATGGTGCAGCAGGTGCAGGGGCCCCAGGGCCAAAATTTCTATGGACCCCACTAAATGCAGAATATTGCTAAACTTCACTACTAAACAGGCAGCAACAAGTGCAGTTACCTTGCAGACAACTGGGTCATGATTTGAATGGTGCTGCAGATGCAGTGGCATGGGGCCAAAAGTTGTCAGAACTCCTCTAAACACCAATTATTGCAACAGTTAACTACTAAATAAGCAGTCACAAGTGTAGTTACCTTGCAGGCACAAGGGTCATGATTTCAATGGTGCAGCAGGTGTAGTGGCACCGGGGCCAAAAGGTCTAGGAACCCCTCTAAACACCAAATATTGCTATATTTTCCTACTAAACAGGCAGTCACAAATGCAGTTATCTTGTGGGCATGTGGGGCATGATTTGAATGGTGCAGCAGGTGCAGTGGGACCAGGCCCAAAAGTTGTCAGAACTCCTCTAAACAACTAATATTGCTATATTTTACTACTAAACAGGCAGTCACAAATGCAGTTATCTTGCAGGCACTAGGGGGGTGATTTGAATGGTGCAGCAGGTGCAGTGGCACTGGGCCTAAAAGTTGTCAGAATTCCTCTAAACACCTAATATTGCTATTAAATCAATTAATTCTATTATTTCCCTCTTTCATTTCATTTTTCAAAATGTTGCTATTACTTACCCACACTATACCACTAGTAACAGCTCAATAAATCACCTTTTTGTACTTAAACACTTTAACAGACTTTCTGTAACTTATATTGTACACCTACTCAGCAAGTTACAACTTACAACAAAAAACAGCTTATTATTAATCGCACAGGAGAAAACTAATGCATTTACCAATGCTTGTTTTCTTTTGATTTTAGGCACCTGGAGATTTAGTGATTTGCCCAATGACAGGATGTTGAGCGGATGCCGAGACTCGAAACTGGTTCCCCAGTTCCAAAGTCAGCAGCTCTGGCCGTTACGCCACATCCTCTATTCGTTCATGCAATATACAGACGACGTGGTGATTGCCAATGCTTGTAAACACGAGCTGATGAAAAAGTGCTTAAAGTCGCTTGCGGTTTGTGCCAGGTTTGCACGGGCAGTCTTTGGGCGAATCTCACTCCGCAGTCAAAACCTCAACCCCACGAGCAGCCCAGCCTCTGGCGTTTTCATCAAGGCCTCTGGAATGTTATTTTTGGAGGCCAATGTTGCTTTCTGTATCTTGTTAAGACGCGAGCCGATCCAAGCTCAAACATCTGCAGAGAGAAAGCAGGGAATGCTCATCGGGAGTAAGAAGTCCAGCCACATTGAGGGACAGAGGAGGCGTGTCTATTTTTGGTTAGCTAAGAACCATCTCAAATAAGGTTTAGTACTGAATAACCAGAGAGAGAGAGACACGGAAAATGAGAAACAACGTTGTTTATTTCTGGGGTTTGTGTGTTGTACAAACCAGCCACAGCGGCCATGGACCACACAAACGTATGGCACGTTAATGTATGTTATTACTGTGTGATAAGGGGCTTGGATAAACACATCCTCCTCGGTGCGTGCTGTTTACTGCCAGCTTTGAGAACTGGCATGCTTTCTCTACTCGCTGTTTGGAGTCATTACACGGGATGTAATGTACAAGACATCTTTCCATTCAGATTCATGATAACTGCACCGCAGCAGCTCTCGCCAATTGCTCATTTTGTTTGCTGTTGGTCTGATTGGTCAATGACCCTTTCCAATGGTAATGTTGATTGGTCACTGTCCCTTTTCAATGGTAATGTTGATTGGTCACTGTCCCTTTTCAATGGTAATGTTGATTGTCAGTGTCCTACTTAGTTCCTCTCAACGAGCTCTTGTGACTAACTGGTGAAATGTTGCGCCACTTGGCCAATATGTGCCTGCTGACTGATGGATGAAACTTGACGTGCTTGGGGGTCTGTTGAACAGGGGCATAGCTCCAGAGTGGGGTGGGGGGGTAGGTGTTTGGGGTGTTACACCCCCTAAAAATGTATTCTGTAGTCAATAATTGGGTACAAGTGCTTTCAGTCGGGTAATGTGAAGCGTCTGTTGCCCACACCGACAAAAACACACTCACTCTCTCTCTATCTTTTGAAAGCCTTAAAAAATGTTGATTAGTTTGAAAAATATTGCGTTTTAAGTACCCCTAACAATCCGCACTCCCCTCTCTTTCCTCTGCCCCTTAAGCCTACTTCATGTCCTGCTTCTCATATAATGTGTTTTAACAAGATGTCCCAGTGTGATTGTCTAAAGGTCTAAAGGTCAACCCCCCACCCCTCAGTCTTACTGACCAAGCTACAGCATGCTGTCAAAGTCCCTTTGTGTGGCATGCAACTACATGCAACTTTCGCTGATTTGTGATTGTTGTTGTCTGAAAGTTGGAGTATTAGTTGCCACTATGCGTTCCCTTCCTTCAACCTGGATTATTAGGCTGACCTTATTAATTTTTTTGAGGAGATGTTTTCTCAGTCCATATAAAAGCCCATATGATGCCTGTGCACAAATTAAGTGTTGATCTCAATGTTGACTAATGCCCTGTATCTATAAGTAGATGCCTATCAGCTTGAGTGAACAAAGCCACCATTTACACAGGACACTGGTTTGACATGCCAGATTCACATTCACATAGAATCCTTTAGAGAGGCATCTAGTGAAGAGAAAACCACAGTACCCTTTACCCCGTCCAGCATCACTAACAACCACCAGCAGTAGGCATTCTATAATGTTGCTTTGTTTAAAGACATATGCTTGGGTTTTGAGATCTATTGTGACATCATTCACTGGAGGACCTCTTTAGGATTCAGTGTGGCTGATTGGCTGCTGCATATACAGCAGACATCATGGCTACTAATCCCTGGCACATCCAATGGGATGGCCTCTCACCTATCTGACCTATAGCAGGTCTTTCACCTTGGAAGTCCTAAGATGGTTAAGACATCACTTCTCCTCTGCCTGTTTTCTTTTCCCTAGTGTCTCAAGGGGTGACATTCTTTCCTTTAGCAAGCACAAGCAGTTTGGGCCAAATGTATCTATACTTTGCACTCCAATAGGGACATTCACTCCCCCCTTCTCTCATATAATTTTACTTACTCCGCAAACAGAGTTGATGTGGCCCAAATCTAAACAGTTTCTACAAACCCACACAGAGATACTAGGCACAACCACAGAGCCGTAAACAAATCTAACCTTGAACAAGTGCCCATCATGCAGTCATCCTCGGCTGACACCAAAGCACACCTGAAATGCATACTACTCAACTGCATATCGGCAGTGAAACATGCGGTGGACATCGCGGACCTCACCCTTACACATGAGCTAGACATACTAATCCTGACTGAAAGATTGCTAAATGGTGCCTCCACACCTACCTTTGGCCTACCCACCTAAAGACAACATCATTAGATTAGATAGACCAAACAGACCTGGCGGAAGTATCGTTTGCATACACGAAGCAATTTCACAGTGAAACAGTCACATAAAATGGGCATATCCTCATGCGAATACCTATGCATTGACATTTGGAGCAACAAAAGTCCATTGTGCAAACTGCACACAATCTACCACCCACCCGGTAATAACAGCACATTTAAGAACAAATTAGGGAAACCATCTCTATCAATGCATTACAATACCTCACTTCCTTGGAGATTTCAAACCTCCACTGGTATGACCCTATTGACCCAGTAGTTAACAGCCTCAAATGCTTCCTAGCTGACCTCAACCTAACTCAATTTTGCGACAGTCCTACAAATAACTTGAGTGCGACCTTGGACCTTATCATTGCCAAGAGTGATATCATCCAACTGGAATCTATCATACGTTCATCTCCACATTCCTTTCCTCATCTCAGAATCAGTGAATACAAGAAAGGGCCAACTAAAGAAACCTAAACAATGAAAAAGGTACATGCAGAATATTAACTGGACTTATCTGGCATCCATCAGCAATAATATCTTGACACCTCACTTGGATATGACAGATGTCCACGACCTCACAAAAATCTGCAACAACTCAATGATGAACATCTCAAACTCAACAGCACCACTGCAGCTATAAAGAATGTCCACCAAACACTCCAAACCTTGGTTTAATGGCACCCTTAATACAGAAAGACATAAGCTTAGACTAGCTGAAAGAGCATGGAGATCCTCACCATCCCTCGAAAACCTTAAACTCCTGAGATCATTGAGAAGCATATACCACAAACGCATCAGAATCCCGAAAGCGAATTTCTTTAGAAGCTAATTAGATAAACCTAGAAATCATCCCAAAAAACTGTTCAAACTGGTCAAACTACAATCCAATAATCAACCCCACACTTCCTCTACAGGTTCTAATACACAGCCAAATTGCAAGGATTTTGCCTCCTTCTTCATGGAACAGACAAGAAAGATCGAAAATGGCCTGCGGTCAGCTATGGAGCACCATCCTCTCGTACCTCTTTGTGGCACCCCCACAACCAAGTGTGCTGATACACAAGGTCTCTCAGCTCACACCCACAAAAACAATGCTACGCGGAACATACTCTAAACTTTTGATGAAAGCGTCATTCTCAAAATCCTATCAGCACTAAAACCCTCAAACCACTTAAGAAACCCTCTACCAACGAATATCTTTAGTGAGATCAAAATGTCCTTACTCCCTCTCTGGACTAAATAGTTAAAGCCTCACTACTTCAAGGATCGATTCCTGATTGCCTTAAAGCTGGTCAGGTTACCCCCATTTTAAAGTAATTGATTGTGGACCTTTCAGACCTAAACAACTTCCGCCAAATCTCTACGATTCTGAAACTAGCAAAGCTCCTTGAGAAATGTGTACGTGTACAACTCTGCAACCACATTCCCCAATCCGGCTTCCGCCATGGGCACAGCACTGATTCGGCACTCACACACATAGTTGATGATGCGCTAAAAATGTTGGATCAGAACAAATCCTGCCTTCTTATCCTCCTTGACCTCTCGTCAGCCTTTGATACGTCAAGCATGACAGCCTACTGCACCTTCTCAAATGTAGCGTGGGGCTATCGGGGACCGATCTTAACTGGTTTGCCTATTTTCTCCACAGCAGAATTCAAAGAATCAAGGTCAATACATCCCTATCCAACACCACACAACTCACTTTAGGGGTCCCTCAGGGATCCTCTCTCTCACCCACTCTCTTTAATCTATTCATGGAACCTCTAACCGAATTGTTGAATTTATTGAACATCTACTATCACATGTAAGAAGATGACAACCAAACGTACTTAAAAATCTCTTCCCTCAAAGATATTAGGTCTCTAAACTCAACCCTACAAAAACACAAAACTAGTTGACTGGTAACCATCTCAAACTAAATGCTCTCAAAATGGAAATCCTCCTTATTGCCCCTCCCAAACATTCACCGGACATCGCAGAATGGAGTAAACAAATTACAGCACTGAATTGTGTACCACACATTATGGAGTCAAAAAGATTGCTGGGAATAAAGAAACACATGTCTAGAGATACGGCAATGACTGTACCAGCTTTGGTGCAAGCGTGAAATCCTGTACTACACTAACAAGGATGCAAAGGGGTAATGGCGTTGGAATCTGAGGCTGTGTGCTCCTACCCCCCTTACTGTTTAAAAAGGCTCCTGTAAGCCAACAAGCTAATGAACTTTGGAGTTCCTGCGTTCCCGGAGTGGTATTGACCTGAGAAAATCTGTGGCAGCATGTCCAGCAACCCCAGAATAATTTTGTACTGACGACGGAATAATCATGAAACAAATGTGTCTACAGATACGGCAATGACTGCACCAGCTTTGGTAAAAATTATGATGTACTTTGATGCAATTGCAAAATCCTGTACCACACTAAACAGGATGCAAAGGGGTAATGGTGCTGGAATGTGAGGCAGTGTGCTCCTACCCCCTCCCCCCCCCCTTACTGTGTAAAAAGGTTCCTGTGAGCCTACAAGCTGACGAGCTTTGGAGTTTTTGCATGCCCAGAGTGGTATTGACCTGAGGAAATTTGTTGCAGTATGTCCAGCAACCTCAGAATAATTCTCTCCTGATGACAGAATAATCCAGAAACACATGTGTCTAGAGATACTGCAATGACTGCACCAGCTTTGATAAAAAATGATGATGAACTTTGATGCAAACGCGAAGTCTTGTACTACACTAACCAGGATGCAAAGGGGTAATGGCGCTGAAATGTGAGGCAGTGTGCTCCTACCCACCCCCCTTACTATACTTTGCACTGGGTCTGTGTCATGAATGTGATACAAACTGTAAGTGTTGATTTTAAGATTTTGCACTGGAAAGTAACCCCAAAGTAATACAAAGTAGTGCTTTGCACTACTTTGCACTGGTTAGAGCGAAAGGGGTTTAGCTTGCATAGTAAAAGGGCATTTCCACGATGGCTCACCTACAAAATTACTTAGGTATATTTTTAATTTTATTTACCAATCCAAGTTGGAACAGTAGATGAGAAGAAAATATTGCATAAAAGTATTTTTTTTTTAATCCGCTGGGGGAAGTAACACTGGGGTAGGAGCACAGACTGGTGAATGGGGGAGGGCTGGAAGCAACACTGAGCGCGCACATGAGGCCACAGAGGGTATCAGTGAGTGGGAGCAAAAGACACGGGGCAAGAGCAATGTGGAGTGCAGGGGGGAGAAAAGTAAACAGGTGAAAGAGAGAGCAACATGGAGCTTGGGGAGATGAACATAGATGAGAAAGCAACATGGGGGGAGAAGCACACGAGGGCAAGGGCATCACGGTTGGAGCGGGGGAGAAGCACACAGGTGAGAGATAGCAACACGCTGCACTCTGGGCAGGGGGATGAGAAGTATGGAAGAACACACGTAATGTGGAAATGCTCCAGTAGAGGGACAAACATAAGAATAGGAAATAAGGCCCATGCAAGCTAAGAAGCTTGAAGCAAGCAAATGAAAGCGACACTAAAGCCAACCAATGCTAAGCAGTTGGTGGGCTCTAAGCCCACTGTAAGTTAACAATAGGTCTTTTTTGCAAACAGACAGTTTGTGCTGTCTGGTAGTCGAGATCTAAAAATCAGAGGATGCCTCCAAAGTAATCAACCCCAGCAGAAACTGCAGCACAAGCAAAATACAGGATACCACTTGGAGAGGCAGATAGTTTCCAAACAGGAGAAGATAATGGGTGATAAAAGTCATAGTGATAAAAGCTTAAATTGCGGAGCTGCACAGCTGATTCAGTGCCTCCCTTGTCTCACACAGGCTAACAGAGAAGAAGAGTTCTGGGGTTGAACAGGATGGAGTTGAAGACACAGAGACAAAGATATGTTGTTCTTGGCCTTATTGGGCCATGGTGTGCTCTTCTCTCCTCACGTTCTGTACAGACCTTGGGGCAGGGAATGATGTCAGGTGTCTTATCCGTATACCAGGCCAATCAATCAATCAATCAATCAATTAAGCAATTAACCAATCTGAATTTGTGGAGCGGGGCTAATCACCCGTGAGGGTATCCAGGCACTGGGTACTGCTGGGATCAGTTGAAGAGCCATGTCTTGAATCCCTTTCTGAATTCCCTGAGAGAGGATGCTGTTCATAGGTGGTGGGGAAGGTCGTTCCAAGTCTTGAAGGCAAAGTAGGAGAAGGTGTGACCTCCGTTGTGGCTTCGACGGATGCGGGGAGTGTGCATGAAGACAGCAGAGTGCAGGCTTCTGGAGAGTTGGTGGTAGTTCAGGCAGTGGTTGATGTATGCTGGTCCTTGGTCGTGGAGGGCCTTGTAGGCATGTGTCATTAAGAACGTCGGCCGTTGTTTGACGTAAATGGTGGGGGCGTTGTTTTCAAGAGTCAGGTGTATCTGTTTAGGCCAATTAGTGAGGAGTATAAAATTGGCGCCAAAAGAATTGCTCCTAGTTGGCGTCCGAGTAGGAAGGCGTTTCCGCTTATCACGGTAAGGAAAAATGCGAGTAATTTTACATAAGGGTTTACTATGACGGATCGTCTTTTCTTCTTTCCCACCTTACTTTTTAGGTTGGGGGATGAATATGTTCATATAGAATTAGAGGGTGTCTATGGTCCCCTCCCTTTCTTTTCTTTTTTAACAAGAATAGTTCCATGTAAATGACTGTCTGGCTGATTTTTGCATAACGGGTGCTGAAGCAAAGTAATCTATATAACTTCCAAGCATATATTCCGGGTATATACTTCTTTCAATTAGGTGTTGGACAGGAAGATTCCTGACAATAGGTCCGAGGCCTTCCAATTTTTAAATTTTTTTTTTTACATAATTGTTTAGGAGTGCCGACTCGAATTATTATTTAAGATGAAATCGCAGTCTGTTCCCCTTTTTCTTCTTCAAATGAATATCTAATGACTCTCCTCTTTTTTGTATTGTGCAGTAGATTATTGTGAATGAACAACCTTGTCCATAAACTTTCTAATTAAAATATTTTGTTTCACTATTGTAATTATGGTGAATATAATATCACGATTAAAACGGGTAGCTATTCTCTGACTACGGAAAAACAATGACCTGAACAGATGGTCTATATATTATAGCATAAACAGTTGATATAAATATATTTTGTTACATATTTCACTATCGAAGATAATGCTGTCGGTGGTATATTAATAATCAATAATTTTTTATTGTTTCTATAAAGGATCAGCTAATAGGTGATATTTTCTATGCGGGGAATTCACGCATACAGAATTATAATGTCTTTTATATATATTTTGCTGTGCATCTTGCTTATCTAGGCGGCTGTACCACTCAGGAATATAGTCCTAACTTATGGACCGGGTGTTAAACATGGATTAATTGTATCCCTTCTGGTTTTCTTCTACTGAAGGTGAGGCATTTTACCATTTGGCCCAAAAAGTTTGATGTAGTATAGTTTGAGTAGTGAGATTGTTTTTTGGTAAAATTAATGCAAGTTTTGTACTCCTATTTTAGGTATAAATATTGTCGAAATCCAGATCAATCGTTGTCAAGAATAATTATTATCATCGACCACTAGCTCCAACTTAAATAAATCGGTTGACAGTATGATCTATTAGGTGAGATTGGCCGGCACTATGAACCATTATTGGAAAATCATTGTTAGTAATTATCAGGTTATTCTATTGGTTTTATTTTTCTTTGTTCATGTCTGTTATCAAACAGGGTCTGGAGACGATTTTTGTACGTTACGAACCACCATGTGTTGTTGTCTTGGCGGGAGATATTTAATACTGTTTTATTATCTAAGGTGAGGTATTATTATTGATGGGTCCCTATCTATCAGTGGTGGGCGCAAAAGCCCCCTCATTTGTTATGCATATTCTCTCTTCCCCAAAGTGTGGAGGGGGGTGTATGGACTTTGTCTATGATCTTTATTCTTCTAATGCACTTTATCATAACGGTTTTTCTGTCCCCTTCTAATGCACTTTATATTAGAATTTAACTTTTATCTATTCTATACAAACTTTTTTATTAAATAAAAATGTGTATATGTATGTGTTGCTATGGAAATTGTTGTTCTGTCATTTGTTGTGTCCACACTAATTTTCAATTTCTTTGGTGTATTAGTGTTTGTAAGGTATTAATGTTGGCCAGTTTTTAATCAATGAATTTTTTAATAAAGTTTTAAATAATGTTTGTGATATTAATATGATTTTTGTCCGTCATCTTCATTGTCTTATATATGTTTTTGTGTTATTTGTTACAGCCCTGATGAAGTTCCAAAAACTGTTGGTTTTTGATGAACGAAGCTCGTTGGCTCTTTGTGTGCACCATTGTCGATTTTGAAATAAAAGATGAAAAGAAAGAAAACATTTTGGACTTTTTGTTTTATGTTCAGTGCACCCCCATTAGTTAGAAAAGGCATGTGTCAGCATTTTGAATTGGCACCTTTTCTGGATGGGGAGCCTGTGGATGTTCCTGAGGTGAGGGGTGATGTGGATCCTTATAGGGAGGTCCAGGATGAGTTCTGAATGGTCTGGAGCCTCTTCAGGAGTTAGGTGGAGATTCCTGCATAGAGCGTATTGCCATAGTCGAGCCTGCTGGTGACTAGGGCTTAGGTGACAGTCTTCCTTGTGTCGATGGGGAGCCATCTGAAGATCTTTCGGAGCATGCAAAGGGTGTGGAAGCAGATGGAGGTGACTGCGTTGATCTGGTGTTTCTTGGCAAGTTTGCTGTCCAGGATGATGCCAAGGTTGGGGGTGTGGTCTATCGGTGAGGGTGTGGGTCTGAGCTTGGCAGGCCACAAGGTGTTGTTCCATGGGGAGTTATTGATTCTGAAGATCAGCACTTCGGTCTTGAGCTTCAGGCAGTTGGCCTTCCTCCAGTCGGGGATGCTCATCATGCAGTTGTGGAAGCTGGTCCTGGTGATGGAGGGGTCTTCTTAAGAGTGAGAGGTTGAGCTGAGTGTCATCTGCATAGGAAATTATGTTGATGCCATGGGTTCTGACGTTATTGGCCAGGGGCGTCATGTAGGTCTTGAACAGGGTGGGGCTGAGGGATGAACCTTGTGGACGCTGCAGATGATGCTCTTTGGTTCTGACTTGAAGGAAGGTAGGTTGATTCTCGGGGCACGTCCTGTGAGGAAGGATGCGATCCATCTGATGGCATCTCCATGGATTCGATTTGGCAGAGCTTCTTGAAAAGGGTGAGGTGGGATACTGTGTCGAACGCTGCTGAATGGTCGAGGAGGATCAGGGCCACTGTGTCACACAGTCAAGGAGGGTTCTGATGTCTGTGGCAGCAATCAGGGTGGTCTTGCTGCTGTGGTTAGTGTGGAAGCTGGTCTGGGAAGTGTCCAGCAGGTTGTTGTTCTCCAGGTGTTCTGTGGGTTTTCGGTTGATGGCCTTCTCGAGGACTTTGGCGGGGAAGGAGAGCAGATAAATGGGTCAGTAGTTCTTGAGTCGGCTGGGGTCAGCGGAGGGTTTCTTGATGAGGGGTCTGACCTCTGTGTGTTTCCATTGATCAGGCCGTGGTGATGGATGTGTTGAGGATGGAGGTGAGTTTGATGCTGATTTATTTGCTCCCAAGGTTAAAAAAGAGGTGGGGGCAGTAGTCCTTGGGTGATCCCGAGTGGATGGAGTTCATGAAGGCCGTGGTGCCCTTTGTGGTGAGTTGTTTCCTTGCGGTGAACAGAGGGTTGTCGATGACGTCTGTTGGCCTGAGGAGGCTGTAGAGGTTGGTGGGTTGGGGTTCAAGGTTACTGTAGGCGGTGGATATTTTGTTGAGGAAGTAGTCTGCCAGAGTGTGCAGAGTTCCTGGGGTGTCTTTCAGGAGCTGACGGTATTTATTGAGGGCTGATCTGAAGGTGGCTCGGTCCATGGGACCTTTGCTGGTGCACCATTGTCTCTCTAGACATTTGCAGTTGCATTTCATGGTCCTGAGTTCTGGTGTGTACCAGCTGGCTTGTTTGGTAGATCTGATGGTCTTGGTGGGCTTGATTGGGGCGACTCTGTTAGCACATTTGGTGATCCAGTCGGAGAGGTTCTTGATGGCCTACTCGAGGTTGATTTCAGGGTTGGTATAGGTGGTGTTGAGGCTGTTCGTCCATTGAGTTTATGTCACTTTGGTCCAGCTGTGGTGGGAGGAGCTTTGTAGTGGTGCATGGTGCACCTGCGATGGTAAAGTGGATGATAAAGTAGTTGGTCCAGGTGAGTTGGTTGACATGCCTGTACTTATCTCTATTGCTGGCCATGGAGATTGGGTCCAGCATGTGTCCTACACTGTGTGGGGTCAGTGACCAGGTAAGATTTCTGCTGCGCTGTCAAGTGCCTATCACAATACAACATCTTCCTAGCATTGGGAGCCCCGTGTGTTAGCTCTACCCACCCTTTGCAAAAGTTGTATGCTCTTTCCCTCTTTCACTCCCATTATAATTGTAGTTGGCTTAGAATTTAGGCCTGTCATTGGAACTGCCCTTCCTAGCAATAGTTGTACAGGTTAAAACACATCAAAAGTAAATGTGTAACCTTGCTGAAAAGCTAACCTACGTCTTCATCATGTCTCATAGGACAAAAGAGGTCTCATATCACTACATGCCGCAAGGGCACTATGTGCCAGCACCGACTTTTATCTAATAACTCATTGCTTTCTAATAACTGATGTTCTGGTTCACCTCAGCTGAATTAAAGTTCTAAATTACAACAGTTTGTAGAAATTAACACTGGACTAACCTATGTTGTTTATGGTATCTTGGAAGAAACCCGCTGGTTACCGTACGCCTTCATGCACTTACTATTACGCACTGCAGCACCCCCCACCTTCTGCTTTGGTCGGTTACAGTGGGGATGTATAGTGTAAGTCCAGGAGGGGCATTCACATCTCCAGGCTAACCACTGACTTTGTGAATTATTCTCACTTATATACATTGTATGAAAACCAGTCACTGATGCATAGTCTACAAATTTGCTGTGGGTTTGTAGGCCCTCTGTTGGACATCCCGGATTCACAGGAACCAATCCCCCTAAATTCTGCAAAGAATGACATCATATATCTCTGTATGCCACGTGCCATTTTGAGACGAACCCCTGACTGAAGATGAGGAAAAGTGTCTACATTCACGTTTTTACTTCCAGAAAAAAAATGGCACAGAGCTGATGTTGCAGCACTTGTCTGCACAGCAAGTACGGAATTAGTGACCAACTGGTAGGGCAACAGCTGCTCTTGTGTCCTGGCCATTCACTGCCCAGGTACTCGAAGACACAATGATGTGGACATTTGGAATAAACTGTTGTACTTCATGGTCTCCTGGTGAAACTAGTCTTCTGCAAACCTCTGGCCACACCAAGGCTGCCTCTAATCCAAGACTGTCAGCAGGATCTGCGAGGAACTTTTTTGAGTTTGTAAGCAGCCTCTGCTTGCTATGTGTATAATCATTGTATTTGACAAAGAAAGTCCTCAAGCGTTGAGAGCATTTTTCACGTCTCAGAAGATCTTTGTGAATTCTTGCTGGAATCTCCGTATGGAGCAAGTCTTGGCTCAGTGCCTGAGAAGACTTTCCCAAACTGGGTGACAAGTATCGCAATTATTTTTCTTATAACTGATGACCTTCTTGGAATGAGTACTCTTTGCCCCAAAATGTTAGAACACTGCTGCCCTGTTGGTGGTGGCCAAACCCATACAGGTGTCAGTTCCTATAGACCATAAGATCAATGGAGTCCACTTGAAGTGGACTCACCAACTATCAGGAGGCTCTTCCTCTTGATGCTTCACCCAGTAAGCTACGTATTCACAGGCTTCCTTTCTGTGAGGGAGGTAACTCATTAAAGAGGAAACAAGCATAGACCCAGTGCACATGTTCATACCAACTCAGCCTTAGAGTACATCTAAATTTCTTCATTCAACATTTCCATCAGCTAGAAAGAAATGTGTAGCTTTTTGTTTGTTTTAGGCTTTTCAGAACTTAGCGAACATCTTTAATCAAGTCTAGGTAGCAATAGGTTCCTCGTCGCATTCCCTCTTTTTCATTAAAGCGTTTCACTAAGCTGTCATCCAGGTTGACAGCTTTAACATGTTTGAAGTTGTGTCACACTTCATTCAACCATGCAACGGGTACCTATACCGGCAATGCACAACACTCCTACCCCTTTCAAACATGTTCCACCCGAAATAGAATAGCACACCCGGATTTATATCCTACTGCACAAAGCATCAAGCGGATACAAAGAGGAGGCAGAAGTAAACATCACATATAAAGCAATGTATGGGTTACTTTGGCTCTCGAACCACAATTGTATAAATCCAGTCTTCAATAAATCCAGTCTTCAGCATTGACCACTGGTAGAAAGTGCTGTCTCGCGAGCCTCATAAAGTGGAAGTTCCACGCAACGCCTGTTTGGGCATTGAATGGGTGACAATTTACGCTCCAAGAATCAGTCATTTCATTTTATCCAGTGTAACTTCTGTCTCTTTTTTCCAAATTTAAGAGCTGAAGGTTAACCCTTGGCAGCGACCATCTTCCTCTCACCTTTCATTCTAAGTGCAAAAGAGGCAGATGTTTCTTGGTAACTTTACGTGGCTGCATTGGCATGAGTACGCCACACACAGTAACAAAGTAACTATTTAAGGCTGCTCTGCGTGTTCGCAGGACTCTGTTACTTATTAGGTGTTTTGACTTTGAAAATCATATCCCGTAGCCACTTTTTATGTATTTACCTTTACAATCAATAACAAAGTGTTGTGATACATCAGCATCTCTTACTCTTTGCTGGTTGCATCTTGATTCCCCCTCAAACTCAGAACAGCACATATGTTAAGGGCCATCCAGCTTTCACCTACCAATCACATGCTCTTCTTGCTAAATATGAAAACACAATGCAACTAAAGCAAAAACAGACCTAAGAAAATCATAGTGAACACAGATCATCATGAATAACTGTCCAAATGCAGGTATAAATCATCTTATAAATACAGATCCTGCTTATTTGCTGACACACTACACTCAAACTGGAATGGCATGAGTAGCAAAAAAAAATGATGGTCCCGATTTCTGTCTTGGGGTGAATGTTTGAAATTGTTCAACATTCTGTCCATCAATTGTTCTTTTTGCATTTGTTTCCCCGAGTGGGGCAGGTATGCCCAGATGTGGGTACCGTGCCCTCCATGCCACTGGAGTCAAGCTAGCCTAGCTGATGAGGGGTGAAACTCCGAAACCGGTCCCAGGATGCTTGTTTCCAGTCCAGGAAAGACCTGTCCTGGCAGTTCTGGCTGGACTATTCCAATAGGGAGCAGGGTCAAGCCTGATTTGCATATGGCTGGGTTCAAACTGGAATGGCATGGGGAGCAAAAAAACGATGGATTTAGGCCCAGATCTCTGTACTGGGGTGAATGTTTGACACTGTTCAACATTCTGTCCATCAATTGTTCTTTTTGCATTTGTCACCCCGAGTGGGACGGGTATGCCCAGACGCTGAGTCCCGTGCCCTCCATGCCACTGGAGTCAAGCTAGCCTGGCTGGTGAGGGGTGAAACCCTGAAACTGGTCCCAGGATGCTTGTTTCCAGTCCAGGGAAGACCTGTCCTGGCATTTCGGGCTGGTCTATCCCCATAGGGAGCAGGGTCAAGACTGATTTGCATATGGCTGGGTTCAAACTGGAATGGCATGGGGAGCAAAAAAACGATGGATTTAGGCCCAGATCTCTGTACTGGGGTGAATGTTTGACACTGTTCAACATTCTGTCCATCAATTGCTTTTTTTGCATTTGTCACCTGAGTGAGACGGGTATGCCCAGATGTGGGTCCCGTGCTCTCCATGCCACTGGAGTCAAGCTAGCCTCGCTGATGAGGGTTGAAACCCCGAAACTGGCCCAGGATGCTTGTTTCCAGTCTAGGGAAGACCTGACCTGGCAGTTCTGGCTGGACTGTTACCATAGGGAGCAGGGTCAAGACTGATTTGCATATGGCTGGGTTCATAATGGAATGGCATGGGAAGCAAAGAAATGATGGATTTAGGCCCAGATCTCTGTACTGGGGTGAATGTTTGACATTGTTCAACATCATGTCCATCAATTATTCTTTTTGCATTTGTCACCCGGATTGGGACAGGTATGCCCAGACGTGGGTCCCATGCTCTCCATGCCACTGGAGTCAAGCTAGTCTGGCTGATGAGGGGTGAAACCCCGAAACCGATCCCAGGATGCTTGTTTCCAGTCTAGGTACCACCTGGCCTGGCAGTTCGGGCTGGACTGTTCCCATAGGGAGCAGGGTCAAGACTGATTTGCATATGGCTGGGTTGAAACTGGAATGGCATGGGGAGCAAAAACACGATGGATTTAGGTCCAGATCTCTGTACTGGGGTGAATGTTTTACATTGTTCAACATTCTGTCCATCAATTGTTCTTTTGACACACTACAGCATGCAGACCTCTGCACTTTTCCTAGTGCTATGACAAATATACATCCTGTTACTGCATGCCTTGCAGCAGGGTTAGGTGAAGCAAGAAACATACTAAGGAGGGTCATAGCCCTTTGACACAGGAAGAGGATATAGAGGGATATCAATATAAGGGATATCCAGATCCTCTCCCAACACTTCCTTGTCGTAAACATCAATAAAGCTATGATAGCATTAATTCTGGATGGTTCCCAAGCGACCTCAAGACAGTGACTTCAGTAAAGACTACATTGTACACACTTTTTGATTTCCCTAATAAGGGTAATGTTAATAATTGTACCCACATGTCTCTTGTAGCCCTAAGGTCCAGTATTCATGTATTCATGAGATACAAAATGCAGTACACCCTGATTCAACAATCGGCAACAATTGTTCTGTCTGACAATAACGTCATCCGTGATGCAAAGATCCTGATAAGCAGCAGGATCTCAATGAACATGGAGACGCAATATGTTCATAAGAGTTTGCTCCTTGGTTCCTATTGCATCAGCACAGTGCAGATGGTGCACAGAATGTAAATCACACTCATCCTATATTTTCCTCGCAGCACTTTATTGCACAACATTTTGTGTGCTACAGCAGTGGTTCTTAACCTGTGGTCCGAGAACCCCTGGTGGTCTGAGAGGCCCACTCCAGGGGTCAGCGTCTGAGTTGCAAAATTAAATATTATCACATTTAATACCTTAACATTATTAAAGTATATACAAATAAAGAAGAATTTCCATCAATACACATGATATAAATCAGGAAACAGAAAATTGAAGTTCAGGAGTATATTGTTTCTCTTATCACTAAATGTGACTCACTTGTTTCTGTAATAACCAAACGACCATGAGTGTCATTAGCATCAGCACTCCAGGTTAGATCTGTGGAAAATGTATATGATTCTGAGAGTTATATTACAACTGTCTTGACCTAGACAATATGCCAACACCAGCTTATAGACCTATAGTCACAAGGAAACCAAAGGGTACTTCCATTATTCTCTAAGTGTGCAAATTATTTAACATGGCACAGCACAGGTTTACATATTTTACATAGCAAGGCCTGGATCTGTGATCGAAGAAATCCCCTATTCGCCGTTTTGGACTCTATTTTCTGCAGAGATTCATGACACTCACTCCTACCTTGGCTGTTGACCACCTGAGAGAAGCATCTACTTTCCAGGAGCAGATGTACAACAAATGGTACAGACCCGGACCCACAATCTCAATGAGTGAGTACTTGTTCTGCTGAAACAAAGGCTCTGATGCTTACACAAGCCTGGATGGGTGGTGTAAGGTACAATGCTGACGAGGGATTGTGCAGTATTGCAGAGATTGTATACTACACAACTCGGTAAACAAAGGCACTATGCTATAGGTGACCCACCAAGGGATGATGTTGATCAATCCATGTACCACTGCCACAGGAAGCCGATGAGATAAAGAAGGGTTAAAAGTATTCACAAAACACATCCCTCATGGATTAAAAAGTTGAAAGAAAATACATTCCAACATATGTAAAATTCCAATCATAATCATACATGCTCCTTTACACTAAAATACCGCTTGAAAAGATTATCTTTCCCCTACCTCCAAAGATACCCTAAAATACCATCAGAATCCTAAACCCATCCTTAAGCCTCGTCTCCATCAATATACCCTGCTAAACACAGATACCAATGTCTCCAAAAGGCCTCATAAATGTGTCATTTGTATAGAGTGACCTCCCTTAATGTACCTAATCTAAATCACCCCCATGATGCTAATATTTTATCGGCTTGTTCTTGTACTCTTGCACCATCAGGCATCCGCTATCAACGGACTGTGATAGTGCTGTACAGTGCTCTGAAGCCCATGAGACATAGTCGGCGCTTTATAAAACTATGCTAACTAAAACAACTCTTTACTTTTTTCATGGTAGTTGTACAGTGTTAGTGGCATAGGGCGGAAGCCTGTTTTGCGGGGAGAGTAACTTCCTTTCCATGGAAGGGATACATATATGATGAGCATGCAAGAGGCATGGACGGCCCTGAGGAAGGTGCTTGCTGTGGGCACAGTACAAATGCATTCTAAGACAGGCTGCAAAATGCACTCCATGGCTTTGACTTCCTACGTGACTTACTGCTCCACTCACATTCTCAGTTGTCTTAGCTTAGAATCGTACAGACAGATCAGTAACACAAAGATTTCTATACATAGGTAAGACATAAATACAGAGCTGATGTAAATATGACTCGTGCGACTTTTGTCTGTTGTTCCTAAGTTTGATTAGATAGAAAATGTAAAATACCTCTGCTTGGGTTCATTATCTGAATTTTTTATCTTTCAATATTATTTCTTTCTTTGCCCCTTTTCTTTTAATTATTTTCTTTCTGTTTTGTTTTCCTTCTCGGCGCTTTAATAATGTCTTACTTCTTTTTGTTTTTTAGGGGCAGCAAAAGCAGAAAGACCACAATGCTATTGCAAATAGCCCCAGCAGTAACATTTGTCTTGTATGCCAATGGCTACAGTGCCTTGTGGTCGCCTATGAACCCTCCATCGCCTGCCAGCATAGAGAGAAAGAGGCCCAGATTAGCTCCTTGCCAGTGTCCTCTCCGCATGATTTAATGTCATGTGCTGTGATTTTGGAGAGATAGGAGTGGGGTCAGCACTCAGCAACCCCACACATCAGGTACCTGCAACTCATATCCAAATGCAATGCATAGCGGGCTTTTCCCTGGGGGTAGAAGGAATTGCCACAGGCTTCATTCAATGTCTGCTGCACATGGCCAAAGACCTATGCAGTCGGCCGAAGGCACAGCGATTGACCAGAGGCCATACACTATGCCAAACACCCACTGCGCATGACCAAGAGTCTTTCATCTAGAGCATGGGTACTCACAAACATTTTCCCAGTGGCCAAAAAGTTTTGTCTGTGATGTGACCGAGGGTCGCACTGAAGCCATTACAGTGGCTGCCAAAGGGACAGGTGGAAGTAAGGTGGGTGTAGGGGAGGTGAAGTATGTACATCTAGTGGCTAAATAGCACAATGTGAAACCAGAAAATCTGGATCAATCCCGCCTTCCCCACCTGATCAAACTGTGTGATCCTAGGCAATTGTTTTATTTCATTTTCCCTCCTTTTACTTTATTATCACATATAAGAAGACTTCCAAACACAAGACTTTGGGATTTGCGCTGTACAAAACCGTCTGTGTTTGTTTTAATAACCTATAATGTTGGTTCTGTATAATAGCAAACCAGGCTGCCCAAAGGATGCACATAACAACTGACTTGCCTCTTAGTTCACTACTGGCATTGTTGTCAGAGTGGGTGGAAGCATGAATGATTCTAAATTCATGTTTGAAAACTATCACTTTAATAAAAATACTTTTCAAGGCACTGATATAACCTGATGTACTAAGGTGAAACGGTTTCGCAAGTTAATGAAATACACTTTTTGAATTTACTTATCATAGTTTGCTGCAAGATTCAACTAACATTTAAAGAAATGCTTGCCCATTTACTTAACGTCTTTAAGTTTTGTGGAGTCGAGTAAACATCATCCCAGTGCTTCTTTGAAAGAGGGGGCCACATGTAAAGGTCAGGAAGGCGGTACCTTGATTATCACTAATCTAGAGTCTCAGGTCTAGATGCATGCAGAGTTGGCGCAGTGTGTGGCTTAAAGGCCACAGCATACATGTGCGTGGCCCTGCACAGGCGGTTTGAAGGCATGTCAAATGGATGCAGGATGTGTCTAAAAGCCTCATCGTTTGATGAGTTCTGTCTGCATTCCAAAGGCTGTGAAAAGCTGGCTTTACTCTCAAGGTAGTGCTAAGGTGTGCTGGGTGAAGCTGAAGAGCATGGCCTGCACACTACACCTACTACCCACAGCAGCAGGGAGTGAACTATGGGTTTGTAGGCAGGGGGATACTGAAGAAAAATTCTGCAGCGTCAACAGGGTGGGCTCTCTGAGCCTTCTTTATATACCCTACACAAAATCCCTGTTGCCCATGAATACTGAAGTATTGGATGGAACGCTTGAATTAATTTCAGCCACTGGTAATTATTCGAGGCCGCATCCCAGTAATCGTTATTTTGCAGACCTGGCAGTGGCTCCTAACCTGTGGACCCCTGGGGGTCCGCGCGGCCTACTCGGGGTCCATATCTGTGTCACAAAATTAAATATTAAAATTAAAACATTTAAATTAATAAAGTATATGCAAATAAAATAGTAACAATGGAAACATGATTTTTTTCCTATATTTGTTTGTGAGTTTAACAAAATATTTCAGCATTTGTCTGGTGTATACTTGTTTTTTGTAATTTTGTGTATTGTTTTGAAGTTCAAATCATAGATATTGCTTAGGCCGAGGGTCCCCAGCTCCAATAATGACTCATTGGGGGCCTTGGATTCCAGTAATGATTCAGTGGTGGTCCATAGAAGTCAAAAGGATAAGAACCACTGTACTACAGTGTGTTGCCCATGCATAACAGCCGCTGCTATTGGATAAGAAAGACTAGTCACAGGGTGTGGCCATGGGCATAGCAGACAGCCAATTGTTGTGGTTTTGGATGTATAGTAACTGGACGTGGTCCATTGAAAAAGTCCAAGCCCTACATCCAGTGCCCATTAAGAACAGCGAAAGGCTCAAGGTATGTGGCTCTGCACCCTAGCTTATTGCACATCGGCCAACATCAAGCATTGCAGACTCAGCCCTGGGAGCAAGAGGAAAGGTCTCAGGGAACGGCCGAAGCCCGCACCCTGAATTCATTGTCTTTGGTATGCATCTGAAGGCGAGGCACTGTTGGTTGCCAGGGAACACCATTGCCATAACATATACCCTGTTAAAAACAAAATGAAATACACAGAGAAGCATCAGTTAGGGATCAGGTAAAGTTGGCTTTAAGGTAGTTAGATTAATTTATCATAAATAAATAGTTATTCAGTCGACACAAAATCTAAAATGCATTGAAATGCAATAGATAAGGTAATTGCAACCTTAACCCCTGCCATCCATTGCTCATAACCTCACACATGACATCTTCAACTGAATCCCTAGTGACATCACATATCATACTGACATTGACATTATCGATGACATCACTGAAGTGGCTAACAGGCACTGTTGTTTATACCAACAAGACCTCAGTGAAGAGATTGGCCTTATGGAATGGCCTCCGTGGAAGATGACAGTGTAGTAAGCACAGAGGCTCAGAGCTCAGGAATTGACCTTAATGACAGCCCGGCACAGAGGGCTACTGTTGTGTGCCACCAGCAGGTCCTGGGTTGGCCTGCATCTTTGCAAAGGCCCCGGACTCTGCATGCCAACTTTCTGGTCCCACTGTACATGGACTTCAACCATGGGCTTTTGGGAACAGGGTTAAGGGCTCGGTGCTTGCTGCTTCTGAGCCCTTAGATCATTTACATATAAATAAAAATATTGCTACTAAGTCCCATGGCAAAACCTAAAGTTTCTGGGATGTTTTAGCAAACTTCAAAACTATATGTAAAACTGATAGCTACTTAGGCCATATATTTGGATATTTGGCCTATAAAATGCGCAGTTTGGCCTCAAACTGTTTCTCACATGAGTTCTGGTAAAAGGCAAGGTACGATCTGTGCACTCCGCTCCCTCAGTACATGATGGGATTTGTATTAAAGCTTATTCTGGGGCTGGCCTTTGGTTGCCATTCAGTCCTGATGTAACACATATATATCACGTGACACTATTACGATGCCTATGTAGGTGCTTTCATAGGGTAAGCTGAGCAAGCATTCTATAGCACTGTGAGAAGTTGGCCTGGTATATTCTGTCCACTAATTAAAGTGATACAAAAGGTGATGATGGACGGAACGTTTGAGCCAATCAAACACTCACCCCCAGTCAACTGATCTGGGTTTAATCCATCATCATTCTTTAGCTCACTCCACCACCCCAGTTCAGACATGGCCATATGCAAATCAGTCTGACCCTGTGCCTCATGGGAACAGTCCAGCCCGAACTGCCAAGCCATGTCTTCCCTGGACCGGAAACAAGCATCCTGGGACCGGTTTCGGGTTCATAACCCTCATCAGCCAGGCTATCTTGAATCCAGTGGCAAAGTGAGCAAGGGACCCACGTCTGGGCATACCCTGCCAACTTAGGGCGAACAAAGCGATACCAAAGGGGATGATGGACGGAGCGTTAGAGCAAATCAAACACTCACCCCCAGTCAACTGATCTGGGTTTAATCCATCATCATTCTTTAGCTCACTCCACCACCCCAGTTCAGACATGGCCATATGCAAATCAGTCTGACCCTGTGTCTCATGGGAACAGTCCAGCCCGAACTGCCAAGCCATGTCTTCCCTGGACCGGAAACAAGCATCCTGGGACCGCTTTCGGGTTCATAACCCTCATCAGCCAGGCTATCTTGAATCCAGTGGCAAAGTGAGCAAGGGACCCACATCTGGGCATACCCTGCCAACTTAGGGCGAACAAAGGCATAGACTGAAACATCAAGAAGAAACTATATCGCAATTATGGGGCTTGAATCACATTAGCGTTAGGCAGGACCTCATTAGCATTATACGAGGACCTGGGGCATCTCAATAGCCAGAACACCTAGACAGGAGAACACCATTGCCTGACATTAGGATTAGGCGTCCGACGCACTATGCGCCAAACCATCGGGGTAAACCTTAGGCATGAATCATGGGCATCAAGGATAAACCGTATGGTGCGTGGACTCAGGAGTACTCAGCATATCATGCTCGTTGCCACTAGCAATAGGGTAACCAGAGTTAATACGCCCAACGCTGCAACTGCCCACTGTCCAGCGGGGCAGTTGTGCCAACCGATTCAGTCCAGTACTGGGTCAGGCGGAGCCCCTCCTCCGGGACTCTGAACTCAAACTGCCCCAAACGTTGCAGCTGCCCGCTGCCAGACGGGGCAGCTGTACGGATCAGCACGGGCACCGGGGGCGGGCACCGGCAATGTGCCCCGACTCGCCCCCCAACTCCTCGATGGGCCCCCACTCACCGGCTGTCCTGCGGCTGCACTCGGGGCTCTCCTCAGCTCCTGGGGAGCCCCGATCACCGGCACCTCTCAAGACTTCACCCGGGCCCCCTCCTGGGACCCGGGACTTCAGCTGGGGAGCCCGCGAGGCTCCGGACGTCTTTCGGTGTGTTCTGCATTCTGTCCATCAACTGTTGTTTTTGCATTTGTCACCCCGAGTGGGACGGGTATGCCCAGACGTGGGTCCCGTGCTCTCCATGCCACTGGAATCAAGCTATCCTGGCTGAAGAGGGGTGAAACCCCGAAACCGGTCCTAGGATGCTTGTTTCCAGTCCAGGGAGGACCTGGCTTGGCAGTTCGGGCTGGACTGTTCCCATGAGGCACAGGGTCAAGACTGATTTGCATATGGCTGGGTTCAAACTGGAATGGCATGGTGAGCAAAAACGATGGATTTAGGCCCAGATCTCTGTACTGGGGTGAATGTATGACATTGTTCTGCATTCTGTCCATCAACTGTTGTTTTTGCATTTGTCACCCCGAGTGGGACGGGTATGCCCAGACGTGGGTCCCGTGCTCTCCATGCCACTGGAATCAAGCTATCCTGGCTGAAGAGGGGTGAAACCCCGAAACCGGTCCTAGGATGCTTGTTTCCAGTCCAGGGAGGACCTGGCTTGGCAGTTCGGGCTGGACTGTTCCCATGAGGCACAGGGTCAAGACTGATTTGCATATGGCTGGGTTCAAACTGGAATGGCATGGTGTGCAAAAAACGATGGATTTAGGCCCAGATCTCTGTACTGGGGTGAATGTATGACATTGTTCTGCATTCTGTCCATCAACTGTTGTTTTTGCATTTGTCACCCCGAGTGGGACGGGTATGCCCAGACGTGGGTCCCGTGCTCTCCATGCCACTGGAATCAAGCTATCCTGGCTGAAGAGGGGTGAAACCCCGAAACCGGTCCTAGGATGCTTGTTTCCAGTCCAGGGAGGACCTGGCTTGGCAGTTCGGGCTGGACTGTTCCCATGAGGCACAGGGTCAAGACTGATTTGCATATGGCTGGGTTCAAACTGGAATGGCATGGTGAGCAAAAAAACGATGGATTTAGGCCCAGATCTCTGTACTGGGGTGAATGTATGACATTGTTCTGCATTCTGTCCATCAACTGTTGTTTTTGCATTTTTCACTAATTAAAGTGGGCACCTTGCACCAGTCCAAACGACCCTTATGATGTATGAGGTCAACGATAACCTTTAGAAAGCTATCCTAGTGGTAGCTGTGGAGAGCAGCCTTCAGGCTTAATCTTGAAGGAATGTAAAGCAGCTTGTTTTACCAGAATATCGCCTCCTGAATGACTAAATGAAGGAGAATCACACAGTAGTTATATAAAAATATGTATTTATTAATATAACACTCTCTACTATTCTCTACACGAGGATAGAACCCAAAGCACACAATACACGATCAATAGAACAATTGTAAGTAGCACAATACACAGTGGGCTCCAGGGGGAGACCAAACCATATACTAAAATAGTGGTATAACAGTCACGACTGAGATCAAGACAAGGTCTGGAGCACGTAGAATCGCTGGGACCCCAAGGAGCCACCCAAGGTGAGTAGACAGGGACCCCACGGAGGCTGGGTGCAGTGTGGGAACACGACCGCGGGCTCCGTACAATTCTATGGGGAAGTCGCGGTTACACTTTTAAAGTTAAAGGACCCTTCTAGGAGGACTTCGAGCGAACCCCTTGGAACTTAAGAGTTTGAAGAGCCACCCCACCCGTGGATACCGAAGTACCCGAGTTGCCTATCCCAGAGGAGCCGGGTGCATAGGTCTGAAGTTTCGTCGGAAACTGCTGTCGTTCTCAATGGAGAGCTGCAAAGAAGTACTGCTGCCGTGAAGGTGAAAAGGGTCCGGTGGAATCCAAGCCTGGATTCTGGAAGGAAGGGACCTGTAAGCAGAGGGTACAGGGTCTGGGTCACTTCAGAGTGACCAGGGGCTCGGTAGAAGAATGCCCACCGATGTCGGATGCTTCAGGTGCGAAGAAGGGATGCTTCACTCTGCAGCCACGAGGACCAGGAGACATCGAGGACAACCAGGAGCTGGATGAGAGCTGTCCCACGAAGGATGTCGAGTGCTGAGGGGTCGGTGTCCGGCTGGAGCACCAACAAGCCTTGGCAAAAGCAACCCATGCAAGATGGTCAAACAGATTACGGTGTGGGCCAGCAAGGTCCAAGGGACTCACCAAGAAATGGGGAGTCAGGGCACGTCTGGAGCAACCAAGAAAGTCCACGAGAAATCAAGATGACCCTCAGGAGGACCCACAGGCCGAATGACCAAGAGTCGCAAGGGGACCTCAAGCAAGATTGCAAAGTACCAGCCCACAGAGCCCTCGGTGCGAGGAGGCCGGAGTTCTTTGGTGCAAATACTGCTCAGGGTCAGTACTACACAGAGTCCAATGCACAAGCTCAGGAATTGTCAACAAGCATATGCACTTACAAATGAACGCGGTGCACAGGGGTTCGGGTTATGCAGTCCCCACGAGGGATACTGGCCTAAAACTTGGTAAGAGGGCAAATCAACCTCAGGGACCCTCAGAAACCCACCTGCTGTGTTGCTGAAATCTTTGGAGTCCACAGGAGCTCAGGAGCAGCAGACCGGTCAGTTGCAGTTAGGTGCCTGCGAATGCAGGGGACTGTGACTCCTTCACTACAAGGGAGATTCTTCAGTTGTCTTAAGTGCACCACAGGTCCTGCACAGAGCCTGTATGGAGCAAAGGCACAAACTAAGCTTCGGACGGAAAGGGGGATGAAGTCGAGCCCAGTCGAGGTCCAGCGAAGTCCAGAGTGTCCAGACAGTCGAAGGTCAGTGGTTTCTTCTTGTAGAATCTTGTCCACGTAAAATCTAAAGTCTTACAGCCAGGTAAGCCCTTTTGTACCCACGGGAGAGGGTTGGACAGATTCAGGGGACCCTCTTAGGGGAGGGGCAGGACAGAGGGGTGGTTACACCCATGTCCTTTGTCCAGTTTCGCGCCAGAGCAGGAGCCAATGGCTCCCAGAACTGGTTTGAGGTGGACTATGCACAGGGACACCAAATGTGCCCCAAGTGCAGACTTTCAGGCACTCTGAGAGTGCACCCACCCAGCCCCAATACACTAAATCCTGTCTGGGAGGTTGTCATACCTCCCTGTGACAGGATGCCTATTGTGCTGCCTTCCTCTGCTTGAGCTTGGCTCAGCAGCAGGACGGCAGAAATGTGTCTCTGGTCGGCAGCATCCATTTTGTGCTGTCCGGGTCGAGAAGGCTGGCACCGGTTAGACCAGTGACCCCACGAAGCTCGCTTCAGAAGGGTGGAATCATACCTCCCACACCAGTTACTGGTGTGGAGGTATGATTCCAAGGTGTTTGATACCAAACACGATATGTTTCTATGCAGCCGTTTTCGAGATAGCATTTACCGCGAGGTAACAATGCACCTCTACCTATATGTCCGGCTGAGTCACAGACAACCCGGGAGAATGGTCTCCGAAGGCTGCAGAGAAGCTCTGCTCATGCAGGGGCACCCTCTCACATAAAACCCAGCACCCTGCCTTCAGGATTGTTAAGGCCTGCTATAGGGGTGACTTATAAGTTTTAAGTGTAGTGACCAATAGATATAGTGAACCTATATCTATAGTAAGTGGTGCTAGCACCAGCTTACTCAGGCTGCAGTAGCAGACCTAGAGTTCCATTTTGCATGGCCTCTCATGGGTGGCATAATACATGCTTCAGCCCATGGGAGGCCTCTGGGGTACCTATGCCCTGGGTACATGTGTACCATATACTAGGGACTGATAAGGGTACCCCTGTATCCAATCTGGAGTGTACCAAAGTACATGTATGTCAATTTAAGGGAGAAAGCAGTGAGACTGGGGTCCTGGTTAGCAGGATCCCAGTCAGACTAGTCGAAAACAGTGAGACATCGAGCAAAAAGTGGGGGTAACCACAAGAAGCAGATCCTACTTTCCTACAAGCACAATAGGTTATGATGACAGCAAAATATGTATTTCCACTGACCCAGTGGTGAGTATATTCAACTTTGTTGCTCTCCTTGCGAAGTAGCTTTTCTACGTCCTTGTTTTTGCAGCTGTGTCTATAACTTGTTTTATTCCTGTTTTTTGTTTTTGGTCCAGCACCATCGCATAAATTAAGCAAGTGTTTGGCCAATCACGTAGCCTTTGGTTCCCCAGCTCGCGCTGGCTGCCTTAGCAGCATCCTTGCGCCCTAAAGCCACTCCTGTGCTTGAATCCAACTTCAAATTTTGATAAAAATAATTCACTTTATTTAAAAGAGAGATTTCATTGTGGCGGCGCCTGCCTCCGTAAATCGAAACCGGGCTGTTTTGAGTAAAATTCTGGGTAAAAGTCTATTTTTCTCCCGTAAATGCAGCCAGCTCAGACCCGGGGGAAGCGTGATGGAGCAAGACTCGAAAAACAGCCCCAAACACCCGATTTACAGGGGCGCCTCGCGCCTGCTTCGAGTCTCTGGGGCATAACATCTGTTTTTTCCTTACTCAGAAGTTAAACACCTGTAGTGTTCAGACATTTCTGTACGGCCTAATTTAATTATTGGCGCTGTGATAGAAGCGGGGCTCTCTGGAATGGAATGCAGCCAAGAGCCAAACACTATTAAGACTTCGATTTGCTGGGGCTTACCAAGTCAGGGCGCCATTCCTTTGCTCTTAATAGCAAGTTGAACGGTTTCCAGCCTTTCTGTAACATGAGACATGTGTGTTTAGGTAAAGACAGAGCCCCTCATCATGGGCGAGGAGGGAAGGCGGCCCCAGGCAGTTTTGAGATTATTTACAGTTTGTAGAAAGTCTCTGGCATGCTTGTCGTCTATTTCCCTGTGGCTTCAAGGAACAGAAAGCATTCCGGCCCATGTTTAGGGCCTCGTAGGATAGAAATATCCCAGAGCCCATCTCCTTGCCATTGGCGCCTGTGGTGCTGTCGCCATCTGAAATGCATATTGGATACCAGGAAGGTTGGCTTTCTGGGACAGCAGCAATGACACAGGCCATATGGGCTGGACATCACCCTCTGACTTTTTCCATTTTGCCGAAGTTGTCCTGGGAGAAAGACCTTCCTGCACAAAAACAATCGTGCTTGTAACTCAGACATGCTTGCACTGCCTAGTGTTGGTGCTAGGCAACACACAGTGCGCCAGCGCAAGGAGGCAGCAGAAATGCGGCATATCTTTGTAAATATGGTCTATTTCTGCTCTTTCTCAATTCACGCAATGCAGCGCAGCAAGTTACCTTGCTGGGCTGCATTGCGTAAAATGTTAGTAAATCTGCCCCTCGATGTCCATACTCATCAGTGATGCACAGTGTGCCATGCAGCAGATAACAAGATGTGACACACATGTCGCCCCAGCGTCAGGGCATAAATACCCAATCTTAGCAGTACAATGTAACTGAATTAGAGGGAGCTGTACCCCTTTTGTGATGTTGTTTATCTGTACAGTCAACTGGGAAAGTTCTCTGCTATAGTACCTACCTATAGTCTCTGTTAGAAACGGGTAGCGTGGTGCAGAGCGGGCGGGCCAAACTCCGGAGGAAATGTGTAAAGCATCCGCGCAGCACACTCACAGGCGACACACCAGGCACACTACAAAAGGAGACCACACCAGGTGATGTGAAAATAACTTGTGTATTGTGACATAAACACGTCAGAATGTAATCACAGTTGCATATACATTGTGCCAACCGGCACTGGGTAGCAATTTGCACGGGGACTATTTACAAGGCAGGGCCAATCGGGCCGCTGCCGGAATCACCACAAGCACAGGTTGCAAAAGATAAATGAAAGTTCATAAGTATTACTAAATGTAATCAGTCCGTACCTCCTGGTAGAATAATGAACTTAGCATCCTCACATGAGCCTCGATCAGAGTGGGCATAAACCTGTGAACATTAGACATGCTCCCTTCACATCACCGTAGTCATGGAAACAGTAGGCCCAAACAGGTGCATGGGGCATTTCCGTAGGCGTAAAAGCACATTAGGCTTTTTATCAGCATACATGAGGCAGGCCAACATGGTGCAGGAAACACATTATGCCCAAACATCAGTAGTGTGGGCATTAGGACAGAACATTAGACCCCCTTATTGGCATAAAGACCTTAACATGCAGCATCTCGTTAGCATAACAGCAGTATCAGCCTAAACCACATTAGGCATGTATAAAGGCCCTTCTCAGCATGTTGGCAGTGCGCCTTATGTGAATACACCTGGGCATGAAATCATTAGGCATAGAATGAAGACATTCGGCATGAATTGGGAGGCAGAAAACTCCTTGTGCCTGAAACCAGCAGTGTGGCCACATTATACATAACCTTAACAGTGCACCCTAGAAACACCACCAGGGGGAAAGAACCCATTAACATAAACAGCATTGGAACATTAGAAAAGAGCATTAGGCACCAACATGTGGGCATGGAGGCGACACCATTAGGGTGAAAGCATGAACAACACATTAGCAATTTGGGGGAAAACATTACCAGCATAAATGCATTAGCGTAGACCCCTTAGCGCAGGCATAGCCTTAGCATAAATCACCTGTACATAAATCATAAGAGGCGCTAGGCCTCACAAGCATAAGCCCCAGGCGTCCCAATCGGGGGCACAACACTCTGAAACTGGGCCCAGGCCAACTGGCCTCTCTCAGGGGCTCAGAAGCCCTATATCCTGCAGAGTCAGGGCTGGCTGCAAGGGCAGCGAAAACAAAGGTGCGCAAAGCGCTAGGGCAGGAGGGTCCCTCACTCCTCTCTCTTTCCCTTCTGGGTAATCCAATGCCCCCAATGCGTGGCAGCTGCCCCCTGTCCTGCGGGGTAGCTGGGTAAACCCAACAAGCACTGGCGCCAACAATGCAGCGATGGGAGTCCCACTCCGGGCTCTAACAGGAATCTGCCCACAAGAACACTGGCACGGTGGAGCCCCTCTTCTGGGACTCTAGAATTTCCCAAAATGCCTCTGTCGTGCAGCTGAGGGAGGAAACAAGTACTGGGCACGTTGGAGCCCCCCTCCTATGGGACTCTAAACACAACCAATGCCCTCCAAAGAATACTGGCACTGGGGGCGGGCACCGACAATGTGCCCCGACATACCCCCCAACCACAGGATGACTGAGCCCCACTCACCGGCAGTCTGAGGCCCCTCTGGATGTCTCTGCAGTCTCCGGGCACCGGCAATGTGCCCCGACAGGTCCCGCTTCTGGGACCTCTCCTGGCTTCACCCTCAGCGGAGCCTTCTCCTCGTCAGCAGCGCGGAGGGGCAGGCACCGACAATGTGCCTCGGGCCCCCTCCGCCGCAGGACTCCTCCTTGGCAATTTACATATAGCGCTCACGAGGCGCTAGGCGGCAGGAAAGTTCTTGGGCTGAAATTAAGTTGTAGCGCCCACAAAGCGCTAGGTCCCACACCGTAAAGTGGTAGCGCTCCCCTTCACTGGCAATGAAATATAGCCCTCCCGAGGCGCTAGGGAGCAGGCAGGAAGGCACAGTCACTGGAAATATAGCGCTCTCGCACCACAGCGCTGCAGATGTCAGCTCCTCACCTCCTGGGCAATAAGATAAAGCGCTCTTCTTCTCCAGGCGCTAGCCAGCAGGCAGGGATGGTCAGTCACTTCAAATGTAGCGCTCCTCTTCTGCTGGGCACAGTTATAGCGCTCTCGCGTCAAGCAGAGCATAGTCAATGCAAATATGGCACTCCGGCAGCCCAGCGCTGCAGGACCCACGCACCTTCTTCTCCTGGGCAGGGCTGGAGGCAGCGCTCTCCTGGTGCAGGAATAAGGTTGTAGCGCTAAGTCCCACAAAATAAAGTTGCAGCGCTCCTCTTCCCCTGTGGCACAGTTATAGCGCTTTAGCAGCACAGCGCTGCAGGCATCAGCTCCTCTCTTCTCCTGGGCAGACCACGTGCTCACAGGGTGCTAGGCAGCAGGCAGCTGGCAGTAAGATATAGTGCTCACCAGGTGCTGGGCTTAGGACGGCAGGAGAGCAGGCAAGCAATACTGGGCAAGATCAGCAGGCAGTGGGTACTCATCAGAACAGGACAGCAGCTCCTAGAAGCAGTCATCTCCCATAAAGTGGCACTCCTCCTGACACAGCAGTCTTCACTCCAGTAAAGGGCTCTCACTGGCCCTGTGGACAGCGGAGGGGTGCAGATGGGCACAGGGGCCAGCACACAGGCCCAATGTGGCGGTACCTCCTGGCAAAGTGTCCCCTCTCATTCAGGTCCACGCTCAGTCTGAGCACATGGAGGCACAGCCCCCCTCACCCCACCTACCAGAAAGGGCTGGAAGCTTCTGGAAGGTTCCCTGGGAAACCAGTCCCAACTGGTTTAGGGGAGGTGTAGAGCACCCTGGGTGCCAGGCTTCCCTCCAAAAGCTGGGGGTGCTGGGAAACAGACAACTAGACCGCCAACTCACCTCAGACAGGCGGCACATGTGCAGACAGGAAGGGCGTCCATTTTAAAAGTAACATTTTACAAAGGTGCATTTCTACAATGGTGGAAATAAAGGTGCGTACACCATTGCACAGCATTTATTATTTTCAGTTCAGACACACCATGTCAGTAAAAAGGCTAGGGGGAAAAGCGAAAAATTCAGGGAAAAAGGGCCAAGTCCAACAGTCTCCCAATGAGAATTCTAAGCACAGCCCTCCCATTCTTCAATGAGGGGGGTAACACTTGGGTTGTATCTGCTAATATAAGGTCAATGCTGGTGCATGCCAATTCTGTTTATCTGGGTTAGCCTGATGTTCTGTTGTGTTGTGTTCAACTGCATGAAAAGCAGACTGCGCAGCTGACCTGCCATTCTCTGTCAGGCCCACCCGCTCTTGATTTTTTTGTACAAGTGCTGGCTAAAAGGCACATGTTGTTCAAAGCTGTATGCATTATACTCAGGGCAGAATATGGAGGGGGGTTCCTAAGTGTCCCATATCTCACAGATATTCATTGGTTTTGGGTGGATTAGGGCCCCTCTGAAGGCCCTGTAAGCTCTGTACGGTTGGGTGCCCCCCACTTCGCCGCAGGGGCTGCAGGGGGCTGCGTTACGCCCCTGGCTTGAGCAGTCATGCTATGACATCACCAGTAATGGCAACCTAACTTTCGACAGTCTTGTTGAAGGAACCTGTACACTTTTCTGCTTACTAACAAGATGCCATGTCAAACTGTGGCCTTATAATTGACGTAGCTAAAGGATATTAAATGCAGTTATCTTGTAACTTTAAAATACAAAATTATAACTAATAAAAAATCATCATTAAGACTGTCCAAAGGTCCCTCAGGATCAAATAAAGCACCACCCAACTCCATAGGAGACTCCCATCGGATCATTATTGTATGCTTTGTGGGAGACCTTTAGTGGTTGGGCCTCAAATTCACACACTAGGGGGCCGATTCTGATGCGGGTTGGAAGAGCTTCCCGACCGAATTGGTTGGGAAATGGTGTCCGACCCACTCGGATAGGGAAAGCCCGACCGGCGGAGTAGGATGCATCCGGATGCTTCCAGATACGATTTGGTTGAACTCCCATTGACTTCAATGGGAACATTTGTTCCTAACCGCATCAGAATTGGGCCCTCGGTCGGGAAGACACGTTCCCGATCCGATTTGGAAGGAGCAAATGCCGTTAGGAGGCCTTCCTAACCGCATCAGAATCAGGCCCTCGGTCGGGAAGCTTTTCCAACCCGCATCAGAATCGGGCCCTAGATCTCCATGAAAGAATAAAGCACAGATAATGTCTAACTACTCCCAAACGATGGAACCACTGGCCTACCACAGGCACACTAAAGGCAACACATCATGCCCTTCCATGACAAGAAGCGAAAGGGTAACAGGAACCTGCTTATGGCACAACAACTTTAAATCATCCTCGGTCACAGGGTCCCAGTTATCTCCATTTCCTCTAAAGCCAGGACCTTTTGCTTCCAGATGCCGTAAAAGCGACAATATGTCATCCTATCATTATACAATCATATTCGGCACAACCGCTGCACCCAGTCACAAAAGTCACTTCAGCTGATTAATATGTCATGGTAAACAGCTCAGATAATATCACTAGCTCATCTCTATAGGTTTCTGTTAAATGTTCACTCACCCATACAAGTAGATTACATAGCAGCAATATTTTGCTCTATTGTAACTTGGATTTTCTGACAGTTGCATAATCTTTGATCATAGAAGTAAAGCAACTCTCACCAAATGATATGTTTTCAACCCAATTTATGTTGCCCAATCAAACTACTATTGTGGTTGGAGGACTTGTGTCTGCCTTGATTGGATCACAGTTATGTTTACTCTTTGCAATACACCCAGGCTAAACATTTACACATTAATGTATTGTACACTTGATGGCTCCTGGCCCTGTTATCATTAATTTATTTTTACATTGACCGGACCAATATTTCAAAAACAATCTCACAGATGCTGTAGATAGGATTGATTTAATATTGAAATCGCATTGTCTTAGGAGACGTACATTTTGACACCATTCTGATGTTCTAGATTTTATAGACTGGTTCTAGGATCAACACGCCATGAAGGTCATATGTGAGTGTCGGCATTCAGGCAATACAACAGACCCCCGGGGGCTGGCGGTGTTGGTGAATGGGTTGATATAAACTGAGAGGGGAACAATAGACCTCTCTTTGTGACTGTCATGTACTCACTTCCTCGGTTGGTGTCATTTCCTGGGTTGTGGTAATTTCCGGATCATGATGGGTAGAGCTCTATTTAGTGCCCCAAGGAACGTAGTCCTGTGCCAGGCAATGTGCTGCATGGTTACATTGGCTTTCCGATCCTCGCTTTAGCTCACACGTGTTTCAAGTCACTGTTTGTTGTTTTCCCCTTTGCAGTTCCCTCAGTTCCCTTTAGCCCCTTCTTCTCCTAGAATTGTTGGTTGTGCTGCCTCTAGTCCCATTTCTTTTAGAGTCTTATCTGTGTGTGTTCAGCAGCTTAGAGGGGCCAGGAATAGATTCCAGGTTTGCTCCCTGATTGTCATAGCAGCATCTGCTGCTGAAACTCGAAGCCTTTTCTTCAGTTGTTTTTTTTTTATGTTCAACTGGTATATTATACTTACCGTATGTCCTGTCTCTACTAGCTCATCAGATCTACTTCCTATCGTAACATCTAGACAGGATTAGAGTGAAACACAGGGGCGGCTAGTAGAGGACAGTGGCGGGGGGCAGGGAGGGTAAAAATAAAAATAAAAAAGACTTACCTGTGGGTCGCCAGCCACGCCCTCTCCTCCGCCCGCACTGTATCCTGCCTCCCGGAAGCACCCAGGGTCCTAGACTCCTATAGCCAATCACAAAGCTGTCTTACAGCAGCGCTGTGATTGGCCTGAGCGCCGTGGTTCGGCGCTCAGAGAAGGACTGGGAGCCTGTGCATGTTCTCTACCAAGCTGTAGCACAGCCGGGTGGAGAACATGCAAAGTGCACATGACGGTTTGCTCGGCCAAAGACGGCAGGCCAAACCGTCATGCGCACTTATGGTGCAGCCACCACTTCTCCCCTTGCTGGCGTCACGCGAACCCAGTCCCACCCTAACATGCAGCTTGCAGGCAGACTAAAATGATAAAACGTTCTGTTATTTTCATTTTACTTTGCTCTGCTCTTAGAGCAGCGGGGCGACACTCCTCTGCCTTGGTGGAGGAGCCCCCCCTAGTGAAACTCCTTTCTGGATTTACTATCATTCCCATACATGTTTTTCCCTCATTTCCATGTCTGGTGATAAGTTCCAACTTGTTCACCAGCACAGCTAATCAGGTAGAGCTGGGCCTTTCAGTGGTCCGCAATACCGAAACCTGACAGCTCGATATGATCTTGTCCACAGACAACATTATTAAAATTTGTATATCCATTCCTATGGAATGTTCCAATCAGGCAGTAATATCCTTTTCCTGCCTACATATTCTTTACTAATGAATCACATCATCAAATGAGAGAACTAAGTAAATGAAATGGAAGTATTAAAACCTGGAGATCTTTGAGCATTGTCTCTCAGAGGTAGATGCTGTAAGTCCTGATTAACTTTTGAGGTCAACAAACCTTGAACAATAAAATATATACATTGTAAGATTCTCCTACCAAAGAACATTTAAAATTATCATAGATATGTCACACATTTGGGTTGTAGAGGATCTAAAAAGAACTTAAGTACAAAAAAGGACTCCTTAAAAAGCAAATGGCATGGAAATTATGCCCCAGGGGCACGAGAACAACAGAGTTTGCTGTACCCAATATCTATGTTTATATAGGTACATGATATCTACAGTATGAATATAACGTGTCAACTACTTGAGGCTCCTGATCTCCAGATAGAGCCTTTTGGATCTAAATTAATTTTAATTTCAGAAACCACTGGATTAGAACAACCACCATACAAGTTCTATAATTAGTTCTATTGCATCAGCAGATGATAACCGACCTCAGTTCTTTTTTGTGGGCTATAATGCATCAGGCTTCCCAACAGAACCTTTCCCAGCCTCAGGCTAAAAGTAAATCCCCTCCTTCCCAGTTCCAACTATGGAAATGGAAACCTCTATCTTTAGCACAAGGGATATTCAACACATACCCCCCAAAAGAGCAATGGTACCCCCCTGTTTAAGTAAACACTTATATTAAATCCATCAGAGACCTAACATAGCATGTGTACTTGTAAAGCGCACATTCACCCAAGGGTATCTTGGCGTTGAATAACAGATGTTTACTTTGTTACCCAACTCAATGGTACTCATTTACCAATCCATATTCAATCTTTTTATTTCATAAAAGTTCTTGAAGGTTGCTGTTTTTTGAGTAAATACAGATTTTCAGGGGGAAAAATGCTTGATAATGATCAGGTTTCTGGTCAGGGAGATGAACCCAGGCGGTATCATGTAATGCTAACAGTGGCCCCCACACAGTAAAAGAACAGGACAGAGTCAGCACTCTGTTTCTCTTACATATAGAAGCAGCATTCAGCTTCATCGGTCATGACCAGTGCTTAATTGGAGCCGGTGATTGCAGGTGGGGCTCACGGGCACTCATTTTTATTGACTGACACTTATTGTCCCTCACCAGACTTTGACTCAGAGCAATATGATGAAAAACACACAACGAAGGAGGAAGATAAAGAGGTAAAAACGATGACAAAAGGAGAAAGTAGAGATTAAAAATAACCTATGGTATTGTGATACAGGGGCAGGGAGTGTCTGTGGCAATGCTTAATTTGTGAACAATTAATATCTCGGAAGGCCATTGCAGCCTGCACCACCCATACCCTGCCAGTGCTGGCAATGACAGTACCAACATAACACCTAACCATCACACTCCTACAGGTGTGACAATTCAGACTATTTCAGCAACATAAAGCTTTAATAATGTCATGAGAGGCTGGTATTACTCATTTTCAATGTATATTCACTTAATAAACACAATTGTTGTGCTCATCTCCAAATTAAAAAGACAGTTCCACCATGTGGTGGAATGTCACTAGAGCCGGTTCTGACAATTAAGTGCTGGTGCCGAGCACTGGAAATCACCGTCACAAATTAAGCACTGGTCTGTGGTGGATTACAGAGCCACGAGGTGGAATCAAGACTAAACAGCCTTGACATTTGGCATACCGACATTCAGTAGTGCTAGCTGCTGACTTTTAAGCAAAACTTTGAGCCCTGGCACTAATTATTTTATGAAATAAGCACTGGTCATGACATAGTACTAACCAAATCAAATCAAATTAAATTATAATTAAAACCGTAATAATGTTACTTTTACAACTTACAAATAATTAAAGTCAAGTAAAATACAGAAATATTGAGTATTATACCACTGTTCATGGCGTGTCACTTAGTATAAAACCACACTAATTGTTTGTTTTCCTTTGAGCTGCTCGAATCAATAAGTGAGACAGAATAGAGCCTATTACAGAAAACCTAGATTACTTTGGAACCTCTTAATTCACTTGTCGAATAATTAGTAGATCTATAGTGATCGGCTTGATAAAGTGCAATAATTCAAATACATTAATAGTCAAGAAAGTCAACTAATAAAGTGCAATAATGCTAACGTCATACCACCTTCTAATTTGTGCAAGTAATTAGCAGGGAGTTCTAACTAAGATTGACCCAGGCGATTAACAGGATAGCCAAGGTTAACCCTATTATGCTCTTGGCTAGCAGCCAGTCTTTGCAGTTCAATGTTCGTTTCGCCGTGCAATATATGGCGTTGACCACACTCACAAAGGTGTATTATGGTTCATTCAGATTTAAATTGTACTGCCTTTTCGAGTAATGACAAACATTTCATCAGCTTGCAATTCAGTTGGGGGTTAGCAGGATTAAGACTTTCTATTATATCGGCCCTACATGTACGTATGCCCCTAGCATTGAAGCTCTTTTTTAGTAGAGTAACATATGTAAGAAGAGGCATATACAAATCAAATGTATAAAGTCCTCCTTCTCAGATCCACAAAGCCTACATGATGTTGAGCCATTATTTCCAAGAAGGTTGGCCCACCAGCGATGGCAATTGGCCAAATCGAATTGCCTTAAACCTTCACTTTATGTACGCCAAGAAAGCAAGACTAAAATATGGGGCCGGTCTCAACCTGTCATGGAATTTAAGCTCCACCCAGGCGTGCGAGCGACAACTGAGTCTTTTTTTGTCATCCAGAATACTAATGCATTTTGCCTCTTTATTTGCCATTTGCCTGAATGTCGAAAAAGGCAGATTTTTATTCCAGAGCGCAGCTAAATTTTGTCAATTTCAATGACGTATAAAGATATTTATGATAGGTAGATCGATATTTATGATAGGTAGATCAATATTTATGATAGGTAGATCGATATTTATGATAGGTAGATCGATATTTATGATAGGTAGATTGAGGATCTTTTTCCAGGGCTGTCCATAATGAGTTATTTAATAAACTTCCTTGATTTAACCTAATTGTCTGCCAGCACTGAATGGTGGAGTACATTCTCTGAAGTAGCTGATGTGTAAACCCAAATTCCAGTCGTACTTGTGCAGGTGAAGCTTTTTTAAGAAGCCCGAACACCTGCGTAAACGCGATGACCTGCAGTCTGTCCTGAAGGGATGCGTCTTTCCCATGCATGGCAACACTTGCGTATGCCACAGTCGTTAGCAAATTTGCCCACTATTATTGACAACAATGGTTTAAAAGAAAGAGGGGGAGTCCAATTTCTTGGCAAGTGTGCAAAATGCAAAGATCAGGGCATTCCCTTTCTTTGTCATGTACTGTTTCTGCTCAAATAATTTTGCTCTATTGTCTATATATACTCCCAGGTATTTATAGCTGTTAACCTCCGCCAGCATCATCTTGTCCACTCAGATCTAAACCAGGGGCCCAGGTCAGTTCCTAATTGTCAAAGTTTTAGTTTTTGTTGTATTGATTTCAAGTTTATTAGCATTGACATCGTTTTTCAGTTCAATATTTGACCTTTGCAATCCAACATTTGTTAGACTAAGCAATACAACATCATCCGCATAGGATAGGTGTGATAGTCTTAATCGGCCCAGGCACGGTGGATGCGAATTTACCTGATCTAACCTCAGTGACAGGTCTGACATGAACAGGTTGAAAAGATGTGGCGCCAACACGCACCCCTGCTTCAGGCCTTTCTCCATAGCAATCTCCCTCAAAAGCCTGGTGCCACATCCCAAATTGACTTGAATCCAGATTTGCGAGTACAATTGTTCGACAGTTAGCTGGGATGTTCCACTCATTTAATTTTCTCCACAAGATCCTGTGGTCTACACCGTCGAATGCTGCTTTGAAATCTATAAGGCAAAGGTGTAACTTTTTTCGCATTTGGTTGCATTTATCAGCTATTAAGGAAACTGGTAAGATGTTCGTGTTGTACCAAACCCTCTTCTGAATCCTGTCTGGTTGACTGGGACCATGTTGTTCTTATTAGACCACTCGATGATGTCTACTAGGATTAGAGAGGCATAGTACATAGCTTCTGAGTCTATTAGTGCTATGAGCCTATAATTGGCTGGATTGGATTTATCCCCACCTTTGAAAACCAGATTTATTATAGAACCTCACCAGCTCGTCGGGATTGAGCCTGTTAATTGGCCCTCTTTATATAAAGCAGATAACGCATTTGTCCAGTACTGAGGGTCCAGTTTAAAGATGGCCTGTGGTATGCAGTTTGACCCAGGTGCTCCATCTCGCCACCCCGCTTATATAACTTTTTTAACCTCATTAGATGAATATGACTGCTGTTCGTACTCAGGCATACATATTTGCATATCCAAAGATGTATTGAATTTGCTATTTCCCGTGCATTTTTTGTTACTTATATCATTTGTTATGATTTTTCCGCCTTTTTGGTTACTCCCATCATACACCAGTGCTTCGGGGTACTTGTGCTCATCAGTTCCATGTGTTACAATGGTGTAGCCCATTTTATTGCTTGAAAGCCTTGTGCATTCTTCTGACCCCGATACCTCAGAACGGTGACCATCGTCGAACATTTCCGCCAGGTACACGACCCATGCTTCCTTAGGCATGCTTGAGTTATTTATTACATTAACAAGTCTATCAAGCCCATTAATAATCTCTGGAGTTGGTCTGCTTTGCACTATAAATTAGCTTTGCCCAGAACACAGCTGTCTTTGATTTCCGATCTTCACAGAGCTGCTTTTTATATTGCTTTCTCAATATTTTTACTTTTTTCCATGAAGTATATTGGGAGTTAATTTTCTTCAAGTTTCTGATTAACTTTCTTAATTCCTTTTTTAAATTTGGCACTTTCCTAATTGCCACATATTGTTTTTAACTGGAGCTGCATGCAATATCAAGCTAGCTGCAAATTCCACAATGCGTCCATTTGATTGGTTGTAGTCATAATGCTAGCCTCCATTAGTTCTTTTGCTAAGTGGGACAGGCCAGTTAATGAGTTATTAGTCTACGCCAAGCATCTTAGCTTGGTTATTTTTAATAGGCCAGCATCCACTGAGGCACAGATGTGCATTGGTGGACTTATACCCAATGTAAGCAGCTGATGGGAATGGTCACAGTGTGGTATATTTAATTGAATATTGCCTTAAATATGGAATTAATGAAAAGGATAAAATTGTGTAATCTGTGATTGATTGTGACTTTGCACCATGATGCGTGTATTTAGGTGGATTGTCGTCATGCCATCTTCCATTTAAAACTCTCATGCCTAGATATTCCAAGGCTCTCACTAGCCTTTAACATCACAATGTTTTAATGAGGGGCAAAACTGTGGTTGCACGTTCCAGAAAAAATTCTCTGCTGTTAGTTTTTCATCTTCATTTGGAGTGTAGATTAAATTGGTGTTGAAGTCCCCTGTCAAGATTATCTCCCATGATGGATTTGTAAACCTGGATTCTGTTATCCTGGAAATTAGCATTGCATAGAACCATTACTAACCAGAATACTGGAAATTGTGATCACAGGCCTGGGAGGCGGAGCTAACCATTGAAGACGATGGCGGTGACTTCTTAGAGCTCCACGCAAACAGATCCCTGTGATGGTAAAACCACAGGTAGCGAGGTGGCAGTATCCTTTGGAAAAGCATCCACTACTGATGGAAGGCAGTGTCACAGTAATCTCCTGCTGTGGATCCGTTCAGGACCGGCAGCGAACCACACCATTTAGGCCTGGCTACAGATGCTGAAGGGAGAGCGAGAGACCCAGATGCATGAGCACCTGAGAGCGGTGAAGGCGCAGCCGAGATCACTCAGTGTCGGAGTTCTGAGAGGAGAACAGCGGAAGCTGAACTCAGCAGGTGAGCAGCTATCGTTCACCGAGAAGAAACAGACCCAGGCTTGGGAGTAGTAATAAATATAGAAAGAGGACTGAGGCCCTCACCCAGACATCGGCCATATTTAAGTGGGACAATATCATTGCAATTACAGCGCTTTTTAAGGAATAATAATTGATTTAATATGCCAACACAGAAGTAAATGACCTGGAGGTAAGTTTTTCTTAACAGAATGAGCCATTTGATAGATTTGTAAAAGCACTTAATGGGGAGGCTTGAAAAGGAGTGACTGGAGTAGGTTTTCTGGCTCCATGCGCCCACCCTGATGACTTCACATCGCAGAAGAAATAATGCTCCACATTGAAAATTGCGAGAACTAACGTAATAACAAAGCCTTACTAAACACTCGTGAGCAATTTGCAGAGCAGAGATGACACGCAAAGAGAAACAATGATGTGCCCAAGCCACTGTGCAAATCCGAAATGGTGGAGTCGAGAACACAGATACTGAGGATACAACAGACCTGACCCACACACGACACCCATAGAACACGACACCCATAGAACATCAGCCGAGATTAATAGACATCACAATACCTTCTTTGTTAGCTGGAGCCTGGATGCTTGATCCTTTTGAGAGCGAACACACAGTGGCATAACGCAACATGATGGGGCCCCCTGCAGAATGCGAAGACAGGCCTCTGTGTCACCCACATCTCACAGATATTCATTGGACTTGGGCTTAATGAGGCCCTCATGAAGGGTTGGGGGCCTCTGGAGACTTGGGGCCCTCCCTGCACTGCCGGGGATGCAGGGGCCTGCGTTATGGCCCTGAGAACACACTCAGCCACCAAATGGAGAGGTCAGATGAGGGTGATAGAGGGTGCTGAATGGGAGCAGATACACGACAACGCTCTGGACTGGAGTGATTTGCAGACGCAAGACAGTTGCATTTTATGGGCCAACCTGGAAACCAATCAGTGGCTCGGATTTGTAGGTCTCTTGACCAAAGTTAAATAACTACATAGGGAGGCCTCACATCCGACTAGCCAATAAACTACAGGCAGTGACCTAGGAGATGAAACTGACTAAGGAACCCTCATTAGAGAGCTAGCTTGAGCCCAATAATAGCACGTAACCGTGGGCGAGATAGACAACTCTATATACTCTGTATACAGAACTCTAATACTTTACACTAGTTCTCATCTACTTCTCTCATCTGAATGATATATTTACACTCCTACAATGAAAATGAATGCAGTAATCTGCAATATTGATCAGGACACCGAGACTACAGGAAACACTGAGCTGGACTCAGGCCCATACCAGACTAATCTATTATATTTCTGAAGCTCTTCTGCCTCCATTGTACTTTCGAATTCGCTCCTGATGGATTTATTGGGTAGACTTAAGCTCATCTGTCTGCTATAAATAAGTATACTGTCAGTGCTGACGCAAAAGAAATTGTAAGTAGCAAGGAATATGTTACAAATGAAATGTCTGTACACAAAGGTACTCCAACACCTCATGGATGACAAACACCTAGTTCACCCATGTGCTTCCAGATTGGCCATAAATAGCTAATACAGTGGAAATGACTGTATATGTGTTTATGGACATTACAAGATCATTGGATAGATGAGATAGGTTGGCTCCTTGCTAAATATTTTATTTGGATCTAATCTCATATACAAATGTCCAAGAGAAAATCAGGACATCAGCTTCTTTACACAGAGACAGAGTTGGAATGGGGAGCCACAGCCGGTACAAAATGGCAGACATTACCTTAAAACTCTGTTGCGGAACGTATTACGAAAAATAGATTCGGTCCGCGACAATGCAAAATCAACGAAAATCAAAGACCAGTTGCTGCAAACTGATCTGAGTTCCTTTCAAATGCGAATAGAAACCACTGAGAGGAGGATGACAGCCCTAGATGACAGGACAGCCTTAGAAGACAGGACAACCACACACGTACATAACTCTGGCTTGGTACAAGATATCTGGCAGATGAAGAGAAAGATAGTGGAGCTGGAAGACCATAACAGAAGAAATAATGTTTGGTTGTTTTGGGGGGGTCCATAAAGGTCAGAAGCAGCAGACAATGAGAGTTTTCTCACAAAGGGGCATATTATCAAGAACGGCGTTAAAAATTATCGCCGGTTTAGCGGCAGAAAACTGCCGCTAAAGCGGCGATAATGGGCTTGATAATATGCCCTTGAGAATTCCAATAGAAGTCCATGTTCTGGTGTGAACATGGGCTTCTATTGGAATTCTCAAGGGCATATTATCAAGCCCATTATCGCCGCTTTAGCGGCAGTTTTCTGCCGCTAAACCGGCGATAATTTTAACGCCGTTCTTGATAATATGCCCCAAAGTTTCTAGAGATGATAACTGAATTGATTTATACAATTATGGCTAGACATTGCTTTAGACAAAGTACCAAAGACGTTGATGTTAGGTGACGCTGCTGTACCTGCAGGGGGGAGTGGAAAGAAGGGAGTAAGCTCACCCATTCAAAGAAGTTGAGATATCGTAGTTTTGTCATTTCAAGTGCTCTTCGAGTTCAATACTTGAAAACGGAGTGGGGGTTCTTTTTGATTTTGTATTTAAATTGTACTGCTCGCATTCTACTACACATCACATCTGTAGTGCTCTCTTTCATCACATACTCAAATCTAGATCAGGCTGAGCTATTTATATACAGCATTGTGACTGTACAGTTAGCATTCAGCACATGGTGGGTGAAGGGTGTTTTCACATCTATCAACTAGATACTACCCAGAATCATAACATACAGATGGTGACTGGATCACATAACACTAAACATCTATGATTACTTTCTCTCAATGTAAAAGGCCTAGGTCATTATATAAAATGGAGGAAAATCCTAAACTATCTAGCCACGAAAAACACCCGACATAGCACTTATCCGAAAGGCACATCTGTTATCCTTAGAACCTGAAAAATTGAAGAGAGACTGGGTGTGCAGAGTGATCGGTGCTAGCTATGTTCCAATATGGAACAGCCCCATTCAACTCATGACCCGCCGCGTTCCACAAAAAAGATGAAAATGAAACCTCACTGACATCTCCCCAAGTCCTATCGGTGGAAGGTAAGGCATCAATATGGGGTGAGCTCAGGAGAGATTCCGCCCTCCGGAAACATATGACATGAGAGACACAAACTATATTAGAGGAAGATGCAATCCTTGTTGAAAAAGTATACTGCACGTTCAACTCTGCATTGATTACGTCAGGTTGAGAGGGCAAAGTTTGATCTAAATACCCACTTCACTACACAAGCAGAACGTGCTCTACAGCGATTAAACTAGAGACATTATGAACAGGGAGAGAAGGCAGGAAGACTACTAGCTGTGCAGATGCATCAGTGGGAGGCGCAGGTAGCCATATCTGCAATCAAGACGAGAGATGGTGAGCTGGTTACACATAGCCAATACCTTTGCATTTTTCCTGGAGGATTTATATAGCATTGAATCACAAGAGGATCCCCAGAAAGAATTGAATTTTTTAGAGGGTATCTGTCTCACCACCTTATCGGAGGAAGGACGTGAGTTGTTGGAGGGGGAGATAACGGAGCAGGAAATAGAAGACGCCATTTCCATTTCAAGTATGTCCAATGCTAAAGCTCCAGGAGATGATGGCTTCCCAGTGGAGTTTTATTTAATTAACAAACAGATATTGATGCCGCTACACAGTAGCAGAAGTAGAAGGTGGGTCTAGACCAGAATACAATAAAGAAATTGTCAGCCTTACACTTAAACCAGATAAAGGTCACACTAGCTGTGCCAGTTATCACCCGATTTCACTGCTTAATATGGACATAAAAATACTTGCTAAAATAGAGAGAGTCACAATGAGAGTCATAACGAGCCTTATACCTGACTAACAAGTGGGCTTTTACTGTACCACTCTTCAAGAAATCATGTGGGAACCTTAACAATCTCCTATGGCAGGTGAAAACAGATACAGATAATAAGGTTCTGCTTTCCTTGGATGCAGAGAAAGCATTCCGCTGAGTAGAATGATGCTGCTTATTTCGTACCATGAAAAGGGCAGGAATAGTCTGACTTTCCTAGCTAAAGTAAGATGGTTATACTCAAAATCTACTGCTCAGATCGATTGTGAAGGTCATATGTCATGGGTCTTTAATATCTGTAGAGGGACACGGCGGGGATGCTCTCCTCTTCTATTTCTCATTGCTCTACAGCCGTTGGCAGCAGCCATATGACAAAATGTTCTCATTAAGGGGTCAATACTGAAGCAGGACAACTTAAGATCCTACTTTACAGAGATGACATATTATTGACTCTTATTGAACCAGATATGTCGCTACCATCTTTAATTTACAACTCTTAATTAACAAGACTGCCCCTGATTTCATGCGATGGTCTTCTATAGAACTTTCTCTATGGGGTAAGGTACAAATCATAAAGATGGTAACAGCCCGAGTTTCAATTATGTGTTCAGTATGTTCCCACTTCTTGTACCAAGAGCTACACTTCGTACACTCACTGTGACGGCTGGGCCAGGTAAGAGCGGTGGGGCGGTGGGTGGGGTGTGGGGGAGTCGACAGACGACAACGAGGGAAAATAAAATTTAAAAAAAGAAAACCACTTACCTTGCACTCGCTACATCGCCGAGTCTACTCCCCCCACTACCCCCTCTCACCGCCCCACCACTCTTACCTGCAACGGCTACCACTGTACGCTCAATCAAGAGCATGAAAGCATTTTTATGGGTAGTCAGAAAGCCTAGGCTATAACCAATGAAACTACATTCTGGTACTAGGGTAGGGGGCCCACGTCTTCCAGATATGTATATTTATTATATGGCACATCACCTTTCACAACTAATCCTTTTGGTTTTGACAGGTGACACTGATTGCCCGTCTTGGGTGTCCATATTAAAAGCCCCATCCGGACTAAGTATGTTATATTCTGATAAACCCTGTGGATCTGCAACTTGTCCTTCTGTGATAAAGACAATGTGGCAGGTCTGGAGGGAAGCATATTACGTACTGGGAATGAGTGGCAAAATGCATCGGAATGCAGCACAGTGGTCTAATTCCAGTATTTTGATTGGGCGGCAGATGATTGATTAGCCGATATGGGATAGGGCAGGAATTACAATATTAGGGGACATCTGTAGTGATGACAGTTTCCTCTTTACTTTTGAATCATGTTGTGCAGATTATGACCTCCTATGCTCGTAACAGTGGCGATATAACCAATTATGATGCTCCATTCACTACATACTTGGAAATTACCCTATACCATTTTCTCATTCACCCACTCAGAAATACTTGCATACTTGGGAAAACTGTCTGGGAATGATCACCAATATGTACCAGATCCCTTTTGACACACTTTACTCCTCCACTGTGCGTCGGGACACTAAAGTATTCTGGCAGACAGCATTAGAAATAAACTACACAGAAGACGATTGGTCTAAGGTCCAGGAAAATCATGACTATACCTTCAGAGAAGCCAGACATAAATGTACATACTTTAAGATATTTCATAACTGGTATTGGTCCCCTTACAAACTGAAAAACCCAGTTAGTGCTGAACAACCTTTGTCGGAGCGGTATTAGTCGAAAATGCAACCTTATACACATATTATAGTACTGTCCACAACTAAATACATTCTGGAGAGATATTTAGCACACTCTACATGATGCAAGCTTTAGTTACTTTGTAGACTCAGCCAAATTGGCAATACTACACAACATATCAGACATAGAGGATAGTTCATCCCATTGGAGACGATGGATGGACACATCCCTTGTGGTGGCCCAAACATGTATTCTTAGACAATGGTGTTAATCCAATGCACCCTCACATCAGGAGTAGACCATTGAACTCCTTAGATTAGCCTCAAATGAAAGGTGTGTCTACAACGTCCAAGATCACCTAAACATCTTTTAAACGATTTGGACCCCTTTCTCCACCTTACTGACACCAGTGATACCACTTTGTGATTGTGACTAAGAATAATGAAAGTGGATACAGCCTTACAAAGACTCTAGCTAGAGACTGCCAAATGATGTCACAAAACCATCAAGATTAGAAATGTTACTAGTCAACGCCCATTACCCTTGCAGTCTTCCTTTTTCTTTTCTTGTAGGGTATACTTTTAAAATCATAATATTGCATGAATGTGAACAGATGTATGTTGTACATGTCAGTGAATGTACAACTCACTGAATATTTCTCTCAAACTGTAGCTCAGTATGGAGTTTTATATTATTTATAACACTTGATAATGAGTATCTTATGAAGATATATTGTTTATTTTTTTTCATGCATTGGAAAAAAATAAAGAAAAGTTCAAAGAAAGAGAGATCACAGGCCTAGTTATGAAGTAGATTAGATCACTCCCTTTAGACAGAGCACAAATGTGTCAGCCTACACCCTTTTCACCCTGACGTTCATAAAGTAATGTGTAGCGTGGCTCAAGGGGTCAGCATTCTTGTTGATTTTTTAAAGTATATATGTACATCCCCTGGCTACTTTGCTACAGTCATTGAATTTGTGTTTTTAAATTGAGAAGGTGAAATACAGTTAATACTCTAAGTGAAGTCTTTGCCCAATCCCCCTTCTGTCCCAAGATTTAACCAATGCTTTTCGGCACTAAGGGAGGAGATGGGAAAGAACTACTAAAAAGCTCCATATTTGCCAAACTGAGCCACTGATTGCCGGCAACAGTCAATAGAATGCTAAACATATTTGGCTACCACTTCCAGAGCACCATCTACTCCAGGTGAGACAGTGAAATATCTGGAGTCATTCGAGATGTTCATCTCCATGGTTCCACATATTTCTACCACGGATAAAGCAAGATTTTGTTTTAACTTAAATTCAGTCTAGAAAATATTTTCCTACATAGATAGAATCTGGACCAAACAGGCCGGTGTTTCCAGTTCGGACATTGCAATTACAACTGAGCCCAGCCACAGCTTGCTTGTATTTTGTCAGTACTGGCACACTGGAGTTCTTTGTGATCCCCTTTTCTCCTTCCTACATGCTCTCGGGGAGATCCTCGCACCCCTTCCACATCCTCTATTCTGATCCTAGCCAGTTCAGCGATAAAAGGTGCTTGTCTCCCATTTATGGTAAATGCTCAGCTGTATTCTGCTCTTTCTTACCCCTTGACCCTTTTACCATTATTTAGTTGATGTATAGCTTGCTGTGCAATTCCCCCATTCTGCCTGGTGTCCATGTTGTGCCTGCTGTCACATCACACCCTGAGATGAAACTACTCTACAAACCCTGTGATCTAGCATGAAAATCAATCCCAGTCCTCGTGATTTACAGATTTGAATATTAAGATATCAACTGGTTTGCCATTCCTTTTTCCTGTTTGAACTAGCTGGAACAGCCTATGTGTACTCCACCATTAAGATGTAGGGTCGTGTCACCTTTTGTGCTCTCTCAATTACTCAGACCATGTTCTGGCTATTTACCAGTAATCTAGACACACTGTTGTGCTATCCTTGGCGGTCGCGTCTTGGCCTTTTTGGCTCTTCTTCCACAAGTATGGAACAGTTTGCCACTTTCCTTGGAAGTAACTGGTAGTCATCTTGACTTTAGAAACAAGCTGAAACATGGTTATTTTGGAATAAGATTTCCCATGGAAACCTCTATTTCCTGTATGTCATTTGTCATTTCAGCACCCAGAGACTTTCCAAGAACTTGAATACAAGCAGTTTAAACCAAATCAAATCAAAAGCATGCATTTTAAGGCTGGCAACTACCAGCTCATGTATGCCCCTAATCTGACCCCTATTTATTCATTTTGAAAGTCATCAGCATCTGAAGTAGAACTAAAAGTAGATACAGCACATAATAGCAACAAAGTGAAACAATGCTGCATGGCCAATGTATTAACAGTCTTTAGGCTTTTTGATCTCTCGCAACAGAAGGTTCTACAAAGAGAGAAATGTCTTTGAAGGCAAGCCCAAGCAATCTGAGCACGCCTGGGGCATTATTACCTCCCTCTATGAGGATTCTACAAGCGAATTTGCCTTTTATTCACATAACATTACAAATAGCAGACAATTGCAGCAGCAGCACCAAATGCAATAAGGAGTGCTGTGATGAAAGCTTCCGAACAGCAGCCACGGAGGAGGGCCCTCTGATATACCTTGTTTATTACAAGACCTCATGTCACCTCTATTAATAGCACCATCCCCTGAATCAACTTACTACTGTATTCAAAATCACTCTTTAATTTTGAATAGCAATTTTCCTGTAGGATGTCAGTATGGGTAACACCACACAGTGTCATCTTAAATATTTTGCGGGCCCCGGGCAAAACATATTTTGAGGGCCCCTGTTCAGAACAACTTTTAATTCCCAGATTTTCCATTAGTGGTAGACCTGAGAATGCGTCAAAATGCTACACCTCCCCAGGTGAGGCGTAACGAGGAGAAATGTCTTTATTTTTCCTTGCTTTTCCTCTTTCTACGTGTGCTGCATTTTGCAGCACATGTAAAAGGAGGAAAATGCCTCTGAGGGTCGTTTTTATGCAGGAAGGTGTCCATCCCTGCGCAAAAGCAATCCTGCCTACAAGGCAGGCACCTTTGCACCATGACGCAAGGGTGCCTGCATAGGCGATAGGCAGGCAAAGTGTACCAGTGCTAGGAAAGGACAGGAATGTGCCGTATAATGTTGAATATATACCTGCCCTTTCCTTTCGATGTGGCACAGCACAGCAAAGTGACTTGCTGCGTTGCGTAAAAAAATGATAAATATGGGCCTTAATGTTGCGACTTCCAGCCAGATCCATGTCGTCCTACTTTTTTGGGAAGTTTTATATAGCACAAAGTTGGACCAGTGTGCTTTACATGAGCACCAGATCACATTCCACAAGGTCAGATTTTATTATAAGCATATCCATTTAGGCAGTGGGAGATTACAGCCCATATTTATCATTTTTTCACACAGCACAGTGCATCAAGCCACCTTGTGGCACTGCGGGAAAGGGCAGGAATGCACTGTATTTTACATTATACGGTGCATTCCTGCCCTTTCCTTTTACAGTCACACTTTTGGCTGCCTAACGCCAATGCAGGTACCCTTGTGTTATGGTGCAAGGGTGTCTGCGTTGTAGGCAGGATTGTTTTGGTGCAGGAAGGACATATTTCTCCTTGTTACAGCCCACCCGGGGAGGCGTAGCATTTTAACACATGCCCAGGTTTACCACTAATGGTAAATCTGGGAATGTGCCAAAATCATCCACGCTCCACTCATGGAACACCTCCCTGGGGCAGAGCAGCATAAGGCATCGATTTGAGCTGCCTTGCATACCTGTAGATTTATCAAGCCATGCAGGGCCACTCAATGTGGCTTTGCGTGGCTTGTTAAATCTCCCTTAGGTTTTGTGTTGCCCTTGCACCCCCTTGCGTGGCGCAAGGGTGATGCAAAACCTTGATAAATCTGGCCCTAAGTTTTTTGCCCAGAAGCACGGGACTTGAATCTGGTTCTCCAATTCCAAAGTTGGCAGCTCATGCCCTTATGCCACATCTCCCCCATATGTTATTCAGTCCAGTCCTAGACCACCCAACAGACAACAGCTCCTTGAGGGAGAGACCTGGTTCCTTATCTCTCAATAAATAAATAATGGTATATTCATAGTTGCATCATTGATAGTGGTAATGCTACTGTTATCTATGACCTCACTTATAGAAATGTTTATGACATTTGTAATTTATGGCAGTTGGAATTGCACCTACCACTTCAAAGGTGAAGTCGTGAGCATTTCAGTTGGTACACAAGTTATGGTTTGCATAGCTGCTGAATTTCAGTGGGCTTTCGTTTTTAATTTGTGACCATAGCTGCACTTCAACTGTCGATTTTTAAGTTGAGTGTTTTTTTTAAACTACATCTTATAATCAGTCCTAACTATAAATTCATTTTAAATGTGTTTTTTTTTGTGAATTTCAGTTTTGTTTATTATATAATCCATCCAACTTTCAACCACCAGAGCAGCCGTGGCCCGTCTTAATGGGCTGAGGGGCCACGCCCCTTCACCATTTTGCCACCATAAGGAGTGTCTGTCTGGCTGAGCAAAGGTCAACCTGACAAACACTCTTTATTTTCAGGTCAAGCAGCAAGGAGCTAGACATGCGCTACATGTGCAGGCTCCTGGTGCCTGAGCTGAACTTTGCTGGGCTGAAGTAGTCACAGTTGTTGTGGGCAAGACCTCTTCAGCCTGGCAAAGCACCTCAAGGCCCTCCCCCTCATGATGAGGGGGAGAGCCACTAATTACCTTGGACCTGGGTGCTTCAGTTCTAAGCCCTGAAGTGCTTAGGGCTGAGTGTCAACTACTGACACCTCGTCACAGAGTGGGGTGGGGTCAGCAATCTCACTTGGGTCAACCAATGAGGGAAGACAGCAGTCCCAACCCTACTGGGATCTCCGAGGCAGAGCTGCTCAGGTAAGTATGATTTAATTTTTAATGTTTGGTGCTTGCGTGCATGAATATTTGGGGGTGAGGGTTGTGAATGAATGTGTGTGTGCTTGCGTGTATATGCATGAGGGAGAGTGAGTGTTTATGTGTGTGTTTGTGTCACGACCACCCCCCTCCTTGCTAAAAGTACAGGCCGCCACTGCACCAGAGGTGGACAAGTGCACCAACCCTGAATAGGAGACCAACCCCCTGAGGTTTGCCAATTCATGCTGTATACAACCTTAGGCAGTGAGCAGTCAGGATCTGCGCCTATGCCTGCTAGTGACCAACACCTGCTGCACCTGATCTTTGGCTATGCAAGTGGGGGGTTGACCACAGGGTTTAGCTTCCACCCAGGCCCTATAGATGACCCTCACTTGTTGGCCAACCTCTACACATGGCCTTTAGCCATCTGTAGTAGGGCTGGCCACACGTCCTTCAGACAGGTCCTTCATTCAACGCCACAGGTGGTTCATCCCTGCAGCACATTGCTGCGGTTATACTGCGTTGTGCACAACTGAAGTGCAGCAGGGTTGGCGCAGGACCTTGCCTTCTGCTAGGCCCTATAACCAAACCCCGCAAATGGTCAACCGCATCTGCCCAATGTCTTCAGCTGTGCACAATGGCATTTGGCTTGAGTACCAGGCCTTTGGGCAGTCCCTAGCCCTAACCTCAGATTGTAGCCACCACTGGCTGCACAAGACCTGCGCCTGGCAAAGCCAGGGATGTGGTGAGGGCTGAAGGCCTTGGCCCAGGTCCTGCACCCAACCATCTGCAAGTGGCCAATACCAGCTACGCATCACCTTTGGCAGAATGAAGCTGGGGTGGATTGCAGGGCTTGCATAGAGGACCTCACCCCTTTTTATTTTTATTAGTATTTTTTTTATTTTAAATGTATTCATTTTTTACTTTGAAAGCCCTAAATGTGGGTTTGTGAACTATAAAAGACTTGTGAGCCCTTGTTTTGTCTCCTGTGCACCTGCATGTTTTGCACACATCGCTCCTGGTTCCACAAACCTGCGCGTGAGACCAACAGGGATTCAAGAGTCCTTCTTTGTGGTCCATGGGCCCAGGAAATGGGTTTACAAGCTAGAGGGCCTCCATCTTGGACCACATACCATGCCCCAGAGTCCACAAACACTGAAGTAAGATGTATTCTTTTATTTTTCTCATGCAAATAGAGGCTCCTTTGGGACTCCTTTCAAATAGGACTGAAATTCAAGGTATATTTACCCCGACCCCTTATGTACACTTTCAACTTTTTTACCAGGATGTGGGGATCAAGTCCTGCGCCTTCTAATGGTGGCTTCAAGATAAAATATTCTCTTACAGCCAGCCAGCCAGCCAGCCAATCAGAACCATTGGGTCCATGGACCCAAAATGGACGATGGAAGCAAATATCTTCCTTGTTCAATTATTTTTTTTTTTCAAATTTGGGTCTGCAAACTGTTCTCAAACCTAGGCTTGAGGACGTTTTCAAGCCAATTGTCCAAAGATCTCTAACTTTTAACCCTTCGAAGCCACCTGACACATTTTTTTTCTGAAGTGAAGACCAGCTTTCCTTTGGGAGTTAAAAAGGGAAACACTGTTAATTCCCACATCTCACACTTTTACTATTCCCCCTTCCGGACGAATCTGCATGAAACCGTCTGTCTTGTACTGAGAGTGGATGATTGCACCCTGGAATATATTTCAGAATCCTGTCTTTGAAAAATAGGAAGAAAGCTTATAGATAGCTTAATGGATAAATCAGAGTATCCTGATCGGGGCCCTGGCAAAGTCAGGGAGCCAGTAAACCATATCGACAGGGGTATGGTAGAAACAAAGAGTTAAACTCTGATGTGAATAGATTGTAGGCTGCACATAACCCAAAGGTAAGTATAGTATCGTGCTTTTGCTGTTACATTTCCAGTACAAACATTTTGTGTTCCCATTGCTAGAGCAATCATTAAGCACTTCAGCATGTTCACACTTCTGAGTAAGTTTACAACTTTTCAGTATTTACAAACTGCACTATGGTGCAAGGGGGGGCTGGTGGTAGCACGAGTCACTAGTTTTTATCCAGCCGGGTTAGAGAAACCCCAAAGACTCCCTGACCTGAGTGGAGTGTCTTTCCAGCCCGCCCAGGCCAATACTCATGCTGCTATGCAGCGCAGGGATTGGGCAGGGAGTCTGTGATGTAGTCACAGTGTCTGCTGGGACAAGGAAGTCCCAGCACTGAGGCGCATTGTGGCAGGCGGCCGGCAGCAGGTAAGTTTAACTTTAAAAAAAAACATTTATGATTATTTTAGACAGTCCCTCGCCTCCCTCCTCCCTTGCACTCCCTCCCGCGCTCCCCCGTGCCCCCTTCCCCCACCTCACCACTTTTAGTATTTGGCAGCCGCCACTGCATAAAGAACATTTTTGGTTAACCAAAAAATATATATCTTTAATACAAGTAACACCATTCCCATACTTCCAAGTCAACATAGCACATTTAAAAACAGATTTTGGATGGAAAGTCCCCTAACTGCTCTTGAGAGTTGTGCTGCCTCTGTCATTTTTCTGTTGAACCTTTTTTCCCCCAATAAGCTCGACAATCTTGCGAGCCCTCCCGGCAATTGTGTGGGCCCACTCGGAAATTGTGTGAGCCCACTGGACAATTGCGCAAGCCCTCTCAACAATCATGCAAGCCTACTGCAAGGATTTCTCCAATACCAGCCGAAGCCCACAGAGCTGTGCTCTGAGGTCAAGAGAGCACTCAAAGTACACGCCTCATTTAAGACAGTGCCTACTGCACTCTATATCTGGACTAAAAGAGACTGACTGAGGTGGCATAGATCAAAGCAAAGGCATATGCATTTTTTACATCTGCTGAAGACGCCAACTGCCTACGTGTGGAGCCTGTTTGGACTCCACAGGTGTACGTCACTTTCTCGATGGTAACTGGCTTGGGATCATGACCGCTCAGACTAAGGGGAGCCTGTATGTGTTCTTTTCCTTCGTGTTCCAAGCTTTTCCTATGATTGGTAAAATTTGCCCATGTTGTTGCTGATGTAAACACAGTGCCTGTGTCCAATGTTAACAGCTCCTCCCGCTCTTCCTGCTGTGACCTGCATCTCTGAAGATTAGAACCTCATTTCAGGGGCCAATAAATATTCCTTAGGGTCCAGGTCAAACTGGTCCAAGAAGGAGGACAGTGGAGGTGGCCCCAGATGCACTGTTCAGACAGTCCCATACTCTTCCAGGATTGGAATGAACCCCCCAAATTTAAAAGGTGCAGAAACTGTGATTGCTCTGGACCGACCATTCGGACTGGATCCCTTGGACAGTACTGGGTGTATGGTTTTTCACTATTTTTATTAATATTTTTTTTCTACATCCTCATTTCACCTCAAATAAGTACACTTCAAGTCTGAACTGTACCTTGTGCTCCTTATTGGGGGAGACTTCAATCAGTTGTGTTGGCTGTGATTCCTTACCTGAGCCTCTCCAGCCGTTTACTGACTTGAGAGGTTTACTCACTGGACATGATTTTCTCATTCGATTTTAAGCAAGTTCCAGACCCCTTCTTCCGCTGCCCCCTTCTTGCTCTCATTGTCCTTGACATGCCTTACTGACTTTCACCAGTTGCACCAGGCGGGTGCTGAGGGTTGACACCACTTTTTAGAAATCTCCCTCCTTGCCAAGAGGATCAGGTAGAAAATCAACTTACGTTGTAATATTGGAGGAGTCACGACTCCAGCCTCTTGCTGAGCCAAACCAACCCTGATCATAGCAGGTCTTACCTCTATGGTTGTTCCCAGTGCATCAGAGATTGTTTTACCCACACTTGACCAAAAACCTTCCAAGCTCGGGCAGCTAGAGAGCATCTTGATTGCCACACCTTCTGCATCTTGCATCCTCATTTCCTCTAATCTTGGCCAACCTAAATGGGTTCCAGTACACCCTGTGGTGGTTGAAGAAGTGATTCCTCTTTAGTGCAGCAGATTTAATCACAGAATAAAGCAGGTTCATTGATATTTGCCATAATTCCTCCAACTCCATGTTCGGCAAGTATCCGTTCCAGACGAGATGTGGGGGTTTCATGTTATCCTCCGCTGCCTTCAGGAAATACTGGTACCAGTATGACACTTCCTTCTTCCTTTCCTCAAGTTCCTGAAGGTCCATTTCCATAGGGCATGTCTTGGTCTCAGTCCACCCCTGAGTTCTAACCCATGCGTTCAGCTTATAAAATGTAAACCTCGAGAGTGCCCCATTTGCCAACTTCATCCAAATATCCCAAGATAGGCCCGCACTCTTCAACAAATTTCCCCCAACTGTTTATACCAAACTCCCATACAGGGATTCGCTAAATGGTCCTGTAAGCACTCTGGGGTCCCTGGTGAATCCCAAACTGGTGACAACTTACTGTAATACGGGATCCCCAGGAGTGACCTGACTCCATACCACACTTTAGCAACTGTCTGCAAGCACTTTAATCGTACCTTCTTGAAGAACGTAGGTGCCCCAAACTTATATGAGAAGCCTTCCTTGGGTAGGTTGGCCAGCATAGTCCTAAACATAAGACACACTAATGAAGTGAAGCATCCTCTTATTCTTTAGTTAAAAGGCCCAACAATATGGAGACCGCGCGCCGCACCAGAGACACTGAGAGATAGACGCCTGCAGACACTGGTGGGGAACATGGGATGGTTGGACACATGGAGACACATACACCCAACCACACAAAGCTATACATATTATTCGGCAGTCCACGACTCTTTCTCCCGGTTAGATTATATATTTATACCAAACACATATTATTCCTGAATCGCTGCGTCATCTATATTACCTATGGGGTTATCGGATCACTCTCCAGTGGTCCTGACGTTGCGCTTGGGGGTGGCTCGTCCCCCCTTTCGATGGCGCCTGTCGCCGTGGAATCTTCAGGACTCGCAATATAAATCGCACATATGTCAGACAATTATGGATTATTTTGCTGATAATCTGGGCACAGTGAGTTCCGCAGCAAGTATTTGGGAGGCTATGAAGCCCACCATTAGGGGTGCGGATATTGCATATTGCGCCGCTCAACGGAAGAAACGCCGGGAGGCGTTGCTTCAGACTGAAGCCCAGCTGTTGGAACTGGAGCGCGGTTGTGGAGGTGTGGATGGCGGGCAGACACGCCGCCAACTTCTTCTTCTGCAACAAACCTATGCTGACACACTGCATGATGAAGCCAGACAGGCTTGGCTGGCCTCTCGCAGTAGAATTTACCAATGGGGCGATAAATCAAGTTCCCTTTTACACCGTTTGTGCCAGCGGGCTTTCCACCCGATGAGCATACCGGGTATTCTCTGCAACGACGGCCGACCACTCACAGATCCTACGCAAATTGCTTCGAGCTTCACAACATACTATGCAGAGCTGTAAGCCCCTAATGAAGCCCTGCCGGAACCCTTGATTCACCAATATCATCTCAGATGTGGTGCAGGCAGATCTTGATGCCCCGCTGACAGTTGAAGACCTGAGTACTGCCCTGGTTGATTTGTGCTCCGGTAAAGCACCAGGCCCGAACGGCTTCCCGTGGGAGTTTTATAAATTGTTCCAATCTCAATTCCTGCCTCATTACTTAGAAGTAGTACACGTGGCGGGGAGACTCCCGCCGGACTGGCGACATGCTGAAATTCGCGGTATTCCCCAAACCTGGCCGACCTCCAGATCAGTACTCATCGTATCGCCCTAATTCGTTGCTGAATGTTGAGGCCAAATTATTGGCTAAAGCCTTGGCCAATCGTATCCTCCCCTATATGTCGGAATTGGTTCACCCAGACCAGGCCGGCTTTATGCCCCATCGAGCGACCCGTCACAATATTCGACGGGCACACAATGCAGTAGCCGCGATTGATCAACTGGAAGGCCCGGCGGCTTTGCTACTGGCTGATATAGATAGAGCGTTTGACTCGCTGGGATGGACCTACTTGTTTGCTCTCTTGCAGCGCCTAAACATAGGACCACGACTCATGTCCTATATTAGATTATTGTATACTGACCTCTCGGCCTCGGTTAGAGTCGCCGGTGCTGTTTCGGATCCCTTCTCTATATGACGCGGCACCTGGCAGGGATGCCCCCTCTCCCCATATTTATTTGCCTTAGCTATGGAACCACTAGCCTCATGGGTTCGAATTTACACGCAGGTGAGGGGCTTTGAATGGCCGGGGGGGTTTTCGGATCGGATTGCCCTTTATGCGGACGATGTCCTTTTTTTCTTAATGGATCCACATCGGACGGGACCCCGTATTCTCCGCAACTTGCAGATTTTCGGTCAACATTCAGGCCTACATATGAACGCTAAGAAATCAATTCTGTGGCCCATTCGTAGTGGCTCAGATATGGGCACCTGGACACCGGAAGTAACACTGGCCACAACCGGAATGAAATACCTCGAGGTTTACATCTCGGCCACTCAATCGGTGTCATGGAATAAGAACATTGCCCCCATCTGGACACGCACACAAATGGAGATGGAGTATTGGGCGCGTATGCCCCTCTCCATCCTGGGTAGATCAGCAATATTCAAAATGGTGTCTCTCCCTCGCTTCTCTACCAACTGCAGAATCACCCTTTTCAGATATCTATCTCCTGGTTCCGGCAGCTCAACTCCAGGCTAGGCCGCTTTCTGTGGCATGATCAGGCCGCTAGAGTACCACTTAAAACGTGCTTTCAGTCAACCTATTGTGGAGGTATAGCGACCCCTGATATCCAATCCTATCACGCAGCATCCCACTTCTTGGTTTTGAATGACTGGTGGTATGGGATTAGCAATGACCCGGCCTATCGGGTGGAGAGATGGCTTATGGGAGATGCATTGCCCCACAAGCTACTGTACACGCCAAAAGAGCTACGGAAACTGCCGCCTGCCACACGTGTGGTGTTCGGAGTGTGGAAAGAATCACTGCGCAAGATGGGGTGGTGGAGGCGGTTGACTAGGGAGACCCCTCTTTGGCAGAGCGGCCTTATGCCGCAAGTGTCCGCATTAGTAGGGTTTAAACAATGGGACGCCATAGGCATTTCCATGCTGGGTAATGTCATGCATGATACTACGATGAGATCCTTCCAAGAACTCAGAAATGAATATGCCATGCCCCATACACAATTTTATAGATACCTGCAACTGAGGCATGCCCTCTCCCCATATATTGCACACTTAGGGGTCGATTCCGATCTCGGTCGGTAGGGCTCCGAATCGGATTCGGCTTTACCGGATCCGAGTCGGAGGCTTTGTTTCCGACCGAGTCGTACTGAGGTCCGGACGCCCAAGTACGATGCGATTGAACGCGAAATCGCCGACCGACTCGTTTCCGGGTTTGAACCGCTCCGTCCGACTCGTTCACACTCGATTCGTACCGCGCAATGGAGACGTTTTACGACCGAGCCAGTACGATGCACGATCCGGACAGCCAGATCGAGTCGGAGCCTCCGACACGAAAAAGCTCTCGGAAGCGGACTTCGGGGGTCCGTGCCGGACCCCCCTTCACCCGTAGCCCTACGGGTCGGACACAGGGGGGACCCATGGGTCCCCCCTATACATGTGTGTACGGTGCCGATGGCACCAACGCGTACCCACTACAGGGGGCCCCCTTGTGCGCAACGTGCCCATTGAGTCAATGGGAGCCCATGTACGCGTCGTACGACCGGCTCCCGTTGACTTCAATGGGAGTCCGACCGAATCGAGTCCGGCAGCATGCGGCCGCATTGTACTCGCTCGGTCGGACTGCAGGACTCCGGCTCGGTCGGAAAACACTCCGGATCCGGCTCGGTCGGAGAGCTTTCCGACCCAGATCGGAATCGGCCCCTTAGAATCTCTTCCGGAGTTTAACCAAATCGAGGCGAAGGTGTTTATGGGTGATTTAGGAGATCATAAAACTGCAAAGATCTACCAAACATTAGTGACGAACCTATCCACGACTTTAGATTCACTTCGGGAGAAATGGCGGACAGACTTGGGTCCCCTTGATAGCGACGATTGGACAGAGGCCCTTGAATCCCCGAGATGTGCTGCAATTGCATCTCGCCTCAGACTTATCCAGTTTAAATATTTACATTGTGCCTATTTTACCAGATACCGACTTTGGAGGGCGGGGCTGATAGATTCCCCTATGTGCCTGCGCTGTGGCAGTGAGGAAGGCACGCTTCTGCACATAACTTGGGGTTGTACCACACTGGACAGGTTTTGGAGGGGAGTTACTCGCTGCTTATCAGAAGTGCTGGGTTGAGACATACCTCTCTCTCCTAAGCTTGTTTTATTGCATATCACAGACGAAATTGGGGGAAACATCTACAAAAGACATTTATTATTCCTGAGGTTCACCCTAGCAAAAAGAGATATAGCGAGGGCATGGAAAGATCCGGCTCCGCCTAAATTAGGTGCCTGGAGGGCTGGCCTTGACTGGTGTATGGGTCAGGAACAGCCTATTTTTAAAGCGCGGGGGTGCCCGCAGAAGCACTTTAAAATATGGAAATGATGGGCTGATTTCAGGGGTCTCCTACTGGAACCGCCCCCGCCACAACCTGCAAAAGTTGAAAACATATAGGGATATATCACAGGACAATAATGTTGTTACACCGGATCATGACACACATGGATGGGCTTGATGGGTATGACCAGGGGTCTGCTATGTGGTAGAAGACACAGTTGTTTGTAATGTTAGGGGCTGTCGTTTACAGACCCGAATTGACTATTTCCTTGTATTACAAATGCTATATAGAAGTCACCTGCTCGGAAATGATTATACTGATTGATTTATACTTCTGCTCCTTTGTAACATATGAGATTACTTTATCTGATGACTCAATAAAAAAGAGTTTAAAAAAAAAAAAAAAAGGCCCAACAATACATTTGAAAATCTGGGAGGTCTAAACTCCCTTTCTCTACCTTCCCTCTACACTTTTTCCAAGATAGCCTTATTCCTTTATTTGCCCAAACAAAGGAAGTGATTTTCCCCTGAACTTTCATAATGATTTTCTTAACAAAGTTGAATGGGATGATGTCAAACAGATATGTAAACTTAGGCAGGATAGACATCTTAAGTAGGTTTTTCTGTCCTTGCAAAGTCAGGGAAGGTTCTGCCATCTCTCCATAATATTATCTACCTCTTTGCAAACTGTCTCCGTGTTAACTTTTGGGATTCTCTCTGGGTCCTACGTTATATTTAGCCCCAAGTATTTTATCTCCCTGTACATTGTGTATCTTCACGACTCTGGTTCCACAACATTATCTCTGTTTTTGACTCATTAACCTCGTAACCGGATAATTCCCCAAAATGCCTTACTTCTGCCATTCGCTGTGGAATAGCGGAGGCTGCGTCTGAAGTATAAACCATTAAGTCATCCATGCACAAGGGTATTTTCCTGAAGAATGGGCCTATCTTGAATGGTTTTATTCCCCTATTTTAATCTCAAGCTTTGAGCCAGTGGTTCGATATATATATCAAACAAGATGGGCAAGAGGGGACAGCCCCTGCCTAGTCCCTCTTCCTACTTTAATTGGTGCAGTAAGATTGTTGTTAACCAGAAACTGAGCACTTGGCATGCTATATATCTTCCCCAACACACCAGAAAATGCGTCCCCTATCCCAAAACACTTTAGCACCCTTGTTAAATACCTCCAGTTAACACGGTTGAATGTCTTGGCCGCGTCAAGGGTTATAACTATCGGGGGCCCCCATAGTTGTGGCTACATCAATTGAGCCTATCAGCGTGTGTCAACTCCCGCATTTGTCTTCCTGGTAGAAAACCCTTCTGATCCTCGTTTATTAAGTTACCAACCACTTTACTTAGACGGGTGGCTAAAATACTAGTAAAAACCTTTTAACAACAATTCAGCAGTGATACTGGTAAATACGACTGGATTTGTATGGGATTCTTACCAGGTTTCAAGATCAGTAAAATAACAGCCTCATTCCATGACCCTGGTAAAGGGGAGCCTTCCAGTAAGACAGAATTAAACAACCTGAGCTAGACCATCATCATCATCTGTAACCTAAAGTGTAAAATTCGTTTGGAATTCCATTAGGGCCTGCTGCTTTTCCTCTTTTAAGTTTCTTAACTTCGGACACGATTTCACTGCCAGTTATTTCATGACTCAAAAATTGCTGCTGTTCTTGTGTCAACTTAAGGAGGCATTTATCCATCAACCATTTCTCTAACTCTTCCCCATCCACCACTAGACAGACAATGGGTATTTGGTAAGCGCATAGATGACCTAAGGAAAATGGGTGCAACAGTTCAGCTAAAATTTCCAGCGATCTTGAAAGTTATGTGGGAAACAAAATGCGTAACCTCCCAATGTCAGAGGAGGTGGACAAGTTTATTGAGCAAGCTAAGATGGGGGGTTAAGGCAAGTAATAGTAGTAGTAATAACAACAAATCAGGGGTAAACATAAGAGTGACCATATGCTGTTTCCCGGGGGAAGAGCTCGAATAGGCATAGGACATGCCAAGAGTTAGGCATGGGAGGGTCCCTGGGGTGGGTGCACACGAAGTGGGGAGCATGGGGAAAAGATTTAAAAAAATATATATGTCCCAAACAATATGAATGCCTGTAGGATCACAGGGGAAAGTCTACTCAAACGGATTTTTAAAGGCTATGGGGGGGGGGGGTGATCAGCAAGACAGTCAGGCCCTTTCAATCCTATGTTGGAATGTGAATGAGCTGCGTGTGAAGAAAACGCAGTGTCTAATTGTGGAATATTTAAAACACTGCATTTCAAATTATTATGTTACAGGTGACTCACTTGCTCAGACAATAGTGTAAAGATCTCTTTCTGAAAGAAAGATGGGTTGAGAGTATGGTAGCCACTGACCAACAACACTGCACCAAGTGTCCAGTCATCTTAGTCAGGTTAAAATCTGGAGTGGAACTAGTGAGATATAATACAGATGAGGGCAGATGCTGTATAGTAGCTGGAATTAAGATACAACAGACCCTTTTCAAGCTAGTTAGCTACTATGGCCTAAATACAATGACATCTCTCCACTGACTGTGCTTTTCTCCACTTCGGTAGAATTTAAGGCTCCTTTTATCATGGGGGCGAGACTTTAATATCCTGCTGGACAATCACCTAGATAGGTCTTTCTATGGCAGAAAATCAAAATCTATGTGACATGTGGCATAGGGTAAAGGAAAATGTTTGGGATTATACCTTCCATAGAAAGAAAAATGGTCACTACTCTAGAATAGACTATTTTATTTATAGACAGCAGCGAGGTGGAGAGAATTTTGGAGATAGAACATCTCCCAATCCACTTATCAGACCACACAGTCTTACTATTAAAGTTGAAGCTGCCACGCTGTAAACAGAGTAGAAGGTGGATGAATAACAGGAGGTTATTTCTCCAGTCTGAAATTATGCAGGAGGTAGGGAAGGGTACGGAGGACTTCTTTAGTTGGAACATGATGTCTGCTCCTATTCATATAGTATGAGATGCATACAAAGCATGGTTAAGGGGCACTTTAAAAAGCTCTGCGATTGCATGGAGTAGGAAGGAGAGGATGCAGGTGTCACAGTTGGAGGAGGAGATCGCCAATTTAGAATCATTATTGAAAACAACTCCGGTAATGAGGGATATCAGGGAAAGGTTAGAGGAGACACTGGGTGACCTGCAGCTAAAGTTTAAGTTGAAAATGGAGGAGAAAGTGATACATCAATGGGAAGCTAGCATGGTCAGGGAACATTTGTACGGTAAGAGCTGTGGAAAGTTGTGAGCTTGGAAAGCCAGACTGCATAGAAATCGGAATTACATCAGGAAGTTTATGGATGAGGGGACAGCCAAGGTTGTGGAGGAGAGTGATAAGATAGAATTGGCATTTCATAAGTTCTTTCAGGACCTGAACTCAGAAACCTTAGTGGTGGATGGGGAAGAGTTAGAGAAATGGTTTATGATTTTTCATTAATGAAGGTAGAGCTGCACATCAGAGTTGCTAATACGAACCTGTGATCCAGGAATAGAACTTTGGGTGTTTGGACAAAATATCGAGTTCACAATATCGTTGTCACATGGTCAGGATATGCTTAGCAGAAACACTGCCATTTACATGCTCACGTTTCTTAAGTTGTCTTCTCTTTTACACATGGTGACTTTTGAGATACATTCGCATGCGTGACCGTGCAAGATAATATTCTCTGAATCTGCATTGCTTACATTTCAACTTAGTAGGCACTCTATCGCGATACCTTGAACATTCAGTACGAGGGATAAAGTTCACTGCACAAATGTAATTTATGTTATTGTCCTAAAGGCGACAACGCTGTCCAACTAGAATAAACAATTATGGCATGAACAGGGATTGCGCCATGGCCACATGGGTTCAATTGTTATAAATGCACAACCACTTCCTTGTTTTGGCAGAGGAGCACTCAACTGATATTGCAGGGTTACCCCATGTCAGAATTCAAGCTCAGCTGATTCTGGTGTACCAACACGAGGGATGTCCAGCTCTACACCACGACGAACAGCCTGATGACACTTACTCACAGGTAACGGGGAGTTAGTCCACCCAGCAGGGATTTGTCAGATGACCCATCCTAGGCAAGACTAGGTTAGGGAGCGCTTGCTAGGAGTACACATATATACAGTACTTATGTCTGCATATATACACTGTCTTAGCACAATGTTGGAAATTTTATTCTTTTCACTGTTCTTGTAATGCTACTTATGCTAATCTGTTTCATTCTACTCATAATTCCACCACACATATTTTATGCAAGAATCACAATGCTGCAATACATTTTGTAAAGCCTTACTGAGTATTTCTTGTGTACTTCTTTGGGTATGCACAAGAATCCAAATACAAAGGTTCTAGATCTGTTACCATGATTTTCTTGGGGGATCAGGGTTGTCATGTTCTGAGGTTGAACACACATTTGTTACCCTGTAAGGTTAGGGGTTTGAATAGTGCACCGTGAGCTAGCAGGACTATATCCCAACATCTTCTGATGGGGTGCGGGGAATCAGACTCGTACGATCCCAATATTTATGTTGTCTGACAAACGCACGGTTTTACCACACTTTGGTACAAGCCGTACAGCATCCTGTCAACAAAATATCATATGAAGAATATCGAGGACATGAATATCATGAAGGTAAGTTTCTATGGGTATGAGAAGTTTTACTATACTTAACTCCACTTATATGTACTTTTCAAATATGTATATCTTCAACGTACATGGACGTGGAGTTAAGAATAGTAAATCTATACTTATCCATTTGCACTTACCTTCTCGATATTTTGATCCTCGATATTTTTAACACGTTATTCTGTCAGTGATCTGAACTTTGCTTGAGGATATGATCCTTGCAATCTGGAACTTGTACTGGGCCAAGATTCTGAGATGAGCACTTCTGTGAATGAAGTGTGAGGACGAGCAATCCACATGCCTGTATGGAGACACTGTATTGCATTTTTCAGGAGGACTACCATACCCCACCTCTCTGAAGACATATACGAGATGCTCAAGACACATCATATCAAGCACAAAAGTCCTCCCAACCGCCCAATGAGCTATTCAAGAGTGATCCATCATCACCTGCTGCTCGTTGAAGTTGAGGGAAAGAGCGATCTTCCTTGATGAGAGGGTGAGCCTACTTTGCCCCTACCTTGCTATGCACTTGGGGGGGGCATAAGTGAGTGAGATTATGCAGCAGAGTGGAGGGAGTTGTGTGTGTGATTGCATGCGTGGGCGCACGCATGTGTGTGCGCCCATGTGCATGTGTCTTCAGAGCCCAGAACGAAAGCATGGACCAGCTCATCTTTCCATCCAGCTCATCTTTCCATCCCTCTATCACAGATACGCTGTGTACCAATATACTGCTTAATATCAGTACCTGTACTTTATCGTGCAGTGAAACTGTGGTAGTAAGCACTACATAAAAAGCTAGTTACTATTATTACTGCTGGAAATCAGTGACGTGATATACATACATTTTAGATTGTATGCACTGTTTCCTATATCATTTAGATACAATCTATGAAGGTTGCGTGGTACAGACTTAGTAATGTAATGCAGCTGGGCTCTTTGTTCTGTGCATCTTAACATAAACTATCTCGAGGCGAATGTAGTGTGTGGTATTAATTACTGACGCCTAGCCACCTAACGTAGGTGTTCTAAACACAGAGAGAAAGGGCTTTATGTCAGAAGAGGACGTCATCACATAAGTCTTTTATTTAGTTCACGTCAATCGCGCTGCCTTTCATCTTCTCAAAATAGTGAAACATATACTGTATTTTATGCATTCGCTGAACCTCAACAAGCCATAATCAGATGCAGCCATTTTAAGAAAGTGCACAGAGCAAAGGTCCAAAAACATATGAGTCATTTTAGCCATATGCTAATAATATATTTGCTTACTCAACATAGTGCAACAGCGTTCCCATACATCAGCCGAAAAAGGGACTTCCAGGGAGTTGTGAGGCAGAGCATCCGACACACAAGGGATAGAGAGTCTGATCAATGCACAGACATCTTGAATACCTATAAGGCATTACTGTTAAATTAAAATACAAAATGGGAAAATGATAACTGACTATAATAGCAAAACAACGTAGTCAAATTGTGGGCAAGAACCCTCAATAGTAAAGGTGTAGAAAAAACACACAAAAACAGTTCAACAAAGGAAGTGATCCTTTTCCCACATTTGGGGAGTAAAATGGAGTAACTTGGGGTGCTAGGAGTCCCATCACTCTCTGTGCCCTGGTGCAACTGCTGCACTAATGATAGTTACACCATCTGCAATGGGATGCAACTCCTGGAGTAGTGCAAGAGTCAGCATGATACAGTGTGATGGCGGTGCGAGGGAAGCTTAATGGGAGCTGGACGATAGGCGCTGTTACTCAGTGATCAAAATGTGCTCTGAAATATAAAGGTATCTCTGATCCCTTTATGAGGAATGAGTTACCTGTTGGAGGGGCCTAAGAGTGGTATGTATAAACTCTGTTCTACTAAAAAGGGTGCGTCGCAGCTGTGTGCTTGGATGTGGACAGTGAACGATGTTCTCAATATACAGATCTAGACACCTCACAAACCAACCAAGCGCCTGCATCTGGTGTTTTCCAGTCCAGGCACTGGGTGCTGTCATATCCGTCCAAATGGCCTCCACCCATCACATGAGCTGTGTGACATACTCTTCATTATGGGAAAATATGCTGTATGCGTGATCCGCTATTCCACTCTGGGAATACGGTAAAAGGATCCTTTACTGAGCATTAGTCTGACCCGGGCCTTTCTGGCCAATGGTCCAGGATCACAGACGTGCTTACGCTGGGGATAACATTTACTCTCACTGAGTGAGCCATAAAGGATAAAACATACGAGAGGCATGGAGCAGATGGAGAGGGCACCGCCTGAATGCTTGAGTCCTTCACACACAAGGCTCTACAGGTTACCCTCATCCTAGTTCTTGAGGATTTCCTTCTCTAGAGACTTACCAACTTGTTAGTGAATTAAAAAGTCCTGTGCAAGAGGCAGTGGAAAACTGGAGGCCTGTGTGAGGGAAATGTACCACCTGTACCCTTTATTAAGGAACTGTGGTAGCCGTTGTACTACCCATGACAACCAAGCTTGATATTTGGGCTTGCTTGCTTGTGGCACACCGCTGGTTTTGCGGCCAGCAACTTCCAAGACAAGATTGGCAGGGAACTGCCCCATCGCTCCCCAAGCTCTGGCCCACTTACTATTCTCTACCAGTTCCAGAAAGCTGAGTTGTCTACCAGGTCCAGGGCACCCAGGTCCTCATAGATAGTGTGTGGAGGGAGGGCCTAGCCTAAGTTATCACCCATAAGAGTCTCAGAGGAGCCTAATGCACACATGTCCCAGTCTTGGGACCCTCCTGAGATCTTATCCCAGGCTGTGCCCTTCCTCATTTGCCAGGGAAGATCCAAGTTAATGGTTACATAGATCTTTGCTCGTCACCTACATGCTGCCCAATGTGGGCTTGTTGGAATGTCTCTGGTTCATTCCTTCCATGGATAAGATGACTCGGGTGGTCTTCTCACTGCTGCTGAACATGGGTTTGCTTCTTCATTAGGTAACACAGATACCATCCGTGTCATCCAGACCAGTGGTACATGCAGGTTAGCAGATCTTGGGGCAAGCGTATTGTTAGGCCTCTTGATGAGTTTATGTGGTGATTGAGCTGTGGTGCAAGTTTCGTAGGGTAAATGGATATTCCAGTGTAGATGCAATTTTGGGGAACATTAGAGTTGCGGGTTAGTAAGTCTATCTACTAAAGAAAAGACCACACCATTGTCCTCTGCCAGTCCTCGAGTTCTTTTTAAAGATCTATGTTTTGCTATAGTGCTATCTGGAGGCATGAAGCTGGTCCCAATTTACTGAAAATAACTTGTACTTGAGCTTTTCTGGTGCATAACGCTGTGGCTGAGGCAACTGGTCAACCTATTGCAATGTCACAGAATTGAATGCCTATTTGGGAATTGTTTCCATCTATATTAAATGGAAGGTGACCCTGGAGTGCGCTAAGGGAGTGGGTAGAGCCAGGGAAGTGTAGACTTTATCCTTGACTTAGGTTCATTTTGTGCACCACCTGCTAGACAGGCATGTTTGTGTTCTCTCTTTCCCCTCTTTGGACTGCTATGGGCCACTCTGAGGCTTAGGATATCGGTGGCTCATGGGTTGTCCCACTCGATGAACACAACTCTTACGCATTATACTTTATTGTCATGCAGGATGTGGCCAAAGCATGTCGTCAAGACCTGGTAGAACCAGGATGACTTAGGGGAGAAGGTTACTTTAGTGATGGCCCTTCTAGAAACAGCTAAGACATAAGGAGTTGATTGTTCCGTCAGCAAGTCAATGACCCGCTGGATGAGCTGTGGTCAGCACACCAGGAACCACGACAAAGCAGGAAGCTGGCCAATGTGTTAGGTACAAGCTGATGATGCTCTGTAACCCAGTTTTTGGATCCTCATCTGAACCCACTGAAGGGAGCTTGGGCAATTGGTCAGTTCATTCATTTCAGTTTGAGCACTCATTGTGATGCCAAGTATCGTAAACTACCATTGGAAATATAAACCAGGAGTGTCAGCGTGAGCACAGAACTATTGAGACAATAGTGCAGTGCTGTACCGTCCATTGGGATAGGTGTTACAAATGGGAATTAGTGGAGCAATGGTGGGAAGTTACCAGCAGAGAAGCTTGGCTTCCTTAAATGTTATGCCTGAGTGGACTCTGTTGGGATTCACTTTTGGGGCAGAGGCTCAAGTTTCCACAGGTTACTTCTACAGGAGGCTCTAGCTCCTCTGTGCAGGTTGGGAGCACAGTCCAATTCATGGGCTTATGGTTCAGAGGTAGGTGAGTGTTCTGAAGGGTCAGTAGGGGTCACTGGGTTGGGGCACCGCAGGAGATGGGTCATTTGTCTGGCAGGACTTTTCTCCACCTTTAGGGTCTTGTTGGACAAGTGTTACCTGAGTGTCTCTTGCATATGGTCAGGATACCGCATGGCAGCTCATTCATAAAGCAGCATCACCAGTTTGAGGTGCTATGTCCATCATTACTCAGTAGGCCGCCTGTCAGTCAGTGGAGATGCACTGAGGGGCAGAAGTTTCTGCGAAGTCAGTTAGTGCTGGGTTAGCAATAATACAAGTGGGGCATTCAGGGGCAGAAGCAACTCAGGATTTCTCACGTCAGCAAGGAAAAGATATATAAGTGTGGTACATACAAGTGAAGTACACACTTATCTTTTCCCTCCTTGTCTCAGGAGAAAAAGAGATCTAATCTGAACAAGGCAAAAAGAGTGAGGCAAAAAATTTTAATAAAAAATGTTGTTCGACAAAACCATCACCAACTGAAACACAGGCTTTTCATAGGTTCCTCGATCATATGTGAGCTATGTGCAAACTTGGCCATCCAGGATATGTTTGCCTATCAGCTATAAATAACCATTGGCAAAGCCAATAGTCCTGGCCTTGGCAATCTGGTGGTTGTTCCATTTTGTAAAATATATATATCGCAAGTACATGCCACACAATTGAAACAAGAAAAGAAAGAAAACATCCTGTTACCTAAACGTGGAAGGCATATACTTGCTTTAAAAAATGTTTTTATTTTTAAATATTAACAACCTATAATTTTAATTGAATCGTATGAATGCTTCTTAGCAGGCAAGTTTACCTAGAACAGGTGTAGCATATTTTTTTATTCCTTTATTGCACATAATGTGAAAATGTGATTCTTATTGGTACGAAGAAAATACACTATTGTTTTGAATTCCAGTAACCTGAAGACACAGATTAAACCCACATGGATGACTATTTTTTTTTTTTTTTTAAGTATAAAGACGGGAAAGAGAATACCAGGTCGGGTGGGCCAAAAATTAATGGGAATATTGGCCCACCGGTCCTGGCATTGAAGTACAGTATTTTTTAGGTGAATGTGCACAAGGGATAATGCAAAATGCCTTCACTGCCATTGCTAGAGAGGCAATGATTTACCTGCACTGCCCCATTGTCCTAATATATCTGCTGTGGCGAGTGAAAGCAAATGACAATAGAACAGAGCAAGCAATTAAGACCACTATGTTTACATATTGCATGTATTTTTTATTGATGAATTTTCTTTTTTTTTCTTTTAACAGGAAGCTCACGAGACCACTAATGCTGTATCTAGGCCAGCTCTAAAAAAACAGTACGGTATTTTTTAGACGTTCCTGGTTGCAGTATGATAGTACCTTTCACTTAATGATTAAGGCTTGAAATGGGCGAGGATCAGGAGGATTTTAATTAATGGCTGAGTAAAATAACAATCAGCTGGGCAGGCCAACAAGCACTCGTTTCATTCACTATCAGGTGAAGGAAATGACAAGAGACGCCTTTGCTGGCCATCCGGACAACAGTCAAAGCTCCCTGTGAGGCTGATCTTGCACACATCAGAGCACCTGCAGCTCGTGCAGAGCAGCGAGTCATCCTGAGAGCACGCGCCTCAAGGAGCCGGAAGCAAAGGGCTCTTCCAAGGGGGGCCACTCCGGGAGACGGCGTGACGTAGTGAGTGGTAGGAGCAGAGCCTCGCCCCTGATTCATCTGCCGTCTTTACAGCATTACTTGAGCAAGCATCCAAGTCCAGGGATGTGCATATACTGAACAAATGTTTCACAGTGATGCATGTGTTTGTATTTATACAACGTACAAGTACCTGAAGAGCAACAGAGCGACATTATGGGGATGTCGGGAGAGAATACACAATTGTGTAGAGTGAGGATTTTCAATCTTTAAATTACACAATTACATTTCACATATTTAAGGTTGGACACGTGGAGATGAAGTGAATTTCCGAGACTCACGCACTTTTCAGTCCAGTGTCAGAGTGAACGGAGGTCATCAATGTTCACAGTCGGCAACTGACGCACTAGACCACATCTCCTCCAGCAACCTGGGATCCCACCTCCTGGTGTTACAGCTGGCATTTCAACCACAAATGTAAAGTTCATTTATAATAATAATAATAATTATTATTATTATTATTATGCATGTTTTGTACAGCGTATGGCTACCTAAAAAAGGTTTCCCAGCTCTAGGCTTGTTGCAAATTATGGGTCGATCCAGAGCACTGTCTAAAGAGAATGCAGATTTAGGACGGTCCCTGGGGTTTAAACCAGGGCCGGACTGGCCGTACTGGGCACCGAGCGTTTCCCCGGTGGGCCGGAGGGGTGGCGGCCGGTTTTGTACCCGCAGGGCTGCTTTTGTTACAGGGGGCTGGTTTTGCTCCCTGTAACAAAAACGGGACGAACAGCAATCTGCCAGCAGGGGCGTAACACAGGCCCCCGCATCCCCAGCAGTGCGGGGGGCCCCGAGCTGCAGGGGGCCCCCTCAGCACTGCACTCACGCCGGAGAGCTCCGGATTAAATCCGGAGCGGGGGCCCCTCTGTGTACCTTGCAGGGGGGCCCCTTCAACTTTCGTTACGCCACTGTCTGCCAGGGCTGGTTGCTGTTCCCAGTCCAGCCAGTCCAGCCCTGGTTGAAACAGCCACGTTTTGAGAAATTTGAGAAACAGAGGGAGAGAATGGCACTCTCTCAATGTTAGAGGCAGATCAATCCAGAGTTTATGTCCAACAAAAGAGAACACTCGGCCTCCTTGGCGGGATTTCCTAATTCCAGGAATTACTGCCAATCGAAGATGCCTGGAACGCGACGAGAATGTGGGTGTATACAAGGACACCAAGGATCTGAGGTAAAGAGGTCCGGTGTCTGATAGGCATTTATGCATGAAGCACAAAGCCTTGAATTGCACACGTCGCTCGATGGGCAGCCAGTGTAGGTTCCGTAGCATATTGACTGTGGAGGTGAATTTGGGAGGGTGGAGGAAGAGATGTGCAGCAGTGCTTTGAACAAACAGTAGGCGTTTAAGTAATATTTTTGCCATCCCCAGGTATACGACATTCCCATGGTCCAGCCTAGAAATAACTAGGACCTGAACTACGGTTCTCTGGGCAGAGGCAGGGAGACAGTAGAGAATCTTCCAGAGCCATTTCAAGATTCCAAAACAAGTAGCTGCCACCTTGTTGATCTGATGGTTCATGGTAAGTTTGTCATCAAGCCAAACTCCAAGATTCTTTATGACTGGCACGGGCTGGGGGGAGTGCCCATGGTCGCAGGCCACATGTGGGGTCATCAGGGGATAGGAAGATTGTCCACCAACAGGACCTCAGTTTTGTCTCCGTTTAATTTCATCGAGTTGGCATACATAAATGACGATGACTTGGGAGAGGCAGGAATTAAGGGCCTTCGCATTCTGATTGTCCTTGGATGACAGCGATACTGCTATTTGTTTATCATCCACATACAAGAAAAGTGTGAGGTCATAGTTTTCCACTATCGCAGCTAATGGTCTACCATTCAGGTTGAGGAGCAGTGCACTCAAGGTGGATCCCTGAGGCTAAAGGGTGAGATTTTGACCTGTGCTCATTAGTGTGAACCTGGAAGGTACGGTCATGCAAGAAGGACTTTAGGCAGGATAAGGCAGTGTACCGCTCTCCCATTACCTCTAATCTTTGTAGAAGCGTGGTGTGATGTACAGTTTCAAATGCTGCACTAAGGTCTAACAAAATTAGTGCTGCAGCTCCACCTTTGTCTAGTTGATGCCTCAAGAACTCGGTAGCACAGAGGAGAGCCAAATCAGTGCTATGGCCTGCTCGAAACCCAGATTGCGAAGGGTAGAGTAGGCCATTAGATTCCGTATGCACTGTGCGTTTTTGGTTCACGTGTTTCTCCAACACATTGGCCAAAATAGGTTACAGAGAAATGGGTCTGTAATTTGACCAAGTCAGTGGATCCAGATTGGGTTTTTTCACTAAGGGGGTGACCAATGACATTTTCCAAGTTTTGGGAACAGTGTCCTCCAACAATGATAAGTTCATTAGTTGGGTAAGCTGCTTCAGAGCTGGGTGGGAGAGCTTACCAAGTGCTGCAGGGGTACAGGGATCCAGTGGAGATCCTGATTTGATGGATGCAAGGAGCACCCTGAAAGAAGGCACATCTAAGAGCTGAAACCTATGCTGCATGCTGGCTACATTAGGGAGGGCTGTTTGACTGCTAGCCTTGCCTGTGGTAGATAAACCAGCCTGGATGTCGGCCACTTCTTTCACTCTCATGGTCATTAACAAATGAATGGATTCAAAAGAAAGTTGCTTTGTGCACAATAGCAAACCAAATATGACAGCCAAAGAAACTCATTCCTAAGAAATAGGCAGTGTAGCATGAATTAAGGCTAATCTTGCCCTTCACTCATGGGCATTCAGTCAATGATGACAATGTCCATAAGCTCTTGGTGCGTTATTGTTCCAATGACCAGGCAATCAGTAAGTTGACAGCACTTAGGTAAGGGAGTGCTGATAGTCAATTCAGATACTGAATCACCCTTTCGATTGCTCCTAGTACATCTACAGGATTTCAGGCTCTTACGACTCATGCTCATTGAGCAAAGTTTTTTTTATTTTTTAAATCTATTTATTTATTTATTCAGTTTTTACATTTAGTCATATAAGATACCATTCAAATATTCATTGAAAGCACTAAAGACATGCAGCAGCTGCAATAACAATGTTCAAAATAACCTAGAATGACGGAATACTAACTGTCCATTCGTGAATATAACCCGGGCGCAGTCTTGGCACGAGTCTCATAGTTCAGCATCATAGTCCAGAGTTCTAGACTAGACTAGATTGGTGTAGTCGGGGGCAGCCTTGGGTCGAAGCACACATCAAAAGGGCCAACCGTTGTGTTCGGTATGGGGTTATAGTCTGACCATACATGCAACCTACCTAAGAGGGGGGGTTGTGCCCCTCCAGCGTGAATGCTTGTCGTTGGCCCCTAAGAATGCAAGTCATTGATGCGTAAGGGGTTTTGGGTTTTGGCACAGGATTCTCAGGTGTGGAGTATCACAAAGCCCCATCAGGGGGTTGCTTCGTGGGCTCCAGGGGAGAGGGCAATGTTTTTGAACAAATGCATGACATTGGCTCCTTGATGTCTTGCATTTACTTTGTTATGATTATTTACTTCTTCAAATGTGCAGCAAAACCACTGTTATGATCTCACCACGTTGATAGCGGCATGAGTTGACTCTGAGTGTCTCGTCAATTTGCAGGATTTCTTGGATGTGACCCCTTCCTTCTGCATCTCAGTTTCTTTGGAGAAGACCGAAGGCCAGTCCAGGACCTTGACAATTTTGGGGACTAAAATGGGCTCTCTTGCTGGCATGAGGAGACTCCCCACGAGCAAGGATAGTAAGTTTGTGATTTTGTTTCAAATTTGGTTGGAGAGCAACTGCACCAATTGCAGGATCTGGTACGACAATTGAACTTTGCACTAAAAGTAGCCTTGTAGTCAAGGTATTCTCGAGGTGCATTGCTAGCGTGATAAGTGATCCGCAGAAAACACATTTCCACATCATGTCCAGTGAAGGAAACTATATGGCTATGGCTTTATTTCTTGGTGGATGGTAATGGACTCACATATGGTCCCTTCTACCTTGCTTTAGTGCTGAACTGAAGAAACACATCGATCCGAATGGTGTTGAGGTCTACATTTGGAAAGAATTGGTGCAAGAAGTTTTGATTTTATTGCTTTGTGGCATCAGTTTAACTAGCAGTGCATGAGAATTGAAGACCACCTTCCTGCAGCTGCTATTGAGTATTTGAGTATTGTGCCTTTCTGCCCAAAGTCCTGATTACATTCAAAATATATGCCTGCTCTCAGATGGTTTATGAGAAATCTCTTCAATTTTGTGACTCGCTAATTGCGTCGCAATTGCGACTCGCAATGTGCGATTCGCAAAACTGGATGTACAACAGTGTGTTTAAGACTGTTTGTGATTCCCAATGGGGTCGCAAATTGCGAGGCTCATGAATATTAATAAGCCCCTCTCAATTTGCGCGCCCATTGGGAATGGCAGGCACTCCCAGGTATGGTGGCCTGATGGGCTCAGCAGACCACCATGCCTGGGACTGCTTTTAAATAAAGCAGTTTTTTTTTTTAATGCAGCCCGATTTCCTTAAAGGAAAACGGGATGCATTTAAAAAAAAAAAATGAAACGTTTTCGTTTCATTAGGTCAAGCCTAGCGTTGCAGCGCATGCGCTGCTCGCTTTGCGAGGCATACAGTATTCAGTATAGCGTGGAAGCTTTGTGGAAGCTCCGCCCACTCTCCGCCCATATTTTTCATTGGCTTAGGCCCTAAATGCTGCCTTCCGATTGGATTTAGGCTTGTTAGTCCCACCTCATGATGGCTATGTCGTCATTTGTATCCTTCCATGGCTACTGGCCCCCTTACTTCAAACCCTATTTTCTTCTCGTGCCCCCCGCCTCCCGCAGTCCGTGACTTCTTGCCCCCCCCTCGCACTCCTGTTCATGACTTCTCGGCCGCCCGCACTCCCGTTTCCAATGCAATAGGTCTAGCGTAAATGCGAGTCCTAGTGCATTGCAAATGCTTGTTTTTGAACGGCTTTTCCGGCAGAGCTCATTTACAGCGTTCTCGCGCCTGGCTGACATGGCGGGGCATGGCAGCCTCTTTGTCATGGCAGGCTGGGCCCTCGTCCTTTCTTCTGGAGCAGAGACAGGTAGCAGGCGCCGCCGAGCAGCCAGTAATGAAGAAGCGAGGCACGCCGTGCTGACAGCTCTGGCAGCTGACGCTTTGGGGCCCATGCTAATGATGCTCCCCGTCAAAGACAGCTCCCAAAATCTTGACCACATGCCCTATTAGCCCCATCCTGTGACAGTGGGGGATAGAAGAGTACACGTCAACGGAGGCGCTGACGAAAAATCGGAGCGAGAGGTCGGAAGCCAAAGGACCCCAGTTAAAGCTGAACCCCCTTCCTGAATTATTTCCTGAGATGTTATTGTGGGGGAGTTAACCTAGTGACAGGAAGACATACCATTTAAATAATGTGGACATTCAGGTGGAAGTTACGGCTCTCTCACACTGAGTTAGTTTCTCTTTGAATGGAATCACTTCTTTACAGGTTAGGTAGGGTGCGGCATCCCACGACTGGATTCATATGTGACTTGGTTGCGACAGTCGTGAATGTGCCATACATCCAATGTCACACGACAAGAGCATTTTTATGTCCCTGGAAGGAATAGTGGAGTTACATTAGGAAAATAGGATGTAGGCAGCGTAGCAGAAAAATAATCAAACACATTAAGACACATACAGTTTTGGCCTATTAAGTAAAGTCTGTCGTGAGCGGAGTAGGACAAATAATGCAAGAATCGCAGGGGTTACTCACTCATTTTTTTGCAACTATGGACAATTTGGGAGGTTTCTTAGAAACACAGTGTTTGCTCCTTTAAGTCCCTACAACCGGGGATCCAGGTGTTGGTTTGTTATGAATCTTCTGCTGTGTACTTTCTGACGTCTAATCAGCAAAATATAAATGACCTACTCTTCGGACAAATAGGAAAACTTGCCGGAAGCAGCTCCATTGCCGTCAGGAGCGTCTTCACCGCTCCAAGTTGGCAAATTGTCCTGTGCGAGGCTCAGAACTGAGAGGTTACCTTGACAGACAAGGAGCGCAATTATCACACGACAAGCAGCGCAACTATCACACGATGATGAAGGGGCTTCCATGGCTTTGTATCGCACCGTTAATTACGGTCCTTTTTCCACCGGCTCCTAATGTGAGGAAAAACCCGCCATGACAAGTGTGGAAAAGAGCAAGCACTAAATTACTGTCAGGGAAGTAAACGGAGAAACACTGCACCACTGCACGGTGATTTACGGGGGCAATTAGTCCCCACCCATGGAGCTGCTGAGGACAGCACTGCTGCGGCGGTGTCAGAAGAACCCGAGGCGAAGCGAGCCCGGTGCTATCCTTTCATGACAACTTTTCACAAAAATTAGGGAGACTTTGGTCATGTTAGACCCTGTGACGTCCATTTGTGTAAGCAGCCCTCAAAGACATCCCAGAAGTTAATAAAGCACTACCCCTTACCCAGGGCACAAGTCCTAAACAAGCATTTGCAATGCAATAGGTCTCGCATTTACGAGAGTTTGAGCTATTGGCATTGTAAATGACAATGCCTTTTATTTATGTGTTGATTTTTAAAACATAATTAAAAGGCATTGCCATTTACAATGGCAATAGCTTAAATTCTCACAAATGCGAGACCTATTGCATTGCAAATGCTTGTTTTTAAGGGCAGGCAGTGGTCCCTGGGACCACTGCCTGCCCTTAAAAAATATTTTCACAGCCTGTCACAAAGGCCTTCCCATTTACAACTCCATTACCACCCTCTTGAAGACTGATCGTACATCTGGCCCATAGTGTGTAATGCTCTACGGTGTATCTAAGATAGCAATTGACTGCTTGTTTTCCTGACTGAAGCAGTTTATTGTTAATACTGAGCATTTTGCTACCAAAAAACCCCTGGGAGGATAGAAGATGCTGCGTCCTGCCAGCATAATCATCAGGTACTCCCTTAATGTTGGAAAACAGCATCACTTACCACATGTTGCAATTAAAGATGACCCTTTTCCAATTCAATTTCAATTTTTCAGCTTGAGATGGCCCTTCGCATACACCTTGGACTTCTTTCGGCCTTTTCAGCTAGTTGTCTTAGAGCTTCTGCATCTCGGACGTGGAGCACGTTATAAAGGCTGTGTGTGAACACTCAAGATGATAATTTGGTCTTAAAGGGAGCCAACTCTAGCATGGACCAATGTAGCAGGAGTCAGTGGGCTCATTTCAATTCTAAGATGGAGTTAGTGCCTTGTCCATCTAACCACCATTCATGTTGATTGGTCTCAGGCAGGGCCATCCATCTTCATATTTCATCATATTCAGTCAAGCACAATGGGCTTGGAAGCACCACTGATTGCAAGAATAGGTTAGTGGGATTTTAAATGCTTTGAACACTAGATTGTCCCCAGTTGCTTTGAGGGTATGGGCCTGGGAGGTGTGCTCCTTCTAACCTCGTCTTTTCCCACTTACTTTTCAGTCTCTACTTCTTGCAAGTTTGGACCTACTGTCTCACAGGATAAAATCTTCCACCATCGGGATAGTACTGTGGAGGAAATGCAACTGGTGGATACTAGTCTGTGTATAGTGGATCCTCTGTAAGTTGGAGCCTTTTCATTCCCTCCAAACACTAAATGAGGCCCATAGTTTTTTTGAAGTACAAACACACTTTAATACGTCCGTTTTAGCAATCTTTAACAATCTCGTACTTATGTTCCATAATATGGAAAATTCCACACAGTTTCACTCACTTGCTGATCAGCATCTAGAACAGACATAGCGAGGATCTGTTGGGAAAATAAAGTAAAGTTTACCACTTCCCTCTTACAAGATATCCCCTCCACCCCGACGCCGCTGAATCTTGCTCACCACCCTGACCAACTCACTTACAGAAACCATCTATCCTTTCCTTCCAAAAGCAATTCAAGACTTTGAGGCTCTTGCACTCATTCCTGGGGGAGTGGCTGAACATCACAAGAAGAATGAAAACTGACAGGCTTACTCCCTCTGGAAATCAAAGGGTGGTTCTCCAGCATGACCTTGTCAGGCCTCTGTATGTTCTCCTCTATCAAGCGTTTGGGGATCCATTACCCACTCATTTGCTCAACAGTAGCTTTGATTGTGTTGACCCCATTGGTTCAGACTGACCTGCCGGCTTAGGTTGCTCCTCAAGTGAATGCTCATTAGCAGCAGAAACTGATACTACAGTGGAAAATATTGTTTTTATATATTTAATATGGCAGGTCATCCAGGAGCGGCGAAGCAAAGGTATGAAGGGGGCTGCTGTAATGAATGCAGGATGTATCTTTTCCCCTGCGCATGACTGTAAGATTACAGGTAAAGCTATGTATGACACAGCAAAATATGCTTGCACGAAAGTCAATTCATATGTATCATATTAGTATACATTGGACTGAGAAATACATCATGTATGCAGCTTACAAGAGGAGCTTAACACTAAATTGACTCAATGCATAAGTCAGTACATAGGGGTAGCACCACTCCTGAATGTTAGTTGCATGTAGAGGTGTGCCTCTGGGGCTTTCCGTTAGTTGCATGCAAAGGTGTGCTCTGGGGATTTCCGTTAGTTGCATGCAGAGGTGGACCTATGGAGGTTTCTGTTAGTTGCATGCAGAGCTGTGCCTATGGGCCTTTCTGTTAGTTGCATGCAGAGGTGTGCCTTTGGGGCGCTCTGTTAGTTGCATGTAGAGGCGTGCCTCTGGGCCTTTCTGTTAGTTGCATGCAGAGGTGTGCTGCTGGGGCTTTCTGTTAGTTGCATACAGAGAGGTGTCCCTGGGGCTTTCTGTTAGTTGCAGTCAGAGGTGTGCCTCTGGGGCTTTCTGTTAATTGCATGCAGAGGTGTGCCTCTGAGGCTCTCTGTTAGTTGCATGCAGAGGTGTGCCGCTGGGGCTTTCTGTTAGTTACATGTAGAGGTGTGCCGCTGGGGCTTTCTGTTAGTTGCATGCAGAGGTGTGCCTTTGGGGCTTTCTGTCAGTTGCATGCAGAGGTGTGCCTCTGGCCCTTTCTGTTAGTTGCAGGCAGAGGTGTGCCTCTGGGGCTCTGTGTTTGTTGCATGCAGAGGTGTGCCACTGGGGCTCTTTGTTAGTTGCATGCAGAAGTGTGACTCTGGGGCTTTCTGTTAGTTGCATGCAGAGGTGTGCTACTGTGGCTTTCTGTTAGTTGCATGCAGAGGTGTGCATCTGAGGCTCTGTGTTAGTTGCATGCAGAGGTGTGCCTCTGGGGCTTTCTGTTAGTTGCATGCAGAGGTGTGCCGCTGGGGCTCTCTGTTAGTTGCATGCAGAAGTGTGCCTCTGGGGCATCCTGTTAGGTGCATGTAGAGGTGTGTCTCTGGGGCTTTCGGTTAGTTGCATTTAGAGGTATGTCTCCGAGGCTTTCCGTTAGTTGCATGCAGAGGTGTGTCTATGGGGATTTCCGTTAGTTGCATGCAGAGGTGGGCCTATCGGGGTTTCTGTTAGTTGCATGCAGAGGTGTGCCGCTGGGGCTTTCTGTTAGTTGCATGCAAAGGTGTGCCTCTGGGGCTCTCTGTTAGTTGCATGCAGAGGTGTGCCTCTGGGGATTTCCGTTAGTTGCATGCAGAGGTGGGCCTCTGGGGCTTTCCGTTAGTTGCATGTAGAAGTGTGCCTCTGGGGCTTCTATTAGTTGCATGCAGAGTTGTGTCTCTGGGGCTTTCCGTTAGTTGCATTTACAGGTACGTCTCCGAGGCTTTCCGTTACTTGCATGCAAAGGTGTGCCTCTGGGGATTTCCGTTAGTTGCATGCAGAGGTGGGCTATCGGGGTTTCTGTTAGTTGCATGCAGAGGTGTGCCTCTGGGCCTGTCTGTTAGTTGAATGCAGAAGTGTGCCTTTGGGGCGGTCTGTTAGTTGCATGTAGAGGCGTGCCTCTGGGCCTTTCTGTTAGTTGCATGCAGAGGTGTGCTGCTGGGGCTTTCTGTTAGTTGCATGCAGAGGTGTGTCCCTGGGGCTTTCTGTTAGATGCATGCAGAGGTGTGCTGCAGGGGCTTTCTGTTAGTTGCATGCAGAGGTGTGCCGCTGGGGCTTTCTGTTAGTTGCAGGCAGAGGTGTGCCTCTGGGGCTTTCAGTTAATTGCATGCAGAGGTGTGCCTCTGAGGCTTTCTGTTAGTTGCATGCAGATGTGTGCCTGTGGGGATCTGTGTTAGTTGCATGCAGAGGTGTGCCACTGGGGCTCTTTGTTAGTTGCATGCAGAAGTGTGACTCTGGGGCTTTCTGTTAGTTTCATGCAGAGGTGTGCCACTGGGGCTTTCTGTTAGTTGCATGCAGAGGTGTGCCTCTGGGGCTCTGTGTTAGTTGCATGCAGCGGTGTGCCACTGGGGCTCTCTGTTAGTTGCATGCAGAAGTGTGACTCTGGGACTTTCTGTTAGTTGCATGCAGAGGTGTGCCTCTGGGGATTTCTGTTAGTTGCATGCAGAGGTGTGCCGCTGGGGCTCTCTGTTAGTTGCATGCAGAAGTGTGCCTCTGGGGCATCCTGTTAGGTGCATGTAGAGGTGTGTCTCTGGGGCTTTCGGTTAGTTGCATTTAGAGGTATGTCTCCGAGGCTTTCCGTTAGTTGCATGCAGAGGTGTGCCTATGGGGGTTTCTGTTAATTGCATGTAGAGGTGTGCCTCTCGGGCTTCCTGTTAATTGCATGTAGAGGTGTGCCTCTGGGGGTTTCTGTTAGTTGCATGCAGAGGTGTGCCGCTGGGGCTCTTTGTTAGTTGCATGCTGAAGTGTGACTCTGGGGCTTTCTGTTAGTTGCATGCAGAGGTGTGCCGCTGGGGCTTTCTGTTTGTTGCAAGCAAAGGTGTGCCTCTGGGGCTCTCTGTTAGTTGCATGCAGAGGTGTGCCTCTGGGGATTTCCGTTAGTTGCATGCAGAGGTGTGCCTCTGGGGCTTTCTGTTAGTTGCATGTAGAAGTGTGCCTCTGGGGCTTTCTATTAGTTGCATGCAGAGGTGTGTCTCTGGGGCTTTCCGTTAGTTGCCTTTAGAGGCATGTCTCAGAGGCTTTCCGTTAGTTGCATGCAGAGGTGTGCCTCTGAGGCTTTCTGTTAGTTGCATTCAGAGGTGTGCCGCTGGGGCTTTCTGTTAGTTACATGTAGAGGTGTGCTGCTGGGGCTTTCTGTTAGTTGCATGCAGAGGTGTGCCTTTGGGGCTTTCTGTTAGTTGCATGCAGAGGTGTGCCTCTGGGGATCTGTGTTAGTTGCATGCAGAGGTGTGCCACTGGGGCTCTTTGTTAGTTGCATGCAGAAGTGTGACTCTGGGGCTTTCTGTTAGTTGCATGCAGAGGTGTGCCACTGGGGCTTCCTGTTAGTTGCATGCAGAGGTGTGCCTCTGGGGCTCTGTGTTAGTTGCATGCAGCGGTGTGCCACTGGGGCTCTCTGTTAGTTGCATGCAGAAGTGTGACTCTGGGGCTTTCTGTTAGTTGCATGCAGAGGTGTGCCTCTGGGGCTTTCTGTTAGTTGCATGCAGAGGTGTGCCGCTGGGGCTCTCTGTTAGTTGCATGCAGAAGTGTGCCTATGGGGCATCCTGTTAGGTGCATGTAGAGGTGTGTCTCTGGGGCTTTCGGTTAGTTGCATTTAGAGGTCTGTCTCCGAGGCTTTCCGTTAGTTGCATGCAGAGTGTGTGCCTATGGGGGTTTCTGTTAATTGCATGTAGAGATGTGCCTCTCGGGCTTCCTGTTAATTGCATGTAGAGGTGTGCCTCTGGGGGTTTCTGTTAGTTGCATGCAGAGGTGTGCCGCTGGGGCTCTTTGTTAGTTGCATGCTGAAGTGTGACTCTGGGGCTTTCTGTTAGTTGCATGCAGAGGTGTGCCGCTGGGGCTTTCTGTTTGTTGCATGCAAAGGTGTGCCTCTGGGGCTCTCTGTTAGTTGCATGCAGAGGTGTGCCTCTGGGGATTTCCGTTAGTTGCATGCAGAGGTGTGCCTCTGGGGCTTTCTGTTAGTTGCATGTAGAAGTGTGCCTCTGGGGCTTTCTATTAGTTGCATGCAGAGGTGTGTCTCTGGGGCTTTCCGTTAGTTGCCTTTAGAGGTATGTCTCAGAGGCTTTCCGTTAGTTGCATGCAAAGGTGTGCCTCTGGGGATTTCCTTTAGTTGCATGCAGAGGTGGGCCTATGGGGGTTTCTGTTAGTTGCATGCAGAGGTGTGCCTCTGGGCCTTTCTGTTAGTTGCATGTAGAGGTGTGCGTTTGGGGCGCTCTGTTAGTTGCATGTAGAGGCGTGCCTCTGGGCCTTTCTGTTAGATGCATGCAGAGGTGTGCTGCTGGGGCTTTCTGTTAGTTGCATGCAGAGGTGTGTCCCTGGGGCTTTCTGTTAGATGCATGCAGAGGTGTGCTGCTGGGGCTTTCTGTTAGTTGCATGCAGAGGTGTGCCGCTGGGGCTTTCTGTTAGTTGCAGGCAGAGGTGTGCCTCTGGGGCTTTCTGTTAATTGCATGCAGAGGTGTGCCTCTGAGGCTTTCTGTTAGTTGCATGCAGAGGTGTGCCTTTGGGGCTTTCTGTTAGTTGCATGCAGAGGTGTGCCTCTGGGCCTTTCTGTTAGTTGCAGGCAGAGGAGTGCCTCTGGGGCTCTGTGTTAGTTGCATGCAGAGGTGTGCCACTGGGGCTCTTTGTTAGTTGCATGCAGAAGTGTGACTCTGGGGCTTTCTGTTAGTTGCATGCAGAGGTGTGCCACTGGGGCTTTCTGTTAGTTGCATGCAGAGGTGTGCCTCTGGGGCTCTGTAGTTAGTTGCATGCAGAGGTGTGCCACTGGGGCTCTCTGTTAGTTGCATGCAGAAGTGTGACTCTGGGGCTTTCTGTTAGTTGCATGCAGAGGTGTGCCTCTGGTGCTTTCTGTTAGTTGCATGCAGAGGTGTGCCGCTGGGGCTCTCTGTTAGTTGCATGCAGAGGTGTGCCTCTGGGGCATCCTGTTAGGTGCATGTAGAGGTGTGTCCCTGGGGCTTTCGGTTAGTTGCATTTAGAGGTATGTCTCCGAGGCTTTCCGTTAGTTGCATGCAGAGGTGTGCCTATGGGGGTTTCTGTTAGTTGCATGTAGAGGTGTGCCTCTCAGGCCTCCTGTTAATTGCATGTAGAGGTGTGCCTCTGGGAGTTTCTCGTTAGTTGCATGCAGAGGTGTGCCGCTGGGGCTCTTTGTTAGTTGCATGCTGAAGTGTGACTCTGGGGCTTTCTGTTAGTTGCATGCAGAGGCGTGCCTCTAGGCCTTTCTGTTAGTTGCATGCAGAGGTGTGTTGCTGGGGTTTTCTGTTAGTTGCATGCAGAAGCGTGTCCCTGGGGCTTTTTGTTAGATGTATGCAGAGGTGTGCTGCTAGGGCTTTCTGTTAGTTGCATGCAGAGGTGTGCCGCTGGGGCTTTCTGTTAGTTGCAGGCAGAGGAGTGCCTCTGGGGCTCTGTGTGAGTTGCATGCAGAGGTGTGCCACTGGGGCTTTCTGTTAGTTGCATGCAGAGGTGTGGCACTGGGGCTTTCTGTTAGTTGCATGCAGAGGTGTGCCTCTGGGGCTCTGTGTTAGTTGCATGCAGAGGTGTGCCACTGGGGCAATCTGTTAGTTGAGTGCAGAAGTGTGATTCTGGGGCTTTCTGTTAGTTGCATGCAGAGGTGTGCCTCTGGGGCTTTCTGTTAGTTGCATGCAGAGGTGTGCCGCTGGGGCTCTCTGTTAGTTGCATGCAGAGGTGTGCCTCTGGGGCATCCTGTTAGGTGCATGTAGAGGTGTGTCTCTGGGGCTTTCGGTTAGTTGCATTTAGAGGTATGTCTCCGAGGCTTTCCGTTAGTTGCATGCAGAGGTGTGCCTATGGGGGTTTCTGTTAGTTGCATGTAGAGGTGTGCCTCTCAGGCTTCCTGTTAATTGCATGTAGAGGTGTCCCTCTGGGGGTTTCTGTTAGTTGCATGCAGAGGTGTGCCGCTGGGGCTCTTTGTTAGTTGCAAGCTGAAGTGTGACTCTGGGGCTTTCTGTTAGTTGCATGCAGAGGTGTGCCACTGGGGCTTTCTGTTATTTGCATGCAAAGGTGTGCCTCTGGGGCTTTCTGCTAGGTGCATGCAGAGGTGTGACTCTGCAGCTCTCTGTTAGATGCATGCAGAGGTGTGCCTCAAGGGCTGTCTGTTAGTTGTATGCAGAGGTGTGCCTCTGGGACTTTCTGTTAGTTGCATGTAGAGGTTTGTTGCTGGGAGCATTCTGTTAGTTGCATGTAGAGTTGTGCCTTTGGGGCTTCCTGTTAGTTGCATGCAGAGGTGTGCCTATGGGGCTTCCTGTTACGTGCATGTAGAGGTATGCATCTGGGGCTTCCTGTTAGTTGCATGCAGAGGTGTGTCTCTGGGGCTTTCCGTTTGTTGTAGTTAGAGTTATGTCTCGGAGGCTTTCCGTTAGTTGCGTGCAAAGGTTTGCCTCTGGGGCTTTCCGTTAGTTGCATGCAGAGGTGGGCCTATGGGGGTTTCTGTTAGTTGGATGTAGAGGTGTGCCTCTGGAGCTTTCTGTTAGTTGCATGTAGAGGTGTGCCTCTGGGGCTTTCTGTTAGTTGCATGCAGAGGTGTGTCGCTGGGGCTCTCTGTTAGTTGCATGCAGATGAGTACCTCTGGGGCATCCTGTTAGGTGCATGTAGAGGTGTATCTATGGGGCTTTCAGTTAGTTGCATTTAGAGGTATGTCTCCGAGGCTTTCCGTTAGTTGCATGCAGAGGTGTGCCTATGGGGGTTTCTGTTACTTGCATGTAGAGGTGCGCCTCTCGGGCTTCCTGTTAATTGCATGTAGAGGTGTGCCTCTGGGGTTTCTGTTAGTTGCATGTAGAGGTGAGCCTCTGGGGCTTTCCATTAGTTGCATGCTGCGGTGTGCCTCTGGCGCTTTCTGTTAGTTGCATGCAGAGGTGTGCCTCTGGGGCTTCCTGTTAGTTGCATGCAGAGGTGTGCCTCTGGGGCTTTCTGTTAGTTGCATGTAGAGGTGTGCCTCTGGGGCTTCCTGTTAGGTGCATGTAGAAGTGTGCCTTTGGGGCTTTCTGTTAGGTGCATATAGAGGTATGCCTCTGGGGATTTCTGTTAGTTGCATGCAGAGGTGTGCCTCTGTGGCTTTCTGTTAGTTGCATGTAGAGGTTTGTCGCTGGGGGCTTCCTGTTAGGTACATGTAGAAGTGTGCTCTGGGGCTTCCTGTTAGTTGCATGTAGAGGTGTGTCACTGGGGCTTTCTGTTAGTTGCATATAGAGGTGTGCCTCTGGTGCTTCCTGTTAGTTGCATGTAGAGGTGTGCCTCTGGACCTTTCTGTTAGTTGCATGCAAAGGTGTGCCTTTGGGGCTCTCTGTTAGTTGCATGTAGAGGTTTGTCGCTGGGGGTTTCCTGTTAGGTGCATGTAGAGGTGTGTCTCTGAAGCTTTCTGTTGGTTGCATGTAGAGGTGTGTCTCTGGGGCTTTCTGTTAGTTGCATATAGAGGTGTGCCTCTGGTGCTTCCTGTTAGTTGCATGTAGAGGTGTGCCTCTGGACCTTTCTGTTAGTTGCATGCAAAGGTGTGCCTTTGGGGCTCTCTGTTAGTTGCATGTAGAGGTTTGTCGCTGGGGGTTTCCTGTTAGGTGCATGTAGAGGTGTGTCTCTGAAGCTTTCTGTTGGTTGCATGTAGAGGTGTGTCTCTGAGGCTTTCATTTAGTTGCATGCAGATGTCTGTCTCTGAGACTTTCTGTTAGTTGCATGCAGAGGTGTGCCTCTGAGGCTTTCTTTTAATTGCATGTAGAAGTTTGTCGCTGGTGGCATCCTGTTAGTTGCATGCAGAGGTGTGCCTCTGGGGCTTTCCGTTAGTTGCATTTAGAGGTATGTCTCAGAGGCTTTCCATTAGTTGCATGCAGAGGTGTGCCTATGGGGGTTTCTGTTAGTTGCATGTAGAGGTGTGCCTCTCGGGCTTCCTGTTAATTGCATGTAGAGGTGTGCCTCTCGGGTTTCTGTTTGTTGCATGTAGAGGTGTGCCTCTGGGGCTTTCCGTTAGTTGCAGGCATATGTGTGCCTCTGGCGCATTTTGTTAGTTGCATGCAGAGGTGTGCCTCTGGGGCTTTCTGTTAGTTGCATGCAGAGGTGTGCCGCTGGGCCTTTCTGTTAGTTGTATGCAGAGGTGTGCCTCTGGGGCTTCCTGTTATTTGCATGCAGAGGTGTGCCTCTGGGGCTTCCTGTTATTTGCATGCAGAGGTGTGCCTCTGGGGCTTTCTGTTAGTTGCATGTAGAGGTGTGCCTCTGGGGCTTCCTGTTAGGTGCATGTAGAAGTGTGCCTCTGGGGTTACCTGTTAGGTGCATGTAGAGATATGCTTCTGGGGATTTCTGTTAGTTGCATGCAGAGGTGTGCCTCTGGGGCTTTCTGTTAGTTGCATGTAGAGGTTTGTCGCTGGGGGCTTCGTGTTAGGTGCATGTAGAAGTGTGCCTCTGGGGCTTCCTGATAGTTGCATGTAGAGGTGTGTCACTGGGGCTTTCTGTTAGTTGCTTATAGAGGTGTGCCTCTGGGGCTTTCTGTTAGGTGCATGTAGAGGTATGCCTCTGGTGCTTCCTGTTAGTTGCATGTAGAGGTGTGTCTCTGAGGCTTTTTGTTAGTTGCATGAAGAGGTGTGCCTCTGGAGCTTTCTGTTAGTTGCATGCAGAGGTGTGCCTTTGGTGCTCTCTGTTAGTTGCATGTAGAGGTTTGTCGCTGGGGGTTCCCTGTTAGGTGCATGTAGAGGTGTGTCTCTGAAGCTTTCTGTTGGTTGCATGTAGAGGTGTGTCTCTGAGGCTTTCGTTTAGTTGCATGCAGATGTGTGTCTCTGAGGCTTTCTGTTAGTTGCATGCAGAGGTGTGCCTCTGAGGCTTTCTGTTAGTTGCATGTAGAGGTTTGTCGCTGGTGGCTTCCTGTTAGGTGCATGCAGAGGTGTGCCTCTGGGGCTTTCTGTTAGTTGCGAGTAGAGGCGTGCCTCTGGGCCTTTCTGTTAGTTGCATGCAGAGGTGTGCTGCTGGGGCTTTCTGTTAGTTGCATGCAGAGGTGTGTCCCTGGGGCTTTCTGTTAGATGCATGCAGAGGTGTGCTGCTGGGGCTTTCTGTTAGTTGCATGCAGAGGTGTGCCGCTGGGGCTTTCTGTTAGTTGCAGGCAGAGGTGTGCCTCTGAGGCTTTCTGTTAGTTGCATGCAGAGGTGTGCCACTGGGGTTTTCTGTTAGTTACATGTAGAGGTGTGCCGCTGGTGCTTTCTGTTAGTTGCATGCAGAGGTGTGCCTTTGGGGCTTTCTGGTAGTTGCATGCAGAGGTGTGCCTTTGGGCCTTTCTGTTAGTTGCATGCAGAGGTGTGCCTCTGGGGCTCTGTGCTAGTTGCATGCAGAGGTGTGCCACTGGGGCTCTTTGTTAGTTGCATGCAGAAGTGTGACTCTGGGGCTTTCTGTTAGTTGCATGCAAAGGTGTGCCACTGGGGCTTTGTGTTAGTTGCATGCAGAAGTGTGCCTCTGGGGCTCTGTGTTAGTTGCATGCAGAGGTGTGCCACTGGGGCTCTCTGTTAGTTGCATGCAGAAGTGTGACTCTGGGGCTTTCTGTTAGTTGCATGCAGAGGTGTGCCTCTGGGGCTTTCTGTTACTTGCATGCAGAGGTGTGCTGCTGGGGCTCTCTGTTAGTTGCTTGCAAAGGTGTGCCTCTGAGGCTTTCTGTTAGTTGCATGCAGAGGTGTGCCGCTGGGGCTTTCTGTTAGTTACATGTAGAGGTGTGCCGCTGGGGCTTTCTGTTAGTTGCATGCAGAGGTGTGCCTTTGGGGCTTTCTGTTAGTTGCATGCAGAGGTGTGCCTCTGGGCCTTTCTGTTAGTTGCATGCAGAGGTGTGCCTCTGAGGCTTTCTGTTAGTTGCATGCAGAGGTGTGCCGCTGGGGCTTTCTGTTAGTTACATGTAGAGGTGTGCCGCTGGGGCTTCCTGTTAGTTGCATGCAGAGGTGTGCCTTTGGGGCTTTCTGTTAGTTGCATGCAGAGGTGTGCCTCTGGGGCTCTGTGTTAGTTGCATGCAGAGGTGTGTCACTGGGGCTTTCTGTTAGGTGCATGTAAAGGTATGCCTCTGGTGCTTCCTGTTAGTTGCATGTAGAGGTGTGTCTCTGAGGCTTTTTGTTAGTTGCATGTAGAGGTGTGCCTCTGGACCTTTCTGTTAGTTGCATGCAAAGGTGTGCCTTTGGGGATCTCTGTTAGTTGCATGTAGAGGTTTGTCGCTGGGGGTTTCCTTTTAGTTGCATGCAGATGTGTGTCTCTGAGGCTTTCTGTTAGTTGCATGCAGAGGTGTGCCTCTGAGGCTTTCTGTTAGTTGCATGTAGAAGTTTGTCACTGGTGGCATCCTCTTAGTTGCATGCAGAGGTGTGCCTCTGGGGCTTTCCGTTAGTTGCATTTACAGGTATGTCTCCGAGGCTTTCTGTTAGTTGCATGCAGTGGTGTGCCTATGGGGGTTTCTGTTAGTTGCATGTAGACGTGTGCCTCTCGGGCTTCCTGTTAATTGCATGTAGAGGTTTGCCTCTCTGGGTTTCTGTTAGTTGCATGTAGAGGTGTGCCTCTGGGGCTTTCTGTTAGTTGCATGCAGAGGTGTGCCGCTGGGGCTTTCTGTTTGTTGCAAGCAAAGGTGTGCCTCTGGGGCTCTCTGTTAGTTGCATGCAGAGGTGTGCCTCTGGGGATTTCCGTTAGTTGCATGCAGAGGTGTGCCTCTGGGGCTTTCTGTTAGTTGCATGTAGAAGTGTGCCTCTGGGGCTTTCTATTAGTTGCATGCAGAGGTGTGTCTCTGGGGCTTTCCGTTAGTTGCCTTTAGAGGCATGTCTCAGAGGCTTTCCGTTAGTTGCATGCAGAGGTGTGCCTCTGAGGCTTTCTGTTAGTTGCATTCAGAGGTGTGCCGCTGGGGCTTTCTGTTAGTTACATGTAGAGGTGTGCTGCTGGGGCTTTCTGTTAGTTGCATGCAGAGGTGTGCCTTTGGGGCTTTCTGTTAGTTGCATGCAGAGGTGTGCCTCTGGGGATCTGTGTTAGTTGCATGCAGAGGTGTGCCACTGGGGCTCTTTGTTAGTTGCATGCAGAAGTGTGACTCTGGGGCTTTCTGTTAGTTGCATGCAGAGGTGTGCCACTGGGGCTTCCTGTTAGTTGCATGCAGAGGTGTGCCTCTGGGGCTCTGTGTTAGTTGCATGCAGCGGTGTGCCACTGGGGCTCTCTGTTAGTTGCATGCAGAAGTGTGACTCTGGGGCTTTCTGTTAGTTGCATGCAGAGGTGTGCCTCTGGGGCTTTCTGTTAGTTGCATGCAGAGGTGTGCCGCTGGGGCTCTCTGTTAGTTGCATGCAGAAGTGTGCCTATGGGGCATCCTGTTAGGTGCATGTAGAGGTGTGTCTCTGGGGCTTTCGGTTAGTTGCATTTAGAGGTCTGTCTCCGAGGCTTTCCGTTAGTTGCATGCAGAGGTGTGCCTATGGGGGTTTCTGTTAATTGCATGTAGAGATGTGCCTCTCGGGCTTCCTGTTAATTGCATGTAGAGGTGTGCCTCTGGGGGTTTCTGTTAGTTGCATGCAGAGGTGTGCCGCTGGGGCTCTTTGTTAGTTGCATGCTGAAGTGTGACTCTGGGGCTTTCTGTTAGTTGCATGCAGAGGTGTGCCGCTGGGGCTTTCTGTTTGTTGCATGCAAAGGTGTGCCTCTGGGGCTCTCTGTTAGTTGCATGCAGAGGTGTGCCTCTGGGGATTTCCGTTAGTTGCATGCAGAGGTGTGCCTCTGGGGCTTTCTGTTAGTTGCATGTAGAAGTGTGCCTCTGGGGCTTTCTATTAGTTGCATGCAGAGGTGTGTCTCTGGGGCTTTCCGTTAGTTGCCTTTAGAGGTATGTCTCAGAGGCTTTCCGTTAGTTGCATGCAAAGGTGTGCCTCTGGGGATTTCCTTTAGTTGCATGCAGAGGTGGGCCTATGGGGGTTTCTGTTAGTTGCATGCAGAGGTGTGCCTCTGGGCCTTTCTGTTAGTTGCATGTAGAGGTGTGCGTTTGGGGCGCTCTGTTAGTTGCATGTAGAGGCGTGCCTCTGGGCCTTTCTGTTAGATGCATGCAGAGGTGTGCTGCTGGGGCTTTCTGTTAGTTGCATGCAGAGGTGTGTCCCTGGGGCTTTCTGTTAGATGCATGCAGAGGTGTGCTGCTGGGGCTTTCTGTTAGTTGCATGCAGAGGTGTGCCGCTGGGGCTTTCTGTTAGTTGCAGGCAGAGGTGTGCCTCTGGGGCTTTCTGTTAATTGCATGCAGAGGTGTGCCTCTGAGGCTTTCTGTTAGTTGCATGCAGAGGTGTGCCTTTGGGGCTTTCTGTTAGTTGCATGCAGAGGTGTGCCTCTGGGCCTTTCTGTTAGTTGCAGGCAGAGGAGTGCCTCTGGGGCTCTGTGTTAGTTGCATGCAGAGGTGTGCCACTGGGGCTCTTTGTTAGTTGCATGCAGAAGTGTGACTCTGGGGCTTTCTGTTAGTTGCATGCAGAGGTGTGCCACTGGGGCTTTCTGTTAGTTGCATGCAGAGGTGTGCCTCTGGGGCTCTGTGTTAGTTGCATGCAGAGGTGTGCCACTGGGGCTCTCTGTTAGTTGCATGCAGAAGTGTGACTCTGGGGCTTTCTGTTAGTTGCATGCAGAGGTGTGCCTCTGGTGCTTTCTGTTAGTTGCATGCAGAGGTGTGCCGCTGGGGCTCTCTGTTAGTTGCATGCAGAGGTGTGCCTCTGGGGCATCCTGTTAGGTGCATGTAGAGGTGTGTCCCTGGGGCTTTCGGTTAGTTGCATTTAGAGGTATGTCTCCGAGGCTTTCCGTTAGTTGCATGCAGAGGTGTGCCTATGGGGGTTTCTGTTAGTTGCATGTAGAGGTGTGCCTCTCAGGCCTCCTGTTAATTGCATGTAGAGGTGTGCCTCTGGGAGTTTCTGTTAGTTGCATGCAGAGGTGTGCCGCTGGGGCTCTTTGTTAGTTGCATGCTGAAGTGTGACTCTGGGGCTTTCTGTTAGTTGCATGCAGAGGCGTGCCTCTAGGCCTTTCTGTTAGTTGCATGCAGAGGTGTGTTGCTGGGGTTTTCTGTTAGTTGCATGCAGAAGCGTGTCCCTGGGGCTTTTTGTTAGATGTATGCAGAGGTGTGCTGCTAGGGCTTTCTGTTAGTTGCATGCAGAGGTGTGCCGCTGGGGCTTTCTGTTAGTTGCAGGCAGAGGAGTGCCTCTGGGGCTCTGTGTGAGTTGCATGCAGAGGTGTGCCACTGGGGCTTTCTGTTAGTTGCATGCAGAGGTGTGGCACTGGGGCTTTCTGTTAGTTGCATGCAGAGGTGTGCCTCTGGGGCTCTGTGTTAGTTGCATGCAGAGGTGTGCCACTGGGGCAATCTGTTAGTTGAGTGCAGAAGTGTGATTCTGGGGCTTTCTGTTAGTTGCATGCAGAGGTGTGCCTCTGGGGCTTTCTGTTAGTTGCATGCAGAGGTGTGCCGCTGGGGCTCTCTGTTAGTTGCATGCAGAGGTGTGCCTCTGGGGCATCCTAATAGGTGCATGTAGAGGTGTGTCTCTGGGGCTTTCGGTTAGTTGCATTTAGAGGTATGTCTCCGAGGCTTTCCGTTAGTTGCATGCAGAGGTGTGCCTATGGGGGTTTCTGTTAGTTGCATGTAGAGGTGTGCCTCTCAGGCTTCCTGTTAATTGCATGTAGAGGTGTCCCTCTGGGGGTTTCTGTTAGTTGCATGCAGAGGTGTGCCGCTGGGGCTCTTTGTTAGTTGCAAGCTGAAGTGTGACTCTGGGGCTTTCTGTTAGTTGCATGCAGAGGTGTGCCACTGGGGCTTTCTGTTATTTGCATGCAAAGGTGTGCCTCTGGGGCTTTCTGCTAGGTGCATGCAGAGGTGTGACTCTGCAGCTCTCTGTTAGATGCATGCAGAGGTGTGCCTCAAGGGCTGTCTGTTAGTTGTATGCAGAGGTGTGCCTCTGGGACTTTCTGTTAGTTGCATGTAGAGGTTTGTTGCTGGGAGCATTCTGTTAGTTGCATGTAGAGTTGTGCCTTTGGGGCTTCCTGTTAGTTGCATGCAGAGGTGTGCCTATGGGGCTTCCTGTTACGTGCATGTAGAGGTATGCATCTGGGGCTTCCTGTTAGTTGCATGCAGAGGTGTGTCTCTGGGGCTTTCCGTTTGTTGTAGTTAGAGTTATGTCTCGGAGGCTTTCCGTTAGTTGCGTGCAAAGGTTTGCCTCTGGGGCTTTCCGTTAGTTGCATGCAGAGGTGGGCCTATGGGGGTTTCTGTTAGTTGGATGTAGAGGTGTGCCTCTGGAGCTTTCTGTTAGTTGCATGTAGAGGTGTGCCTCTGGGGCTTTCTGTTAGTTGCATGCAGAGGTGTGTCGCTGGGGCTCTCTGTTAGTTGCATGCAGATGAGTACCTCTGGGGCATCCTGTTAGGTGCATGTAGAGGTGTATCTATGGGGCTTTCAGTTAGTTGCATTTAGAGGTATGTCTCCGAGGCTTTCCGTTAGTTGCATGCAGAGGTGTGCCTATGGGGGTTTCTGTTACTTGCATGTAGAGGTGCGCCTCTCGGGCTTCCTGTTAATTGCATGTAGAGGTGTGCCTCTGGGGTTTCTGTTAGTTGCATGTAGAGGTGAGCCTCTGGGGCTTTCCATTAGTTGCATGCTGCGGTGTGCCTCTGGCGCTTTCTGTTAGTTGCATGCAGAGGTGTGCCTCTGGGGCTTCCTGTTAGTTGCATGCAGAGGTGTGCCTCTGGGGCTTTCTGTTAGTTGCATGTAGAGGTGTGCCTCTGGGGCTTCCTGTTAGGTGCATGTAGAAGTGTGCCTTTGGGGCTTTCTGTTAGGTGCATATAGAGGTATGCCTCTGGGGATTTCTGTTAGTTGCATGCAGAGGTGTGCCTCTGTGGCTTTCTGTTAGTTGCATGTAGAGGTTTGTCGCTGGGGGCTTCCTGTTAGGTACATGTAGAAGTGTGCTCTGGGGCTTCCTGTTAGTTGCATGTAGAGGTGTGTCACTGGGGCTTTCTGTTAGTTGCATATAGAGGTGTGCCTCTGGTGCTTCCTGTTAGTTGCATGTAGAGGTGTGCCTCTGGACCTTTCTGTTAGTTGCATGCAAAGGTGTGCCTTTGGGGCTCTCTGTTAGTTGCATGTAGAGGTTTGTCGCTGGGGTTTCCTGTTAGGTGCATGTAGAGGTGTGTCTCTGAAGCTTTCTGTTGGTTGCATGTAGAGGTGTGTCTCTGGGGCTTTCTGTTAGTTGCATATAGAGGTGTGCCTCTGGTGCTTCCTGTTAGTTGCATGTAGAGGTGTGCCTCTGGACCTTTCTGTTAGTTGCATGCAAAGGTGTGCCTTTGGGGCTCTCTGTTAGTTGCATGTAGAGGTTTGTCGCTGGGGGTTTCCTGTTAGGTGCATGTAGAGGTGTGTCTCTGAAGCTTTCTGTTGGTTGCATGTAGAGGTGTGTCTCTGAGGCTTTCATTTAGTTGCATGCAGATGTCTGTCTCTGAGACTTTCTGTTAGTTGCATGCAGAGGTGTGCCTCTGAGGCTTTCTTTTAATTGCATGTAGAAGTTTGTCGCTGGTGGCATCCTGTTAGTTGCATGCAGAGGTGTGCCTCTGGGGCTTTCCGTTAGTTGCATTTAGAGGTATGTCTCAGAGGCTTTCCATTAGTTGCATGCAGAGGTGTGCCTATGGGGGTTTCTGTTAGTTGCATGTAGAGGTGTGCCTCTCGGGCTTCCTGTTAATTGCATGTAGAGGTGTGCCTCTCGGGTTTCTGTTTGTTGCATGTAGAGGTGTGCCTCTGGGGCTTTCCGTTAGTTGCAGGCATATGTGTGCCTCTGGCGCATTTTGTTAGTTGCATGCAGAGGTGTGCCTCTGGGGCTTTCTGTTAGTTGCATGCAGAGGTGTGCCGCTGGGCCTTTCTGTTAGTTGTATGCAGAGGTGTGCCTCTGGGGCTTCCTGTTATTTGCATGCAGAGGTGTGCCTCTGGGGCTTCCTGTTATTTGCATGCAGAGGTGTGCCTCTGGGGCTTTCTGTTAGTTGCATGTAGAGGTGTGCCTCTGGGGCTTCCTGTTAGGTGCATGTAGAAGTGTGCCTCTGGGGTTACCTGTTAGGTGCATGTAGAGATATGCTTCTGGGGATTTCTGTTAGTTGCATGCAGAGGTGTGCCTCTGGGGCTTTCTGTTAGTTGCATGTAGAGGTTTGTCGCTGGGGGCTTCGTGTTAGGTGCATGTAGAAGTGTGCCTCTGGGGCTTCCTGATAGTTGCATGTAGAGGTGTGTCACTGGGGCTTTCTGTTAGTTGCTTATAGAGGTGTGCCTCTGGGGCTTTCTGTTAGGTGCATGTAGAGGTATGCCTCTGGTGCTTCCTGTTAGTTGCATGTAGAGGTGTGTCTCTGAGGCTTTTTGTTAGTTGCATGAAGAGGTGTGCCTCTGGAGCTTTCTGTTAGTTGCATGCAGAGGTGTGCCTTTGGTGCTCTCTGTTAGTTGCATGTAGAGGTTTGTCGCTGGGGGTTCCCTGTTAGGTGCATGTAGAGGTGTGTCTCTGAAGCTTTCTGTTGGTTGCATGTAGAGGTGTGTCTCTGAGGCTTTCGTTTAGTTGCATGCAGATGTGTGTCTCTGAGGCTTTCTGTTAGTTGCATGCAGAGGTGTGCCTCTGAGGCTTTCTGTTAGTTGCATGTAGAGGTTTGTCGCTGGTGGCTTCCTGTTAGGTGCATGCAGAGGTGTGCCTCTGGGGCTTTCTGTTAGTTGCGAGTAGAGGCGTGCCTCTGGGCCTTTCTGTTAGTTGCATGCAGAGGTGTGCTGCTGGGGCTTTCTGTTAGTTGCATGCAGAGGTGTGTCCCTGGGGCTTTCTGTTAGATGCATGCAGAGGTGTGCTGCTGGGGCTTTCTGTTAGTTGCATGCAGAGGTGTGCCGCTGGGGCTTTCTGTTAGTTGCAGGCAGAGGTGTGCCTCTGAGGCTTTCTGTTAGTTGCATGCAGAGGTGTGCCACTGGGGTTTTCTGTTAGTTACATGTAGAGGTGTGCCGCTGGTGCTTTCTGTTAGTTGCATGCAGAGGTGTGCCTTTGGGGCTTTCTGGTAGTTGCATGCAGAGGTGTGCCTTTGGGCCTTTCTGTTAGTTGCATGCAGAGGTGTGCCTCTGGGGCTCTGTGCTAGTTGCATGCAGAGGTGTGCCACTGGGGCTCTTTGTTAGTTGCATGCAGAAGTGTGACTCTGGGGCTTTCTGTTAGTTGCATGCAAAGGTGTGCCACTGGGGCTTTGTGTTAGTTGCATGCAGAAGTGTGCCTCTGGGGCTCTGTGTTAGTTGCATGCAGAGGTGTGCCACTGGGGCTCTCTGTTAGTTGCATGCAGAAGTGTGACTCTGGGGCTTTCTGTTAGTTGCATGCAGAGGTGTGCCTCTGGGGCTTTCTGTTACTTGCATGCAGAGGTGTGCTGCTGGGGCTCTCTGTTAGTTGCTTGCAAAGGTGTGCCTCTGAGGCTTTCTGTTAGTTGCATGCAGAGGTGTGCCGCTGGGGCTTTCTGTTAGTTACATGTAGAGGTGTGCCGCTGGGGCTTTCTGTTAGTTGCATGCAGAGGTGTGCCTTTGGGGCTTTCTGTTAGTTGCATGCAGAGGTGTGCCTCTGGGCCTTTCTGTTAGTTGCATGCAGAGGTGTGCCTCTGAGGCTTTCTGTTAGTTGCATGCAGAGGTGTGCCGCTGGGGCTTTCTGTTAGTTACATGTAGAGGTGTGCCGCTGGGGCTTCCTGTTAGTTGCATGCAGAGGTGTGCCTTTGGGGCTTTCTGTTAGTTGCATGCAGAGGTGTGCCTCTGGGGCTCTGTGTTAGTTGCATGCAGAGGTGTGTCACTGGGGCTTTCTGTTAGGTGCATGTAAAGGTATGCCTCTGGTGCTTCCTGTTAGTTGCATGTAGAGGTGTGTCTCTGAGGCTTTTTGTTAGTTGCATGTAGAGGTGTGCCTCTGGACCTTTCTGTTAGTTGCATGCAAAGGTGTGCCTTTGGGGATCTCTGTTAGTTGCATGTAGAGGTTTGTCGCTGGGGGTTTCCTTTTAGTTGCATGCAGATGTGTGTCTCTGAGGCTTTCTGTTAGTTGCATGCAGAGGTGTGCCTCTGAGGCTTTCTGTTAGTTGCATGTAGAAGTTTGTCACTGGTGGCATCCTCTTAGTTGCATGCAGAGGTGTGCCTCTGGGGCTTTCCGTTAGTTGCATTTACAGGTATGTCTCCGAGGCTTTCTGTTAGTTGCATGCAGTGGTGTGCCTATGGGGGTTTCTGTTAGTTGCATGTAGACGTGTGCCTCTCGGGCTTCCTGTTAATTGCATGTAGAGGTTTGCCTCTCTGGGTTTCTGTTAGTTGCATGTAGAGGTGTGCCTCTGGGGCTTTCTGTTAGTTGCATGCATCGGTGTGCCTCTGGCGCATTCTGTTAGTTGCATGCAGAGGTGTGCCTTTGGGGCTTCCTGTTATTTGCAGGCAGAGGTGTGCCTCTGGGGCTTTCTGTTAGTTGCATGCAGAGGTGTGCCTCTGGGGCTTTCTGTTAATTGTATGCAGAGGTGTGCCTCTGGGGCTTCCTGTTAATTGCATGCAGAGGTGTTCCTCTGGGGCTTTCTATTATTTGCATGCAGAGGTGTGCCTCTGGGGCTTCCTGTTATTTGCATGCAGAGGTGTGCCTCTGGGGCTTTCTGTAAGTTGCATGTAGAGGTGCGCCTCTCGGGCTTCCTGTTAATTGCATGTAGAGGTGTGCCTCTGGGGTTTCTGTTAGTTGCATGTAGAGGTGAGCCTCTGGGGCTTTCCATTAGTTGCATGCTGCGGTGTGCCTCTGGCGCTTTCTGTTCGTTGCATGCAGAGGTGTGCCTCTGGGGCTTCCTGTTAGTTGCATGCAGAGGTGTGCCTCTGGGGCTTTCTGTTAGTTGCATGTAGAGGTGTGCCTCTGGGGCTTCCTGTTAGGTGCATGTAGAAGTGTGCCTTTGGGGCTTTCTGTTAGGTGCATATAGAGGTATGCCTCTGGGGATTTCTGTTAGTTGCATGCAGAGGTGTGCCTCTGTGGCTTTCTGTTAGTTGCATGTAGAGGTTTGTCGCTGGGGGCTTCCTGTTAGGTACATGTAGAAGTGTGCTCTGGGGCTTCCTGTTAGTTGCATGTAGAGGTGTGTCACTGGGGCTTTCTGTTAGTTGCATATAGAGGTGTGCCTCTGGGGCTTCCTGTTAGGTGCATGTAAAGGTATGCCTCTGGTGCTTCCTGTTAGTTGCATGTAGAGGTGTGCCTCTGGACCTTTCTGTTAGTTGCATGCAAAGGTGTGCCTTTGGGGCTCTCTGTTAGTTGCATGTAGAGGTTTGTCGCTGGGTGTTTCCTGTTAGGTGCATGTAGAGGTGTGTCTCTGAAGCTTTCTGTTGGTTGCATGTAGAGGTGTGTCTCTGAGGCTTTCATTTAGTTGCATGCAGATGTCTGTCTCTGAGGATTTCTGTTAGTTGCATGCAGAGGTGTGCCTCTGAGGCTTTCTTTTAATTGCATGTAGAAGTTTGTCGCTGGTGGCATCCTGTTAGTTGCATGCAGAGGTGTGCCTCTGGGGCTTTCCGTTAGTTGCATTTAGAGGTATGTCTCAGAGGCTTTCCATTAGTTGCATGCAGAGGTGTGCCTATGGGGGTTTCTGTTAGTTGCATGTAGAGGTGTGCCTCTCGGGCTTCCTGTTAATTGCATGTAGAGGTGTGCCTCTCGGGTTTCTGTTTGTTGCATGTAGAGGTGTGCCTCTGGGGCTTTCCGTTAGTTGCAGGCATATGGTGTGCCTCTGGCGCATTTTGTTAGTTGCATGCAGAGGTGTGCCTCTGGGGCTTTCTGTTAGTTGCATGCAGAGGTGTGCCGCTGGGCCTTTCTGTTAGTTGTATGCAGAGGTGTGCCTCTGGGGCTTCCTGTTATTTGCATGCAGAGGTGTGCCTCTGGGGCTTCCTGTTATTTGCATGCAGAGGTGTGCCTCTGGGGCTTTCTGTTAGTTGCATGTAGAGGTGTGCCTCTGGGGCTTCCTGTTAGGTGCATGTAGAAGTGTGCCTCTGGGGTTACCTGTTAGGTGCATGTAGAGATATGCTTCTGGGGATTTCTGTTAGTTGCATGCAGAGGTGTGCCTCTGGGGCTTTCTGTTAGTTGCATGTAGAGGTTTGTCGCTGGGGGCTTCGTGTTAGGTGCATGTAGAAGTGTGCCTCTGGGGCTTCCTGATAGTTGCATGTAGAGGTGTGTCACTGGGGCTTTCTGTTAGTTGCTTATAGAGGTGTGCCTCTGGGGCTCTCTGTTAGGTGCATGTAGAGGTATGCCTCTGGTGCTTCCTGTTAGTTGCATGTAGAGGTGTGTCTCTGAGGCTTTTTGTTAGTTGCATGAAGAGGTGTGCCTCTGGAGCTTTCTGTTAGTTGCATGCAGAGGTGTGCCTTTGGTGCTCTCTGTTAGTTGCATGTAGAGGTTTGTCGCTGGGGGTTCCCTGTTAGGTGCATGTAGAGGTGTGTCTCTGAAGCTTTCTGTTGGCTGCATGTAGAGGTGTGTCTCTGAGGCTTTCGTTTAGTTGCATGCAGATGTGTGTCTCTGAGGCTTTCTGTTAGTTGCATGCAGAGGTGTGCCTCTGAGGCTTTCTGTTAGTTGCATGTAGAGGTTTGTCGCTGGTGGCTTCCTGTTAGGTGCATGCAGAGGTGTGCCTCTGGGGCTTTCTGTTAGTTGCGAGTAGAGGCGTGCCTCTGGGCCTTTCTGTTAGTTGCATGCAGAGGTGTGCTGCTGGGGCTTTCTGTTAGTTGCATGCAGAGGTGTGTCCCTGGGGCTTTCTGTTAGATGCATGCAGAGGTGTGCTGCTGGGGCTTTCTGTTAGTTGCATGCAGAGGTGTGCCGCTGGGGCTTTCTGTTTGTTGCAGGCAGAGGTGTGCCTCTGAGGCTTTCTGTTAGTTGCATGCAGAGGTGTGCCACTGGGGTTTTCTGTTAGTTACATGTAGAGGTGTGCCGCTGGTGCTTTCTGTTAGTTGCATGCAGAGGTGTGCCTTTGGGGCTTTCTGGTAGTTGCATGCAGAGGTGTGCCTTTGGGCCTTTCTGTTAGTTGCATGCAGAGGTGTGCCTCTGGGGCTCTGTGTTAGTTGCATGCAGAGGTGTGCCACTGGGGCTCTTTGTTAGTTGCATGCAGAAGTGTGACTCTGGGGCTTTCTGTTAGTTGCATGCAAAGGTGTGCCACTGGGGCTTTGTGTTAGTTGCATGCAGAAGTGTGCCTCTGGGGCTCTGTGTTAGTTGCATGCAGAGGTGTGCCACTGGGGCTCTCTGTTAGTTGCATGCAGAAGTGTGACTCTGGGGCTTTCTGTTAGTTGCATGCAGAGGTGTGCCTCTGGGGCTTTCTGTTACTTGCATGCAGAGGTGTGCTGCTGGGGCTCTCTGTTAGTTGCTTGCAAAGGTGTGCCTCTGAGGCTTTCTGTTAGTTGCATGCAGAGGTGTGCCGCTGGGGCTTTCTGTTAGTTACATGTAGAGGTGTGCCGCTGGGGCTTTCTGTTAGTTATATGCAGAGGTGTGCCTTTGGGGCTTTCTGTTAGTTGCATGCAGAGGTGTGCCTCTGGGCCTTTCTGTTAGTTGCATGCAGAGGTGTGCCTCTGAGGCTTTCTGTTAGTTGCATGCAGAGGTGTGCCGCTGGGGCTTTCTGTTAGTTACATGTAGAGGTGTGCCGCTGGGGCTTCCTGTTAGTTGCATGCAGAGGTGTGCCTTTGGGGCTTTCTGTTAGTTGCATGCAGAGGTGTGCCTCTGGGGCTCTGTGTTAGTTGCATGCAGAGGTGTGTCACTGGGGCTTTCTGTTAGGTGCATGTAGAGGTATGCCTCTGGTGCTTCCTGTTAGTTGCATGTAGAGGTGTGTCTCTGAGGCTTTTTGTTAGTTGCATGTAGAGGTGTGCCTCTGGACCTTTCTGTTAGTTGCATGCAAAGGTGTGCCTTTGGGGATCTCTGTTAGTTGCATGTAGAGGTTTGTCGCTGGGGGTTTCCTTTTAGTTGCATGCAGATGTGTGTCTCTGAGGCTTTCTGTTAGTTGCATGCAGAGGTGTGCCTCTGAGGCTTTCTGTTAGTTGCATGTAGAAGTTTGTCACTGGTGGCATCCTCTTAGTTGCATGCAGAGGTGTGCCTCTGGGGCTTTCCGTTAGTTGCATTTACAGGTATGTCTCCGAGGCTTTCTGTTAGTTGCATGCAGTGGTGTGCCTATGGGGGTTTCTGTTAGTTGCATGTAGACGTGTGCCTCTCGGGCTTCCTGTTAATTGCATGTAGAGGTTTGCCTCTCTGGGTTTCTGTTAGTTGCATGTAGAGGTGTGCCTCTGGGGCTTTCTGTTAGTTGCATGCATCGGTGTGCCTCTGGCGCATTCTGTTAGTTGCATGCAGAGGTGTGCCTCTGGGGCTTCCTGTTATTTGCAGGCAGAGGTGTGCCTCTGGGGCTTTCTGTTAGTTGCATGCAGAGGTGTGCCTCTGGGGCTTTCTCTTAATTGTATGCAGAGGTGTGCCTCTGGGGCTTCCTGTTAATTGCATGCAGAGGTGTTCCTCTGGGGCTTTCTATTATTTGCATGCAGAGGTGTGCCTCTGGGGCTTCCTGTTATTTGCATGCAGAGGTGTGCCTCTGGGGCTTTCTGTAAGTTGCATGTAGAGGTGCGCCTCTCGGGCTTCCTGTTAATTGCATGTAGAGGTGTGCCTCTGGGGTTTCTGTTAGTTGCATGTAGAGGTGAGCCTCTGGGGCTTTCCATTAGTTGCATGCTGCGGTGTGCCTCTGGCGCTTTCTGTTCGTTGCATGCAGAGGTGTGCCTCTGGGGCTTCCTGTTAGTTGCATGCAGAGGTGTGCCTCTGGGGCTTTCTGTTAGTTGCATGTAGAGGTGTGCCTCTGGGGCTTCCTGTTAGGTGCATGTAGAAGTGTGCCTTTGGGGCTTTCTGTTAGGTGCATATAGAGGTATGCCTCTGGGGATTTCTGTTAGTTGCATGCAGAGGTGTGCCTCTGTGGCTTTCTGTTAGTTGCATGTAGAGGTTTGTCGCTGGGGGCTTCCTGTTAGGTACATGTAGAAGTGTGCTCTGGGGCTTCCTGTTAGTTGCATGTAGAGGTGTGTCACTGGGGCTTTCTGTTAGTTGCATATAGAGGTGTGCCTCTGGGGCTTCCTGTTAGGTGCATGTAAAGGTATGCCTCTGGTGCTTCCTGTTAGTTGCATGTAGAGGTGTGCCTCTGGACCTTTCTGTTAGTTGCATGCAAAGGTGTGCCTTTGGGGCTCTCTGTTAGTTGCATGTAGAGGTTTGTCGCTGGGTGTTTCCTGTTAGGTGCATGTAGAGGTGTGTCTCTGAAGCTTTCTGTTGGTTGCATGTAGAGGTGTGTCTCTGAGGCTTTCATTTAGTTGCATGCAGATGTCTGTCTCTGAGGATTTCTGTTAGTTGCATGCAGAGGTGTGCCTCTGAGGCTTTCTTTTAGTTGCATGTAGAAGTTTGTCGCTGGTGGCATCGTGTTAGTTGCATGCAGAGGTGTGCCTCTGGGGCTTTCCGTTAGTTGCATTTAGAGGTATGTCTCCGAGGCTTTCTGTTAGTTGCATGCAGAGGTGTGCCTATGGGGGTTTCTGTTAGTTGCATGTAGAGGTGTGCCTCTCGGGCTTCCTGTTAATTGCATGTAGAGGTGTGCCTCTCGGGGTTTCTGTTTGTTGCATGTAGAGGTGTGCCTCTGGGGCTTTCCGTTAGTTGCAGGCATCGGTGTGCCTCTGGCGCATTTTGTTAGTTGCATGCAGAGGTGTGCCTCTGGGGCTTCCTGTTATTTGCATGTAGGGGTGTGCCTCTGGGGCTTTCTGTTAGTTGCATGCAGAGGTGTGCCGCTGGGCCTTTCTGTTAGTTGTATGCAGAGGTGTGTGTCTGGGGCTTCCTGTTAGTTGCATGCAGAGGTGTTCCTCTGGGGCTTTCTGTTATTTGCATGCAGAGGTGTGCCTCTGGGGCTTCCTGTTATTTGCATGCAGAGGTGTGCCTCTAGGGCTTTCTGTTAGTTGCATGTAGAGGTGTGCCTCTGGGGCTTCCTGTTAGGTGCATGTAGAAGTGTGCCTCTGGGGTTACCTGTTAGGTGCATGTAGAGATATGCTTCTGGGGATTTCTGTTAGTTGCATGCAGAGGTGTGCCTCTGGGGCTTTCTGTTAGTTGCATGTAGAGGTTTGTCGCTGGGGGCTTCGTGTTAGGTGCATGTAGAAGTGTGCCTCTGGGGCTTCCTGATAGTTGCATGTAGAGGTGTGTCACTGGGGCTTTCTGTTAGTTGCTTATAGAGGTGTGCCTCTGGGGCTTCCTGTTAGGTGCATGTAAAGGTATGCCTCTGGTGCTTCCTGTTAGTTGCATGTAGAGGTGTGTCTCTGAGGCTTTTTGTTAGTTGCATCAAGAGGTGTGCCTCTGGAGCTTTCAGTTAGTTGCATGCAGAGGTGTGCCTTTGGGGCTCTCTGTTAGTTGCATGTAGAGGTTTGTCGCTGGGGGTTCCCTGTTAGGTGGATGTAGAGGTGTGTCTCTGAAGCTTTCTGTTGGTTGCATGTAGAGGTGTTTCTCTGGGGCTTTCTGTTAGTTGCATGCATCGGTGTGCCTCTGGCGCATTCTGTTAGTTGCATGCAGAGGTGTGCCTTTGGGGCTTCCTGTTATTTGCAGGCAGAGGTGTGCCTCTGGGGCTTTCTGTTAGTTGCATGCAGAGGTGTGCCGCTGGGGCTTTCTGTTAATTGTATGCAGAGGTGTGCCTCTGGGGCTTCCTGTTAGTTGCATGCAGAGGTGTTCCTCTGGGGCTTTCTATTATTTGCATGCAGAGGTGTGCCTCTGGGGCTTCCTGTTAGGTGCATGTAGAAGTGTGCCTCTGGGGTTACCTGTTAGGCGCATGTAGAGATATGCTTCTGGGGATTTCTGTTAGTTGCATGCAGAGGTGTGCCTCTGGGGCTTTCTGTTAGTTGCATGTAGAGGTTTGTCGCTGGGGGCTTCGTGTTAGGTGCATGTAGAAGTGTGCCTCTGGGGCTTCCTGATAGTTGCATGTAGAGGTGTGTCACTGGGGCTTTCTGTTAGTTGCTTATAGAGGTGTGCCTCTGGGGCTTCCTGTTAGGTGCATGTAGAGGTATGCCTCTGGTGCTTCCTGTTAGTTGCATGTAGAGGTGTGTCTCTGAGGCTTTTTGTTAGTTGCATGAAGAGGTGTGTCTCTGAAGCTTTCTGTTGGTTGCATGTAGAGGTGTGTCTCTGAGGCTTTCGTTTAGTTGCATGCAGATGTGTGTCTCTGAGGCTCTCTGTTAGTTGCATGCAGAGGTGTGCCTCTGAGGCTTTCTGTTAGTTGCATGTAGAGGTTTGTCACTGGTGGCTTCCTGTTAGGTGCATGCAGAGGTGTGCCTCTGGGGCTTTCTGTTAGTTGCGAGTAGAGGCGTGCCTCTGGGCCTTTCTGTTAGTTGCATGCAGAGGTGTGCTGCTGGGGCTTTCTGTTAGTTGCATGCAGAGGTGTGTCCCTGGGGCTTTCTGTTAGATGCATGCAGAGGTGTGCTGCTGGGGCTTTCTGTTAGTTGCATGCAGAGGTGTGCCGCTGGGGCTTTCTGTTAGTTGCAGGCAGAGGTGTGCCTCTGGGGCTTTCTGTTAATTGCATGCAGAGGTGTGCCTCTGAGGCTTTCTGTTAGTTGCATGCAGAGGTGTGCCGCTGGTGCTTTCTGTTAGTTGCATGCAGAGGTGTGCCTTTGGGGCTTTCTGGTAGTTGCATGCAGAGGTGTGCCTTTGGACCTTTCTATTAGTTGCATGCAGAGGTGTGCCTCTGGGGCTCTGTGTTAGTTGCATGCAGAGGTGTGCCACTGGGGCTCTTTGTTAGTTGCATGCAGAAGTGTGACTCTGGGGCTTTCTGTTAGTTGCATGCAGAGGTGTGCCACTGGGGCTTTGTGTTAGTTGTATGCAGAGGTGTGCCTCTGGGGCTCTGTGTTAGTTGCATGCAGAGGTGTGCCACTGGGGCTCTCTGTTAGTTGCATGCAGAAGTGTGACTCTGGGGCTTTCTGTTAGTTGCATGCAGAGGTGTGCCTCTGGGGCTTTCTGTTACTTGCATGCAGAGATGTGCTGCTGGGGCTCTCTGTTAGTTGCATGCACAGGTGTGCCTCTGGGGCATCCTGTTAGGTGCATGTAGAGGTGTGTCTCTGGGGCTTTCGGTTAGTTGCATTTAGAGGTATGTCTCCGAGGCTTTCCGTTAGTTGCATGCAGAGGTGTGCCTATGGGGGTTTCTGTTAGTTGCATGTAGAGGTGTGTCTCTCGGGCTTCCTGTTAATTGCATGTAGAGGTGTGCCTCTGGGGGTTTCTGTTAGTTGCATGCATAGGTGTGCCTCTGAGGCTTTCTGTTAGTTGCATGCAGAGGTGTGCCTCTGAGGCTTTCTGTTAGTTGCATGCAGAGGTGTGCCGCTGGGGCTTTCTGTTAGTTACATGTAGAGGTGTGCCGCTGGGGCTTTCTGTTAGTTGCATGCAGAGGTGTGCCTTTGGGGCTTTCTGTTAGTTGCATGCAGAGGTGTGCCTCTGGGCCTTTCTGTTAGTTGCATGCAGAGGTGTGCCTCTGGGGCTCTGTGTTAGTTGCATGCAGAGGTGTGTCACTGGGGGTTTCCTTTTAGTTGCATGCAGATATGTGTCTCTGAGGCTTTCTGTTAGTTGCATGCAGAGGTGTGCCTCTGAGGCTTTCTGACAGTTGCATGTAGAAGTTTGTCACTGGTGGCATCCTCTTAGTTGCATGCAGAGGTGTGCCTCTGGGGCTTTCCGTTAGTTGCATTTACAGGTATGTCTCCGAGGCTTTCCGTTAGTTGCATGCAGTGGTGTGCCTATGGGGGTTTCTGTTAGTTGCATGTAGACGTGTGCCTCTCGGGCTTCCTGTTAATTGCATGTAGAGGTGTGCCTCTCTGGGTTTCTGTTAGTTTCATGTAGAGGTGTGCCTCTGGGGCTTTCTGTTAGTTGCATGCATCGGTGTGCCTCTGGCGCATTCTGTTAGTTGCATGCAGAGGTGTGCCTCTGGGGCTTCCTGTTATTTGCAGGCAGAGGTGTGCCTCTGGGGCTTTCTGTTAGTTGCATGCAGAGGTGTGCCACTGGGGCTTTCTGTTAGTTGTATGCAGAGGTGTGCCTCTGGGGCTTCCTGTTAGTTGCATGCAGAGGTGTTCCTCTGGGGCTTTCTGTTATTTGCATGCAGAGGTGTGCCTCTGGGGCTTCCTGTTATTTGCATGCAGAGGTGTGCCTCTGGGGCTTTCTGTAAGTTGCATGTAGAGGTGTGCCTCTGGGGTTTCCTGTTAGGTGCATGTAGAGATATGCCTCTGGGGCTTTCTGTTAGTTGCATACAGAGGTGTGCCTCTGGGGCTTTCTGTTAGTTGCATGTAGAGGTTTGTCGCTGGGGGCTTCCTGTTCGGTGCATGTAGAAGTGTGCCTCTGGGGCTTCCTGATAGTTGCATGTAGAGGTGTGTCACTGGGGATTTCTGTTAGTTGCATATAAAGGTGTGTCTCTGGGGCTTCCTGTTAGTTGCATGTAGAGGTGTGCCTTTGGGGCTTTCTGTTAGTTGCATGCAGAGGTGTGCCTCTGGGCCTTTCTGTTAGTTGCATGCAGAGGTGTGCCTCTGGGGCTCTGTGTTAGTTGCATGCAGAGGTGTGTCACTGGGGCTTTCTGTTAGTTGCATATAGAGGTGTGCCTCTGGGGCTTCCTGTTAGGTGCATGTAAAGTTATGCCTCTGGTGCTTCCTGTTAGTTGCATGTAGAGGTGTGTCTCTGAGGCTTTTTGTTAGTTGCATGTAGAGGTGTGCCTCTGGACCTTTCTGTTAGTTGCATGCAAAGGTGTGCCTTTGGGGCTCTCTGTTAGTTGCATGTAGAGGTTTGTCGCTGGGGGTTTCCTTTTAGTTGCATGCAGATGTGTGTCTCTGAGGCTTTCTGTTAGTTGCATGCAGAGGTGTGCCTCTGAGGCTTTCTGTCAGTTGCATGTAGAAGTTTGTCACTGGTGGCATCCTCTTAGTTGCATGCAGAGGTGTGCCTCTGGGGCTTTCCGTTAGTTGCATTTACAGGTATGTCTCCGAGGCTTTCCGTTAGTTGCATGCAGTGGTGTGCCTATGGGGGTTTCTGTTAGTTGCATGTAGACGTGTGCCTCTCGGGCTTCCTGTTAATTGCATGTAGAGGTGTGCCTCTCTGGGTTTCTGTTAGTTGCATGTAGAGGTGTGCCTCTGGGGCTTTCTGTTAGTTGCGTGCATCGGTGTGCCTCTGGCGCATTCTGTTAGTTGCATGCAGAGTAGTGCCTCTGGGGCTTCCTGTTATTTGCAGGCAGAGGTGTGCCTCTGGGGCTTTCTGTTAGTTGCATGCAGAGGTGTGCCGCTGGGGCTTTATGTTAGTTGTATGCAGAGGTGTGCCTCTGGGGCTTCCTGTTAGTTGCATGCAGAGGTGTTCCTCTGGGGCTTTCTGTTATTTGCATGCAGAGGTGTGCCTCTGGGGCTTCCTGTTATTTGCATGTAGAGGTGTGCCTCTGGGGCTTTCTGTAAGTTGCATGTAGAGGTGTGCCTCTGGGGTTTCCTGTTAGGTGCATGTAGAGATATGCCTCTGGGGCTTTCTGTTAGTTGCATGCAGAGGTGTGCCTCTGGGGCTTTCTGTTAGTTGCATGTAGAGGTTTGTCGCTGGGGGCTTCCTGTTAGGTGCATGTAGAAGTGTGCCTCTGGGGCTTCCTGATAGTTGCATGTAGAGGTGTGTCACTGGGGATTTCTGTTAGTTGCATATAAAGGTGTGTCTCTGGGGCTTCCTGTTAGTTGCATTTAGAGGTGTGTCTCTGAGGCTTTTTGTTAGTTGCATGAAGAGGTGTGCCTCTGGAGCTTTCTGTTAGTTGCATGCAGAGGTGTGCCTTTGGGGCTCTCTGTTAGTTGCATGTAGAGGTTTGTTGCTGGGGGTTCCCTGTTAGGTGCATGTAGAGGTGTGTCTCTGAAGCTTTCTGTTGGTTGCATGTAGAGGTGTGTCTCTGAGGCTTTCGTTTAGTTGCATGCAGATGTGTGTCTCTGAGGCTTTCTGTTAGTTGCATGCAGAGGTGTGCCTCTGATGCTTATTGTTAGTTGCATGTAGAGGTTTGTCGCTGGTGGCTTCCTGTTAGGTGCATGCAGAGGTGTGCCCCTGGGGCTTTCTGTTAGTTGCGAGTAGAGGCGTGCCTCTGGGCCTTTCTGTTAGTTGCATGCAGAGGTGTGTCCCTGGGGCTTTCTGTTAGATGCATGCAGAGGTGTGCTGCTGGGGCTTTCTGTTAGTTGCATGCAGAGGTGTGCCGCTGGGGCTTTCTGTTAGTTGCAGGCAGAGGTGTGCCTCTGGGGCTTTCTGTTAATTGCATGCAGAGGTGTGCCTCTGAGGCTTTCTGTTAGTTGCATGCAGAGGTGTGCCGCTGGGGTTACCTGTTAGGTGCATGTAGAGATATGCCTCTGGGGATTTCTGTTAGTTGCATGCAGAGGTGTGCCTCTGGGGATTTCTGTTAGTTGCATGTAGAGGTTTGTCGCTGGGGGCTTCGTGTTAGGTGCATGTAGAAGTGTGCCTCTGGGGCTTCCTGATAGTTGCATGTAGAGGTGTGTCACTGGGGCTTTCTGTTAGTTGCTTATAGAGGTGTGCCTCTGGGGATTCCTGTTAGGTGCATGTAGAGGTATGCCTCTGGTGCTTCCTGTTAGTTGCATGTAGAGGTGTGTCTCTGAGGCTTTTTGTTAGTTGCATTTAGAGGTATGTCTCCGAGGCTTTCCGTTAGTTGCATGCAGAGTTGTGCCTATGGGGGTTTCTGTTAGTTGCATGTAGAGTTGTGCCTCTCGGGCTTCCTGTTAATTGCATGTAGAGGTGTGCCTCTCGGGGTTTCTGTTTGTTGCATGTAGAGGTGTGCCTCTGGGGCTTTCCGTTAGTTGCAGGCATCGGTGTGCCTCTGGCGCATTTTGTTAGTTGCATGCAGAGGTGTGCCTCTGGGGCTTCCTGTTATTTGCATGCAGAGGTGTGCGTCTGGGGCTTTCTGTTAGTTGCATGCAGAGGTGTGCCGCTGGGCCTTTCTGTTAGTTGTATGCAGAGGTGTGCCTCTGGGGCTTCCTGTTAGTTGCATGCAGAGGTGTTCCTCTGGGGCTTTCTGTTATTTGCATGCAGAGGTGTGCCTCTGGGGCTTCCTGTTATTTGCATGCAGAGGTGTGCCTCTGGGGCTTTCTGTTAGTTGCATGTAGAGGTGTGCCTCTGGGGCTTCCTGTTAGGTGCATGTAGAAGTGTGCCTCTGGGGTTACCTGTTAGGTGCATGTAGAGATATGCCTCTGGGGATTTCTGTTAGTTGCATGCAGAGGTGTTCCTCTGGGGCTTTCTGTTAGTTGCATGTAGAGGTTTGTCGCTGGGGGCTTCGTGTTAGGTGCATGTAGAAGTGTGCCTCTGGGGCTTCCTGATAGTTGCATGTAGAGGTGTGTCACTGGGGCTTTCTGTTAGTTGCTTATAGAGGTGTGCCTGTGGGGCTTCCTGTTAGGTGCATGTAGAGGTATGCCTCTGGTGCTTCCTGTTAGTTGCATGTAGAGGTGTGTCTCTGAGGCTTTTTGTTAGTTGCATGAAGAGGTGTGCCTCCATAGCTTTCTGTTAGTTGCATGCAGAGGTGTGCTTTTGGGGCTCTCTGTTAGTTGCATGTAGAGGTTTGTCGCTGGGGGTTCCCTGTTAGGTGCATGTAGAGGTGTGTCTCTGAAGCTTTCTGTTGGTTGCATGTAGAGGTGTGTCTCTGAGGCTTTCGTTTAGTTGCATGCAGATGTGTGTCTCTGAGTATTTCTGTTAGTTGCATGTAGAGGTGTGCCTCTGGGGCTTTCTGTTAGTTGCGTGCATCGGTGTGCCTCTGGCGCATTCTGTTAGTTGCATGCAGAGTAGTGCCTCTGGGGCTTCCTGTTATTTGCAGGCAGAGGTGTGCCTCTGGGGCTTTCTGTTAGTTGCATGCAGAGGTGTGCCGCTGGGGCTTTATGTTAGTTGTATGCAGAGGTGTGCCTCTGGGGCTTCCTGTTAGTTGCATGCAGAGGTGTTCCTCTGGGGCTTTCTGTTATTTGCATGCAGAGGTGTGCCTCTGGGGCTTCCTGTTATTTGCATGTAGAGGTGTGCCTCTGGGGCTTTCTGTAAGTTGCATGTAGAGGTGTGCCTCTGGGGTTTCCTGTTAGGTGCATGTAGAGATATGCCTCTGGGGCTTTCTGTTAGTTGCATGCAGAGGTGTGCCTCTGGGGCTTTCTGTTAGTTGCATGTAGAGGTTTGTCGCTGGGGGCTTCCTGTTAGGTGCATGTAGAAGTGTGCCTCTGGGGCTTCCTGATAGTTGCATGTAGAGGTGTGTCACTGGGGATTTCTGTTAGTTGCATATAAAGGTGTGTCTCTGGGGCTTCCTGTTAGTTGCATTTAGAGGTGTGTCTCTGAGGCTTTTTGTTAGTTGCATGAAGAGGTGTGCCTCTGGAGCTTTCTGTTAGTTGCATGCAGAGGTGTGCCTTTGGGGCTCTCTGTTAGTTGCATGTAGAGGTTTGTTGCTGGGGGTTCCCTGTTAGGTGCATGTAGAGGTGTGTCTCTGAAGCTTTCTGTTGGTTGCATGTAGAGGTGTGTCTCTGAGGCTTTCGTTTAGTTGCATGCAGATGTGTGTCTCTGAGGCTTTCTGTTAGTTGCATGCAGAGGTGTGCCTCTGATGCTTATTGTTAGTTGCATGTAGAGGTTTGTCGCTGGTGGCTTCCTGTTAGGTGCATGCAGAGGTGTGCCCCTGGGGCTTTCTGTTAGTTGCGAGTAGAGGCGTGCCTCTGGGCCTTTCTGTTAGTTGCATGCAGAGGTGTGTCCCTGGGGCTTTCTGTTAGATGCATGCAGAGGTGTGCTGCTGGGGCTTTCTGTTAGTTGCATGCAGAGGTGTGCCGCTGGGGCTTTCTGTTAGTTGCAGGCAGAGGTGTGCCTCTGGGGCTTTCTGTTAATTGCATGCAGAGGTGTGCCTCTGAGGCTTTCTGTTAGTTGCATGCAGAGGTGTGCCGCTGGGGTTACCTGTTAGGTGCATGTAGAGATATGCCTCTGGGGATTTCTGTTAGTTGCATGCAGAGGTGTGCCTCTGGGGATTTCTGTTAGTTGCATGTAGAGGTTTGTCGCTGGGGGCTTCGTGTTAGGTGCATGTAGAAGTGTGCCTCTGGGGCTTCCTGATAGTTGCATGTAGAGGTGTGTCACTGGGGCTTTCTGTTAGTTGCTTATAGAGGTGTGCCTCTGGGGATTCCTGTTAGGTGCATGTAGAGGTATGCCTCTGGTGCTTCCTGTTAGTTGCATGTAGAGGTGTGTCTCTGAGGCTTTTTGTTAGTTGCATTTAGAGGTATGTCTCCGAGGCTTTCCGTTAGTTGCATGCAGAGTTGTGCCTATGGGGGTTTCTGTTAGTTGCATGTAGAGTTGTGCCTCTCGGGCTTCCTGTTAATTGCATGTAGAGGTGTGCCTCTCGGGGTTTCTGTTTGTTGCATGTAGAGGTGTGCCTCTGGGGCTTTCCGTTAGTTGCAGGCATCGGTGTGCCTCTGGCGCATTTTGTTAGTTGCATGCAGAGGTGTGCCTCTGGGGCTTCCTGTTATTTGCATGCAGAGGTGTGCGTCTGGGGCTTTCTGTTAGTTGCATGCAGAGGTGTGCCGCTGGGCCTTTCTGTTAGTTGTATGCAGAGGTGTGCCTCTGGGGCTTCCTGTTAGTTGCATGCAGAGGTGTTCCTCTGGGGCTTTCTGTTATTTGCATGCAGAGGTGTGCCTCTGGGGCTTCCTGTTATTTGCATGCAGAGGTGTGCCTCTGGGGCTTTCTGTTAGTTGCATGTAGAGGTGTGCCTCTGGGGCTTCCTGTTAGGTGCATGTAGAAGTGTGCCTCTGGGGTTACCTGTTAGGTGCATGTAGAGATATGCCTCTGGGGATTTCTGTTAGTTGCATGCAGAGGTGTTCCTCTGGGGCTTTCTGTTAGTTGCATGTAGAGGTTTGTCGCTGGGGGCTTCGTGTTAGGTGCATGTAGAAGTGTGCCTCTGGGGCTTCCTGATAGTTGCATGTAGAGGTGTGTCACTGGGGCTTTCTGTTAGTTGCTTATAGAGGTGTGCCTGTGGGGCTTCCTGTTAGGTGCATGTAGAGGTATGCCTCTGGTGCTTCCTGTTAGTTGCATGTAGAGGTGTGTCTCTGAGGCTTTTTGTTAGTTGCATGAAGAGGTGTGCCTCCATAGCTTTCTGTTAGTTGCATGCAGAGGTGTGCTTTTGGGGCTCTCTGTTAGTTGCATGTAGAGGTTTGTCGCTGGGGGTTCCCTGTTAGGTGCATGTAGAGGTGTGTCTCTGAAGCTTTCTGTTGGTTGCATGTAGAGGTGTGTCTCTGAGGCTTTCGTTTAGTTGCATGCAGATGTGTGTCTCTGAGTATTTCTGTTAGTTGCATGCAGAGGTGTGCCTCTGAGGCTTTCTGTTAGTTGCATGTAGAGGTTTGTCGAGGGTGGCTTCCTGTTAGGTGCATCCAGAGGTGTGCCTCTGGGGCTTTCTGTTAGTTGCGAGTAGAGGCGTGCCTCTGGGCCTTTCTGTTAGATGCATGCAGAGGTGTGCTGCTGGGGCTTTCTGTTAGTTGCATGCAGAGGTGTGCCGCTGGGGCTTTCTGTTAGTTGCAGGCAGAGGTGTGCCTCTGGGACTTTCTGTTAATTGCATGCAGAGGTGTGCCTCTGAGGCTTTCTGTTAGTTGCATGCAGAGGTGTGCCGCTGGGGTTTTCTGTTAGTTACATGTAGAGGTGTGCCGCTGGTGCTTTCTGTTAGTTGCATGCAGAGGTGTGCCTTTGGGGCTTTCTGGTAGTTGCATGCAGAGGTGTGCCTCTGGGCCTTTCTGTTAGTTGCATGCAGAGGTGTGCCTCTGGGGCTCTGTGTTAGTTGCATGCAGAGGTGTGCCACTGGGGCTCTTTGTTAGTTGCATGCAGAAGTGTGACTCTGGGGCTTTCTGTTAGTTGCATGCAGAGGTGTGCCACTGGGGCTTTGTGTTAGTTGCATGCAGAGGTGTGCCTCTGGGGCTCTGTGTTAGTTGCATGCAGAGGTGTGCCACTGGGGCTCTCTGTTAGTTGCATGCAGAAGTGTGACTCTGGGGCTTTCTGTTAGTTACATGCAGAGGTGTGCCTCTGGGGCTTTCTGTTAGTTGCATGCAGAGGTGTGCTGCTGGGGCTCTCTGTTAGATGCATGCAAAGGTGTGCCTCTGGGGCATCCTGTTAGGTGCATGTAGAGGTGTGTCTCTGGGGCTTTCGGTTAGTTGCATTTAGAGGTATGTCTCCGAGGCTTTTCGTTAGTTGCATGCAGAGGTGTGCCTATGGGGGTTTCTGTTAGTTGCATGTAGAGGTGTGTCTCTCGGGCTTCCTGTTAATTGCATGTAGAGGTGTGCCTCTGGGGGTTTCTGTTAGTTGCATGCATAGGTGTGCCTCTGAGGCTTTCTGTTAGTAGCATGCAGAGGTGTGCCTCTGAGGCTTTCTGTTAGTTGCATGCAGAGGTGTGCCGCTGGGGCTTTCTGTTAGTTACATGTAGAGGTGTGCCGCTGGGGCTTTCTGTTAGTTGCATGCAGAGGTGTGCCTTTGGGGCTTTCTGTTAGTTGCATGCAGAGGTGTGCCTCTGGGCCTTTCTGTTAGTTGCATGCAGAGGTGTGCCTCTGGGGCTCTGTGTTAGTTGCATGCAGAGGTGTGTCACTGGGGCTTTCTGTTAGTTGCATATAGAGGTGTGCCTCTGGGGCTTCCTGTTAGGTGCATGTAAAGGTATACCTCTGGTGCTTCCTGTTAGTTGCATGTAGAGGTGTGTCTCTGAGGCTTTTTGTTAGTTGCATGTAGAGATGTGCCTCTGGACCTTTCTGTTAGTTGCATGCAAAGGTGTGCCTTTGGGGCTCTCTGTTAGTTGCATGTAGAGGTTTGTCGCTGGGGGTTTCCTTTTAGTTGCATGCAGATGTGTGTCTCTGAGGCTTTCTGTTAGTTGCATGCAGAGGTGTGCCTCTGAGGCTTTCTGTTAGTTGCATGTAGAAGTTTGTCACTGGTGGCATCCTCTTAGTTGCATGCAGGGGTGTGCCTCTGGGGCTTTCCGTTAGTTGCATTTACAGGTATGTCTCCGAGGCTTTCCGTTAGTTGCATGCAGTGGTGTGCCTATGGGGGTTTCTGTTAGTTGCATGTAGACGTGTGCCTCTCGGGCTTCCTGTTAATTGCATGTAGAGGTGTGCCTCTCTGGGTTTCTGTTAGTTGCATGTAGAGGTGTGCCTCTGGGGCTTTCTGTTAGTTGCATGCATCGGTGTGACTCTGGCGCATTCTGTTAGTTGCATGCAGAGGTGTGCCTCTGGGGCTTCCTGTTATTTGCAGGCAGAGGTGTGCCTCTGGGGCTTTCTGTTAGTTGCATGCAGAGGTGTGCCGCTGGGGCTTTCTGTTAGTTGTATGCAGAGGTGTGCCTCTGGGGCTTCCTGTTAGTTGCATGCAGAGGTGTTCCTCTGGGGCTTTCTGTTATTTGCATGCAGAGGTGTGCCTCTGGGGCTTCCTGTTATTTGCATGCAGAGGTGTGCCTCTGGGGCTTTCTGTAAGTTGCATGTAGAGGTGTGCCTCTGGGTTTCCTGTTAGGTGCATGTAGAGATATGCCTCTGGGGCTTTCTGTTAGTTGCATGCAGAGGTGTGCCTCTGGGGCTTTCCGTTAGTTGCATTTACAGGTATGTCTCCGAGGCTTTCCGTTAGTTGCATGCAGTGGTGTGCCTATGGGGGTTTCTGTTAGTTGCATGTAGACGTGTGCCTCTCGGGCTTCCTGTTAATTGCATGTAGAGGTGTGCCTCTCTGGGTTTCTGTTAGTTGCATGTAGAGGTGTGCCTCTGGGGCTTTCTGTTAGTTGCGTGCATCGGTGTGCCTCTGGCGCATTCTGTTAGTTGCATGCAGAGGTGTGCCTCTGGGGCTTCCTGTTATTTGCAGGCAGAGGTGTGCCTCTGGGGCTTTCTGTTAGTTGCATGCAGAGGTGTGCCGCTGGGGCTTTATGTTAGTTGTATGCAGAGGTGTGCCTCTGGGGCTTCCTGTTAGTTGCATGCAGAGGTGTTCCTCTGGGGCTTTCTGTTATTTGCATGCAGAGGTGTGCCTCTGGGGCTTCCTGTTATTTGCATGTAGAGGTGTGCCTCTGGGGCTTTCTGTAAGTTGCATGTAGAGGTGTGCCTCTGGGGTTTCCTGTTAGGTGCATGTAGAGATATGCCTCTGGGGCTTTCTGTTAGTTGCATGCAGAGGTGTGCCTCTGGGGCTTTCTGTTAGTTGCATGTAGAGGTTTGTCGCTGGGGGCTTCCTGTTAGGTGCATGTAGAAGTGTGCCTCTGGGGCTTCCTGATAGTTGCATGTAGAGGTGTGTCACTGGGGATTTCTGTTAGTTGCATATAAAGGTGTGTCTCTGGGGCTTCCTGTTAGTTGCATTTAGAGGTGTGTCTCTGAGGCTTTTTGTTAGTTGCATGAAGAGGTGTGCCTCTGGAGCTTTCTGTTAGTTGCATGCAGAGGTGTGCCTTTGGGGCTCTCTGTTAGTTGCATGTAGAGGTTTGTTGCTGGGGGTTCTCTGTTAGGTGCATGTAGAGGTGTGTCTCTGAAGCTTTCTGTTGGTTGCATGTAGAGGTGTGTCTCTGAGGCTTTCGTTTAGTTGCATGCAGATGTGTGTCTCTGAGGCTTTCTGTTAGTTGCATGCAGAGGTGTGCCTCTGATGCTTATTGTTAGTTGCATGTAGAGGTTTGTCGCTGGTGGCTTCCTGTTAGGTGCATGCAGAGGTGTGCCCCTGGGGCTTTCTGTTAGTTGCGAGTAGAGGCGTGCCTCTGGGCCTTTCTGTTAGTTGCATGCAGAGGTGTGTCCCTGGGGCTTTCTGTTAGATGCATGCAGAGGTGTGCTGCTGGGGCTTTCTGTTAGTTGCATGCAGAGGTGTGCCGCTGGGGCTTTCTGTTAGTTGCAGGCAGAGGTGTGCCTCTGGGGCTTTCTGTTAATTGCATGCAGAGGTGTGCCTCTGAGGCTTTCTGTTAGTTGCATGCAGAGGTGTGCCGCTGGGGTTACCTGTTAGGTGCATGTAGAGATATGCCTCTGGGGATTTCTGTTAGTTGCATGCAGAGGTGTGCCTCTGGGGATTTCTGTTAGTTGCATGTAGAGGTTTGTCGCTGGGGGCTTCGTGTTAGGTGCATGTAGAAGTGTGCCTCTGGGGCTTCCTGATAGTTGCATGTAGAGGTGTGTCACTGGGGCTTTCTGTTAGTTGCTTATAGAGGTGTGCCTCTGGGGATTCCTGTTAGGTGCATGTAGAGGTATGCCTCTGGTGCTTCCTGTTAGTTGCATGTAGAGGTGTGTCTCTGAGGCTTTTTGTTAGTTGCATTTAGAGGTATGTCTCCGAGGCTTTCCGTTAGTTGCATGCAGAGTTGTGCCTATGGGGGTTTCTGTTAGTTGCATGTAGAGTTGTGCCTCTCGGGCTTCCTGTTAATTGCATGTAGAGGTGTGCCTCTCGGGGTTTCTGTTTGTTGCATGTAGAGGTGTGCCTCTGGGGCTTTCCGTTAGTTGCAGGCATCGGTGTGCCTCTGGCGCATTTTGTTAGTTGCATGGAGAGGTGTGCCTCTGGGGCTTCCTGTTATTTGCATGCAGAGGTGTGCGTCTGGGGCTTTCTGTTAGTTGCATGCAGAGGTGTGCCGCTGGGCCTTTCTGTTAGTTGTATGCAGAGGTGTGCCTCTGGGGCTTCCTGTTAGTTGCATGCAGAGGTGTTCCTCTGGGGCTTTCTGTTATTTGCATGCAGAGGTGTGCCTCTGGGGCTTCCTGTTATTTGCATGCAGAGGTGTGCCTCTGGGGCTTTCTGTTAGTTGCATGTAGAGGTGTGCCTCTGGGGCTTCCTGTTAGGTGCATGTAGAAGTGTGCCTCTGGGGTTACCTGTTAGGTGCATGTAGAGATATGCCTCTGGGGATTTCTGTTAGTTGCATGCAGAGGTGTTCCTCTGGGGCTTTCTGTTAGTTGCATGTAGAGGTTTGTCGCTGGGGGCTTCGTGTTAGGTGCATGTAGAAGTGTGCCTCTGGGGCTTCCTGATAGTTGCATGTAGAGGTGTGTCACTGGGGCTTTCTGTTAGTTGCTTATAGAGGTGTGCCTGTGGGGCTTCCTGTTAGGTGCATGTAGAGGTATGCCTCTGGTGCTTCCTGTTAGTTGCATGTAGAGGTGTGTCTCTGAGGCTTTTTGTTAGTTGCATGAAGAGGTGTGCCTCCATAGCTTTCTGTTAGTTGCATGCAGAGGTGTGCTTTTGGGGCTCTCTGTTAGTTGCATGTAGAGGTTTGTCGCTGGGGTTCCCTGTTAGGTGCATGTAGAGGTGTGTCTCTGAAGCTTTCTGTTGGTTGCATGTAGAGGTGTGTCTCTGAGGCTTTCGTTTAGTTGCATGCAGATGTGTGTCTCTGAGTATTTCTGTTAGTTGCATGCAGAGGTGTGCCTCTGAGGCTTTCTGTTAGTTGCATGTAGAGGTTTGTCGCTGGTGGCTTCCTGTTAGGTGCATCCAGAGGTGTGCCTCTGGGGCTTTCTGTTAGTTGCGAGTAGAGGCGTGCCTCTGGGCCTTTCTGTTAGATGCATGCAGAGGTGTGCTGCTGGGGCTTTCTGTTAGTTGCATGCAGAGGTGTGCCGCTGGGGCTTTCTGTTAGTTGCAGGCAGAGGTGTGCCTCTGGGACTTTCTGTTAATTGCATGCAGAGGTGTGCCTCTGAGGCTTTCTGTTAGTTGCATGCAGAGGTGTGCCGCTGGGGTTTTCTGTTAGTTACATGAAGAGGTGTGCCTCTGGTGGGTTCTGTTAGTTGCATGCAGAGGTGTGCCTTTGGGGCTTTCTGGTAGTTGCATGCAGAGGTGTGCCTCTGGGCCTTTCTGTTAGTTGCATGCAGAGGTGTGCCTCTGGGGCTCTGTGTTAGTTGCATGCAGAGGTGTGCCACTGGGGCTCTTTGTTAGTTGCATGCAGAAGTGTGACTCTGGGGCTTTCTGTTAGTTGCATGCAGAGGTGTGTCACTGGGGCTTTGTGTTAGTTGCATGCAGAGGTGTGCCTCTGGGGCTCTGTGTTAGTTGCATGCAGAGGTGTGCCACTGGGGCTCTCTGTTAGTTGCATGCAGAAGTGTGACTCTGGGGCTTTCTGTTAGTTACATGCAGAGGTGTGCCTCTGGGGCTTTCTGTTAGTTGCATGCAGAGGTGTGCTGCTGGGGCTCTCTGTTAGATGCATGCAAAGGTGTGCCTCTGGGGCATCCTGTTAGGTGCATGTAGAGGTGTGCCTCTGGGGCTTTCGGTTAGTTGCATTTAGAGGTATGTCTCCGAGGCTTTTCGTTAGTTGCATGCAGAGGTGTGCCTATGGGGGTTTCTGTTAGTTGCATGTAGAGGTGTGTCTCTCGGGCTTCCTGTTAATTGCATGTAGAGGTGTGCCTCTGGGGGTTTCTGTTAGTTGCATGCATAGGTGTGCCTCTGAGGCTTTCTGTTAGTAGCATGCAGAGGTGTGCCTCTGAGGCTTTCTGTTAGTTGCATGCAGAGGTGTGCCGCTGGGGCTTTCTGTTAGTTACATGTAGAGGTGTGCCGCTGGGGCTTTCTGTTAGTTGCATGCAGAGTTGTGCCTTTGGGGCTTTCTGTTAGTTGCATGCAGAGGTGTGCCTCTGGGCCTTTCTGTTAGTTGCATGCAGAGGTGTGCCTCTGGGGCTCTGTGTTAGTTGCATGCAGAGGTGTGTCACTGGGGCTTTCTGTTAGTTGCATATAGAGGTGTGCCTCTGGGGCTTTCCGTTAGTTGCATTTACAGGTATGTCTCCGAGGCTTTCCGTTAGTTGCATGCAGTGGTGTGCCTATGGGGGTTTCTGTTAGTTGCATGTAGACGTGTGCCTCTCGGGCTTCCTGTTAATTGCATGTAGAGGTGTGCCTCTCTGGGTTTCTGTTAGTTGCATGTAGAGGTGTGCCTCTGGGGCTTTCTGTTAGTTGCATGCATCGGTGTGACTCTGGCGCATTCTGTTAGTTGCATGCAGAGGTGTGCCTCTGGGGCTTCCTGTTATTTGCAGGCAGAGGTGTGCCTCTGGGGCTTTCTGTTAGTTGCATGCAGAGGTGTGCCGCTGGGGCTTTCTGTTAGTTGTATGCAGAGGTGTGCCTCTGGGGCTTCCTGTTAGTTGCATGCAGAGGTGTTCCTCTGGGGCTTTCTGTTATTTGCATGCAGAGGTGTGCCTCTGGGGCTTCCTGTTATTTGCATGCAGAGGTGTGCCTCTGGGGCTTTCTGTAAGTTGCATGTAGAGGTGTGCCTCTGGGTTTCCTGTTAGGTGCATGTAGAGATATGCCTCTGGGGCTTTCTGTTAGTTGCATGCAGAGGTGTGCCTCTGGGGCTTTCCGTTAGTTGCATTTACAGGTATGTCTCCGAGGCTTTCCGTTAGTTGCATGCAGTGGTGTGCCTATGGGGGTTTCTGTTAGTTGCATGTAGACGTGTGCCTCTCGGGCTTCCTGTTAATTGCATGTAGAGGTGTGCCTCTCTGGGTTTCTGTTAGTTGCATGTAGAGGTGTGCCTCTGGGGCTTTCTGTTAGTTGCGTGCATCGGTGTGCCTCTGGCGCATTCTGTTAGTTGCATGCAGAGGTGTGCCTCTGGGGCTTCCTGTTATTTGCAGGCAGAGGTGTGCCTTTGGGGCTTTCTGTTAGTTGCATGCAGAGGTGTGCCGCTGGGGCTTTATGTTAGTTGTATGCAGAGGTGTGCCTCTGGGGCTTCCTGTTAGTTGCATGCAGAGGTGTTCCTCTGGGGCTTTCTGTTATTTGCATGCAGAGGTGTGCCTCTGGGGCTTCCTGTTATTTGCATGTAGAGGTGTGCCTCTGGGGCTTTCTGTAAGTTGCATGTAGAGGTGTGCCTCTGGGGTTTCCTGTTAGGTGCATGTAGAGATATGCCTCTGGGGCTTTCTGTTAGTTGCATGCAGAGGTGTGCCTCTGGGGCTTTCTGTTAGTTGCATGTAGAGGTTTGTCGCTGGGGGCTTCCTGTTAGGTGCATGTAGAAGTGTGCCTCTGGGGCTTCCTGATAGTTGCATGTAGAGGTGTGTCACTGGGGATTTCTGTTAGTTGCATATAAAGGTGTGTCTCTGGGGCTTCCTGTTAGTTGCATTTAGAGGTGTGTCTCTGAGGCTTTTTGTTAGTTGCATGAAGAGGTGTGCCTCTGGAGCTTTCTGTTAGTTGCATGCAGAGGTGTGCCTTTGGGGCTCTCTGTTAGTTGCATGTAGAGGTTTGTTGCTGGGGGTTCTCTGTTAGGTGCATGTAGAGGTGTGTCTCTGAAGCTTTCTGTTGGTTGCATGTAGAGGTGTGTCTCTGAGGCTTTCGTTTAGTTGCATGCAGATGTGTGTCTCTGAGGCTTTCTGTTAGTTGCATGCAGAGGTGTGCCTCTGATGCTTATTGTTAGTTGCATGTAGAGGTTTGTCGCTGGTGGCTTCCTGTTAGGTGCATGCAGAGGTGTGCCCCTGGGGCTTTCTGTTAGTTGCGAGTAGAGGTGTGCCTCTGGGCCTTTCTGTTAGTTGCATGCAGAGGTGTGTCCCTGGGGCTTTCTGTTAGATGCATGCAGAGGTGTGCTGCTGGGGCTTTCTGTTAGTTGCATGCAGAGGTGTGCCGCTGGGGCTTTCTGTTAGTTGCAGGCAGAGGTGTGCCTCTGGGGCTTTCTGTTAATTGCATGCAGAGGTGTGCCTCTGAGGCTTTCTGTTAGTTGCATGCAGAGGTGTGCCGCTGGGGTTACCTGTTAGGTGCATGTAGAGATATGCCTCTGGGGATTTCTGTTAGTTGCATGCAGAGGTGTGCCTCTGGGGATTTCTGTTAGTTGCATGTAGAGGTTTGTCGCTGGGGGCTTCGTGTTAGGTGCATGTAGAAGTGTGCCTCTGGGGCTTCCTGATAGTTGCATGTAGAGGTGTGTCACTGGGGCTTTCTGTTAGTTGCTTATAGAGGTGTGCCTCTGGGGATTCCTGTTAGGTGCATGTAGAGGTATGCCTCTGGTGCTTCCTGTTAGTTGCATGTAGAGGTGTGTCTCTGAGGCTTTTTGTTAGTTGCATTTAGAGGTATGTCTCCGAGGCTTTCCGTTAGTTGCATGCAGAGTTGTGCCTATGGGGGTTTCTGTTAGTTGCATGTAGAGTTGTGCCTCTCGGGCTTCCTGTTAATTGCATGTAGAGGTGTGCCTCTCGGGGTTTCTGTTTGTTGCATGTAGAGGTGTGCCTCTGGGGCTTTCCGTTAGTTGCAGGCATCGGTGTGCCTCTGGCGCATTTTGTTAGTTGCATGCAGAGGTGTGCCTCTGGGGCTTCCTGTTATTTGCATGCAGAGGTGTGCGTCTGGGGCTTTCTGTTAGTTGCATGCAGAGGTGTGCCGCTGGGCCTTTCTGTTAGTTGTATGCAGAGGTGTGCCTCTGGGGCTTCCTGTTAGTTGCATGCAGAGGTGTTCCTCTGGGGCTTTCTGTTATTTGCATGCAGAGGTGTGCCTCTGGGGCATCCTGTTATTTGCATGCAGAGGTGTGCCTCTGGGGCTTTCTGTTAGTTGCATGTAGAGGTGTGCCTCTGGGGCTTCCTGTTAGGTGCATGTAGAAGTGTGCCTCTGGGGTTACCTGTTAGGTGCATGTAGAGATATGCCTCTGGGGATTTCTGTTAGTTGCATGCAGAGGTGTTCCTCTGGGGCTTTCTGTTAGTTGCATGTAGAGGTTTGTCGCTGGGGGCTTCGTGTTAGGTGCATGTAGAAGTGTGCCTCTGGGGCTTCCTGATAGTTGCATGTAGAGGTGTGTCACTGGGGCTTTCTGTTAGTTGCTTATAGAGGTGTGCCTGTGGGGCTTCCTGTTAGGTGCATGTAGAGGTATGCCTCTGGTGCTTCCTGTTAGTTGCATGTAGAGGTGTGTCTCTGAGGCTTTTTGTTAGTTGCATGAAGAGGTGTGCCTCCATAGCTTTCTGTTAGTTGCATGCAGAGGTGTGCTTTTGGGGCTCTCTGTTAGTTGCATGTAGAGGTTTGTCGCTGGGGTTCCCTGTTAGGTGCATGTAGAGGTGTGTCTCTGAAGCTTTCTGTTGGTTGCATGTAGAGGTGTGTCTCTGAGGCTTTCGTTTAGTTGCATGCAGATGTGTGTCTCTGAGTATTTCTGTTAGTTGCATGCAGAGGTGTGCCTCTGAGGCTTTCTGTTAGTTGCATGTAGAGGTTTGTCGCTGGTGGCTTCCTGTTAGGTGCATCCAGAGGTGTGCCTCTGGGGCTTTCTGTTAGTTGCGAGTAGAGGCGTGCCTCTGGGCCTTTCTGTTAGATGCATGCAGAGGTGTGCTGCTGGGGCTTTCTGTTAGTTGCATGCAGAGGTGTGCCGCTGGGGCTTTCTGTTAGTTGTAGGCAGAGGTGTGCCTCTGGGACTTTCTGTTAATTGCATGCAGAGGTGTGCCTCTGAGGCTTTCTGTTAGTTGCATGCAGAGGTGTGCCGCTGGGGTTTTCTGTTAGTTACATGTAGAGGTGTGCCGCTGGTGCTTTCTGTTAGTTGCATGCAGAGGTGTGCCTTTGGGGCTTTCTGGTAGTTGCATGCAGAGGTGTGCCTCTGGGCCTTTCTGTTAGTTGCATGCAGAGGTGTGCCTCTGGGGCTCTGTGTTAGTTGCATGCAGAGGTGTGCCACTGGGGCTCTTTGTTAGTTGCATGCAGAAGTGTGACTCTGGGGCTTTCTGTTAGTTGCATGCAGAGGTGTGCCACTGGGGCTTTGTGTTAGTTGCATGCAGAGGTGTGCCTCTGGGGCTCTGTGTTAGTTGCATGCAGAGGTGTGCCACTGGGGCTCTCTGTTAGTTGCATGCAGAAGTGTGACTCTGGGGCTTTCTGTTAGTTACATGCAGAGGTGTGCCTCTGGGGCTTTCTGTTAGTTGCATGCAGAGGTGTGCTGCTGGGGCTCTCTGTTAGATGCATGCAAAGGTGTGCCTCTGGGGCATCCTGTTAGGTGCATGTAGAGGTGTGCCTCTGGGGCTTTCGGTTAGTTGCATTTAGAGGTATGTCTCCGAGGCTTTTCGTTAGTTGCATGCAGAGGTGTGCCTATGGGGGTTTCTGTTAGTTGCATGTAGAGGTGTGTCTCTCGGGCTTTCTGTTAATTGCATGTAGAGGTGTGCCTCTGGGGGTTTCTGTTAGTTGCATGCATAGGTGTGCCTCTGAGGCTTTCTGTTAGTAGCATGCAGAGGTGTGCCTCTGAGGCTTTCTGTTAGTTGCATGCAGAGGTGTGCCGCTGGGGCTTTCTGTTAGTTACATGTAGAGGTGTGCCGCTGGGGCTTTCTGTTAGTTGCATGCAGAGTTGTGCCTTTGGGGCTTTCTGTTAGTTGCATGCAGAGGTGTGCCTCTGGGCCTTTCTGTTAGTTGCATGCAGAGGTGTGCCTCTGGGGCTCTGTGTTAGTTGCATGCAGAGGTGTGTCACTGGGGCTTTCTGTTAGTTGCATATAGAGGTGTGCCTCTGGGGCTTCCTGTTAGGTGCATGTAAAGGTATACCTCTGGTGCTTCCTGTTAGTTGCATGTAGAGGTGTGTCTCTGAGGCTTTTTGTTAGTTGCATGTAGAGGTGTGCCTCTGGACCTTTCTGTTAGTTGCATGCAAAGGTGTGCCTTTGGGGCTCTCTGTTAGTTGCATGTAGAGGTTTGTCGCTGGGGGTTTCCTTTTAGTTGCATGCAGATGTGTGTCTCTGAGGCTTTCTGTTAGTTGCATGCAGAGGTGTGCCTCTGAGGCTTTCTGTTAGTTGCATGTAGAAGTTTGTCACTGGTGGCATCCTCTTAGTTGCATGCAGGGGTGTGCCTCTGGGGCTTTCCGTTAGTTGCATTTACAGGTATGTCTCCGAGGCTTTCCGTTAGTTGCATGCAGTGGTGTGCCTATGGGGGTTTCTGTTAGTTGCATGTAGACGTGTGCCTCTCGGGCTTCCTGTTAATTGCATGTAGAGGTGTGCCTCTCTGGGTTTCTGTTAGTTGCATGTAGAGGTGTGCCTCTGGGGCTTTCTGTTAGTTGCATGCATCGGTGTGACTCTGGCGCATTCTGTTAGTTGCATGCAGAGGTGTGCCTCTGGGGCTTCCTGTTATTTGCAGGCAGAGGTGTGCCTCTGGGGCTTTCTGTTAGTTGCATGCAGAGGTGTGCCGCTGGGGCTTTCTGTTAGTTGTATGCAGAGGTGTGCCTCTGGGGCTTCCTGTTAGTTGCATGCAGAGGTGTTCCTCTGGGGCTTTCTGTTATTTGCATGCAGAGGTGTGCCTCTGGGGCTTCCTGTTATTTGCATGCAGAGGTGTGCCTCTGGGGCTTTCTGTAAGTTGCATGTAGAGGTGTGCCTCTGGGTTTCCTGTTAGGTGCATGTAGAGATATGCCTCTGGGGCTTTCTGTTAGTTGCATGCAGAGGTGTGCCTCTGCGGCTTTCGGTTAGTTGCATGTAGAGGTTTGTCGCTGGGGGCTTCCTGTTAGGTGCATATAGAAGTGTGCCTCTGGAGCTTCCTGATAGTTGCATGTAGAGGTGTGTCACTGGGGCTTTCTGTTAGTTGCATATAAAGGTGTGTCTCTGGGGCTTCCTGTTAGGTGCATGTAGAGGTATGCCTCTGGTGCTTCCTGTTAGTTGCATGTAGAGGTGTGTCTCTGGGGCTTTTTGTTAGTTGCATGAAGAGGTGTGCCTCTGGAGCTTTCTGTTAGTTGCATGCAGAGGTGTGCCTTTGGGGCTCTCTGTTAGTTGCATGTAGAGGTTTGTCGCTGGGGGTTCCCTGTTAGATGCATGTAGAGGTGTGTCTCTGAAGCTTTTTGTTGGTTGCATGTAGAGGTGTGTCTCTGAGGCTTTCGTTTAGTTGCATGCAGATGTGTGTCTCTGAGGCTTTCTGTTAGTTGCATGCAGAGGTGTGCCTCTGATGCTTATTGTTAGTTGCATGTAGAGGTTTGTCGCTGGTGGCTTCCTGTTAGGTGCATGCAGAGGTGTGCCCCTGGGGCTTTCTGTTAGTTGCGAGTAGAGGCGTGCCTCTGGGCCTTTCTGTTAGTTGCATGCAGAGGTGTGCTGCTGGGGCTTTCTGTTAGTTGCATGCAGAGGTGTGTCCCTGGGGCTTTCTGTTAGATGCATGCAGAGGTGTGCTGCTGGGGCTTTCTGTTAGTTGCATGCAGAGGTGTGCCGCTGGGGCTTTCTGTTAGTTGCAGGCAGAGGTGTGCCTCTGGGGCTTTCTGTTAATTGCATGCAGAGGTGTGCCTCTGAGGCTTTCTGTTAGTTGCATGCAGAGGTGTGCCGCTGGGGCTCTCTGTTAGTTACATGTAGAGATGTGCCGCTGGGGCTTTCTGTTAGTTGCATGCAGAGGTGTGCCTCTGGGCCTTTCTGTTAGTTGCATGCAGAGGTGTGCCTCTGGGGCTCTGTGTTAGTTGCATGCAGAGGTGTGCCACTGGGGCTCTTTGTTAGTTGCATGCAGAAGTGTGACTATGGGGCTTTCTGTTAGTTGCGTGCAGAGGTGTGCCACTGGGGCTTTCTGTTAGTTGCATGCAGAGGTGTGCCTCTGGGGCTCTGTGTTAGTTGCATGCAGAGGTGAACCTCTGGGGCATCCTGTTAGGTGCATGTAGAGGTGTGTCTCTGGGGCTTTTGGTTAGTTGCATTTAGAGGTATGTCTCCGAGGCTTTCCGTTAGTTGCATGGAGAGGTGTGCCTATGGGGGTTTCTGTTAGTTGCATGTAGAGGTGTGTCTCTCGGGCTTCCTGTTAATTGCATGTAGAGGTGTGCCACTGGGGGTTTCTGTTAGTTGCATGCAGAGGTGTGCTGCTGGGGCTCTTTGTTAGTTGCATGCTGAAGTGTGACTCTGGGGCTTTCTGTTAGTTGCATGCAGAGGTGAGCCGCTGGGGCTTTCTGTTAGTTGCATGCAAAGGTGTGCCTCTGGGGCTTTCTGTTAGGTGCATGCAGAGGTGTGTCTCTGGGGCTCTCTGTTAGATGCATGCAGAGGTGTGCCTCTGGGGCTTTCTGTTAGTTGTATGCAGAGGTGTGCCTCTGGGACTTTCTGTTAATTGCATGTAGAGGTGTGCCTCTGGGGGTTTCTGTTAGTTGCATGCATAGGTGTGCCTCTGAGGCTTTCTGTTAGTTGCATGCAGAGGTGTGCCTCTGAGGCTTTCTGTTAGTTGCATGCAGAGGTGTGCCGCTGGGGCTTTCTGTTAGTTACATGTAGAGGTGTGCCGCTGGGGCTTTCTGTTAGTTGCATGCAGAGGTTTGCCTTTGGGGCTTTCTGTTAGTTGCATGCAGAGGTGTGCCTCTGGGCCTTTCTGTTAGTTGCATGCAGAGGTGTGCCTCTGGGGCTCTGTGTTAGTTGCATGCAGAGGTGTGTCACTGGGGCTTTCTGTTAGTTGCATATAGAGGTGTGCCTCTGGGGCTTCCTGTTAGGTGCATGTAAAGGTATACCTCTGGTGCTTCCTGTTAGTTGCATGTAGAGGTGTGTCTCTGAGGCTTTTTGTTAGTTGCATGTAGAGGTGTGCCTCTGGACCTTTCTGTTAGTTGCATGCAAAGGTGTGCCTTTGGGGCTCTCTGTTAGTTGCATGTAGAGGTTTGTCGCTGGGGGTTTCCTTTTAGTTGCATGCAGATGTGTGTCTCTGAGGCTTTCTGTTAGTTGCATGCAGAGGTGTGCCTCTGAGGCTTTCTGTTAGTTGCATGTAGAAGTTTGTCACTGGTGGCATCCTCTTAGTTGCATGCAGGGGTGTGCCTCTGGGGCTTTCCGTTAGTTGCATTTACAGGTATGTCTCCGAGGCTTTCCGTTAGTTGCATGCAGTGGTGTGCCTATGGGGGTTTCTGTTAGTTGCATGTAGACGTGTGCCTCTCGGGCTTCCTGTTAATTGCATGTAGAGGTGTGCCTCTCTGGGTTTCTGTTAGTTGCATGTAGAGGTGTGCCTCTGGGGCTTTCTGTTAGTTGCATGCATCGGTGTGCCTCTGGCGCATTCTGTTAGTTGCATGCAGAGGTGTGCCTCTGGGGCTTCCTGTTATTTGCAGGCAGAGGTGTGCCTCTGGGGCTTTCTGTTAGTTGCATGCAGAGGTGTGCCGCTGGGGCTTTCTGTTAGTTGTATGCAGAGGTGTGCCTCTGGGGCTTCCTGTTAGTTGCATGCAGAGGTGTTCCTCTGGGGCTTTCTGTTATTTGCATGCAGAGGTGTGCCTCTGGGGCTTCCTGTTATTTGCATGCAGAGGTGTGCCTCTGGGGCTTTCTGTAAGTTGCATGTAGAGGTGTGCCTCTGGGTTTCCTGTTAGGTGCATGTAGAGATATGCCTCTGGGGCTTTCTGTTAGTTGCATGCAGAGGTGTGCCTCTGCGGCTTTCGATTAGTTGCATGTAGAGGTTTGTCGCTGGGGGCTTCCTGTTAGGTGCATATAGAAGTGTGCCTCTGGAGCTTCCTGATAGTTGCATGTAGAGGTGTGTCACTGGGGCTTTCTGTTAGTTGCATATAAAGGTGTGTCTCTGGGGCTTCCTGTTAGGTGCATGTAGAGGTATGCCTCTGGTGCTTCCTGTTAGTTGCATGTAGAGGTGTGTCTCTGAGGCTTTTTGTTAGTTGCATGAAGAGGTGTGCCTCTGGAGCTTTCTGTTAGTTGCATGCAGAGGTGTGCCTTTGGGGCTCTCTGTTAGTTGCATGTAGAGGTTTGTCGCTGGGGGTTCCCTGTTAGATGCATGTAGAGGTGTGTCTCTGAAGCTTTCTGTTGGTTGCATGTAGAGGTGTGTCTCTGAGGCTTTCGTTTAGTTGCATGCAGATGTGTGTCTCTGAGGCTTTCTGTTAGTTGCATGCAGAGGTGTGCCTCTGATGCTTATTGTTAGTTGCATGTAGAGGTTTGTCGCTGGTGGCTTCCTGTTAGGTGCATGCAGAGGTGTGCCCCTGGGGCTTTCTGTTAGTTGCGAGTAGAGGCGTGCCTCTGGGCCTTTCTGTTAGTTGCATGCAGAGGTGTGCTGCTGGGGCTTTCTGTTAGTTGCATGCAGAGGTGTGTCCCTGGGGCTTTCTGTTAGATGCATGCAGAGGTGTGCTGCTGGGGCTTTCTGTTAGTTGCATGCAGAGGTGTGCCGCTGGGGCTTTCTGTTAGTTGCAGGCAGAGGTGTGCCTCTGGGGCTTTCTGTTAATTGCATGCAGAGGTGTGCCTCTGAGGCTTTCTGTTAGTTGCATGCAGAGGTGTGCCGCTGGGGCTCTCTGTTAGTTACATGTAGAGATGTGCCGCTGGGGCTTTCTGTTAGTTGCATGCAGAGGTGTGCCTCTGGGCCTTTCTGTTAGTTGCATGCAGAGGTGTGCCTCTGGGGCTCTGTGTTAGTTGCATGCAGAGGTGTGCCACTGGGGCTCTTTGTTAGTTGCATGCAGAAGTGTGACTATGGGGCTTTCTGTTAGTTGCGTGCAGAGGTGTGCCACTGGGGCTTTCTGTTAGTTGCATGCAGAGGTGTGCCTCTGGGGCTCTGTGTTAGTTGCATGCAGAGGTGAGCCTCTGGGGCATCCTGTTAGGTGCATGTAGAGGTGTGTCTCTGGGGCTTTTGGTTAGTTGCATTTAGAGGTATGTCTCCGAGGCTTTCCGTTAGTTGCATGGAGAGGTGTGCCTATGGGGGTTTCTGTTAGTTGCATGTAGAGGTGTGTCTCTCGGGCTTCCTGTTAATTGCATGTAGAGGTGTGCCACTGGGGGTTTCTGTTAGTTGCATGCAGAGGTGTGCCGCTGGGGCTCTTTGTTAGTTGCATGCTGAAGTGTGACTCTGGGGCTTTCTGTTAGTTGCATGCAGAGGTGAGCCGCTGGGGCTTTCTGTTAGTTGCATGCAAAGGTGTGCCTCTGGGGCTTTCTGTTAGGTGCATGCAGAGGTGTGTCTCTGGGGCTCTCTGTTAGATGCATGCAGAGGTGTGCCTCTGGGGCTTTCTGTTAGTTGTATGCAGAGGTGTGCCTCTGGGACTTTCTGTTAGTTGCATGTAGAGGTTTGTCGCTGGGAGCATTCTGTTAGTTGCATGTAGAGTTGTGCCTTTGGGGCTTCCTGTTAGTTGCATGCAGAGGTGTGTCTCTGGGGCTTTCCGTTAGTTGCATTTAGAGGTATGTCTCCGATTCTTTCCGTTAGTTGCATGCAAAGGTGTGCCTCTGGGGCTTTCCGTTAGTTGCATGCAGAGGTGGGCCTATGGGGTTTTCTGTTAGTTGCATTTAAAGGTGTGCCTCTGGAGCTTTCTGTTAGTTGCATGTAGAGGTGTGCCTCTGGGGCTTTCTGTTAGTTGCATGCAGAGGTGTGCCGCTGGGACTCTCTGTTAGTTGCATGCAGAGGTGTGCCTCTGGGGCATCCTGTTAGGTGCATGTAGAGGTGTGCCTCTGGGGCTTTCAGTTAGTTGCATTTAGAGGTATGTCTCCGAGGGTTTCCGTTAGTTGCATGCAGAGGTGTGCCTATGGGGGTTTCTGTTAGTTGCATGTAGAGGTGTGCCTCTCGGGTTTCCTGTTAATTGCATGTAGAGGTGTGCCTCTGGGGTGTCTGTTAGTTGCATGTAGAGGTGTGCCTCTGGGGCTTTCTGTTAGTTGCATGTAGAGGTGTGCCTCTGGGGCTTCCTGTTAGGTGCATGTAGAAGTGTGCCTCTGGGGCATCCTGTTAGGTGCATGTAGAGGTGTGCCTCTGGGCTTTCAGTTAGTTGCATTTAGAGGTATGTCTCCGAGGCTTTCCGTTAGTTGCATGCAGAGGTGTGCCTATGGGGGTTTCTGTTAGTTGCATGTAGAGGTGTGCCTCTCGGGCTTCCTGTTAATTGCATGTAGAGGTGTGCCTCTGGGGTTTCTGTTAGTTGCATGTAGAGGTGTGCCTCTGGGGCTTTCTGTTAGTTGCATGCAGAGGTGTGCGTCTGTGGCTTTCTGTTAGTTGCATGTAGAGGTTTGTCGCTGGAGGCTTCCTGTTAGGTACATGTAGAAGTGTGCTCTGGGACTTCCTGTTAGTTGCATGTAGAGGTGTGTCACTGGTGCTTTCTGTTAGTTGCATATAGAGGTGTGCCTCTGGGGCTTCCTGTTAGGTGCATGTAGAGGTATGCCTCTGGTGCTTCCTGTTAGTTGCATGTAGACGTGTGTCTCTGAGGCTTTTTGTTAGTTGCATGTAGAGGTGTGCCTCTGGAGCTTTCCGTTAGTTGCATACAAAGGTGTGCCTTTGGGGCTCTCTGTTAGTTGCATGTAGAGGTTTGTCGCTGGGGGTTTCCTGTTAAGTGCATGTAGAGGTGTGTCTCTGAAGCTTTCTGTTAGTTGCATGCAGAGGTGTGCCTCTGAGGCTTTCTGTTAGTTGCATGTAGAGGTTTGTCGCTGGGGGCTTCCTGTTAGCTGCATGTATAAGTGTGCCTCTGGGACTTCCTGTTAGTTGCATGTAGAGGTGTGTCACTGGGGCTTTCTGTTAATTTCATATAGAGGTGTGCCTCTGGGGCTTCCTGTTAGGTGCATGTAGAGGTATGCCTCTGGTGCTTCCTGTTAGTTGCATGTAGAGGTGTGTCTCTGAGGCTTTTTGTTAGTTGCATGCAGAGGTGTGCCTTTGGGGCTCTCTGTTAGTTGCATGTAGAGGTTTGTCGCTGGGGGTTTCCTGTTAGGTGCATGTAGAGGTGTGTCTCTGAAGCTTTCTGTTGGTTGTATGTAGAGGTGTGTCTCTGACGCTTTCATTTAGTTGCATGCAGATGTGTGTTTCTGAGGCTTTCTGTTAGTTGCATGCAGAGGTGTGCCTCTGAGGCTTTCTGTTAGTTGCATGCAGAGGTGTGCCTCTGGGGATTTCTGTTAGTTCCATGCGGAGGTGTGTCTCTGAGGCTTTCTGTTAGTTCCATGCGGAGGTGTGTCTCTGAGGCTTTCTGTTAGTTGCATGCAGAGGTGTGCCTCTGGGGCTTTCTGTTAGTTCCATGCGGAGGTGTGTCTCTGAGGTTTCCTGTTAGATGCCTGCAAAGGTGTGTCTCTGAGGCTTTCTGTTAGTTCCATGCGGAGGTGTGTCTCTGAGGCTTTCTGTTAGTTTCACGTAGAGGTGTGTCTCTGAGGCTTTCTGTTAGTTGCATGTAAAGGTATGTCTCTGAGGCTGTCTCTTAGTTGCAAGTTGAGGTGTGCCTTTTGGACTTCCTGTTAGTTGCATGTAAAGGTATGTCTCTGAGGTTTTCTGTTAGTTGCCTGCGGAGGTGTGTCTCTGAGGCTGTCTGTTAGTTGCATGTTGAGGTGTGCCTCTGGGGCTTCCTGTTAGTTGCATGTAGAGGTATGTCTCTGAGGCTGTCTGTTAGTTGCATGTTGAGGTGTGCCTCTGGGGCTTCCTGTTAGTTGCATGTAGAGGTATGTCTCTGAGGCTGTCTCTTACTGCATGTTGAGGTGTGCCTCTGGGGCTTCCTGTTAGTTGCATGTAGAGGTGTGCCTCTAGGGCTTCCTGTTAGTTCCATGCGGAGGTGTGTCTCTGAGGCTTTCTGTTAGTTCGATGCGGAGGTGTGTCTCTGAGGCTTTCTGTTAGTTGCATGCAGAGGTGTGCCTCTAGGGCTTCCTGTTAGTTCCATGGGAGGTGTGTCTCTGAGGTTTTCTGTTAGTTGCCTGCGGAGGTGTGCCTCTGGGGCTTTCTGTTAGTTGCATGCGGAGGTGTGCCTCTAGGGCTTCTTGTTAGTTCCATGCGGAGGTGTGTCTCTGAGGCTTTCTGTTAGTTGCATGCAGAGGTGTGCCTCTGGGGCTTTCTGTTAGTTCCATGCGGAGGTGTGTCTCTGAGGTTTTCTGTTAGTTGCCTGCAAAGGTGTGTCTCTGAGGCTTTCTGTTAGTTCCATGCGGAGGTGTGTCTCTGAGGCTTTCTGTTAGTTGCATGTAAAGGTATGTCTCTGAGGCTGTCTCTTAGTTGCAAGTTGAGGTGTGCCTTTTGGACTTCCTGTTAGTTGCATGTAAAGGTATGTCTCTGAGGTTTTCTGTTAGTTGCCTGCGGAGGTGTGTCTCTGAGGCTGTCTGTTAGTTGCATGTTGAGGTGTGCCTCTGGGGCTTCCTGTTAGTTGCATGTAGAGGTATGTCTCTGAGGCTGTCTGTTAGTTGCATGTTGAGGTGTGCCTCTGGGGCTTCCTGTTAGTTGCATGTAGAGGTATGTCTCTGAGGCTGTCTCTTACTGCATGTTGAGGTGTGCCTCTGGGGCTTCCTGTTAGTTGCATGTAGAGGTGTGCCTCTAGGGCTTTCTGTTAGTTCCATGCGGAGGTGTGTCTCTGAGGCTTTCTGTTAGTTGCATGCAGAGGTGTGCCTCTAGGGCTTCCTGTTAGTTCCATGCGGAGGTGTGTCTCTGAGGTTTTCTGTTAGTTGCCTGCGGAGGTGTGTCTCTGAGGCTTTATGTTAGTTTCACGTAGCGGTGTGTCTCTGAGGCTTTCTGTTAGTTGCATGTAAAGGTATGTCTCTGAGGCTGTCTCTTAGTTGCAAGTTGAGGTGTGCCTTTTGGACTTCCTGTTAGTTGCATGTAAAGGTATGTCTCTGAGGCTGTCTCTTACTGCATGTTGAGGTGTGCCTCTGGGGCTTCCTGTTAGTTGCATGTAGAGGTGTGCCTCTGGGGCTTCCTGTTAGTTGCATGTAGAGGTATGTCTCTGAGGCTGTATCTTACTGCATGTTGAGGTGTGCCTCTGGGGCTTCCTGTTGCATGTAGAGGTGTGCCTCTGGGGCTTCCTGTGAGTTGCATGTAGAGGTATGTCTCTGAGGCTGTCTCTTACTGCATGTTGAGGTGTGCCTCTGGGGCTTCCTGTTAGTTGCATGTAGAGGTATGTCTCTGAGGCTGTCTCTTACTGCATGTTGAGGTGTGCCTCTGGGGCTTCCTGTTAGTTGCATGTAGAGGTGTGCCTCTGGGGCTTCCTGTTAGTTGCATGTAGAGGTGTGCCTCTGGGGCTTCCTGTTAGTTGCATGTAGAGGTATGTCTCTGAGGCTGTCTGTTAGTTGCATGTTGAGGTGTGCCTCTGGGGCTTCCTGTTAGTTGCATGTAGAGGTGTGCCTCTGGGGCTTCCTGTTAGTTGCATGTAGAGGTATGTCTCTGAGGCTGTCTGTTAGTTGCATGTTGAGGTGTGCCTCTGGGGCTTCCTGTTAGTTGCATGTAGAGGTGTGCCTCTGGGGCTTCCTGTTAGTTGCATGTAGAGGTGTGTCTCTGGGGCTGTCTGTCTTGCTGGGCAGGAGAATAGGGCATCAAGAGTGGTCCCTATTGTTCATGGGCCTGGGTTGCAAAGCATCATTCTCCAGGACTCTGCAGCTTGGTGCAAGATTGCACGCTCGACTAAGAGGTCGATGGTAGATTGATAGTTGTGCACAGTGTGACTAAGTGGATTTTGCTGCACGTGTAGAGCATATATGTCCCAGGTGGGGATCAGTATGAAAGGCCTTAAACCTTGAAGTTGATTCATGACCTCAGAAGAAGACATTCAAGGAATATTGCAAACACAGTGCCAGGGCTGTAGATCTTTCACCACTTCCCCCAGCCCCACCTCCTCCTTGTGTGATAGGGCAGATACCTTGGAGTAAGGTATTTACCAGGTGCACAATGTGCCCCGAATCCTCTTCATGCATGTTGGAATGAGGATTAATGCCTGCTTACTCTTAATAAGGTCAGAAGACTTTAGTGAGGATTTTTGCCCAAAGCACGTGGTAACGGTTTTATAACACTACACGGACTGAGGCTCTTACAGTACATCTGCACAATGGCATTATGCATGCGAAAGGTCTGAAATAGGTAAACTTGCATAGAAAAAATATGCAAACTTTAAGTACATAGAAAAGCTCCGCAAAAGGTAAGCTAGCAGAAAAAAAAGTGTGCAGATATTTTCCACCCTGGCCAATGTTTAATTGGAGTAACAATTATCTCTTTTTCTGGTGATAATTTCCTATATCAATTCCCCTTAAACGCATTCAGCATTAGTTTTCCAATGGCTTTGTAAGGTTTTCAATGCAGCCTTTGCAATGTCACCTTCCCCTAAGCAAGGTGACAGCTCAGAACAATCAGGGATCGAGGGAATGGTAAATCGATGAGCCTTTTACCGACCTAAAACATCTGCAGGATGAAAGGCTTCGAGGCAATCTATTGTAGATCACGCTTTCAAAAACAACTCTGGTTCCGAGGCCCTCGCTTTTGTAATGGTGCCTTGTGCCTGCTAAAATAAACCCCAAATGTGGTGTGATGCCTCCCGACTGCACGTGGGGGTGGGGGGGTTAAACGGTTTCAGCTGTGTTTGGGAATGGTCTTTCCTCTGGGGAGCTGCCGGAGGTCATTGTGAACAGCTGGGAATTAACCATATTATCCCTCCAGTTTAAGGCAATTTGGTAAGGTCAGTTTTTGAAAGCCCCCTTCACACACATGCACCAGAATCCCATGTACTCTCAGGAGGACATGAATATTAAATATCAGAGGCCTCACATCCTCAAGTAGGTGTCTGAAAGGGCCGAGCAGGTGCTGGCCCAGGCAGCGTGTGAAGCTGTCTCAGAACAGAGCATGTCTGCAGGAAGCTCTCGAGAGAAGGGCTGTTTTGGGATTCAATGGCCTCTTTTAGGGTTTTGCTGAAAGACAACTGGAGGATTTCACCCAGGGGTTCTGGGAACCAGTGTGTAACCAGGTTACTGGACCCAGCATTGTTTAAAATGAGAGTGGCCGCCATGTACAGAGTTTCCAGGACTTAAAATGGCTTCCACCTGTGAAAAGTTGTAAGATGCAAAAGTGTAAGGATTGGTTTAGGTCAGTGAAGTAAGAATGCATAACTTATGTGCGTCTGCCTAGCTTTCACACCATTAGCTCTTCTCTTAAGGTACGTTTGTAGGTGTTCCCACTGTTGTGTCTGAAATGGATCACAGACATACACAAGCGTGGTGAACACACTTAAAAAGTGTAACTTAGTGAGTATTCACTATCATTTGTAAATACATTTACTTGAACTTGTTAGCAAACCCTACTTACTCTGAAAGGTCTGGATGTATTTGGTGCACAACGTTGGGCGCCGAGCACCCGTTACCCCAGTTTTCACAGGGTACTTGGAGGGAAAAAGAACATGGCAAGGACGTGTAAGAGGAAGAACAAAAGACAGGTTGGTGAATGTGGGTACTTTCCAGCTACAAATAGCACCTTCAGCACATCAAGGCAATGATAATATTTAGGGTCCTGTTTAGAGTTTGGGGGAGAGATTACTCGATTCCAAACGTGACGGATCACCGATCTCTTATCTGTGCCACCAAGGGTTGGGCTTATGCCACTCCTGGTTTGACTCCTTGAAGAACAAATGATTTCTAATATTTGTAATATTAATTAGGAAATATGTTTAGTTTTATAACTCAGTCTCATATCTTACGCAGCGCATACAATAAACAAACGTAGGGGTAGGACAACAAACACAAGTGTGTTCTTTTTGTAGTGAATAGCATACACTTATGCTGGATGCAACAGTTTCTTGAACAACCCACGCAGGTGTAAATTAAAAACTGGTGCAGATATAACTTTCATTAGTAGTCTTTACTAAATCTGGCCCAGGGTGCGCTCTTCGGATTTCTGTATTACATGCGTATAGGTGCTGGAAGTGGGGATGCTGGGGGCACTGCAGCACCCCCAAAATAATCATGCTGTACTTCAGAACTTGGTTATGTAGAAATGATAAATATATTTGCTGAAACCCAATTTTCACACCATATTGTTTGTAGTTTTGTCAGTAAAACTGCATGTTAGTGTGAATTTGTTGCCCATTTCACTGGTAATTGTGCTATCTGTGAATGATAGCACGCTACTACACCATGCTTCAGGAATATATTTGCGGCAGCGTAGTAGTGTACTCCAAAATGCACCACCGCCTACATACTACACCCTTACCATTCTCCTGCTGAATGGGTGTGGCTCATTTGCTATACTTGTCTTTGTGAGGCTCTTGGATTTTTCACAACCCCTACAACTCCAGTGATGTAACATTGAGGGCTGCACCCCGCTTTGAAAATAGTTCCAACTCCACTGATTCATGCGTCACGTAAATAACAACAAATGTAGACTTATTGCAGACAGGTTGGTGGATGTGGGTACTTTTCAGCTACAAATGCCAGCTTCAACACATCAAGGCAATGATATTATTCAGGGCCTGGTTTAGAGTTTGGCGGAGAGATTACTCGATTCCAAACGTGACGGATATCCTGTTCGCCTTATTACAATTGCCATAGGATATAATGCTCTTGTAATAAGGCAGACAGTAGATCTGTCTCGTTTTGGATGGAGTAACCCCTCTGTAAACACTAAGGGCCTCATTTACAAGGAATTCATGCAACGCAGTGCCACAAGACATTTGGCTGCGCCGCCCTGCATTAATTCCGAAGCAGAGGGATGTGTCATATCTACAATGATATGACGGATCCCTTTGTTCTCCACTGTGCTGGCTCACAATCGGCTGCTATGTGCCGACGCAGGCACCCTTGCACCATAGTGCAAGGGTGCCTGCGTCACGGGGATGATTGTTCATGTGCAGGAAGGTGCCCCTTCCTGCACAAAAACAATCTGAAATGGCACTTTGAAACTTCTATTTGTGCTGCTTAATGCAGCACACACAGAAGTTGAAAAACCTATTTTTTTTCAATTATTTTTTATTTGCAGGAAGGGACACCTTCCTGCACATAAACAATCACCAGAGGTGATTTCCTCGTTCTATGTGTGCTGCAGAATGCAGCACGCATAGAAAGAGTAAAAAAACGAGGAAAAATTAAAACATTTCTCCTCGTTGTGCCTCCCCAGGCCTCCCCTGGGGAGGCGTAGCATTCTGACGCATTTCCAGATTTACGATTTCTCGTAAATCTGGAAATGTGGCAGAAGCTATGGGTGTTGCGTGGGAAAAAGCATGGCACGCCCCTTTCACACAAAGTGTTGCGTGTAAAGGGGCCATATTTACCAGGACACTAAAAGTCACACAGGGTGGCTTTACGTGTCCTTGTAAATATGGGGCAGCAGGTTGCGCCGCCGGTGAGCGTCACAAAAAGTGATGCACCAGCGGCACAAGGGGCTTGTAAATAAGCCCCTAAATCAGGCCTCTAGTTCTTTCATGCAAGAGACTTAGTGCTCATGAAGTCCATCAGTCTAAGCACTCAGTGGATCGAGTTTCTGTTGCTCCTGGGAATACACTATATAATATTCTGTGGTTGATCAAAACTGCATATTGGGTTGGCACCTACAACTTGTAAAACACGTTCATCCTTATTAATCATCCTGAGGGCACAGACCTGCATACAGATGGGAACTATGTGCTGGTGCAACAGTGCTTATTTTCACAATCATTACAGCACTTTATCCTGAAGAGCAGCAATGTAAACTGTACCACGTTTGGAGCATTTCTTTGAACCTCAAGTGCCTCAACCAACATTCCACAAAAGGCATTCTACATCCAACACCCTTTTAACTTCAGACTTCAGACAGCGTGCCCAGGAACCAATGACATTAGAACACTTCACAACCTCCTCAAAGGAATGAAACATTTTACAAATGCTGCAATACAACAAAATACATAGTTGCCAATGGGTTCCATGTTGTCAGGGTCACCTTCAATCATTCCTTTCCTGATCTGCTACGTGGAAATTGTAAGGCCATTAGTATAATGGGAAAATTGAAAATACACATGCCAGGATTCATTTCATGGTGACTAAAAAGCCAAAAGTGACCGCAGGGGACCGGTTGCCCATTATGCTGTGATAATGAATCCAACTTCAGGGTGCCCCATGATGGGGCTCTGAGTCATCTGATCATTAGCATCTTGGCTGAGGCTTCCAACAAAGATGGATAATGCTAACTATGACAGAGTTTAAGGGTTGTAGCCCCTGTTCTCTAAGAGATGTAAATTGTCCATTGTTGGCACCTGTCTAATTTCCGTGGTGGTGGCTAAAATGAAGTGAGTTTTCGGTTCCTTTTATCTCTTGGAGAAAGGTACTTGTACATTTCATTCCATCTGTATGGACATCAATTCAAGGAAAGTCAGGATGGACCCTGATCACATCACTGGCTCCTGGTCCTAAGCTTACGCCCTCAACAGTCTCCTCTTTAGTGATGAGGGGCAACGGGAAGGACACAGACTGTAAACTTGCCCCTGATGTTCCTGATGAGAACCACCCATGGGAGGACGAGTAATATTTCAGGAAGCTACTGAAAAATGTACTCTCTCCTTTCCTGCTTGTGCACATCGACTGAAGACATCTGCATGATATGTTAGGCTTGTCTAGACCGCACCACAGCTCAGATAAACTGATATGTGGCCCTAGGATAGCAGCCTAGAAGTGGCACATTTCTTCATGCACCCTTGACTTTCAGTGCCCTGGAGGTCACCAACTGCCTAGTGGACCATATGCCATCTGAACTCACAGATTCTTAACTTTGTCAACAGAGGCCTGCGGTTTTCAAGTACGGGCAAATAAGACTGGCTTGCATTTCCCTCGGCCACCAGAAATGGCGGGGTAGGAGGTGATATAGATAATACAATTGCATACCTCAGTCACATGTGAATGGTCATATACCTTAGTGAGGATCCCTAGAGACATTCTGCCAAGAGTCCCTAAAGCTGTCACTCTGTGGCACCTAGTGACCGTTTCTGGAGCATCATTGCTTCAGAACTTCTTTTTGCTCAGTTTGTTTACTTGCCAGTTCAGTCAATGACCCCTGGAAAAAAATGTTTTGCATCATTCTCATCTCCCAACTTCTGAGCCTATCATTAGCTTCCATGGCCTACACTTTGAAACACTCCATATTCCTTTGTTGAGAACTGCCTGGCTTGCCTCTGCAGCATCTCTGTCCCTGTTGGTCACTCTAAATATGCATTCTTTGTGGACTGGCAACAAGGCTACTCCTCTAACTTTTCACAGCCTCTGGGGGTCTCAGACATAGTTGGTGGTCCCAAAATGTACAACCTACCTCGGATCCACCTCTTTCTCAAGAGCCTTGTACCTGTCCACTGTGGACCCAAATGTGATCATAAATATACTTAAATCATGAGAGAGGGAATCCATTCCTGGGGAGAGAACTTGGTATTTGGGTCCCAGTGGCAGGTGTTTGTATATATAATGCATTGTTGCACTAATCTTTGCCTCCCCATACGCGTAGCCAATAAATCCTGCTTCCTCCATCACGCTTCCTTCATTTGATGTGTTCAGAAGTTACCGATCCCACTGGAATTATGAGATCCGCAGGAACACTGCAGATCTCATCACTTACACCCAGAGATTTTGCCTGCTGAAAATAGCTGAAATCTGTGTGTGAAAGTAGAAGATAAAATGAAGAATTACTGGGAAAATTGGACAAGGAATTACTGATCCCACTGGTAATTCCTCATTCTTACTGGACCCTCGTGGTCCAACTTCTAATGTGCTGTATTCTTTCCCTCCCTTCGGGGGTACTGGTACATAGCGGCTTGTATAATTGAGTAAGAAAGAAACATTTATACAACCAGAACGAATCTCGTTGATTATGAACTACAAGTGGAGAATGCTATTGGATCCCTAATACATTCCATTTTTAATCCATGGCGAGAGGGATATTAGCAACTATCAAAATTTCCTTTTTGGTGTCTTCTTTCAATTTTGAAATCAGCATCCAGATAAGAGAATGCTTAGGTGTCAGTGACATAGCAAGGGTGGCCTGGCCTCTAATACAAGAAAGAAAATGGGACCCTATCCAGATATTAAAGGAGAGCTCTTATTGTGGCGCAGTAGGGCTCTCGCACCTCTGGGCTGTGATGCCACTGCATCTATTGCACCAATGATAGCTATGCTCCCAGACCTTATGAATATGTTGCACCCTGGAACACAAAGCAGTAGTAGGGTCTTTAAGTATTCAAACTGCACACCACAACCAAAAAGTGAAAACATGGGTCTACTGGGTCCACTTGAGAGTGGAAGATTCTAGGTTCTAGGAGGGGAGACAGACACTACACCTACATGGATGGGCAACTGGGTAAGTAAATATGCGAACAAGATTTGTATATAATTCAAATACATAATTTAAAAACTGAAGTATTCATGTCGGACCAGCAGAGGGTTATCTTTGTGTAAACTTACCTACCTTGCAATACTTACCATCATTATTTTTTTAAATGACTCTGTGGGGAGTTCTCCATGTGGGTAGGCATGTTAGTAGGACTGGATTTGTAGACTAGTCTTTGGAAAACCAATGAAACGAACAGACATTCATTCATTCTTAAGTCTATCGGGTTCACCCAATGACCCAGGAAAAACCAAGGGACGCTATTCTTACATCATTGTATGGGATACATGCCGGCGTGGAGATGCTAGAAGTTCAGAGACCCCATTCATATATGGGTCCATTGGGTGCACCAAAAAATGGAGGACACTATTTTCTGGGACAGACAACAGAGGTGGATTGGTGACTGAGTAAGTAGATATGGGAACAAGACTAGGTCAATGCAGAATCATTAAAGATACTAATGAGTCTACCCAAAAGAGCAAATGACAATACCCTGAGATAACCAAAAACACAAAATTAAATGGGTCTATGGGTTCCACTCAGAAGCGCATATAACACAACCCAGAGTGAAATCACTGACACCACAATATATATGACTATAGGGCCTACCCAGATGCATGGATGGCACATCCCAAAGATAATCAGAGACCACAGCACATGAGTCTGTTGTGTCCACCAAGAATCGTAGAAGATGCAACCCAAGGATAAACAAAGACAACACATAATATGCCTCTATGGTATCTACACAAAAGCAGAGAGAGCTGGCTTTTACTATAAAACCTGTATGAGGAGGTGATAAATGGTAATCCTGTTAAGGGAAATTTTTAGCAAGAACTGAAGAGGATGAGAGGTGTGGCCAAAGGGGGGTAAGGAGGAAGTGAAAGGGGAGAGGAGGGTAGGGTTTTTAACAAAAGGCCTTACCTGGCACGTTAGTCAAAAAACAAGGAATTTGTCATAAGTAGACTTCCTTAACCTCTAACTAGGCCTAAACAGGGAAAACAACACAGCAAGATGTGCTTAACCTTGCTAACATGCCCAAAGAGAGAAGACACCCTTTAACTGAAACGTGGGATGGAACCCCTGGGAGAGTCTAATGGTGGTAAAAGGTGGGGAGCAGGGGCGGCTCCTCCATGTGGACGGAGGAGTGTCGCTCCCTGCTTTCTCGCAGTGCAAGAAGCAGAAACATAAAATGGTATTAAAAATATCATTTTATGTTTCTGCTTCTCGCACTGCGAGAAAGCAGAAGGGTTTGGTTGGGGGCAGGCGGGTCTGCTCGAGGGCAGGGGAGGAGTGGCTTGCCCACTGCTGGTTGGTCCCACCCTACCCCCCTCCCCCCGCACGCGACCCCCTCCCCGCGCGACCCCGGCCGCCCATCCACCTGCGAGTCATGCCAGCCGCGACTGGTGGGGAGGACAAAGGGACGATACGGAGAAGGTAGGAAACTAAGGGTTTCTGGAAGAGGGAGACCCGGGGAGAGGGCTTGGTGATATGGTGAAGCTGTGGAAAACACATTGGTCATTTCAGACCCGGACATGCCTAACACCTTTTCAGAGCAAAAATAGGCAAGTTTGTGGGCCCTAAAAGTACTTTGAGTAGGTTACAGTCACAGTAATAATCACAGTAATTTTTCTTAAATAAATACCCTCAGGAGAAGCTGCTCCTATGTGCAGCTGCAAATTGGATCTCTGTCTGGGCAAACAGACTATGATCAACTTGCTATGATCAACTAAAGATGGAGCATGCGGGCAAGGGAGACATATCACACTGCCAAAAGCTGAGTATGTGGGGGGAGGGTCTATGTAATTTGAGTCGCTGCTATTTCTCAAGCGACTCATTTCCTATGTTTTCTTGGACACCCCATTCGTACGCTCTCACATTCTGTGTGTTGTCACACCCCCCCCTCTGACTTAGCATCCCATGTGATCCTAGACACATTCTGCTCCACCACATCTAATGTTGTATACCTCACTCCCTTAGGCCTTCAGACTAGACACCTGCTCTAACTCAGCATGACATTCAATCATCCAGATCACTGTGTCAGGCCCTGAGCACCTATATATTTAGAATCCTATCATCCTTAATTTAACAAACCCAGCTTGGTTTTATTCAGCTAAGGCTGTAGCCCATACAGTGCTGAGTAAAACAAAAAATTAGATGGATGGAATATTTGATTTAATCTCAGCCACAGAAAAAGAGCGACATCCCAGTCCATTATTTTTTTGCCCACCATGCCACTTCACACAAGAACCATCCATATGCAAATCAGTCTTGGTCCTGTGCAAATAGGAATAGTTCAGCCCGAACTGCTAGGCTTGGTCCTCTCTGAACAGGAACATCCAATACCACCAGGAAAAGGCGTTCAAATTGTTTTAGTAAAACTTCTCCTAACTATTGTAACTTTTCAGGAGGCAGGAGGCGGGGGGAGGCGGTGACTCACGTTCTGCAGCCCAGCTGCAGAAAAGTATATAAATCAATGCCAGACGCTTCGCGCAGCGGATGTGCGCAGCGGGCGCGCCAGTGGCGCGCCAAAGGCAAGCCCGTCTGCGCGCGCCCGGCCGGGGCCAGGGGCCACAACTCCTACCCCTATTTCGAGGGACAAGAGGACCTATTCTCTGAAACTGCTACACGAGCTCCGGCCTAAGCCACAACAGGAATGTACTACTTTCAAACCGGAAACTCTTGATTTTACTTGCTCCTGCTGTGGCTTTACTGTTACCATACTGCCCAGCAGGTAACATACTTCTAATATCTCTGCTACCACGAATTACAATACACAGTTGCCCCTCCCCGTTAAGAGTAAGGCTGCTTCTCCAAAGGAATTTACCTTTTTTAACATAAATTGTAGGTCGCTCCCCAAACACAAGGATGATATCTTTGACCTCTTGTTGAATACACAACCTGATGCTATCTTCCTTACGGAAACATGGCTACATGAGAGCTCTGGCCCCGATGTTGCGTCCGCTCTGCCCCCCAACTACGCGATAATTAGAAAGGATCGTGGTGTCAAAACCGGAAGTGGCATTGCACTAATTTTCAATAATGCATATACTTGTAAATGTGAGGATCTACCCTTTAAGGGCTGCGAGGCCAGCTCTTTCAAACTCTCCCTTACACCCCAATTCACTCTTTCTGGGATGTTGATTTACCGCCCGCCGGGGACAGCAGGGCCATGGGCGGCGACTTTTCCTGAATTCATCGCCCCTTTTTTGTTAGATGCTGCAAACTTTACCATCCTGGGAGATTTAAATATTCATTTCAACTACCCTACTTGCACTACGAGAACTTCTTTGATGGCCGACTTGGCAGCTATGAATGTCCTACTCTGCAATTCAGGTCCCACCCATAGGGTGGGCCACTTGTTAGACCCCATTTTTACTAATCTACCTAGTATCTCATGCCAGGCAGCCCTCCCTATACTTTGGTCCGATCATTTTTTGGTAGGTTTCAAGGTGAGGTTAGATCTGCAGCGTGAGAACACATCCATCGTAACTACTAAATTGGGGTCTAGAAACTGGAAGAACTTAGATATAGATTCTTTTAATCAACACCTCTCGAATAACATTCCTGACATCACCTCTATCAATTTAGCAGACTCGGACACCATCCATACCTGGATTCTGACATCCATTGATGCGTGCCTTCCAACTTCTATCAAAAAAGTGAACAATCATTGACCTCCTGCCCCCTGGTTCACGGAAAGGTTAAAAACAGAGAAAACCAAATGCAAAGTACTGGAAAGACGTTGGAGGAAGGACTATGCGCCTGAATCCAGACGTATATATAAATTAGCTAAAAGGGACTACCACTCCCTCTGCAGCGCTGCCAGTGCTGAATATGTAAACAACACCATTACGTCTGCACATAACAGCCCCAAGGTCCTGTTTAAATTAGTCAAAGATCTTTCGGGAGCAGCCTGCCAGCCTACCCCCCCCCCGTGCTCAATGAAGCTCAATGCGAGGTTTTAGCCAAGTTTTTTATTGGCAAAGTGGAGTAAATCTATGCTAAACTGAATGTAGTGACAACTAATGTGGGGCAGCAAATGAAGAGTTCTCTCGCCACATCAGGCTGCTTTGCTCCTCCGGCGATCCAGATCACTGTGCCTACTAACACGCTAGAAAACTGGTTGCCTCTGGACACCCCCTCCTTCAGCCGCATCTTAAATAGCCTTAAATCTGGCTCACCCAGAGATCTTCTTCCCATCCCCATACTTCAAAAATTGGAACCAGCGTCACTCAAACTCATCATGGAGTTGCTTAATGCGTCTTTGCAGGAAGCAGCTGTTCCATCGGCATGGTTCCCCCTCTCTTGAAAAAAGCTAACGCTGATCTGGCGGAATTATCTAATTTTCGCCCGATCTCTTTACTTCCAGCTTTTTCAAAAATTTTAGAAAAATATATTAACCAACAACTGACGCAGTTTGTTGACTCCCAAAAAATCTTACATGCATCGTAATCTGGTTTTAGAGCTGGGTTCTCTACAGAAACCACGCTTTTGGGAGTTACAGAAACTTTGCGTCAATGTCTTGATAGGGGTGAAACTGTGGCACTCATACTGCTTGATTTGAGTGCTGCCTTCGACACTGTGTCACATACCGCCCTACTAAAAGCTCTACAATCTTTGGGCGTAGTCGGGACAGCACTCAAATGGCTCACTGATTTTTTGACCAACCGGACTTTTCAGGTCTTTTCCCCGTCAGCTAGCTCTAACTTTCACGCCTCTCCCTACGGAGTACCGCAGGGTTCTATCCCCAGCCCATTACTTTTTAATATCTACGTTAGACCCCTGGCCACAATAGCTGAAGAGGCTGGGTTATCTATTTTTTCGTACGCTGATGATACCCAGCTAATCTTCTCTCTCTCCACCAATGAGGCATCTAAGGTATCCTCTCTCCAGGTAGGGCTGCAAAATATAGCTGGTTGGATGCACGCCAACATGCTAAAACTTAACGGTGGAAAAACTGAAGTTCTAATTCTCGGGAAAAACAAAGATCTTTGGGGCCCCCGACATTGGCCTCCCCAAATGGGTGATCTTCCCAACCGGTGCAACTAGTCCGCAATCTAGGCGTAATTGTTGACGACCAGCTATCAATGAGGCAGCAAGCAGTCAAGGTCGCCTCAATCTGCTTCACCATCCTAAAATGGCTCAAAAAAATACTCTGGAGGTTGCCCAGTCCCACACAAAGAACAGTGGTCCAGGACCTGATTACTTCCAGGCTGGACCATGGCAACATCCTGTATTTAGGAGCCAACAAGGAGGTGGTTCAAAAACTGCAGGTAGTACAGAACTCGGCGGCCAGACTGCTTTGCCAGGTACCTAGAAAAGCCTCGATTTCAGGCTCTCTCTTCGACCTCCACTGGCTTAGGATGGAGAACTGCATCAATTTCAAGGCCCTGTGTTACATGCATAAAATTAAATTGGGCACAGCACCACAGTATCTGAGTGCCTTAGTCCATCCCTACCTTCCAACGCGCCTTCTCCGATCCTCTACTCAGGCCAAATTTTTCCCTAGGATCAGACGGTCGCGTATGGGTGGCCGGTCTTTCTCTTATCTGGCCCCTTCACTATGGAATTCCCTCCCCTCGCCACTCTGGCATGAAACCATCTATAGGAATTTTCGTAAAGGCCTAAAAACGTGGTTATTCAACCAATAGTTTTTTCTCTCTCTTTCTGCGTGTGTCCGATGGCGCCGGGAAACCTCCGGGTAGCTGTGCGCCTTATAAAATTAAATTAATAATAATAATAATTTCAAAGAAAGCAATAATATCTTTAGAATAAACTTGTAACATAAAATATGCTGCAAGGAGAGAATGAGTGTGTATATATATATATATATATATATATATATATATATATATGTAGATATATATATATATATATATCCATTTAGAGGAGGGTTAGCCACTGATGCTTGAAAAGGGCTCAAGCCAGATTCCTGGCTCTGCTCCAGGTCCTCTTGGACCCTCGAGCTTTCATGTGGCTTCAGCTACGCTGTAATAAAAGAATAAAAGACAAAGCTTTAACTTTTGATATTAAACACGAGGAGAGATACCCATCTGGTAGCTAAATTGCACAATGTAAAACTAAAAAAAAAAATTGGATCAATCCCTGTTTGACCAAGTTGTGTGATCCTAGGCGAATATTTTATTTCACAGATGCTCCTTTTTAGGTCGAGCTTTCGAGACCTGTTGTATATATAGTATGTGGGCTTACAGCCAGCCCATTGCTTTTCATTTGTTTGTTTCAGTGTCCTTTAAAACTCAGGGGGTTAATCTTTGCTATTTGTCCGCCGTTTCGTGGGCTGTTCACTCCCACGTAGCGTTGCCGCATTACTTGTACGCCTCCACTTGTCCCATTTTAGCAACAGGAAAAGGGACTATTTTTCCTTTGGTGTAAGAGCACTCCACAGGAGCACTAGATGTTTTCAGTTGCTCCGAGCTCTGACTGCCATCTCGGTAAACAGGGCTGTAAATCTTGTTGCCTTTCTTTTATCAGCTATGGGGCACTCGCTTTCATGTTTCAACATTGCGTGCCTTTTATGTTTTCAGCACGGCGCCCCACAGCTGGTCATCGGCACTGCAAAGACTCCAGTATGTGAAGCCTCAGGCCCGGGGAGCCTTTTGGCCCTGCCTCCGACCTTGTCCCATGACGCATTCCATAATAGCTTCCCATAAATACTACTTTGAACAAGAGCATCTTTTCTCTGTGCTGATTACTGTGTTTCAATTGCAATCCGGGGACCACATTAAGTGATTAAGTGAAGAGGTGCAGTTTGATACATTTAAAACAATCCTGATTTCTGCTCCATCCGCTATCGCCCACTATTGGTCGGTTTTACACCCATCACTCCCGGCTGCGCATGTGCCTGCGTCAGACTCTGCACGTCGTCAGCCTCTGGAGACACTCAGCTCTGTGCCGCAGGGGGCAGAAGCTTTATTCCACATTGCCAGTGTAGCAGTCTGTGCGCACAGTGAGACGGCTGAGGGCACTGCACTGAAGAGCGCAGCTCTGTCTGTCCAAACTGAGGGTGAGGGTATCTGAGTGCAGGAGCAGCAAAGGGCAGTCCAATGGGTGAGTGTTGGATGCTGCAGCAGCTACAGTGGAAGGTAGCCCTCGTATTTGGGCAGAGAGAACCGTCAGGCTGACTCTAGGGCAATACTTTTTAAGTTGTGCATAACTTTTTATTTAATTATACTTCTGTTTTCGGTCATGTTTACTGTGTAAGGCTGTGTTGTAAAATACATTTCTTATCAAGTAACATATTTCTCAGTGGCTACAATAAACTCGGAGCAGTAGATAATTATTTTTACCAGACTTAATTCAGTTCATGGTGTGCGCTATAATTATCACTTTGCTCCGCTGGTCCATCTTTTCGCCCTGCCTTCTGTGCTTTGAAGCGACATTAGGTTTGCACACAGAGCTATGTAAATACATTCTAGACCAACTTCCTTGATTTCAGTTCTCATGGCTCATACCGCCTCCGTTACAGTGGCGGGGCACACTTTTAATATGTAGCAGCTCTCATAACTTCCCTCCGCCCTTACTGCCTTCAGTGAGGCACTTGGGAGCGTTACTGCAGCTGGGTGGACGTGAGCCTGTTTTTGAAGGAAATGGCGTGAAGCTGCCAGAAGTAATAGTGAGGTGAAAATTCAAACATTTGGATTGTTGAGCATCACCATTTTGGTGCATTGCGAAACATACCCAATAGTCTGAAGTATGCATTTTACTTTTTATCTCAAGGATTGCATAGGACTGTTGGGAATAGCATGCATTTGGATCGATGCGTTTCTTCAAAACATAACAGGATAACAGCTCCAGGCCTGTGAAATTAGCATTCTATCCACTAGCCCGATTCACATTCTTCGAGTACAATTAATCAGTATTTGTTAAGCGTGAGTACTCACCGCGAGGGTTTCAAGGCGGTGGGGGGTGAAGGGCTGAGGTCCTACTGGGCGTTGAGGTTCAGTCGAAGAGCCAGGTCTTGAAATCCTTCCTGAATTTGGTCAGCGATGGGAATAGCCTGAGGTGGAGAGGCAGGGTGTTCCAGGTATTGGCGGCGAGGTAGGAAAAGGATCTTCCTCCGGTTCTGGTCTTGCGGATCCGAGGGGCGCTGGCAAGGGCCAGTTCGGCGGAGCAGAGGTGTCTGGTGGGTACGTGGAATGAGAGGCGGTGGTTCAGGTATGCTGGTCCAGCGTCGTACAAGGGACCAGCCTCCTATTTTGCCTTCCAGTGCACCACTGTCCAGTATTGATTTGTACTAAATTTGCCTTCTTGAATTGCACTGATCTCTCAAGGTAAGCTGCTTCAGCTCTTGTTGGGATTCATTAGGCTCTATACATGATCTGCTCCCTCTCATGTCCATGCCAGTACTTTCACTGTACCGACTACCACATTATTCACCACCCACATATCCCATTAAACATATGGGAACTTAAAATTGTCACCTCCTGGCTCTGTACCCCTAACTTCTAACTTTGAAGTTGTACACCTTCATCTTCCGAATTTCTTTAAAGACTTCCTTTTCCAGATTTTGCCCATCTGGCCATGAGCGGTTCTTTCTTTGGCAAATCAAATGTACCTATTGTTGACTCCGTTCACTGCACACGTCACAAATAACATATGTAAATTGGTAAATTGGGTATGGCAATGAGTTTACTGAAATTGACTACTGAAGTTCATTGTAATTGCTACCTAGTGCTTCATTCCACACTAACGCCGTTACTTAGAGTGCATTTGATAAAACCTGCCTCTGCTACCAATTGAAAGCCATGTCCTGTGCCTAGCACCTACAGTATGGCGCCCGGCTATCTACTGGTTGGACAGCTGTGCGGCACAGCTCATGGGTGAAGTCCATGTTTTGCACCAAGTATCTGTCAGAGATGGCCAAGTTTGTGCAGCTGTATAACAGAAGGGTATGCAGTCCCCTTCCCCCCCCCCCTCTAGGAACTGCACACCCTTCTGTTATACAGTCCTACACTGGAGCTAGTGTGCAGGACCTGTTTAAATACAGCTCCTGGTCCCCACCTTTCTTTACATACAAGTTTGTGCAGCCACAGCCATGCCCTTTTAGTAATGTGGGCACTCGACTTGGTGCAGTTCTCACAAAATAGCTCTACGTAGTGCTTTCTTTTTTTTGTGTACCTTACTTCCTTTATGGATTTACATTTATTTTGAGTAAAGTGCATATTTCCAACTGGCCAGCTATGGTATGTTGGTTGCATGTAGAGAGCCCTTATGCATCCCTAAAGCCATCTCAAAGCACTGGAAAGGGAAGACGGAGAAAGGGCTCAGTCAGTTACTTTCTATGTAAAGGGAGTGTCTTTTTTCATTGCCATAGAAATGTTGGATGGAAACAGTAAGACACTAAGAATAAAAACTGTCTGGCTGTTACCCTTTTTGAGTGATGACCTCAAATACGTATGCTTGTGTTTCTCAGGTTTACAAGACACCGGAAAGAAGGTAAAGGATATCTTTAATACCCACTAGACCTTCACCACCCACATAGGGCTTCATTTTATTCTTTTATAGAACACAGCTAAGGCATATGGCCACATTTCATAAACATTCTGTCAGTGCAGTTTTGCTTTAATATTTGCACTGACCACGTGCAACAAGCATTGGCAAAGCCAATAGGCCTTGCCTATGCAAGATCTGTTGGCTTTGTCAATGTTTGTCTAAATTTTTTTTTACCAAAAACAGTAGAACTCAAGTAGGCGAGACCTATTGGCTTTGTCAATGCTTGTCTTAGTTATCGCACAAGAGTCCCTTTCAAATATGCAAGTTCAGGATGTGTGCTGTACAAAAATCTCACCTGTGTTTAATTTAATAGATTGTAATATTGCTCCATCTATAAGAATCAAGGCCACATGTAGGGTGCACATGTCGTGACAACAGACTTTCCTTTTACCTTATTAACGGCATTGCTGTCAGGAGGTTGGACGTGATTGTATCTAAGTATGTTTAAAAACTATCACGTTTAATAAATGTATTTCAATGCAGTGATATAATTTTAATGAACTAAGGTGAAACGCTTAAAGAAATACAAAGTTTGTATTTTGAAGAGACTTTATCATCATGCTACATGATGTTTATTGCACGATTTAAATAGCAAACATTTGCGGTACTCGGGTCGTGAACAGACACTTAGAGCCAAACCATATCCTTGACTGGGCTCTGGCTCGGCTATCCCTGTTAATTTGATGGTTCGCCCAACCCTACGTTCATTTGACAAACAAAACACACTCCCGCGTCGCGATATTATCACAAAAAGTCAAGTCTACCTATTTATACAGAAATATATTTAGAAAGGAATCATTCGGCGCAACATAACTGCTGACCCAAATAGTGATAAAATAAAAATGCCTTTTATGCCCTACTTTGTCCCAACCAGTCCCGCGCTACATTGAGGTGAGTTGGCAGTAACCTCTATGTCGTTATGAAGAGAAACAGTAACTTGTGTTCATTATGCAGAAAAGACTACAACCCCCATGACGCCGTTCGCTCAGCGCAGCCGTCTTCTCTGCTTAGGCTGACATTGCCGTGCTAAAGGTTCCGTCCTTGGTTGGAGCTTGCTCCCTGCGAGCGTCTGCAGCAGCTCGTTTGCACAGCCGCAGGAATGTATTACAAATTCGACGGGATAACTCAGAGGCTGGCGGGCTCTTCGGCTCGCTCAGCATATTTCCCGCAGGTGAGGGGCGGTAGCCGGTGCAGCGGGGTTGGATATATAGTTAAAACGGCAACCAAGTGGGAAGAGGATCGTGGACTAGAAAAGGGGAGGTGGTGACATAGAAAAGGGACTAGAAGGACGACCTCTAATGCAGACAGAAATGGGTCGAGGAAGTTAAATGGAGAAAATCTCATCTTCAGGTTTCATTTCAGTTTTGTATTTTTTCCATTCACGCGCCTATCGCCTGTGACTTGTTTTTCCTTATTCTACTCACGGCTCTCCACTTGTCACCTGGTCTTTTTCAGTTTCGCAGAGGCGGCAGTGGTATTTCCATCCAAGTGCAGAATGCTCTAGGCCAGAACTTGCGTTTTACAACCGTGTTTTCATCGAATCAATCGAACTAACACGTCGCATGACATTGTTTTGTTACAGAGAAGCCACGGGTGGTGCCTTGTGGACATGGAGTGAACAGTTGAGAAGTTTCGTAGGTCAATGGTCGACTCGCTGCTCCAGTCCAATTTGTTTTTTCTTTGCATCCCGTAATTTGTAGTCTTGTTTATCCAGCTGTCTGAGTGCATAAAAAGTATGAGAACTGTGATCCCGAGTACATAGAAGGGACGACTAAGACGGTGGGGGCGGGGCCAGAGACATGGCTAAAAATAACAAAACATTCTGTTACTATTTCTGTTGTCCTTTTGCATGCAGATATATATATATATTGCATACGCCTTAAATGAAAAATAAACGTAATTAAACTAATCTGTGGGAAATGCACTAATTTGGTAAGAAAGCGCAGTTGGTGTATGTAATCACGTCACATGTCTGTGCATTGTAACAGAGGGTCACCTACCTGGATCGTAATAGGAGGGTAGTGGCACGTGTGTTTATAATGTCATGAGGCCCCAGCTTGTGACAGAAAGCACAGTGAATATGTTAGTTAAAAATGTACTACACATTGTACAAAGTAGGCTGCCAAAGTTTAAAATATCTATTACAGTATTAGAGACTGCACACAATATATGCAGAGCCACTGGAATATTGTGGCAGGGAAGGGCCATATTATGCATTAGGGTTGAGTAAATTATGCCGCATGAAAAGGCAAATTATGGAGCATAATGCAGCCCATTTTGTGATCTCATTATTTAATTATTTTGTCGTTTTTGAACTTGATAATACTGAGCATTGGTTGCACCTCATTAATACAAATTTAACACCCAAATATAGCAATAGGCAACAGGAAGGTGACAAGTCAACCTTTGCAAAGGGCCTCCTGCTGTGTGGCAGCACATGCTGCTGCTTTTTTAGTAACTTGAAGTGTTTGAGCTAGAAACAATTTTTTTATATTAAAATGTGTAGCTTATGGGGCAGATGATGAATTATATGGCAAATGTGGCAAATCTATATGCGAAAATAGCTGCGTTTGCAGAATTACATAATTTCAATGCCCCGAGTATAAGGTAGGCTGCAGTAAAATGTACAAAATGATTCAATATTTAAGTACTTGCACTCCTTTCAAAAGTTATGTAATTAGTAATATACAGTCCGACTGTACCGTGGGCAAACCTTTTTAGGCCGAGCATAGCGCAGCGCGCATGCGCTGCTCTATGGGAGGCTTCTTGTGAGCACTCCAAACTTCCCCAAGACTTCTCCGTGTGGGTCTGGCAACTCCCACACATTCCATTGGCCTTTGCGTGTGGCTTTCAATAATGAAAGCACGCAATTGGCCAAAGACGGGTGCATGTCCCGCTTTTTCTCTAAACGTTCACTCCCACGGCGTTTGGGTCTCGGGAGCGAGCCGCGGCGCGCAGGCTGGCAGCTGCATTCCTCCCTTGTTGTTGTGTATCATGTTACTAATTAAACAGCGCAGTCGCTTTCAGTTTCGTGGCCGCGCTTGTTTGTCCATGGTAGTGTGCTGCGCTACAGTAGAGCCAATTTTGGGCTATTATACCAAGTTTCAGGCAGGGAGACCTGCTGATACCACATTGGCGTTTCCCGCGGCGGCACCTGGGTGGGTTTGAAGCAGGTAAGGTACACCGTGGAGCCGATACCATAAATCAGCTTTACGGTGAAACTGCCGCTCTGCTCCCACTCTCCCCTCTGGTGCCGTAGGCCTCGGCATGCCTACTCCTGTGCCGATCCGCCGCCTGTGTGCTTCCTGTGGCAGGAGGAATGCAAGCGAAACTCCCTTTCTTGCATGCGGGTGGTGCTCTAGCTGCTCTATAAAGGCAGACTGCTACCAAGAGGACAATCGGAGCAGCCCCTCACGCGCCGAAGGCTCTGCACGTGCTCCCGCCAAGTTCACCTGCCCCTGCCTCTAAGTGGCTGTTCTATTGAGGGGGCCCCGCACTAACTGCTCCACCCGACGCCTTTCACGTGCCCTGCTGCCAGAGCTTACAGCAGGGCGAACGCCTGCAGCAACGACCAGTACACCTCTAGTTCACAAGTGACACAAATCTTCCAAGGGTCATCCCCGCCCTCTGCCCTCACGAGAGCTTTGCCTAGTAGTAACTCGCGCACACTCCTGTGACAGCGAGACATTTTCTAAGTGATTATAGCTATGGCCCTCGCCGACCAGTGCCAGCCCTGTCCCCTCGCTACTCCCCGCCCTGCACCTCACTCCCAGTGAAAGCACGCGCGCACACACCCCAGTGACAGCCCGGAGAGTACTGCAGCAGCAGCCCGCACCCTTGCTGCCTGTGAAGTAACTGTCCGCGCCGCCAGGATGAAGTGCCGCCTGACTCACCCCGTCCTTCTTCTCTGCGGTAAGTCACTTTCTGCTCGTGCCCACCTTAGCTCCTGGAGCGAGGCTTGGTATTGATCATTTCATGATGCCTGTTTTGTTTATAAGCCACAGATGAACTATGTTTATGTGATGGGGGGATGTTTGCACATTACTGATCTCCCTCGCATCACCTGTGACCAATAGCTTTGGCTAAATACCTGTGAGGTCCCAAAGACGAGACCTATTGGCTATGCCAATGCTTGTTCATATAGATTCCCATTAACAGGAAGCATCCCGGAAACTGTAACTGCCTTACAGTAATCTCAAAAAGATAAACGCTTTGTCACTATTAATCTCCCAATAATTATATAAAGGAAAGCCTATTATATCTCCCAAACAGCTGATTGGCGATTAACCAATTTCACACATTTACAATTCTGTCAAGTGGTAGAAACCCTGGAGAGAAGACGCGTTTCTTCTTTAACTGTCTGTCTCTTCTCTGGATTCACAGTGCAGGAGGCAACCTTCTTCCTACTCAGCCCAAAGCAATTCCAAATGGGAGGAGATGTGACCTAATGGCCAGAGCTGCCAACTTCAGAACTTGGGGATTCTGGTTTGAATCTCGGCTTCTGCTCAGCATCTTGTGAAGCTGGACAAATAATTTAATGGCCCACACCAATTAAACAAAGGAGGGCTGTAACCGTTTATAAGCTTAACATCTTTCCCAATAAATCCCACCCACTTTGATCTCTATATTTATCCCTTTTTAAAACCAGGACTACAAGTCCCAGAATGCACATAGAAAAACTGGATTCTTGCAGCTCATCATGTATATACCTCAGAAACCTGTCAACTGTGAATGAGGTATTGCAGCTGTTTGCATTCACAAATATTGTATGGTATATGCTTTTAATGTGGCTTCACAGCGTTTTTTTTACACCCACCCCGCGTTTGGTAGCATCCTCTGTATCTCTGAGAATGGCCCAGGGGGAGTCTATCATTTTTTCTCTTAACAGTAAAGTTCGGAGGGAACTTCATAGGGAACTTGACACCATTAACCGTTCTGTTGCCTAATGAGGGGGGAATGTGAGGCAGTTTGTGCTTTCAAGCGGTTAGGAACGGAAGCAGGAAACAAACGCATATCACAGACAAAGCATGTAACTTCATCTTTTATATGTGATATCCATTCGATGGACTTCAAATATACATTTCAACTTTAGGAATGGATATAATCTTAATCAATATGCACATCCCTTAATTTGTATTTAATTTCCCATCAGACATGTACATTTGTCCATTATTTCTTACTGTGCAAGTAGACAGGTCTGTTGCCTGAAACATTCACTACTTCAGGTTCACAAGACAAAGTAGGTGCTCATATATGTATAGCTTAAATAGGAATACATAACTTGCATACGTGTTTATTTTCATACATTGCATACAGTGTCCTAAAAAGTGGGCATACGTTTTAGCTTATACTGAAGCATTACGTCCTCTTGTTAGTGCCATGCTGCTCATATGAGTGGTGTGATAGGTGGGCTGCACCAAGTGAATGGAATTCCTCCCCTTTCTTGTAGCAGAAAAAGAACCAGTATCTTTATGTCGAGACTGCTAAATAAAGCTTTGGGGAAATTTTATTTGAAAACAGTAAATACTAGATGAAATTTCTGATTCTCAGTCATTTTTGCAAATAGAGGTAGAATACACATGTTAAACAAGTATTGGCAAAGCCAATAGCTCTGGTTTCTGCTATTGCGATTTTTTTAAATTTTATTATTATTTTTTTATTGCAAGCATATGCCACAAAATAAAATCAAAAGAACAGGCTGCTACATAGATGTCGCTGCCAAATGCTTGCAATAAAAACTGTAAAAATAAAAAAAACTCAGAGGTAGCAGCTTTACTAATGATGTTTTCAAAATAGCCATGCATTTTATTATTATTATTATTTTTGAAGGCGACACAAATAAATCGCCACCAAACAAAGCACTCAAGTCACAGGCAGCTACAATGTTACTGTGTCACTTAATCACATTATTACAGTAGCTTTAAAATAGAGAGAGAAAATAAATCACCATCTTAGTGGGTACCCAAAGTGCAGGGAACTAAATAGCCGATATTTAAAATGAATATAAAAATAAATTAAAGCACACTTTGAACCAGCTTCGTCATTGAGGGAAAATAACTATTTTTATGTGGATGTGAACTGTGTACACGATTTGTGCAGTCACCTTTGTGAAGGAAGCTCGTGGGTAAAGTGTGCTGACCCGGTATCCTATGCAGGATTCTACAAGTGGGCAGGAGCAAAATGTGAAAGACATTTTAACAGACCAGTGGATAAACCCAGTGACCAAAAGCCACTCTATGCATGTATGTCATGTATGATTTTTTTGGGAAAACAAATAGTGACCACACACACAGCTAAAGCTGGCTCAAAGGTGAGACCTAAATTATGCAGAGAATTTTACACATCTGTTAAGCAGCAACTCCTATCTCGTCCACATCAATGAAGGAATTAATAATATTTTTCTCTGGGAAAGGCCGTGAACATTACCGGTGACACAGGACCACATAACTATACTTCTGCAGCTAGTATTCCTCCATGCCATGGTCGGCACCATACGCGCAACCAGCAATTTTTACACATCTGGGCCTAACTTTTTGCCAGATTGTTGTCTGCAGTGCTACAATATGTATGCAACACCTGATCAACTTCTAATGCTTCCCCTGATACTGGCACGTGGGTTTTCTGTACCATCTGCAGCCTTAGTCAATTGTTCAACTAATGGATCTCATCCGCTCTTTTCTCATAAAGAGTTTCCATCAGGCACCATCCTTGGGAAGCCACTTTCATCCTCGTATTCATGAGGCGGCAGAGCTCTGTCTTCACCTCTGTGGTTGTCAGGTCTTTGTTTTGCAGCGGCACCTTTCATCTTCTTCTGAATCTGTTATCTTGCCATTTGCACTTGTCCTTGACATTTGCACCAAGCACCTGTTTCTTAGACTCACTGTCTCGCTCTTTTGATTCTAGTACCATATTCTCCTGTAGGTAAAAGTTAGTCCACTTAAACACCTGCAGCAGTCACCAATTTCCCTGCAGGTGGCACCACATACAGTATACATTCAGTGTCTGTTAACCATTTGTCCCCTGGAAAACCTAAACAGGATTTCAGGAGCAAGTCACAGAAAGTAGGACAATGATACAGAAGAACTGTAAGTATACAACTCTTTAAGTGGCAGCCGTGAGTGACCACAGGGAAAACAAGTCCCTGCAGGTGGATAGTGTAGGAGAGTAGGATCTGCTTCACATGGGTACCCCCACTTTTTGCTGATGCTTCACTGTTTTTCGACTTTAGTCTGGCTGGGGCCCTGCTAATCAGAACCCCAGCCTAGCTGCTTCCTCTCTAAAATGGTTTCCATGTTCCTTAGGCACATCTCTGATTGGAATCTGGAGTGCCCTTATAAGTCCCTAGTATATGGTATACTATGTACCCAGGGCATAGGTACCTCAGAGGCCTACCAGGGGCTGCAGCATGTATTGTGCCACCCCTGGAAGGCCATCCAAAATGACACCACAGGTCTGCTACTGCAGCCTGGGTAAGGTGGTGCATGCACCCCTTACAGTGGTATAGGCTACCTATATCACTACCATTGCACACACATATAAACCTATAAGTCACTCCTATGGCAGGCCTTACCAATCCTGAAGGCAGAGTGCTTGGTTTTTATGTGAGAGGGTGCCCCTGCATGAGCAGAGCCCCTCTACAGCGTTCGGAGTCCCTCCTCTGATGCTGTTTGTGGTACAGCCTGACCATATACTCTTAAGTGCATTATATCCTCGCGGTACAATGCTAACTTTGGACTGGCTGCACCAAAACATGTTGTGTTTGGTGTCCAACATCATGGAATACTACCCCCCCCCCCGCCAGTCCTGGCGGCGGGGGTAGCATTCCACCCTTCTAGAGGAAGAGACATGTACACACCGGGCTACCCGGTAACTTCTTTCCAGAGCCCTGGCATCACAAAATTGATGCCGCTGCCACAGACATGGGTCTGGCCTCCTGCTGCTGACTGAAACTCCGGAAGGGGAGGCCTGGACAATAGGTTTCCTGTCGAAGGGAGGTGTAACCACCTCCCCAGACAGGATAGTGTGTATTGGGGCTGGGCGGGAGCACCCTCTGGTGCTTTGAAGTCCTGCACTGGTTGCACATTTGGTGTCCCTGTGCATATGCCAGTTCAAACCGGTTGCAGGGGATACCTGCCCCTGCTCTGGCGCGAAACTGGACAAAGGGAATGGGTGTAACCACCCCTCTTCCCTGACCCTCCCATAGGTGGGTCCCCAGAGTATGTCCAACCCCCTAACTTAGTATAAGTATGGGACCCCAGTCCTTAGGACTTTAGATTACCCTGGACGAAACTCTGACACTGAATCCTGGACCTTCGACGCTCTACCTGAAGATTAGAGGACTGAAGAATCTCCCTTGGGGTCAAGGAGTGACTCCCCTGCTTGGCAGGCACCTAAGAAGCAATTGTCCGGTCTGCATCGCTGAAGCTCCCGCCGGACGCCGAAGTCTTTGCATCACCAGAGGTGGATTTCCAGACTTCCCGAGGCTGCCCTGAGTCCCCAGCAAAGCTGAGGCCCGTAGCTGTCGTGGGTAACGTGGAACCGTGACCCCTGGACACCGAGTACTTTTGCAAGTGCATCCTCTTCCTGGTCTCCCACGAAGTTGTGCTTTGGGCTCCGAGTAGCCCCCGCCTCCAGCACCGACTGCACCGAAGATCACTGGCCTCCACTCCACGAGTGTCCTGTGAGCCAGCTCCAAGTGCGTCCACTCGAGGCTCCTTCGCGGTCGCTAGTCCGTTGGCTAGTGGGCCCTCCCGAAGGCAACTCTTCTTCTACTTGGGCTTTCCTGGTTGCTCCAGACGTGCCCTGACTTACCCTCGCTGTGTGAGTCCCCCAGACCTTGCTGGTCTGCATCAACGTCCTTTCTTTGTTTCTACGAGACTTGCCGTTGCCAAGGCTTGTTGGGTCCAATCCGGTCGCCGACACCCCTGCAATCGACAGACGACGTGGGACAGCTCGAATCCAGCTCCTGGTCGTCGTCGACGCCTCCTGGACCTCGTGGCTGAAGAGTCAAGACGACCGTCAACCTACCTAAAGCACCCGACATCGGTGGGCATCTGCTCATCGCCTTCCTGGTCACTGGCTAGTGACCCAGACTCTGTCCCCTCTGCTTTCAGGTTCTTCAGATCTTCGATCCACCCTTCGATCCACCCGAACACTTTCGACTTGGTCGCCAGCAGCATTTTGCAGCAGATCGCCATTGAAAACGACGACGAAACCCGACCCCGAAAGACACCTATGCACCCGGCTTCCCTGGGTGAGGTAACTCGAGTACTCCGGTGCTCCCGTGGGTATAGACTCTAGAACAACCTAGTTCTAAAGGGGTTTGCTCCAAGTCCTCCTCTAAGTGTCCTTTTTCTTTAAAACTCCAACCGCGACATTTCCCATAGAAGTCAACGGCGGCTCGCGGCTGTGTTCTCACACTGCACGCGTCCCCCGTGGGTCCCCTGTGTCACTACCTTGGGTGGTTCCTTGAGGGCCAAGCACTTCTACAGGCTCTAGGCCTTGTCTAGCTCAGTCGTGGTTCTTATACCACTTTATTGGTATATGGTTTGGTACGCCCCTAGGGCTCAAACGTGTATTTGTGCTATTACTGTTGATAACTGACTTGTAACTTATGTACTTCGAACTCTAGCCTCATAAAGAGACTAGAGGGTGTGTTTAAAACTAAATACATATATTTTATATATATACCTGGTGTGGTCCTCTTTCATTTGGTCACTCAAGAGATTATAGACTGGTAAAACAAGCTGCTTTACATTCCTTCAAGACTTAGCCTGAAGGCTGCTCTCCATAGCTACCACTAGGATAGCTTTCAATAAAGGTTGTCTTTAACCTATCTCCAATAAGGGGTTGTTTGGACTGGTGCAAGGTGCCCACTATAATTAGTGGACAGCATATACCAGGCCAACTTCTCACAGATAGCCCATGGGATTTCAGGTTGTATGTACTACGTTCTGTGTAATGCAAAATATCAACTCTTACAACGTTGGGAAACCTTGAGCTCTCTGTGAAGGCCCACATTTACATTCTGCACACCCCTAGTCTTAGCATGCCTATTGCTGTGACTCAAAAAATTCAGAACTGCTTCATAGTCATCTGCATGACAATCAGTAACCAAAGGAAGACAGTGTTACATTTTTTTGTACCGTAGTACCAATTGTTACTCTGTTCCTCTTTAAAAAAGTAACCACTTATAGTATTTTCATTAAGAAATCTCAATTATTAGAGTTTACACATGGAAAAGTAGAATCCTGGGCTCCATATTAACCAAATTCCTTTTTTTTTTTTTTTTTTTTTTTACAGAACTCCATGCTTAGGGATATGTGCCGTGGTGAAGTTATTCCGAAAAAAAATCACTTTCTTATTCGTAGCTTGTATTCATCGTGCCCCTCCTTCCATTGCTGGTTTAATTCCAGAGTGACCAGCATGCCCCCGAGTTGCCTTGTCTTGAATAAAACAACATGACTTTTCAATTACAGTTTTGGCAGCCTCCTAAGATGTGAGCCCTAGACAAGTGCTCAGACAGTGTTGTTCATTGGTATTAAACCATGCTGGAGAGCAGCACATTGATGGAGGAGTGCGAGACTGGTGTAAAGGAGCTTGGGAAACAATACAAGATCATGCACTACAATAGAAGAGTGACAAATGTTGAGGTCTGGTATAGATACAACTTTAGTTGTTTCAGCAGCCTCATGTAATCAAAAACAATGAACATACAAACACAAATTGGTGCCACGTCGTGCTCCCCAATAATCCACAGGTCTCCTCGTACTGTATTAGAAATACGGTTTTTATTCAAGAATATACAACACAAGTTAACATCTTCCCCTATGCGTTTCGGAGATCGGCGTCTCCTTGATCACGGGTATGGGTGTGACACCAATTCAACAAATTAATATGCACCTTCGTGAAAAAAGTCATGCAGGTAGAAAGAGGACTGTCTTGGTCCGAGAGTCTTCTAAAAAAACAGTGTTTGTTTTTGGCACCATTTTTACACAGAGGAAATACACAAAATGCAGATCCAGAAACTCTATTTTCTGTTTGTTTATATTGCTAGTGAAGGACAAATTCAGATTGTTCTCATTAAGCTCTCTCACAAAATCGATCGCAGTTTCCTTTGTTCCATTCCAAATGCAGAAAATGTCTATATATAATTGTACATGAATTGATATGACCAAAGATTGAAATACAATAGTATTTCAATTACGAAGCAAGACAGTATTAAGTTCATATTCGTGAAAAATCCAGACATTACATTACTAAGTCTGATTTGAGGCATACATTGTTTATGTTAATTTTGTTTGAATTATGAGTATGGTGGTGCATTTGTTTTACCACCATGCATCTTTATGAGTGAATATTTAAAAACATTTAAAACAGTTTGCTTCAAATAACTAGTGTATTTTCTTTGTGTAAAAATGGTGCCCAAAACAAACACTGTTTTTTGAGAAGACTCTCGGACCAAAAGAGTCTTCTTTCTACCTGCATGATTTTTTTCACGAAAGTGCATATTAATTGGTTGAATTGGTATCACACCCATCCCTGTGATCAAGGAGACGTCGATCTCCGAAATGCATTGGGGAAGATGTTAACTCGTGTTGTATATTCTTGAATAAAAAACGTATTTTGAATACACTACAAGGAGACCTGTGGATTATTGGGTAGCGTGACGTGGCACCAATTTGTGTTTGGATTTTTTTCGGCACCACACGCCGAGCCACAGGTCACCGGAGAAAGCAGCCGGGGGAAAGTATGAAAATGGCGATTGGGATATATATATATATGCATATATACATAAACTGTAGGAGGCTGGCTTAGTATATGGTGCTCACTTATGTAAGTGTAGCACCCTGCACTTATCCAGACAAAACTTATGGTGATTTTAGTGGTCTTAGACAACCTTAGAAAGCTCTCTAAGTGGTAGCTGTGGAGAGCAGCCTTCAGGCTTAGTCCAGAAGGAGTGTAAAGCAGCTTGTTTTACCGGTACTTAATCTTATGTTTTAGGTTAAGTGAAAAAGAACCGCACAGTGTAGTTATAAAAGATATGTATTTATTATTAACTCTCACTAACACATTGCAATATCTCCTACCCCGAGATATAACCTCAACACACAGAATACTTTGGAAATGAAGAAGCACAGATACACAGTGCTCTCCGGCGGCGGTGGGGGAGACCAAACCATATGCTAAAATAGTGGAATGTGAACCACAACCTAAGTCGAGAATGGACCCAGAAGTCGTAGAAGAGCCGGGGACCCAAGGAACCACAGAAGGTGAGTATCTAGGAACCCCACGGAGGTGGTGTGCAGAGTGGGAACACAACCGTGTACTCAATTCAAGTCAATGGGTAAGTCGCGGTTGCAGTTTTAAAGAACAAGGACCTTTCCCAGTGGACCCTGAAGAAACCCTGTGGAAGATGGAAGGTTGGAGAGTCACCCCACCCCTGGATATCCCGGGAACCAGGATACCTACACCAGGGAGGCCAGGTGCATAGGTGCGAAGTGACGTCGGGAACCACCATAACCCAAAATGAAGGACTTCAGGAAAGATGCCGCTGGTGAAGGAGCTGAAAGAGTCTGGTGGAACCCAAAGGTGGATTCAAGATGAGAGGTACCTGCAAGCATAGAGGACAGAGTCTATGCCACTCAGGAGTGACCAGGAGGCACGAAAGACGAATGCCCACCGATGTCGGGAATGCAGGAGAGTTGACGGTGCCCTTGAAGTCACAGCTGTACAGACCATGCAACGCAGAGGAAGACCAGGAGCCGCTCATGAGCTGTCCCACGTCGGATGTCAAGAGCCAGGGGTGTGTGTCCGCAGGGGCCCCAACAAGCCTTGGCAGTGGCAACCAATGTAGGCGTCGAAAAAGGTGCATAGTCGGGACCAGCAAGGTCCAAGCGACTCACCATGAGCAGGTAAGTCGGAGCAGGCCCCGAGCAAGCAGGGGAGCCCACTGGAACCAAGGAAGACCCGCAAGAGGACCCACAGGCCAAGGCACAGTAGTCGCCAGAGGACCTCGAACAGCTCACCAAATGATGAAGGCCCACGGTGCAGAGGATGTGGTGCAGTTGAAGATCTTTACTGCAGGAGATGGTTGAGGCTAGAGCTTCTTGAACTCCGCAGATCTCTGGAGGAGAGAGTCAACAAGCCTTGGCAAAGGTAAGTCGACATGGTGCACAGTGGTGCTGCTCCAGCGGTTCCAACGAGGGATACTGACTTCAGACTTGCTGTGAAGACAGGGCAGGCCTCAAGGGAGTTGCATAACCACCACCTGTGCTGCTGAACCTTTCTGAGTCCTTAGGAGCTCAGGAACAGCAGACTGGTCAGCTTTGTTGCGGTGCCTGCAGTTGCAGGGAAGTGACTCCTTCACTCCAAGGGAGATTCCTTCATGTGTCTTGCATGTCCACAGGCCTTGTGAAGAACCAATATGGGGTGCAGGTACAGACGTTGCAAAAGACTTGCACGACGACTAGACAAGGAGCAGCAGGAGTCTTCCCAGTTGCAGTCTCGGTTCCCAAAGCGAAGTCCAGCAAAGTCCAGAGTGCCCAGACGGTTGAAGATTAAGTGGTTTCGGATCTGAATCTTGTCCCACGACGAATCTAGGAACCCTCCCACAGGTAAGCCATTAAGTACCCTAAAAAAAGGGTTGGGACGATTCAGAGGTCCCTCCCAGAGGAGGGGCTGGACAGTGGGGAGGATACACCCATGTCCTTTGTCCAGTTTCGCGCCAGAGCGTGAGCCAAGGGCTCCCTGAACTGGTTTCAACTGGAGTATGCAAGGAGGGCACCAAATTTGCCCTTCAAAGCAGTCAAGTGGCACTGGTAAGCACCCCCACCCTGTCCCAATACACTAAGTCCTGTCTGGCAGGTAGTCATGGCTCCCTGTGACAGGAAACCTATTGTCCTGCCTTCCTGTGCTCGAGCTTGGCTCGGCAGCAGAAGGGCAGAATCGTGTCTCTGGTCGGCAGCAGCCATAGTTTGCTGCCCGGGTCTAGAAGACTGGTAACGGGATCACTGAGGGCCTCCTGGAGGAGCTTTACATTACGTTGTGGGGGTATGATTCCAACATGTTTGATACCAAACACAACAGGGTTCGTTACAGCCAGTTTAGAGATGGTCATCGCGTAATGACACATGACCACTCTATATATCGTAATGGCTGATGCACTTACAACCTGGGAGAATGGACTCTGAGGGTTGTAGGTGTGTCCTCACACTTATAACCGAGCACACTGCCTTTAGGATTGAAAGGCCTGCCTTAGGGGTGACTTAGGTTTTCTTGTGCAGTGATCTCAGATATAAGGAAACGTATATCTGTCGTAAGTGGTGCTAGCACCAGCTTACACAGGCTGCAATGGCAGGCCTGTAGTCACAATTTGAGTGATCTCTCATGGGTAGCATAATACATGCTTCGGCCCATGGGAGACCCCTGGTGTACCTATGCCCTGGGTACCTTAGTTCCATATACTAGGGACTTACAAGGGTACACCAGTAGCCAATCTGGAGTGTACCCAAGTACTCACCATGTCCAATTTAGGGAAGAAGCACAGAGACTGGGGTCCTGATTAGCAGGATTCCAGTCAGACTAGTCAGTAAAACATAATGACACCAGCATAAAGTGGGGGTGACCATGAAAGCAGTTCCTACTTTCCTACATACACACACATACATAGGTTTATCGACCCTCTTCATCCATTGAAATTTTCATCTGTCTTTTACAGTTCACTTTCACTCACTACACTATACAGCATGGAGAAATGGGCCAGTCTAGTTCAGCCATTAGTTCTCTTACACTGCACATCCATCTAAAAGAAGTTCCCTTCAGTGCCAATGCTGGTTGGCCAAGACTTAACTTTTTAGGTTTTGCCTGCACAGTGCCCGGCTGTGCTTGTGAAATCTATTGTTTTTAATATAAACTTTAAAGGGGCTTACATCTCACCCACTCTTTTTCCTGGCTTTTCATTGGTTCCTGTGCGTGCCACTTACTTTTCCTCCATTTGTATTGGCTGTAGCCATTTTCTGTATTGGATCAGTTTCCTGTGGCCGAAATACTGTTAACATCCGCTTTGGTGGAACTATTTCTTCATAATCACACTCCCAAGATCAACCTCTGGTTGAAACATCTTACAGCCTTCAACTGCTCTCCCCACATTATTGAGTCAGCTAAATCCCTCAGAATCACGTTAGACATGCACTTGAACATGCAGAATCATATCAGCAATGCAACCAAGGGATCTAAACACCAGATGAGTATACTAAGGAATCTCAAACCATTCCTTCCACATGAAGACTTCAAAGTGGCGGTACAAGCTCTAGTATTGCCAAGGCTAGACTACGGTAGTTCCACGCTCTGTGGTCTTCCCAAACATAACTTGGCCCCACTAAGGGCTTCCATTAATGCCACAGCCAGATTGATTACTGGTACAAAAAGAAATAATCACATATCCCCAGCCCTAAAATCCCTAAACTGGTTGCCATACGAAGCAAGAATACAGCTAAAGATTGCTTGCATGACTCACAAAGCCCTTCATTTCAAGACCCCCGTTTATCAGGCTCAAAAACTAGAATTATCAGGGGGTTGTAGACCATCACGAAGTGCAAATTCACTGCTCCTGAAACCACAGACTTTCCACAAAAAGAGAACGAGTTACAGAGCTTTCTCAGGCATTGCCCTGAAGATATGGAACTCTCTTCCTCCGGAAGTCTGTCGAATCTCATCCGCTTCTTTCAAAAAGGAAGTGAAAAAAAAGTCTAATGAACAAGTTTCTGCCCTAAAGGCCTTGGCTCCTCTGCTTCCTTACTGCCCTCTATTCTGTTGCCTTGATTGACTACTACATCGTTGTACACCTGGGATTAACAGTGTTAGCTTGCTATGCACATTTATGTATAGAATGTTCTTCTCCCATTACTGCATCCGTCCTACCCTAAATGTGAAGTGCTCTGATAACCGCCGGGGTCATATTCGCGCCTTGCACATATATGTAACGAATGCTCTTTTCCCACTATTGAATCCTACCTACCATAATTGTGAAGCACTCTGATACCCGCCTGAATCATGTTCGCGCTATACAAAACTTTATGAATAAAGTTTTGCCTCTTTCTGGTCTTGCAGCAGATTTATAGAGCACAATTTATCACCAGAGGGATTAAGTAATTTGCCCAGGATCACAGGATGTTGGGACACGAGACTCTAACTGGGATTCCCCCAGCTCTCGAGTCAGCAGCACTGGCTGCTATGGCACAGCCTCTCCACTCCTGTGAGGCTTGTTTTTTGATTGTTTTTATTTTATTCAAGGTAAGTTAGTGCAGATAGTGCCACATAGGGAACAGTTCCCATAAATCAACTGGATACAGTAAAATTAGAGAAACAACAGTACAAGGGAGTGGAATTAAGAAGTTGTATTGATCAGTGCTAAACTTGAAGTGTTGAGGTAATATATAATTTAAAGGAGCTTGCTTAGATGATCCGCCATATAAGTGATGGGGCATGGTTTAGCAAGGCCATAGAGCAGAACCCTACCTCCTTCACTGGCAGTGGAAGCTGTGGATAGGGTTCCCGGGTGACCCCCACATTGCTCTCCTTTTGCAGTTCCAGGTGTGTTACTCCAATTGACTCAACTTATTAAAACCGGAAGTGACATGGAGTCGCCAAGTAAACACAGACACGTAATCCCACGGCAATTCCCAAACACCTTGCAAACTTTACCTCTGCGTTGGGCCCTCTTAAGTGTAAGAGGTTTCTGACTCGGTCAAGGAGGACCGGTCCATTCCAGCCTTTTAGGATTTTCAGATAAAATAAAAATTTCATACAGTGAAGCTAAACTGATATTTTCTAATGGCTGGTAAAAGGAATATTCTCAGTGGAAACATGGGTTCCCTTACCCATGCCATGACATTCAACCAGTCATGATATTTTAACTAAGAGCTGTATGCATGCTGGGACTTGTAGTCCCATCGTGGTAACGGGGCAAGTGAAACTACAAGTCAGTGCATGCTTAGTTCTGTGACTGAAAAAAACATGCTTGTCATGAGACAGGTTACACCCACGGACCCTGTTTATTACAGGATGCACTTTTGGAGAACTTTGCTTCAAAAATAGTCTTTAATAGTCCTTTTTTACCAAATACTAGACTCACGGGTGTAAGTTGCTGCTACTTGGGCTGGACTAAAAGCAAGGAAGGGGACAATCTCCAGATAATTGAGCGCTTGCTAGGGCTACCAGCTCACCCCATGTCCCTAGGACACCATTCCACGTATTCAGGCCTGGTTTTATAGTACAGAAATTATTGCATTCTGGGAATTGTAATGGTGGTTCAGTGTCACTGTCCTAACTGGATAGACACATTTAGATGCTTTTTTGTGAAAGTAAAAAAATCTTGTCCCGGTGACTTGGAGTTCCCTAGAACCCCTAAACATAGGTATCAACTACGCCCATGTCACCTGGAATACTTTCAGCCAGTCCTGGTTCTCCAGGCCATAAGACTAAGCAAGGCCCCAACTATAGTTCCATGTTTCCTATTTCTATTATGTGCATGGGCCTACATGTCCCATTCTGCTTTTTATTGTTATCTGGAGAAAAAAAACAAGACTGCCTGAAAATCCACTGCCTGACATGGTACTGGTTAATTGTGAAGGAAGATGTTTGGCGCTCCAGGCAAAGTAGCATTTTGCCACATAAGTGCTCCCCATCAACTATGAAAAGCAGGTTTCTTTCTGGTCCCTATCTAGATATGCATCCTAAGGTCATTTTCAACCACTGCACTTTTCTCCTCCTCCCTCGTTTGCCCTCCCTCTCTCATTTGCTAGCCTTCTTTCTATGCTTTATCTACTTAGTTCTTATTTTCTAGTTCCCTACCTTTTAGGTTTCGCCTGCACAGCGCTTGAGCTGTGCTCGTGAAATCTATTGTTTTAATATAAACTTAAGAGGGGCTTATATCCCACCTCTTCTCTTTCCTTGCTTTTCATTGGTTCCTGTGCATGCCACTTACTTTTCCTCCATTTTTATTGGCTGTAGCATATTTTCCTGTATTTACCAATGCTTGTTTCTCGTCTGCTTCTCTTATCAATTTCCCGTACCGAAATATTGTTAACATCCGCTTTGGTGGAACACTTTTTTCATAAAGTTTTCTCTTTGTTTTTTCGTCTTTTAGTAGATTTATATAGCAATTTATCACCCGGAGAGATTAAGTGATTTTCTCCGAATCACAGGCTGTTGTGCTGCCCAAACTCGAACCGGGATCAGCAGCACTGGCCACTGTGCCACATCGTCACCATACCCGTGTTACTGGTCAGGGAGCTCTTTCCTTTGTCCCGGACACTGATTGATAAAAACAGCTTTTTATTCATCACAGAGGCGAAACCGCTGCATTACCAGTGATTGTTTTCTTTCCAATCCTGATCCTTTTTTAGGTTTCGCTTGCAAAATCTCTTGTAATTAATAAAAAAATCTTAAAAGGGGCTTAGAGCCCGCACTTACTTACCATTGGTTGGCTCCCACATCACTCTCCTATCCTGTCTTCCTATTGGTTAGCAGCTCCTCCTGGCCTCCAGCTTCCTCCTGAGCATCTGAGTCTTCGTCCATGTCATGGAGTTTGGACCAAGTACTGCTTCCTGCGACCAGTGTCCTTCCACTGGCCACAGGCACTCCTTTATTAATTTGGTATGCACTCTGCATGCCTCTGCAGTCCCTCTTTTTCACCCCCCCGCTCCACATGATTTCACCAACACCTCCACTCTCTAAAGTCTTTCCCACTCGCTCCTCCATCATGTTGCTTGACCCCCCCCTAAACTCTCCAAGCTGTTTGTTTTGAATGATGCACAGCAGCGTGGGCAGCTGTGCAACATGGCTTAAAGTACATTTTTGAAGGTGCTATGACACGGTCAATACTGGCCGCGTCATAGTGCTTTTTTTTTTTACTTCAAGCCCTGTTGCACAGCAGCTCACACTGCTGTGCACCATGTAAAAAACATTGACAAAGTCAATACATTTTACATAGGCAAAACCGATTGCCTTTGACAATGTGTGTTTGTACATATTGTTACTACTTCTTTAAAGTATGTCTAGAATGGGCTTTCACTCCACCCAGATGATTATTTCTCTCTCCCTTCATGCACTTGGCTGTTTGGTGTATCATTCTGCTTTCTAGGAAGTACTTCAGTGAACTTCACAAGGAACTATTTTACATCTGAAAAGTACACTTCCTCATTAAATTGAAATCTTTATCTTATATATGCATTTTATACAGAAAACTTGTCTGTTTCTGCTGTTTGTTGTTACAACAGCTTTGGCAAAGTCAAAAGGTCTGGCTTAAATTTGTTAATATGTCAGACCTGTTGGCTTTGCCAATGCTTGTTAGTGCTTTCAAGTTATCCTTGTATGTTGAAGTCGGAAATCTTCAAACTGTGGGGTGTGCCCCTCTGGGGGTTTGTAGCTGTTTTCCCAGGGGGCGTAAATGCTTGTAAATGCAGATGGTGGCCTGGAAGGGCAACCTTGTTTATTTGGTACGTTTCCAAGACATCTTCATTAAAACACAGCTGTCAAAGTGCATAAAACAGTGAGGGGGGCGGGGGGGGGACTGTGATCCTGAGTGCCGTGAGGGCAAGGGGTTGGTGGTCAGTGAGTGTGGTGGCAGGGTCAAAGACATCTATCAAAAGAAAAAAATATTCTGTAGCTGTTTGGTGGTTTTTTTCACCTTGGTTAACTGCATATAAAAGGAGGCACAGATCTTAGACAAAAAAATAGATGCAAATCAGTGGGAAAACACACTGCTATGTTATGAAACATCATCTGGTTATTGTGATCACTGCAGATGTCTGTGTGTTGGACCGGAGTCATAGAACTGGATCCTGATTGTTGCAGTGGGGAATAGTGACTTGTGTATTTATAGTGCTACGAGGTCTCAGTCTGTAACAGAAAGCACTGCGAACATGTCAGTAATTTAAAATTGCATTACACACAAAATAAGACAGACGGCAGAAAACTGATTTAGTGTTTACGATAAAACATGTGCTTTGAAAGTTTATATTTTAGCAATAGGTAATCAGACTGTACATAGTGCCAACATTTTCAAAAGTGTCCATTAAAATGACTCATTGCGGAACTCGGCTGATAACACTCTTTCATTACCTTTTCAGAAAGAATAATTATTTGTCGTCAAGAAGCTTCAAGAGACTCCAGCATATTAAAGCCCATACTTGCTCCCAAGCAGTCTTTATATTCGGTGATTAACCAATTGGACACATTTACATTTCCTTTAGGTAGCAAGCACCCTAAAGAGGCCTGTTTCTTCTTTAGCTCTCTGTCCCTCAGTAGGATCTACTGTACAAGAGACCTGCTACCCAAACCCACTTTCAACAAGAGGCACCCTAAGCACCGCATTAACTGTTCGGGGATCGTATGGATGTTCTTTAACAAAAAAGTATGAAAATTGTGTAGAATGAAAACAACATGGGCATGTCAGTTCCCATTTGATCTCGCTCCCTTCCACTTCTGCTAAAAGGCAGTTTTTCCTTGCTAGCATTAAGACCTATGTCACCCTTGCTGTATAGGGGCCCAAGCCGAAGAGGAGAAAGTTGGGTTGCCCCCCTCCTTTTCTTTTACGCAGTGTGGCAGGCAGCCTGCCTTGGGCCTAGGAGTCGGCAGAGGAGAAGATACCCTTTAGGCATCATTTGTTTCCATTTGCAGTTATACCAGGATCCAAGGTTGTGAAGAGATAGCTAAACCCTAAATATGACTGTTTTACTATTGTTCCTTGCTTGCATTTGAGCCCAGTGTACCCTTGTATTGGCCCTGCTGCTTTGGGCCTCTGAGCAATGACCTTGGGGGAGGGCGAATATTGAAGCAAAGCAGAAATTTTAGCTTTGGCCTCCGAGAAATAGCCAGGAGGGAAATGAGCAAGACCGGGGGAGGACATGTTTTTAACAAATGGAGGAGGAGACATTCCTCTTGCAAAGAAGTAGCTAGAAGCTGTCACTAGTGAAGCAGGTGCAGTGGCACTGGGCCCCACTGCATCACAGTTATGACTGTTTTTACTTTTCAAAAGGGTAACAGGTTCATATTCTTTGCTAGCAGAGGGCATTCCTGCTGCAAAGATGGGGGCGACATGTAGGTTTATTTTCTGAAAGAATGAAGTGATTGTCAAGCTTTGTGGGGAATAGGTGAAAGAGGCAGAGGAGACAGCCTATTACTCGGGGTCTCCGCTATCATTAGTGCAGGAGGTTCTATTGCATTGGGGACCTGGAGTTTGAGGTGCTCACAAAACCCCAATTATGGGGAGCATGCCTATTGACCAATTTCTGTTTTTCGTTGATGCATTTACATTTTTTATAAGTCTCACATTTAGCTTGGATTATGAGCTGCAGAAAAAGCACACCTGAAACTATCTCATAACCCCACATTCTGCTTTCAGCTCTGCCCCTCTGGCTCCTCCAGTCCATGCCCTAAAGATCTGTAGGGGAGGCTCCTTCAAAAACATTTAGCTTTAGGGGGCTCAGACCAAAATTTTTTGAAGACCTCTGGTTTAAGCTTTGTCTTCATGTTACAGTATTGTAAAGCCTTTATCTACTTTTCTTTGCATAAATAAGAATGTTTTCCTGTGATATGCATTAAAAATGAATTTGTGTACCTGTGCTACATACATATCTACACTGTTGTATTAAAGTTATAGGATTTTTATACCTGTGCTAAGTACACAGCCACACTATTGAATTAATGTTATATGCAGTGGTGATTTTTTTTAAATTAAAATATTTATTGCAGGTATATGGCATATTTTTATGGTATTTATTTGAAATACATTATTATAAAGAGTAATTATTGCACTAACTTGCCAGGGCCTGGCCTATTGGTTTTGCCAGTGCTTTTACACAATTACGAGCAGTTTACATTTTGTTAGGATCAGGGGTAGTAAGTAGTTTTAAAGAAGCATGTGATTTTCAGTTAAGATTCTTCTATAATTTGGGAAATCTTGGAGTTATGGGACCAACCACGAAAATGCACATTCGTTAGAATTCAACTGCATTGTGCTTCAAATGAGAATTTCCCTTCAAGATATTCAGTAGTTTGGAGCAGGCCCAATAAATGACATGATATGCAGCAAAACTGTGGTTCATGCCCCAGCAGAGTATGGAAGCCTTTAACTAAAGGCACTGAGAAAGAACTGCAAAGATGAAGGCATTCTGTGAAGCACTGATAACTGTGCTTCCCTTAAACAGCCACGCATTTGCACTGCAGCCAACAACTATTTGAATAAATCTGGTGCATGGAGAGTGAATGGCAGGTGGAGAATCCAAGAGGTAAGGGAATGCCTCCCTCAATCCCTGCAACAGCCTGCAGTTAATGGCCACATTAACAGATCTAAATTTCTTGAACCTGCCAAGACAAAATCATTAAAATATAATGAAACAAAGGGTGGATAAATATACTCAAACGGAAGACATTTGGATAAAAGTCCCTTCATATGAAGTATTGGAGTGCTCATTAATAGTATGCGACTGAAAATATTCATTTCAACCACCAGAAAGGCAGTCATGTTTTAAATGCTTAACATAGGCACAATTGATACTAATATTCAGTTCCAAACGGCTAAACTTTACTCAGCATGCTCATGATGGATAAAATTAAATATTGTAATATCTTCCAGACCAGAAAGCCACAGTAATCATTCTTCTTTCTGGATAAAATCATACATTATTCTCATCAACTCTATTTAATCTTCAAAGGCCCACATCTACTTCCATGTTGGTTGGTTATCTGACAGATTTAGGTCCTATTCAAGCTGCTTACACTGGTCTTTAATGCCATTTTATTTTATTTATAAAGTTTTGTAGAGTACCATTTGGACTGGTAAACAAAAAACACATGCTCGAGAGCCAAACATATAAGAAAGTAAAATAGGATAAAAGGCTTGGTCTCCCTTAAAGTCAGTAATAGGATGGTCAATCGTCATAAGAGAATAGTATATATACATTTTCATTTTCACAGATACATTGTCTTAGGGTAAAAACTTAGTCAGCAGAAAAGATTTTGCTTCTTTTTTGAAGGAGGCTATAGAGGAGTTTAGGCGAACGTCCGGTGGTAGAGAGTTCCATATCTTAGGTGCAATAACCGAGAATGCTCTGGCACCTGTTTTCTTTTTGTGGGTTCGTTGAGGTTTCAGGAGCAAGGTGTGCGCACTTCGCGAGGATCTGCTGCCCCCTGAGATTTCTACCTTTTGAGCCAGATAGCTGGGGGTATTGAAGTGTAACGCTTTATGCGTCATGCATGCAATTTTCAGTTGGATTCTTGCTTCGTACGGTAGCCAGTTTAAGGATTTTAGGGCCCGTGAGATGTGTGTTTTTCTTTTTGTTCCGAGGACAAGTCTGGCTGCCGCGTTGAGAGAGGCTCTTAGAGGGGCCAATTTGTATCGAGGTAAGCCACATAGTGTGGCACTACCATAATCCAGCCTGGGCAATACAAGAGCTTGGACCACTTGTTTTAGGTCTTCGAAGGTAGGGTTTAAGTTTCCGTAGAATGCTCAGTTGGTAGTTCACTCCTTTGGTGGCTGCGCTAATGTGATCCTGCATATTCAGATGTTTGTCTAATATAATACCGAAGGATCTGGCAGAGTCTATGATGTGGGGTGAGCATTTGAGGGCTGTAAGATGTTTCAACCAAAGATCAATCTTGGGGCTGTTATTCGGCGGAGAGATGAGAAGAAATTCGGTTTTAGCAGCGTTGAGTTTGAGATGATTATCCGTGAGCCAGAGGTGTGTATTTCGTAAGATGGAATTGAGGGATATAATGTCCTCTGGGGAGGCGATTTTGAGATACAGCTGAATGTCATCAGCTTACATATGGTAATGGATGTTAGTAGATTTTAGGTGGTTTGCCAGTGGTTCCAGGAATAAGTTGAAGAGAATGAGTGAGAGAGCAGATCCTTGAACGCCAAGAGTGATCGCGTGGGGCTTAGATAGAGATTGATTCATTTTGATTTTTAGGTATCTGTTTTGGAGGAATGAGGAGAACCATTGTAAATACGACCCCTGATAAGCCCATTCTTTGTTCCAGTAGGTTCAGTAGACTATCATGTTTGACTGTGTCAAAGGCAGCCAGCCGATACATCATGCAGTATCAGAAGGCATGATACATTTCGATCCAGCATTTTTAGTATGTCATCCACGATATGAGTAAGTGCAGATTCAGTGCTGTGATCTTGACGGAAACCTGATTGGTGTTGATCGAGGAGTTGATAGTTGTCTATGTGATTGCAGAGTTGGCTCTGGACAAATTTTTCTAAGAGCTTTGCCAGAGTAGGGATGTTGGAGATGGTTCGAAAATTATTAGGGTCAGAGCAGTCTGCCTTCGGTTTTTGCTAGTCACTTCCTCAATTTACTCCACTCGAATCCTTCACCCCTTGGAATCTGCTCTGACAACCATAACCCTGTCAATACCACCAAGTATAACATCTAGATGTAGATCTCCTCGGTCTAACAGGGTACTCGGTTTGCCTTAGTTCTTTGTAGATTTAGGACCGATGTAACACTGCCACCTTTACTTCTCAGCTTGCAAACCCATGATATATCCTTAGCTGGCATTTTTCCATCTCAAATAACTTTGTGACTGCAAATCTATTATACAATCTGTCAACCCAAAAATTGTAGTGTGATCTTTTGTTTTCTCCCACCACAATTATGACAGTGTCCTTTTCACTGGAATTCAGAAGTGTAGTCTTGCACCTATACATTTTGTCCTCCGTGATGATGCTAGGCTTGTCTCAAATCCCAGTAAACATTCTGATATCGAAGTCCTTTTTTCTTAAACTAACTCCCGATTGAGATGTGATACACTCAGCATCAAAAAATTGTCTACGAAGTAATCCTTGAAACCAATCGAGGCAACCTAATCAGCCGGAACAGGAATAATACCATCCGCTGATAGTGTTATTTATGGCCGGATTGGTCGAATTAATATCTCTTTTAATTGAATTAAGATGAGATACATCTATTAAACTGGCTGTTGAACATGCTGAACTCTATACCCAAATACTTCTAAATATTTTTTGCAAAAACATACAATCTCTATGTGTTCATATATTGTTAGAGGCAAAGTAAACTGTTGTCTACAAATTCAGCAATTCAAGGAAAGATCCTCCATTTCTTAACCTTTCTCGGGCTTTGTAAGTGTGCATGGAACTCTTTACCTGCATCCATTATACTGCTTAACCCCTTCAACCAACTATAGTACTATATGAAAAGGAATTGTACAGAGATGTTGAGTATAACATTCCCAAAATTCATTATTTATAGTGAAAGAATAATTTTTATTTTTATTCAGTTCCATTGTGTGGTATCTTTGTCATTGAATATACTGTATACAATTTCATCCAACTTTCTTTTATTAATCATACATTGTTCACAAGCAGCAGCACAAGCCCCAATAGGAAAAATACACTTTTTAAACATCCATACACTGTGTGTGCCACACGAGGTATGGATGTTACCCAGTGCCCAAAGCTGTGGGACAGGGGCCTTGCTACGGGTCCCAAAAGACACTTCCCTTCAGCCTTTTCATGGCAGAAGAACTGACATGAAAAGGCTGCCGGAAACGTGCATCGTAATCCTCGATTTTGGGGACTACGATTTGCCCTCTGCCCAACGGGCTCCTTGAGCTTGTCTTAGGCGGAGCAGATTCCCCCCGCAGGCATCGGTCGGACCGCCTGTATCATAATACGGCGGTCGGACCGATGCCTCAGATGTCGGGCGGAACGCCACCGATGAGCTGTCGGATGGCCTTCTGCCCAACATCGTAATCGGGCCCAAAGTAGTTAGAATAGAGAGGGAAGGAGAGGAGAAAGACCATTGGGTTGAGAGAGGCAGAAAGTGTGAGCGAAACGAGTGACTTAATAGAGGGGAGGAAGAGGGCAGACAGAACGGGGGTGAAAGCAAGCATGACTATCAAGTGAGATGGAAAAAAGCCTGAAGGGAGAGATGGGGTAAGCGTCACAACAAAAAAGGACAAGAGATGGCAGAGGTGCATGCAACAGGAAAGGCAGAACAGAATGGAGGAAAGGATGGCGTGCAAGTGGCAGGAGAGACTGATTACATCTATGCCTCTTGTCCTCATCTCAGTCACTACTTATGTGGTGAACCAATCCACCTCTTTGAGACAGGCAACTCCAGGTACATGCTGTGAATGCAAACCCTGACCACTACTAACTGGGCATCACGAAAATGCTGGCAGCCCCAGCATCCACTTGACAAACCAAGCTAAGAGTAAGTTTGGACAGTCATGGATGGGATGGGTGGTTTGTAAAGACCGGAACAAGGACTAGTAGGGCTAAGTGTAATGAAGATTACCCTTAAGTAATCAGGACATTATCTCTGTGTCCCTCAGGCATTACTTGTAAGGTTTACCAAAACAAACACTGGACTTCAGCTTATCAAATGAAAAAGACACTGTACAGTGAGGCACAGTACAACATTGAGTGGCTTTACCGAATTATATACACCATTATAGGCAACTGTAGTAGGAAATCTGCCTTTTTTTGTGATCATCCCGTATTATGCCCCTTTTTGCTAGACCCTATATTTTTGTTGGGTTTAGAGGTCTGTATGCTTATCCCTGCTAACCAGTAGTAAAGTGCCTGTGCCCCCCCTTTAAACATGGTTGAATTTGCATATTCCTCATTAGTATGTTAAACTTATCTATAAGTCCCTAGTACGTGGTACAAAGTGTACCCAGAGCCTGTAAGTTAAATGTTACTAGTGGACTGCAGCACCTATTGTGCCATCCGGTGCTGTCACTACATTGACAGTGTAAAATATGTCTTCAAGCCTGACTGCAGCAACGTAAAAACCGCAATTCGGCCTGTCGAAATAAACTCTTTTGACATGTCAAAACCTCCCTTTTAAATATTAGTAGGTCACCCCTATGCAGGATCTTGTCGCTCGCAAGAAATTTAATGTTAACATGCCGTTATAGGTACTGACACCCAAAAGCTATTTTTCTCTGTGGCACGTCTAGTTGTCTTATGTAGAAAGCTAGAGTACAGATTAAAAATCTTTATACTGTATTTCGGGAATGGGACTAGCTGGAAAAATAATTAAACAACTATTTTTAATAGATATTAAAATCCATTGTAATGGTGAGGTTGAATTTCTAAAAAATATCAAGGGAAAAGTAACTTTTAGGTAGATACCTTTTACTTGCCTGCAGTTCCTAGGAAGTAAATTTGCATTTGCTCTCCCACTTGTGCCAGCTAGTACTTAGCATCTGAATTGGTGTGAAAAAGGTCCGAAGTGCCTCCCAGGAGCAAGCAATAGGCTGACTTAAATGGGCAGAGGTGACCCCTCTGAACCTGACAGTATATTTGGGGTAGGGCTGTGAGCATCTTTTTTGACATTAGTGTCCAATTGCTTGAAAATCAAATCCTAGTTGACAAGTCTGGTGGGTTTACACATAACACTGGGGATGCACTTGAAAGGACGGTAAACAGGATACCAAAAACCATTCTTGTTTGTCCACTGCTGGAAAACCCAGTTTTTTCTACAGACGTTCTGTCTCTAGGTTTATTGGCCATACAATGCCTGCCCCAAACTGGAGTTTAGTGATAGATGTGGGCCCTCAGATCCCAAGTTTAGTGTGGTCAAAGACTTTTGCCTTCTTGAAAATGCCCAAAGTGGGTAGGGTTGACCCAAGGAACTTTTACTTTTATTGGTTAGGGAAAGCCCAGGAGTCATTCCTACCCACTAGCTTGTGCCAGGCCGCAAATGTGGCATCTCCTGGCACCCACTTCAAAATACTCCTGGACCTGAGGAAGATCAGAAGGGGACTGAACCTGTCTGCGACCTGAGAAAAACCCTGAGGAACTGGACTTGCTTTCTTCTACTTAAGGCAGATGAGGAATACAAGGGCTTAAAGCTATTCTTCAGTTAAAATGTCAGGGATACAACAAGAGGCCTTTACTGCAACTGCCCAGCTGACCAGTGGCAACTGGACCTTGTTGGCCTTTGCCTAAAACACTGTGAGACTGTTAGTGTCTCTAGTGAGGTCTTTGGGTGGGGGGGGCTTTGGAAGTGTACTCATGTGGTGAATTGGGACTTAACCGACTAAGTGATCATGTAAAAT